>JAEIFG010000403.1:9672500-10872500 GCA_018901795.1 Drosophila sp. st01m | reverse complement strand
TTAGTTGGAATATAGTCGAATCGAATAAGAGAAAACAAATATGAGAGGGATCTTTAATTTTACTCAAAATAAAACAATTACATTTCACTTGAAAATCAATTTAGTTTTGTGTACTTTTATTTAATTGTATATTCTCTTATCATATTCATTAAGTTTGAAAAAAATTATGCAATTTTTAAGTATAAAAAGTTAATATTTAAGTTATAAAATTCAAAAATAATATTGTGCGATACAGAGATTAAAAATTGTTGAAATCTCAATAAAACTCAATGATTTGTGTGATCCCCTGGATGACGCAGTTGCAGCCAGAACTGACCGCAAATCTTTTAGGTAAACTGAACGGCACTGCCGTTAATCCCCCAACAAGACGTTGTAGGCAACCCTTCAACAGATTCTTGATCGGGTCTCGGCAGCTGTCTTGCATCAGGCACGCTTCATCCAAATCCATTTGTTTTGTTACTTAGGCGCGCATCTTCTTTGATTATGTAAGACGCTGTGGCAGCCATGAGCAACAATTAAGGCGCATAAAAACCCCGCACGTCCCCTAAAGTCAGTTGAGGTCTTAGCGCCGTTTTGCTATCCCAACTCCGGAGTCCGGACCCAATCGAAAACCATTGTTATCTCAGCCAAGCGGCCTCAGCAGCTGTGCCAACTTTTGGCACATGCCATCAAAAGGCAAGGACGCGTCGTTGACATTTTGTTATAGAGCAGCTGACCAATAGACGTTACATTGGCAAGGCACCCAACTTCTATTGAGAACTGTAAAGAATTATTTCGATCAGAGGAGAATCTCAGAGATTGAGCGCAATTTTAAAGTAACTGAAAATAAACAGTGAATCAACTGTCGTAGATCAATTATGTAAAGAAAGATGGATATATATATCATCCGAAAACAGATAAATCAATATTTCACAACTATAAATATATTACCATCATTTGCATATATTTAAATAAATAATAATTATTTATTACAGATCCACTTTTGTAATATTAGATACAGTATTTTCTAAATACTTGCGTTCCCATGAGAACGTATTTTTAATCGATCTCAAAATGCTTCCCAGGTATAGTCTTGCTGTCCACATCTGTCATAAAAGTTTCCAGTTATTAGCCCAACTACCGGTGGCCATTTATCAAATTCATAAAAATAAAATTGTGAGTCCCTAGAAAAAACACGACGCCTGTCATGACTTCTAATGCCACCCGACGCACACTTCGCTCAAATTTCTCCCCACCTAAAATTGTAGCTTGGGCGGCGCACCCCAAACAAAGCGCCATAAAAATCAACAAAAAATTCATTTAAATCAACATATATCTTCTCTAAGCATCCCAGTTTCCGAATTTTCTAGTTTCCCCAGATTCCGAGTTTCAGGATTGACTTCACTTCACACATTTGCTACTGTTTCATATTTTTCATGCTCATTATTCTGTTTTCATCTTTTTGGGGGGATGTGCTTTGGAGTTTAATGCTGTGCTGCGTTGTGGGTGTGGAAGTGGATGTGGGTGTAGCACACCCTATAATAACTGCAGTTCCCACAGTAGGACTCGGCTAAAAATAATATATGCCCCAGCTTCTAACCGCAGGCACTAATTTGAGGTTGCGAAAGGTCTCACATATGCTACCTTGCTGTGGAATTGATTAAGAAAAGAGGGAGAAAAAAGGGAAGCAATCGCCTGATACAATAAAAATTAAAGTGTTTTAATGTGTAAATCGTGCGTTCGAGCATAAAAAACGAAAGACGTAAGACGAAAAGCGAAAACTGAAACGCAACTAAAAATAAGGCACAAGGAAGCCCCAGCAGAGATATGTATAATGTATATGTATGTATGTGGCACAGACGGCTACCGATCAACGATCGTGCCACACTAAACGGCATTTACCTTGATCCCGAGATCGAAGCCAAAACTGTATGAAGAGAAGCCAAAGCAACTCGACTGACTGTCCGACTGACTGGGGCTGATATTGAACTTTGATTTTTTGTATTTTGAGCTTTTGTTACAGAATTTCATTCTCTGTTTTTCATTATTTTCTCAAGAAGCGACTCAAGCAGCGACTGTGTGACCGGTCCGATCGTCACGTTTAGGCCAGACGAAGTGATCCACATTCGCAAATGCGACTACGAGTATAAGTATAAGTATGAGTATGAGTATGAATATCAGTACGAGTGGTACTGCCGCCCATATGTGTGATGAGTCTGTGGCTCAGTTATTTCTCCTTTTTTTTTGCTTTTTGCCAGCTCATGATTTTTATTGAGTTTTCTCGTGGGAAAAAGATTGCCAAATTTGCAGCTAAATGCAGCTTATTAACATGAACCTTACAGAGCGTTTATTAACAGAACTGACGGCTTTATGTGGACAGCGGAAAACCACAACATATGTAGCTACATGCCAAATGAATAATATACGGATCATTTATGCCTATATGCAAACGCATGAAGACATGTATTTATTTGGTAGTCATAGGCAAATGAAATGATTATTCAATTTATAAAAAAAATGTCGCCCTATTTATGAGTCTAGCGGAGGAATTTACACTCAGCAGACATTTGACTAAAACAGCGGACAGCTGAAAGTGCTTTGCACAACCAGAGTTGCCAGGCGGCGCAATAATTTTATGAGTGCAGTAAATCTGGCTAACCGAAGGGACCGCCAACAGCTGTCAGCTGACGGGTTATTGACAATTTTTGCAATGTCGCCCTTTAATCCAGCCAACATTGTAAAGTAATAAATTTTTTAAGCCCCTACAGTTTTGGGGTGTTGCAAGCCGAATGTTGTTGCAAGAAATCCAGGCGCATGACAAGTCAGGTAAGCTTCAACTAATGATTGACCCGTGACCAGGCAGAGAATTGCAACCCCCTAGATTGTACCATCTTAAGGGTCTTCAGGGGGTTGCTTTCTTTCTATCAAGACAGCTGGCTGTCTTGCCTGGCGCAAGACAACCCTGAATATTCGAAGGAAAATTTTAATGAATTGCACCCAATGATCAGCATTGATTAAGTTTCCATATGCTAGGGGTTGTATGAATCTTGATAATTGCAAGAATGCCTGGAAACACACAAGAGCACCAAATTGTAGAAAACTCAATTCACAAAATATTATTTTTGTTTTGAAAATTAAACTCAAAACTATTAATAAATTTCCGTCATAATTGAGAAACAGCAATTGCGAATTTCCACTTAAGATTACTCAGAGTGATTGCATTTTTACTATTTCCTTCTTCTCTTACTGCATTTGATCGTGTTTGATTTGCTCTATGCAAATTGTCACTCTTTGACAACTCTACTCAGTAGTTGACTCGATTAAACAACTCACTCAACATTTGAGCGGCAAGGTTTTGAGTGGAAATTGACTGCGCTGGAATTTCTCATGTTCGTTTGTGCACAACCACCCCAAATGCGCTGCAGAGCAAACGGTCGCTCTCACGGCTACGGCTACCTGCGCCTGCGTCGTCGTCTCGTTGCCGTCGTCGCTGCTGCTGCTGCTGCTCAGGTAAACGACTCGATTCGGACTCGTTTTGCCTTCGTCGCGTATCGTTTTTAGTCAGCGCGTTTGCTTCTACGAGGATCAGTATCCTTTTGGCGTTCCGTGTGCGCGGTTGTCTGCCGCTCGTCCTGAAACGCAGCTTCAAATCGAAATCAACTCTCAAATGAACTAATACAAATCGCGAAGAATTTGTTAAGTTTTTATCTGTTTGGACATTTGCAAAAAGTACGTGCAATAATTGTTATTTCGTACTAGAGCCAAAGTTTTCGTGTTGTGAAATAAATCTGTGTTGTGCATTAAATTAACCGATTGGATAATCAATCAATCGATTGGATAAAATAGCTTAATCTCGCTAAACTTTTGGATTATAAATAACACCATCAAACTAAAATGGATTACAAACACGATCTTAACTCGGATGACGACTTCGACTGCTCCAATGGCTATAGCGACGGCTATAGCAGCAATGGACGCATGTCCAATCCCAATGGCATGTCCAAGGCGGAGCTCCGTAAGGTTAGTAGCAATTGATAAGAAAATAATGCTAATTGATAGAGTTTTTTTGAAAATAAAATATTTAATTTAAAATCAGAACAACTGGTAGACAAATTAATCTCAAATCAGAAATTGATTTTATTAATGGTTCTTAATAAGTCAAACCGAAACATAATATAATATTTACTAATAACTAATTTCTTATTACTTTGAAACAGACTAACAAACCTATTATGGAAAAAAGACGTCGTGCTCGCATTAATCATTGCCTAAACGAGCTCAAGTCCCTCATCCTGGAGGCCATGAAAAAAGACGTAAGTATCCTTTACAAAATACGATCAGGGAAACAATTGAAAAAAACAAAGCAGAAACCAAAAAATGTATCCGATGATTTAGAAACTAGGTGTAGGATCATTTCGCTTTCCTTATAAATGGTGTCGCAAGCCACATAAAGTACATAAACTCAAAAATTTCAAGTGTCTGAAGTCGGCGAAACTACAAAAGGATACAAGACTCTCCTACGACGGACAGACAGACGAGCAGACATAAAAAGAGAAAAAAAAACACGGAGAAGAAAAGAATCAAGTCAACGGTTTAATTGAGTATTAAATTTTATTGATGATCATTACAAGAGAGCGCCGACGGTGACGATGACGCTGACGATGACGATGACGCTGACGATGGCGAGTACGGTCAGACGAAAAGTGTTAACAAGTCGAGAAATTACGCAGAAATCTCCGAAAGCGAGACTGCAAACCTGTTTCCACAGGAGCCAACAGTGGATCCTGCTGTGAGAAAACATAAAAAACACACATAAAAAACCGAAAACTATATGAGATAGAAGTAAAGCGAAGACGCTGACGCCGATGCTGACGCCAACGCCACCGTCGCCGCCGACGCCAGTGTAGCAGAATTTCTGCAAGCAACGAGCAAAAATCAAATAAGAAAGACATTGAAGGAAAAGCAAAAGTAAACAAAAGATGCAGACGTGAGAAGAAGCAGCAGCAGAGTGGGACAGGGACAGGGACAGGGACGCCAAAACGAAGCGGGCGACCTGCGTGGGAAACTTTTGCAAAATATGCAGCCAACGGCGGCAGCAGAAGTGCCAAACAGAGTCTCCCTGTCTCCTTCTCTCTCTCTCTCTCTCGCTGTATCTGTATCTTCATCACCTTTGGCAGCTTGAGACAGAGCTTAGTGACCGCGCAGCTTTGGGGCGTGTGATATTTGCTGGACTGAACTGAACAACAACAACAGCAAACGATGAAGAAAACAGAAAAGAACAGAACAGAGCAGAAACAGAAACAGAAACAGAGGCAGATTACAAATAGCTGGACATATGAAGCAAGAAACGTGCTCGGGCGTCTGCATCATTCACTTTTCTATGCCCTTTAGTTGATAGTGCAGCAGAATGGGGTATTTTGGTTCAACTTGGGGGTGAGAAAAATGCAGGGATCGTGAATATTCATTATAATTACTTTTTATTAATATAATCAACCACACGGCACACAATAGAAACTAAAAAGAAAATTAATAATAATACAGTTTCGAGGTATTCATGAAAGTGAACTTAAAATTTATCTGTCTCTGTTCCCATTTTGCTGTTGTATTCTAAGCCTTACAGGGTATTCTCCAGTCTAGCCACAGTTTTCATTGCGTTCTTAAGAGTTTCACTTGTTTCCCATGCATTGAACTTGTTATAGGGGCTTTGTTACGAGCCCTGTGACTTGGACCTGGTCTCTGATCGCTGGTCTCTGGTCTTTGGTCTCTGGACCTGGTCAATGCACGAAAACAATTAGCCAGGCGGCTTCTGCTTTAGTTGTTGTGTAGTTTAAGTAGTTGAAACCAAACCAAAAACGACACCCAAAGACTAAACGACATGGAGCTCATCATTATCTGTTTGTTCTTCTACCGTTTTTAGCCGGCGCGACATACCAAACTGGAAAAGGCCGACATACTCGAGATGACGGTGAAGCATTTGCAGTCCGTGCAGCGCCAACAGCTGAACATGGCCATCCAAAGTGATCCCACAGTGGTGCACAAATTCAAGACGGGCTTTGTCGAATGCGCCGAGGAGGTGAATCGCTATGTTAGCCAAATGGAGGGGGTCGATCTCGGTGTCCGTCAGCGTCTTAGCGCCCATCTCAACAACTGTGCCAACAGCCTCGAACAGATTGGCTCCATGAGCAACTTTAACAGTGGTTATCGCGGACAATTGCCAACCACCATGTTCCAGGGCTCGGCAGCTCCGCTTTTCCCACCACTGCCGCAGGATCTTAACAACAACAACAGCAGCAACACTATCGGCAGCAACAACAACAGCCGGGAAGGCGCATCCTCCATACAAATGGGTGGACTGCAGCTAATCCCTTCCCGCCTGCCCTCGGGAGAGTTTGCCTTGATCATGCCCAACTCAACGACCACGACGGCACCGGCGCCCGCTCCCTTTGTCTGGCCAGGATCAGCGATGCAGAATGCAGCTAGTGCGGCACTTGCCAGCATTGCAAATCCAACACATCTCAGCGATTACAACCAAAGCTTCAGACTGAGCGCCTTCAACAAGCCCACAGCTTCAGCTCAAACGCAAATCCAGGTGGCAGGAGCAGCCGTTGCATTAGTTGCCAAGAACACCACCAGCAGTCCACCACTGAGTCCCATCTCCTCCATCTCCAGCCACAGCCAAGGCGATGAGTCACGCGCTGCCTCGCCGGCAAGTGCGGCACAGGCGGATCTACTGCTTGCCAAGCAGCACAGTTTTGCTGGCGTCTTCTCCACTCCGCCGCCGACAAGTGCGGAGACGTCCTTCAACACCAGCGGTTCTCTGAATCTGAGTGGAGGCAGCCATGACAGCAGCACCTCTGCCTGCAACACATCGCATTCACTGGTGACGCATCTGCAACAGCAGCAGGTGAGCTCCACCAGTGGACAGGAGAACTCGGCCCTTAAGCGGGATCGTGAGCTGGAACAGGAGCAGGCCGATTCTAGCGATAGTTCGTTAATGGATGAACCATCGTCTAAGAAATTCCTGGCCGCCGCCATTGAGAAGTCCAGCTCCGCTTGGCGGCCCTGGTGAATCAGCAGAAACATCTAATAACCTCTCATGAAAACATGTTCTATATGTTAAGTTTTTTCTCTATCTTTAAAAGTTAATTACCCATTTGTTAATTTATTTAATTATTGTCATTGGAATTGTCATTCAACGTTTTCATCTCGCTTTCTTCAATTTTAAGTTCAGCTGTGATTTTTGATGTGTGTATATTTTGTGTAATTTTTTGTATAATTTGTATTAATTTGTTTAAGCATTTATCTATTTTATACCAATAATATTATTATGTATTTTAGCAGCTTACAATATTTAACAATATTTTTATATTACAACTACAAGAATTTTTAACTAAGTTATGTAGATTTTAGTTTAAAAGTTCAATGTTTCATGTTTAATTATATATTATATTATTACATTTTAATATATATAGAGATGTTCTTGCTGCGATTCATCTGAGTGAAAGATTGATAAAAATAATAAAATGATGCTTTAAAACAAGCAGAAAAATAGTTGTTGAGTTCTATCTGGGTAAATTAAGAGATAATTGGGTTAATATTTTATAAGATTATCGCACAATATTAACAGTTGCGTTTCTTTTAATCTTATCTATAATTGTTTGAAAAAAATACTTCAGTTCTTAATGTTATGAAAATAATTCAGAATATAATTATTTTTACAACTTTTGAACGTCTATACACATAGTCAATAATATCTGAGCTAATTCATCTAGTAATTGTAATAATCAATAATTATTTTAAAATCGGAAAACGCATCTAGAAAATCAACTAAACTTGACCCAGAAAGCTTGAACCGTGGGAACGGAAACTGAGTATTATCAAAATAATATACGGAAGTGACCTTGCGATACATTATAAGCTATAAATACGATCGTTTTTGCAACAATTTGCTGAATTGATAACTCAATTAGAGCTGCCCGCCTCTCTATATAAAGAGCCGCCTTTTGGATTTGCCGCACAATTTCAGAACTCGCACAAAAGTTATTGCCACTGAGCACGCAGTGATCTTCAGCGGAACCAGCTGGACAGGCGTGCCTCGATAATCGATCAAATTTTTGAAATAATTACAAATAATGGCGTTAAAGTTAGTTTTATCTCAGTTGTTGCTGATTTGGTTTGTTGTTGTACCGCTGATTGATGCTAACGATGGATTGCTGAAGTACAAAGCGTCTCCGAAGCTCACAGGACCTGCTAAGTTGGTGCATGATCCGCAGGATACCATGCTGAATTCACTGGACGAGGCAATGCAAAAGATCTCCAATGTCTATATGCAAGCACTTATATCGGGAACACATACACCTGAGCTGGAGATCTCGTTGCGGGGCCTGGAAATGGAATTATTTGAGCTGCTCGATCAGCTGTATAAGCAGCATCGTCTTAAGGACTACATGAACTATGAGACGGAAGTGACGCGACAAATGATCATCTATAATATGCTCAAGAGATTGTTTGGTTACGAGAAAGCAGAGTAGAACTAGAGATCAATAAATTGATTTGCATCCTTTGGCTGTCTACAAGATTCTCTCAATTTAATTCACTTCCGTAATCACTTCCGCAGAGGACCTTATGTCCTGCGGCTGCCTTGCGTGTGTCTGTCGAGCGACACGACATCACCTTGGGAGACGCCCTCGGCTCTTCCAACTTCAAACTTCCAGCTACCAACAACCAACTTCCCACACTCAATCATATCGATTCGGTGGCTGCTTCTTTGCTGCCGATCTGTTACCCGATCTGCTGTGAGAAAGAACCGAATTATCATAATTTTCATTTCCTTTTAGCGCTATTATCCTTTGCTAGTCTCCAAATACCGTTGCACTTGTTCGGTGGTGTGTTCCCACACACTCTCAAGATCCTTTATCTTTGCTCGCTTCGTTGTTGTAGTTGTTGTTATTGTTTGCTCTGTGGTTGTTGCTGGTTCACAGGTCCAGCGTCTGTTTGCATTGCACTTGTTCTTCTGTGGATCCTTTTTCGTTCTCGTCTTCATGTTCTTTGTCTCGATGTTTGCTGTGATTTGATGCTGCCCTCACTCTCCAGACCTATTCGAAGCCGGCATCTTGGGATCTCACTGTGTGACTGTTAGTGAGTGTGTGTGGGGTGTGTGTGTGTGTGTGTGTGTGTGTGTGAAATTCCTGAGCACTTCGCTACGGTTTATCACTTTTGTTTTTACTTTTGATTTCGTTTTCCTTACATATATTTTGTGACCCTGGGAATGGGAATCTTTTCATGCTGCCATTGAAATTCGTTTGGCATAATTAATACTCGTATGTAGTACGAAAGTGACCCCCAAGTGGGTTGCCAGGCAGTAAACTCTCAGCTGGGCCGAGATGCGCAGTTCCAGAAAACTGGTTATTTACTAAAAAATAGTGTATATTGAAGGATTCTCTATTGTTGGCAGGCTCACTGAATTACTGGTTTCAGTTGCGCAATAAAAGCGCAAATATCCGCACAGGATACTCAACTTTTCTAATTTTCCCTTACTTTGTGGTAAACTAGTTTCATATTTAAATATTCAGCAGATGGCTGCAAAAATAATCAAAGTTTATGTGATTAAATTTTTGGCGCTGCTAAAAACGATTCATGGTTTTTAACTTAGGTTGAATAAGAGTCAGGGGCTTGTTTTTATCTTAAGAAAACTCCGTTTAAGTTTTTTGTTTTAAGATTTGTATTTGTATAGCGGCTATTCCAGTTCGGCTTAGTGTATTGATCCTGTCGCCGTTGTCCAACAATAGTAAACTATTTAATTGTCATTAAATTAACTTGGAAGACATTGTTACAAATGATTTTTCCCACAGGCTAAGATCGGTTTAAACCCAAAAACCTTGTTGGGCTTATAATAGAGATATCCCTGCAAACAAACAAACAACAAAGTCATGCCGTGTTTAACAAGAATTCTCCCACACACACATTTTGAATATGTATGCGATCCTTTTTGCCAGACCAAAGGATAAAATTAAATGAAATCTACCCATCTACCCGACATCTACCTGTGTCTGGGCAAATTCAAATCGCTTGCATTTTTCACACGACCCAATGGCTCGACTCTTCTTTGAATGGGCCCTGATAGTTGTCGGTCTATCGACCCGACTGTGGCCAACAAGTGCATCGGGACTGCATTTGTATAAATACATATATGTATATATATAGGATCGTATCAATAACCCAGAGTAAATATGCGTGAGACAGCGGCAAGGATGCAGCTTTGCGTAATAACCAAATGCAAGAAATCAGTTCAAAGATGCATAGACGATAAAATGTTCCCAGGCTAAAGGCTCCATCGGGTCAATAGAGTCCTCCAGGTAGATGCCCCTCAAAGTGTAAACGGAAGTGCCCACGCGTCGCACACTTGAGCCACGTTACGTGTATGAAGAGTAAAAGGGAAATCAACAAATTCAATTTTGAGTGCACACAAATTTTATATATGTATATATAAATATGATATCATGTATATCCTTTTGTGGCACATAATAGAAAACAAATTGCTGTCGATTTTCCAGACACATTTCCCCCTTTTCACGCAGCTCTCTTTCCGCCTTCTAAAAAAGTGAAAGAGGTTGAGCGTTGAAAATTGAAAGTTACTTCCGCTTTGTGCTGAGATTTTGTTAAAGAAAAGGAAAGAAAACGAAATGATTTCACCATATGGTTGCAATTGTTGTTAGATTCCAGTTAACTGATAAATAAAATACAATTTCAATTAATTATATTAGTATATATTTGTATTTTTACAATTTCTTTTGAATGTATTATGTATTTAGTGCACATACATATTTAATTATATATATTTAATAGGGTTTTTTCTTAACGCTTTGCACTCTGCTTTACATACATTACATACATTGTTATTTTGATTTTTACATAGTATCGTTTATTAAAATTTGGCTTTCGTCTGATCATTCGTTTTATACAGAAAATCGCGTTTGTTCGATTGCTTTAAAAAGATGACAAACTAAATAAATTGTATATCATATACGTCTATAATATTAAGACGTAACCTTTAAATGTACTTAATTTTATTTAGACTATGTAATTTGTTCGTTATCGTATTGTTTGTCATGTGTGTTGTCCGGTCTCTGTGTGTTTCTTGTTTTCTTAGATTTTGTGCGTTTTATTTATATTTTAAGTGTGCTCATTAAATTAATTTAAATGCATTTGTCTTTGTTGTTGGTCAATATAACAACTGTTTGCTAATTGTTGTTTAGCATCTTTTTTTTTTAAAGATTTTATATTACGATTTTTCACTAATTGGCAAAAGGTTTAGTGCTAGTTTTAAATGTTAACTAGGATGCCAGTGGGCGTTAAATTTATAAAATATTTACAAAATTTTCATTAGCTGCATGTGAACTTCAACTAAGACTACGAACTACAAAAATTTACAAATGCACAAAAAACGTGTTTATAAAATAAAAATTCATTATATAAAGAAGGCAAATTTTTGTAAACTTTGCGACAATTACAAAAGGCGCTTAAACAAAAATGACAAGAAGGATTACAATATATATGAGTATAAGGACATCAACATTAAGGAGCACAAGGAGCTGCCTGAGTTGCAAACTATAGGTTAAGCGCTCTTTGGATGGGTGGCTTCACCCCCTAGCTCCTAGCCCCACCTACAACAAAAATTAAAGGGAACAAAATGTATACAAAACGTTTATAAAATTCGTAATATGGCTACGCTATCAGTCCATTGTTCGTGTTGAAGTCGGTTTAGATTTGGATTTCGATTTGGATAACGATTTCGATTTGGAGAAATGTCCAATCAGTGTCAGGCGCTTAGCACAGCTCGCAATCTGATTGACTAACTTGGTCCAATCATCAGAGTATGTCCGGTGTGTGTGTCTCGTCGTGCGTGTGCTGCAGCAGACCCTTCCTCTCATCTGGTGCTGTACTGAGCGCGATCTCCACACTGGCTGGCTCCGCAATGGCATCGGCGTACATTGATTCGTACACAGGATTGGCAAAGTTTCCCTGTGAATTTAAATACTTTAGTACAATTGATTCAGCAGAGTATGGAATGCATTACCTTATCATCTTCATGTGCGAATGGCGGCGCTTCATCAGCATCGCCGCGGTACATTGGATTGGTGAGCATGATCTCCACGTTGTCGGTGAGCCGAGCGTGTGAGAAAGGTTGCGCAATGCGGTGTTTCCTGCAAGTAAAATATAGATTAGTCTCTTGAAGCAGCTTTTGCATGAGCATTTCAACCCACTTGAGTAAGTAAACAGCACCACCAACCAAGGCGATCAGGAGTGAGGTGACCGCCAAGATCACTGCCATCACGGAGAGCAAACTGCTTGACTCCCGTTCACCGCTCAATGCATCGGCACTTTCGCCCAAACAGGGCACAATCCTTTTGTTGTCACATAGGCACTCATTGATGGAGCTGCCGGTGCGACAGACGCTGCACGCGCCGACGCAGTGGGGCGGCAGATCACAGTACTCGCCCTGCCACTCGCCAATGCAACTGCAGCGGGGCATCACGTACTCATTGAGATGGCAAACAGCACCATTGGCACAGTGATTCACACAGGGATTGTCAGCGCCCACAGGCATTGTGCAAAACTCGCCATTCCATTGATCTGTGCAGTTGCACATGGCGATTCCTTTGATGACATGACAGGTGCCGGAGTTCTGGCAAATGATGCCAGTGCAGGGATCACGTGCCGGAAGCTGAGACACATCACAAAAGCGCGGTGGCATTGAAGTCTTACACAGATCCGACTCACAACGATCTCCGATGTAACGTATTGGGCAGGTGCAGCTCAAACGATGGCCACGATCAAAACAGGTTCCTCCATTCTGGCAAAAGTCTCGGCAAGAGTTCGCCTCACAATGCTCGCCATAGTAGCCACTTGGACACTTGCACTGACGCTGTCCCTTGCCCCCAATGCTGCAGGTGCCTCCATTTTTGCAAAAATCGGTGCATTCGTTAAACTCGCATCGCTTTCCAGTGAAGCCATCGGGACACTCGCACTGTGGAGCACCAGTAAGCGTCTCCCGGCAAATGCCGCCATTCTCACAGGTCAGATTCAGACAGTGTTCGCATTGGTCACCCACATAAATGTCCGGGCAGCTGCATTTCATGCCCTCCGTTTCAGAGACGAGACAGGAGCCACCGTTGTGACAACGGCTCTGACAATCCGACACAGATGTCTCACAACGTGGTCCGGACCAGTTCGGCGGGCATGTGCACTTCAGCGGTGGTGGCTCCTGCAGTCCGGGCAGCACTGGTGCCACCGTGCACAGTCCATAGTTCATACAGTGGCCGGAGCAGCGATAATGCTCACACAGCTCACCCTCATACTGAGGCTGGCAAATGCATTTGGGCACATGATTCACCAGCTCACACTTGCCCAGATTGCACAAGAGTGGACAGTAGTTGGGTATTTCGGTATGTGCTTTACAAATTCCCTCCTCAGTCATCACATACTCATTGGGACACTTGCAGGTGTAGCCGGTGGCGGACTCTGTCGATAGTATGCAAAGAGCGGGCGATCCCTTGCAAGGTTCCTTCGCACAGGGATTACTTACTGTAGGCACAAAAGCGGGAATTAGATAATGAAGGAGGAATTATTAAATTCTGATTACACTTACTATTGCGATTCTGTTTCATGGGATGCAGAATGCCAATGTCCGATGAGCGATATCCCTTAAGCAAATAGGTGCCATTGTCGTTGCCAAATTTGTTCATCTTAATAATACTCTGATCATACAGCTTGATGTACAGATAATCCTCAAAGACGTCGATCTTTTGCGGCTTCTCTCTGGTGCCAAAGCGACGAACCACATTGCGATCCTTGCCATTTAGACGACACGTTTCAATTGTGCCCTTGCGATAGTCCGCCCAATATAATCGACCGGTTGGATAGTCAATAGACAGACTAATTGGCCAGCCCACATCACGCTCCACGAGACTCTTCTTGTTGCTGCCATCTAGCGAGGCTACCAATATGCCATTCTCCAACGTAGACCAGATCATAACACGCGATTCCGGCTCCAGGACAATGTCAGTTGGATTCATGCCCGTGGAGACGAGAGAGATGTACTTCTTGCCTTCAATATCGGTAGCTATAATTTGATTGTGACGCGAGTCTATGATATAGACCATTTGTGTAATCCAATCCACGGCCAGCGATTTGGGATCGTCCAGATCGGGTATCTGTATAAAACAAGTACAGTAGAAATAAACATTTTAGGAAATACAAATAATATTAGTAACTTACATTAAAAGCAGTTAGTTCCTTGAGGTCACGACGCACTCGCACTCCAACACCCTCCACATGAGGCGTGGCTATTTTCATGGTGTGCACCTTGCCGTGGTGTGAATCAATCCAGAAGAGCAGCGTATCCTTTGGCCTGATGAGTATGTCGAACACATCAATCTTCAAGCTGTCCGTTTGGAAGAAGCCGACAACAGTGGTGCCCTCCTGTTTGGCGGGCAATATGAAACGGAATTCCTGCTCCGAGGCTAGCAACAGTATTTGATCCGGTCCTGAAGCCAAACAAGTGGCATTCTTAGCCACACCCTTGTGATAACCCGCCGTGCACTTGCAGTTGTAGTGACCCGCCTTCTTTTCAATGCAAATCTGTGAGCATGTGCCAAATCCACAGACTGGCGGCTGACAGTTCGTCTCATCGGATCCATCAATACAATTGTACTGTCCATCACAGCGGAAGTTCTTTGAGATGCAGTCATTGTTCTCGCACTGGAACTGATCATGCCGGCACTTGGGTAACGCTGCACACACCTGATCCGATTCATCCTCGTTGTTGCCACAATCATTGACACCATCGCAAAGCGCCGACTTGCGAATGCAAAGCAAATTGTCGCATTTAAAGGCATTATAGTGACAATGTATATGGGCACAAGTGTCATAGCTCTCATCACTCCCATCCAGACAATCATCCCAGCCATCGCATTTCCAGCGCGACATAATGCACTTCCCATTTCCACAGCTGAAATGATCCGGCGGACAAGTGCAGTTGACCTCATCGGAGCCATCGGGACAGTCGTCATCGCCATCACATTGATATTGCCTGCAATTTGAATGAAATTCATTAATTTATTTTACATTTTGTACACCTTTACTACGGGATATTACTTTTATTTCCTCCAAATTATTTTTAAAATGTATTTTTATTTGACTCACTTGTTAATGCAGGTGTTGAATGCGGCGCATTTAAACTGATTGGGTTTGCAGGTGATGTTACAGTTGATCTCATCGCTGCTGTCATCGCAATGGATCTCACCGTCGCACCGGAAGTCATGCTTGATGCATTTCCCGGTGCCACAACGGAACTCACTCTCGGAACAGTTGCGCATTTGGCAATTGAGCTCATCGCTGCCATCGCCACAATCGTTTTCGTAGTCACAGCGCCAGCGGCCGGGAATGCACTTGGAGTTGTTGCACTTGAAGTAGGTGGGATCACAGGTGGCTTTGGAGGTGTGACAACTTGGTGGTTCGTCCTCGCCATGGGGACAATCCTCCTCATCATCGCAACGCCAGGCAAGCGGTATGCAGCGACCCGAGTTGCATCTACATTAAGTGGTAAATAAATATAATATTAATACACATATATTAAAAAATATATAATCATGTAAAGCAGATTGGAATTTTGTTTAAATTTTCTCTATTTCTGATTATTTCCAGACTTTGATTCGGAATAAATAACATACTTTTCACCATTCTGTTTTAAACTTAACTTGATATTCAATTGAATCGAATTATTCATTTAAATCACTATTTGCAAATAGACTGCTCTCTCAGTTAACATTAAATATATAAATAAAGATCTATAATTATCTCTTATGACTTACTGAAAGTCGTTGGGTCCACAGGACACATGTTCGCAGTTGGCCTCATCGGATTTGTCGGCACAATCGATGTCGCCATCACAGACCCAGACATAGGGCATGCAGCGATTGTTGCTGCATTGGAACTGATCCTTCTTGCAGACAAGAGGAGTGCAGCCAGTCTCATCCTCGCCGCCAGGACAATCACGGACGCCATCGCAACGTTTCACGCTGTCCACACAGAAGGCGGAACTGTTGCCAGTTGCCTCGCATTTTAGATGATTCTCAAAGCAGGTGAACTTATCACAGTTTAACTCATCCGTGCTGTCTCCGCACTGATTGACGCCATCACAAATGGCCGAGGGATGAATACACTTCTTGTTCCCGCATTGATACTGTCCAGGCTCACAGTGGAAAGGTGGACACGACTCTGGCTCATCGCTGCCATCGCCGCAATCGTCCTGCGTGTCACAGCGCCAATAGAATGGTATACATTTGTACGTATTGATGCACTCAAAGTGGGCAGCAGTGCAATTGGCCCGACAGGTGCGTCCATCGTCGGCGAGCACGAAATTGTTGGGACAGGCACACTTGTAGAATGGCTCCTCCGGCGACAGCAGGCACAGTGTGGAGCAGTTGGCGGTCAGGCAGGGATTGCCACTAGTTGGCTGCTGCTGGCGATACGGATGGTAGACACGCAAGTCCATGGGTCTGTGTATGGTTGTAATTAAGGTGGAGCAGTTCTGGCCATTGTATTTGTTGCAATACTCAATGGATTTGGTCTCCCAGTCGGACCAATAGATGCGATCCTCCCACACGGCGATCGCAAAGATGTGATGCAGATTCAAATGCGGATTAATGCTGCGTGCCAGCAAGATTCGTGTGCGATTGCCATCAAGATCACTGACCGATATCGTATCCTCTCTGGCATCGCCCCAGAATAACTGTTGGGTCTCAAAACTAATTGTCAGAGCATTTGGCCATCCCAGATTCTCACGTATAATCATGCGTGGATTGGATCCATCCATGCCGGCTTTGCCAATGTGCGGATTATCGCCCCAGTCGGACCAGTAAATGTGACGTTGATACGGATCCAAGGCAATGCCGCGAGGCTCTCGCAGATTCTCATTGATTAGCACACGTCTGTACTTGCCATCCAGTTGGGATACCTCAATCGTATCCAGACCCTTGTCGCACCAATACAAATTCTTGGCCACCCAATCAACAGCCAAACCATCGGGATTCTTAAGCATTGCCTGATGAAGAGTTTGTGTCTTGTTTTCCGCTGGACAATGACGCTTAATGGTGCCCACAGTGCTGGTCACATCCGACCAATACAGACACCGACTATCCCAATCAAAGTCCAGGGCCACAGCATTGGACAGCGAATGAATCAGTATGGATCCGTTGCCCGTATGATTCACCTGTCTGATATAATATCGATTGGAGAATATCAGTTTCATGGTCTCATTGCTGGTCGACTTGCAGGTATGATGATCCTTCAGCTCATATCCCTTGGCGCACAGACATTTGTAGGAGCCGTGCGTGTTGACGCAGGTCTGAGAACAAGGCATATCATCGCACTCGTTAATGTCCACACAGAGGTGCGGACTCTCCGGATACAGCTTGAATCCGGGCAGACAGCGGCATTCATAACCCACCACCTTGTCAATGCATTCATGCTCACAAATATCCGCAATGAGGCATTCATTCATATTGCACAATGCCTCATCCGAAAAATCGGCACAGTCATTCCTCCTGTCGCACAACAGATCCGCACTGATGCAGGCGCCATTTTTGCAACGGAAATCGTTGGTGCCATTGCAGGTACGCGTGTGGGCACAAAGGGAGTCCAACTCATCGGATCCATCGGCACAGTCCGGTTTGCCATTGCACGTTTGATTCTTGAAGATGCATTTGCCATCCTGGCATTCGTGCATTTGAGCGCCGCCTGGACAGGCGTGCGGCGGATAAACCGGCTCACAGCCCTCGTACTCATCGTCTCCCCCTGGACAGTCCTCGTCGCCATCGCACACATAATGCGAATCGATGCACAGACCTTAAATTGATTAAATATATTGTGATTATTATTAGAAAATATATATTCTTAATGCTGTAGATTTCGTAAATGTTTAACATAAAATAAAAACAGAGGCAGGTTGAGACACCGGTTACAGTTTGGACATATATTTTATTAATTATATTTTATCTATGCTTTAACTTTGAACTCTCATAACTCTGGCAAAACTCAACCGATTTTAACTCGAAATACCATTTTGTCCATGATTTTGGATCCTAATTGATTTTACGTTTAAATACTGTTCATTTAGAAAATTTAATTTTTTTCGACAATTATCCAATTTTCCATACCTACCCCTTGACATTTTTTCAAAAACTTTAAACTCTCATAATTTTGTTAAAACTCGACCGATTTTCACGTGGAATACCATTTTCTTCATGGTTTGGCCTCTAAATCAATTCTGCATTTAAATATATTTCGTTTCGAAAAATTTTTTTTCTCAAAAATCGTCCAATTTTCCATACCTACCCCTTGACATTTTTTCAAAAACTTTGAACTCTCATAACTCTGTCAAAACTCAACCAAATTTGACTCCGAATACCATTTTGTTCATGATTTGACCCCTAAATTGATTCTGCATTTAAATGTTATTTAGTTGGAAAACTTTATTTTTTTCGACAATCAACCAATTTTCCATACCTACCCCTTGACATTTTTTCAAAATGTTTGATTTCTCATAACTTTGTCAAAACTCAAATGATTTCCGATCGGAATATCATATTCATAATGATTTGGCCTCGAAATTGATTCTGTATTTTAATTGCTTTAAAATAAAAGTAGAATTCTTTTCAATCCTAAGCGGAAAAACTTGAACTCAGCAAGATTGCTTTAAAACTGTTGGACTTTGAATAAATAAATAAAATGCAATGCATTTAAAAATGTCTTACCACTAGAGCAAAGGAAGGCAGGTGGTTGGCAATCGGGAATGTGGGCAACACCACCGCATTGGGGTCCCTCATCCTCAGCACCTTGGTCCCCGTTGCTGGGGCAATCCTTTTCGCCATCGCACACCCACTTTTGTGGTATGCAACGACCCGAGGTCTTGCACTGGAACAGATGAGCGCGACATGGACGACTGGGGCACTGCGGACCTTCGTCAGTGCCGTCGGCACAATCGTTTTTGCCATCGCATTGCCAGCTGTTGGGAATGCAACCGTTGTCACAGGCGAACTGATTCACCTGACAGCTGGGGCGACAGTTCAACTCATCGCTGCCATTAATGGTCGTATCATCCAAGCAATCATTCTCGCCATCACAACGCCAGGCGCCAGGAATGCATCGTCCATTGGCACAACGAAACTGACCCAAATCGCAAGTAGTGCGATTGAAGTTCTTGCAGTCGATCTCATCGGTGCCATCGGGACAGTCGGGTTCGCCATCACAACGCCAGCCGGGCATTATGCAAATGGTGCTATTCGCACAGTGCTCAAAGAAAGCATCGCCCTGCTCACAGGTCCTCTGGGCACAATGCTTCTCATCGCTGAAGTCTCGACAATCGCGCATGTTGTCGCAAATGAAGTTCCGGGAGAGGCATTCACCGCTGCCGCAGCGGAATTGGTCTGGTTCACATCTGCAAAGCAAGGCGGCTTCATCGCTGCCATCTCCGCATTGCTGCAGTCCATCGCAGGTCTGCTCCTTGGCAATGCAACGATGATTCTGGCACATGAAATACGTATCCGGACACTGTCGAATGACACAATAATCGCGCAGCTCATCGGATCCATCCAAGCAATGGGTCACATTATCGCAGGTCAGCTCCAGGGGAATACACTCGCCGGAGTGGCAAGTGTACTGCGACTTGCCACAATTGGTATGCACTGCGGCAATGCAACGACGCCCATCGGCAGCCAGGACGCCTTGTGTGCACTGGCACTTGGCCAATCCGTCCTTGTTTAAAATACACACATCCTCGCAGAGTCCGTTGAGTATCTTGCATTGATTCGAATCACAATTGATGCTGTTATTCTGTACTGCAATGATGCCCATGGGCTGGGTCACATGCTCCCGAAGGAAGAGGACATCCATGCCCGTGTATTTATTGGCACGCACCACGGCATGCAGCACCCAATCCGTCCAGAACAATAGATCTCCATAGATAGCAATGGCAAAGGTATGCTTTGGTGTTGTATGTGCCAATACTACGCGATTGGTGCCATCATAGTTGGCATGCTCGATCTTATCCAGCCGTGCATCGGCCCAATAGAGTTTCTGTTGCTCCAGGTCAAGAGTCAGAGCATTGGGCATCATGATATCCTTGTATATAATACGCTCCATACCGTAGCCTGTTAGGTAGGCACGTTGTATGCTGGGAGATCGCTCGTTCCAGTTGGTCCAGTAGATCATACCCAGACATGGTTCCACCGCAATGCCACGTGGCTTATCCTTGCTCTGTAAACTCAACACATTATTCACATGCTCTAGATTCTTTTCGGCCTGTGGAGTCAGATGCACCAGCTCTAAGCTACGTATGGCTGCATCGTTATTCGAGGTCCAGAAAAGCTGCTCGTTGACAATATCATAGGCCAGACCCTCGACACGCTTCTGCTGCGTGACCAGGACACGTTGTCCAGTGCCATTGAAGTGCACTTGATTAATGGTACTCTGCAGGACATCCGAGTAGTAAACCAATTGATCCTCATAGTTGTAACTGATGGCAATCACATTACGCATCATCGTTGCATTCGTAATGAGCTGTACTGGCCAATTCTTGTTCGCGTGCTCCGTCATGTGGATGCTCTCAATGTTGCTGCGATAGCTGAACAGCAGGAAGTTTTCATAGGGCTCACAACTAACACCATCCGCAGCGAGGCGACTGTGGGAGCAGGCACAAATGACACTGGTGCCGTTAAAGAGGCATAGCTGCTCGCATCCACCATTGTTTTGGGCACAGGGATTTGTGCCGTGTTGGACACGTTTCGAATATATTTTCAGATCGTTAATGACATCCTGTTTCGTCTTGACAATGACTTTTGAGTTCGAGAGATTAGACAAAGGTGCCACTTTGATGGATCCCTCACTGTACTTGTTCTCCGCCCAGTAGAGATAATCTCCAAGCTTGGCCAACGACACGGGCTTGTTTAGAGTATCGTTCAATAGCAGCTGACGCAAGTTTCCATCGTAGTCAACTTTCATGATGGCATCCGGATATCTTTCGCACCAATAGACCTTTGTGGCATCCATGTCAACGATCAGACTATGCACAGCCCAATTGGGACGAGTGTTATTAACCAACACAAACGGTTGACTGCCATCCAGACCTGTGCGTCCAATATAATGTTGGGTCGCATAGAACAACAGACCCTGCAACGGATCCACTGCCAAAACGCTGGGTTTCTCTACATTTGCGACGACCACATACCGATGGCTGCCATCCAGACGCGACACCTCGATGACATTACGTTTCATGTCGCTCCAGTAAATGTTGCCAGCAATCCAATCGATGGCCATGCCGCCCAGCCAATCATGCTGCTTATAACCACCCAAATTGATAGTATGCAGAATAGTTTCCCTCTGTGTGCCATCACGACGCACTCGCGAAATGGAGCCGAAATCATTGTCGCCCCAGTAAAGCATATCCGTGGCAGCATGGTATTCAATAAAGCTCGCCAAGCCGATGCGAGAGATGGGCACAAGAGCCTAAGTAAAAAGAGAAGCGGTTTAGTATTATGATCAATGTTTTCAATGGAATAATGGCAACTAACTGGCTTGGGTGGCTCAAACTGTTCGCTGGGATCAATCATTTCCACGCCCTGCATCACATCAATGGAATAGAATATAAACTCGGCACGTGGTATGCAACGTGTGGGATTATTGGGCTCCACATCGTAGCCCAAGGCGCAACGACAAACATGATCTGTGGAAGAGATGGCCAAGCAAAGTTGCTCACAACCACCGCGCAATGGACCGGCACAGGTGTTGGTGCCCGTCTGGGCATCTGCATAGAACATCTTCATGCTCTGAATGCTCTCTAGAAATAGAAAAGAGATAAGTAACTGGATAAAGAGATCGAGAGTGGATTTATACTTGTGTTGACCCGCAGATAGGACATGTTCAGACACTGCTCCTTCTCGCAGTGCATGATGGCGCTCTGGATATTCTCGGGAAAATAGAGAGTGCCATTGTAGACGGTGAGCGAGCTGATAAATGTAATCTGACTGGCCACCAGCACAAAATGCGTCTCATTCTTTGGTATATCGTAGTAGGCAATTCCGGAGTTGTCATAAGCGTAATACAATCGTTGCGAATCGAAGTCCATGGTCAGACTTTGCATGCTGTTGTTGTGCTGGTAAATAACAAGACGTCCGGAACCATCGAGATTCGATTGCTCCAGCTGCCACAGCGTGTTGTCTTGTGTCGAGTGTATCCAATACATTTTGCCACTACAAAGAACAACAAGTTAATGACGAACTTAATTGTTTGTAAATAATTAATTACTTGGCCGGATCCAGGGCAATGCTGTCCACCATATTGAGGTTTTCATGAATGTGCGCCACGTACTCTCCCTGCAGATTACTGACGAGAATTGTGCATACCGTTTGGCCCGAGGAGAAATACATGTGCTTCGCTATCCAATCGATTGCAAAGCCATAAGGCTTCTCAATGTTCGTATTGATAATGGGCTCAATAAGGCCACTGGATATGCCAGCTCTAGCGATCTCATTCTGTTGTATATCCGACCAATAGATGTGACTGTCCTCCACCAGATAATCAATGCGTTGTGGCGCCACAAGCTGCAAAGGAATTAAATAGACAAGGAGTTAAGTTATGCCACTTTTATTAATAAGTGTTGAACTTACGCGGGGAGACTGCCTAATGGTGGGTATGGTATGATGATTGGGCAGTTGTAGATCGATTCCGCGTATTTCATCGCCAATGACAAAGAGCAGCACCTGCTCATTGGGTACACAATTCCGCTCGTCAGCTGGATCCAAGCGCATGACATGCGGACATTCGCACTTGAATGTTCCTCTGCCGCTCAAAAGGCAAAGATGCGAACAGCCGCCGTTGTTGTCGCCACAGGGATTACGATCCCAGGGCTGGCGACTCGAGTGCAGCACCTGGATGCCAAAAGGTTGAGTCTGTGTGCGTTGCATCACCTGAACATCACTGCCATTCCATTTGTTGGCACGAATCACTGACGTTGTGCGCCAATCCGTCCAGTATACGTAATTCTCAAAGACAGAGATGGCAAATGGATGGGAGAGTATCTCCTTGTTGCGCAGCACCACATGATGCTCGGAGCCATCGTATTTTGTGCTGCTTATCGAATCTGATTTGGCATCCACCCAATAGACACGCTTCTGGGTATAGTCGAGGGTCAGGCCATTGGGCCAGCCAGCACTTAGCTGCCAATTGGTGGAGATAAAGCGTCTGCCCTCTCCGGCCATGCTGCAGCGTTCAATGCGCGGTGAATTGTCATCCCAGTCGGTCCAGAAGAGTAAACCTTCCCGTGGATCCAATGCAATAGCTCGAGGACTTTCCATGTTGCCGGCAATTAAAGTTCTTCTAAAGCTACCATTTAACTTGGCCACCTCAATTTGATCCAGATTCGAGTCAATCCAGTACAAATTCTTGCCAATCCAGTCCACAGCCAGTCCCTCCGTGGTGGATAAACCCGAATGCACAACGGCCTCAACATTCCGAAGACTTTCGCCAACCAATTGGCCACGATAGATTTTATCGTCAATCACATCCGTCCAGAAAATCTCCACACTGGACTCGTTGTTGTACAGAAAGTCCAGGGCAATAATGTTCCTCAACGAGCTATAGAAGCTGCTGGCACTGAGTGTCTTCAGATTGATGCCACGTATATCCTGGCGATTGGTAAATATAACGTAGGGTTCATCGGGTGCAGTGCTCTTACACGTGAACTTGTCGTAGGCCAGGTCGAAGCCCTCGAGGCACTGGCAAGCATATGATTTGCCATTGCTTTCACAGACCTGGGCACATGTATCCCAGTGCTCGCAGGCGTGCAACATGCTGCAACGTTTGCCATTCGGTTGCAGGAACAAATGAGCCGGACACGAGCAAATGTAACCCTCTGGCGTATTGTGACAATTGTGTGAGCATTCATGTTCCTGTTCGCACAGCTTGTCCGCACAAAGGAATCCCTCATCCGTGGTATCCTCGCAGTCATTGTGGCCATCACAGAGTTGGCTAACGCTGATGCATTTGTTGCTAAATCCGCACAAACGATCAGGATGCTCGCATATGACCGTCTCATTGAGATCAAACTTCGTTTTGTGCAATTCGGTGCAGTTGACTTCATCCGTCTTGTCGAAACAGTGATTGATGCCATCGCATCTCAGGAACTCCGGTATACACTCAAAGGGATCGGCACAGGCGAACTCAAACGGTGCACACTCGTTAAGCTCCTTCCAGTCTGTGAGCGGATGATTGTCGCTCTTGGTCTGATTACAGTTGGCCTCATCGCTGAAGTCCTCGCAATCATTGACCCCATCACAAATGTGCATGTCGCCATAGCAGCCAATGGGACGACAATATCGCTCTCCATGGCCGCACTCATGCTCGCAGGCGAACTCATCCGCATTGTTTCTAAAAGAAGCAAAAAGACAAGTTAGTCAGTTGATAAATCTATAGTTAGATAATCGCATTATTACCCGCAATTGTCGAGACCATCGCAGATATCGGTGAACTGCCGACATCGTCCATTGCCGCAGTCAAACTCTGGACACTTGCTGTCCAAATAAAGATCCGATGATTCGTCGGAGGCATCATCGGGTCCACAATCGACGACGCCATCATTGACCCAAGTGAGTTGAATGCAGCGTCCGCTCTTCTCGCAGGTGAACTCATTGCTATTGCAAGTGTTGTGCTCACAGTTCATCTGATCCGATCCATCCGAGCAGTAGCTAATTGAGCTGCAAAGCAGAGCACGCTGATAGCAACGTTCATTGCACACAAAATGCAGTTTCTTATCACAGGAGCGGGGATTACATGGACCCAGAGCATCGCTGCTCTCATCGGACCCATCCTCACAGTCCTCAAAGCCATCACAGAGATCCTTGCCATCGATGCATTGCTGCGTGCCGCGACACTCATGACCCGACGTGCAATTGGAACGCGTCGGAGCTGTTGCCGTTGATGGTGTCAGCTGTGGTATACAATGGGTGCCAGTGCCATTAAGTGTGTAGCGATCCGGGCAACGACAAATGGCGCCTTTCGGCGAGTTCAGACACATGCCAGGACACTTGGACATTGCACATTCGCTGGGCGTTTGTGGCAGTGGCTGAGTGGCCACATCAAAGATGCGCAAATCGACGGCATTGCCATTCGGCTGCAGATGAACCGTCGAGCTAAAGGTGTTGGTCAGATTGGTTTGATGCACATGAAACCGCCAAATGGTCGAGTTTATATTATCCACCCAATAGACAACACCATTGTACTGCACCATGGCAAATGGATGGAACTGTTCCGAGTTGAATAGCAGTTCTCTTCCAGTGCCATCCAGTTTCATGCGCTCAATCGTGCCCAGCTTAAAGTCGCACCAGTAGATGTGCTTGGTGCGTCTGTCCACGTCCAAGCTACGTGGCCATCGCATTGCCATCCCATCGGATGACTTTGCCAGCAACTCCTTGTGTGTGCCATCCATCCAAGCGCTATAGATGCCCGCCTCGCAAGATTGGAACGACCATTGTGTCCAGTACAGCAGTCCGGTGGTCGGGTCCACCTTCAGAGACCTGTTTGAACATTATAAATTGATTTATATGCATTTTAGATACATCAATTGTAGCATATTCTGGACTTCCAGTATCTAGTAAATTTCACTTCTTGATGAACTAACTGGCGAATCTCTTAATAGTGGAAGGGTCTTCGAAATTATTGTTTTCCCAAAAAAAAAACTATATAGGGAAACTCTTAATAGTGAATATTTATTAAATATTATTTTACAACCTCATTTAAAAAATTACTTGGGGACTTAAAGTCCCCATCATGTTTGAAATATGATTTGTTGAATTGAAAACTTTTAGATTTGAATAATGGGAAGTTGTGGTGGGAATTGCATTAATACGCTACACTAATTCCACATACTTAAAAAAATAAGTTAAATAATATGATATAATTTTGTTATATAGAAATGTGCTGTCTAAATTATGTCTATTTTTTGTTAAATATTCAAATTAGATAGAGAACACACCTAATTTAAATCTGAGAGCCCAATAATAGAGCTGTAAATGGATATTTCTACTTACATGGCATCACAGTCCAGATTGAAGGTAAGGACTTTGCTCATATTGCGTAGAGGAGCGACACGAAGCTTTCGATAGCCCGTCCAGTACAAATGCTCGTTAATCCAATCGTAGGCAATGGCATGCACCTGGCGCCAGCCGGTGGAAAGGGTGCGCGATACGCTGCCATTGAGAGACTGGCTCTTGATGGTAAAAACGGGCTCATCGGAGCTGAGGGGTGATGCCTCGTGGTCGGGTATGACATACAAAATGGATTTGCCACGCACATTTACATCGATGGCCTTCGGTCCGGAGACATTGTAAATGGGCACCATTACATCGGGCTGCTCGCCAAGCTGTTCCAGTCGCTGCACCTGCTCGGTATCCAGCGGCACGCCAGTGATGCGGACCAAACGCTTATCGGTGTACACCAGAAATTTATCGTGCGCGGAAAGTAAACAGGTCGTCTGATTGTACAATTTATAGCCGGCCGTACAGAGGCACTTGGCGCTCGCAAATCCTCGTATCCAAAGTGGCACACAAATCTGGTTGCAATTGCCGTTGTTCTCCCGGCACGGATGCGCCACCTCCGGCTGCTTCTGGCGATGAAAAATCCGAAAATTTGTGCCACGCGTCACATTCGCCAACAGGACGCGCGCCTTCAGCGTAAATTTGTCCAGTCCAACGATGGCTCTGTCCGTCCAGGGGGCCAAATAAATTGTGTTTTCGAATATCTCCACCGCCTGGATGGTCTTCAATGGCACCGGCGACTGTGAGCAACAAAAGCAACGGAAATTGTGTTTAACACAGCAACAATAACAACAACAACAACAACAACAACAAATTACAAACAACGTTGGCCATGGTTTTTTGCGGTTTAACGGGTTTTATTTTAAAAATAAGTTTACTCTTTATATAGGTCATCGAGCCACTCGAACTGGAATTGCTGTTAAATGCTTTTGGCATTTCATTTAACTGATTTTCATCTATAATATTGATGATGTTGGGATCAGTTACGCAAAAAAACAAAATGTTATCCCATTTTTGCATTTAATGCATTCCAAATCTGCTTTTAAAATGTCTAATCTTTTAATCTAAAATATATAAGTTCTCTATTTAATCAAAAAGTATTTAAATAGATATTCTTAATTTGCAAATATATGTAAATAAATAAATAAATATTAAACGAAATTATTTCTTATAAATCTACAATTTAAAATTCATGATACCTAATTTTAAATGTGAGCATTTAAGTGAATATTGAAAAAATCTATTTTAAATATATTTTCAAATAAGAAACACAATTTGAAAAATATATGCAAATAAACAGGCAGTAACAACTTACATTCGGTGACTTCTTCAATGTCCAGCGCTGCAGTCCATTGTAGTTGACCCGCTCAATGACATCCTTGTAGACATCAATCCAATAGACATGCTCGCTGGCCAAGTCCAGTGTAACGCTACTGGGATGATAAATCTGCGTGCTGACAAGTGTTGTGCGATTGTTGCCGTCGAGTAGGGCGCGGGATAGGCTGGGTGACCAATCCGTATAGAAGAGATAGCCCTTGGTGGGGTCGAGCACCAGCGAGGATGGATGCTCCACTTGATGTAGTATGAGGCGGCAAAAGGTTACCGCATTGGTGCACAGATACACCATGCCCTCGTCCTCGTTTAGGAAGTACCAATTGCCTGATAGCCAGTCTAAGCGTAGTTCGACGAAAACTGCAAACAAGGCGGCAACCGACAGACAAACAAATAAGCAAACAAACAAACAACATCAGCGAACAATGCACAAATTATGGTCGCGTACACAGACGGGAATTGGAACTCACACTGCTGTGGTGAGATGAACGCGGAGACGGGCAGCGTCCAATTGACATTGGCGTCCTCGATGCGCTGGCAATGCATGGTCAGTTCGGACCACATCTTTTGCAGGGTGCATAGCGTTCGATTGCGATGCCACACCTCGAAGGCAAGCACAAATTGAGAGGCCTGTGTGGACATCAATGGCATCTCACCGTTCCCAGGAGCAGTGCTGATGCGTCGAATGCCGCCTGCAGATAGCAGCGTCAGTGTTGCTGCCTCCGATGGTGGCACTAGAAAAAGATAGAGTGGATTAGTGGAAAATAAACCATGTCCCAGTTGACACACACACAAAACAAAAAACCAAAACAAATGAACTTAAAGTTTCATCTGAATTTTTCTCACTTTAGATGTATTTTTTCGGAACACATGTTTAATATTAAATTTAGAAAATTTACGAATATTTATTTAAGTGAACAAATAACAATTTTCAGATTTATATTCAAATAAAAGATTATAAATAACAACAAACAGAATCCACTTTATATTTATTATGATTTTTCATAGTTTTTCTATTTAATCAGTAAAAAATCATATAGTTAAACACCATTTGATTGAAAACTAAAAAAAAGAGTTTAGTTATTATCACAAATTAAAATAAAATAAATAAATAAATGTTACAATTTTCTTTTCATATTTTGATTGGACTTTTAGTTAATGGTTTTTAGTTTGAAAGTGTCAAAAATTGAAATGAATTATGAACCTGCGAGAATTTCTAACATTTGACACCATTTGTGTTTTTTTTATGCCCGAACCCTTGACATTTTTCTTTCAGTGTACTCACCATTTATGGCCAGGCAGCTCTTGCCCAGCTTCGTGTAGCCGGAGACGCAGCTACATTCGTAGGAGCCGGGCGTATTGCGGCAGAGTTGATCACAGGTCCCTGACACGCTGCACTCATCGTAGTCCATGCAACGTGTCGAGTTAACGGACTCGGGCACTTGTCCGGCCGGACAATAGCAACGTGCACCCTGCGGCGTCAATTTGCAATTGTAACTGCAGTTGAGGGCAGCGCAAGCGGCATTTTGCTTATCTGCAATTATCGATGGTTAAGTGTGTGGAATGACCTTTGATTTGGGCACTGATGGTGATGTTGATGACACTGATGATGCCAACTTACCACAATGCAGCTCATCGTTATCACAATCCCAGTGGCTGTCACAAAAGCGCGACAACTCGATGCAGGCGCCGTTGTGGCATTCACCCTCAAAGGCGCGACACTTGGGCGCAACGACATCGTGACCTGTCAAGAGAATGGGGAAAAAGGAGTTACAAAGATTTTCAGAAGAAACTATTGTAAGTATAGTGCAACCCATTTTTGGCTACTTACAGTTGGTCTCATCGGATATGTCGCCCTTCCCGCAGTCGTATTCCCCATCGCAGAGCCAGGCCAGGGGTATGCATTTCAAGCTCTGGCCACAGTGAAATTGCCCCTCGTTGCATTTGGGTGACTTGGCTGCAAGGACGCAACACAGCAACCACAATAACAATAACGTAAATGAAGATTTATGAACGGTTTGTTAGCGGTTTCGTTGGTTTTTGGTTATTCGGTGGCTAAGAAGGGACTACAAAGGGGAGAGTAAGGATAGCTTACGGCTCTGTTGTCTGTGTCCTTGTACAAATCACTGAATTATTTTGCGAAAATTCAAAATAAGTAAACGGCAAGCTAAATTTGCCCAAGGGAGCGAGAAGGAACCGACAGGAGAAAACTATCTAAGTATTTGTGGCATGATAAAGTTTCAAGTGCTCTTTGGTATAAATTACAAGACTATTTGAAGTTTTGCTAAAAGCTTACAAATTACAAATTCATTTTCTTATTGTATTTCAATTTAATAAAAATTAAATTCCCTGCATACTTTTGGGTACACGCAAAAATGTATCTTGTGTTTGCTTCTGATTGAGTGCATTTCAAAAAGCCATTTAAGATCTTAATAAAATTTTGCATATCAATTTTGTGCATATATCATTTTAATTTAAAATGCTTCAATAAAACTCATGTTTTTCTTCCAAAGGTAAGCTATAAATATAATTGTGTGCAATCAAAGCGCAATTGTTCAATTTATGCTATAGATATTAGCCATAACAATTTTATTTATCTAATTTATACTTCATTTTTTGTGAAATATTTTTCAAATTATTTCAGTAGTTTCTTAGGGTAATTTGTAAGTGGTGGGCTTTTTTGTAACCACTATCCATAATAGTAGCCATCATCAGTCTAATAAACTGCAAAATTAAATTCAACTGAAAATTGTTCTCATTTTATTTGAACACTACACATTCAATTTGTTCACAAAAGTTTGTCAAAATAAAAATACAAGTAGAAAACAGACCACAAATTTTCAACATATTATTTGTTATTACAATTATTTTTAAATGCTCCAAAATATTGACTTTAGAAGCCAACTTTAAGTGTGACTTTTGCAGCATATTTTCAACACATTTGGTTTCATTGTAGCGAAAATATTAAAATAAAATGCAAATTGTCACGCCAAAATATTTGAAGGAATGAAAAGAAGAATAGAAAGAGATGAGAAGAGAATTCAAATAACGCGCAGCTCCCGAGTTGGTTGTCCAAATCAAAGGCGGCGACAATGGCAACGTGACGGGTGGGGGAAGGAGCGGGAAGGGTGGTCGGGGAACAACCACGCGCGGCCATAACCATAAAAGCCACGTTGGCGACACATGGGACGTCCGAAAGAAATGTTTTTCTGGCTGCCAAGAGGTTAAGCTCCAGAGAACCAGGCCGATGGCCGTCTATTGTTTTTAGCCAAAACGGATGGGCGGAACGGAATAGGACGAAACGGAACGGAGTACTTAATAAGCCCAAGGGCATGCAGATGTTTCCGTATAAATTTTAAATTATCATCTTATTTGAAACGACAAAATGGGGTGGCAAATCATAGTCAAAATGTATCTGGCATGCGTTAACTGCATGCTGGCAGTTATTTAATCAACTTGGCCAGCATAAAATGAAACGATGTCATAAAGCAATTGTTAAGCTTTATTTTATGCTCTACTCTAGGGGAATCAACAGAAATTATCTAGTCAAAACGCAGGCGAAAATTATAAAAATATTTTTAAAAATAAATGAAAGCACTTTAGAAATCTCAAATGGTAGAAAAATAATGTCAATTAGTCAATTCATATTTCGTACTCATAATTGACATTTCCAGGATAATAACAAAGCTTTCCTTTTAGTTTTAGACACTAAAAAAAGTTAAGAGCCAAAAAATAAGGGGAAAATAACGAGCACATAAATTAAATGCAATTTATTTCGAGGCAGTGCTAAATCCCTCGGCAAAAGTTTTCAGCGTCGCAGGCAGTTTAAATGTGATATATCAAAAGAGAGAGAGAGATATATATTTACTCTATATAGTGCGAGTGAGAATGTGTGTGAGTGTGTGTGTGTGTGAGTGTGCATCTGCAGTCAGTGAGCTTTAATTGAAATTGCGTCGTTGAAAGACTGATAGAGAGAGACAGAGGGACACAGGGAGAGGGAGAAGGGGAAGTGTGAGGAGTGGCAAGAGTTTGGCAAATGTAGATGAGGACGCAGCAGTGGCTGCCACATTTATTATAATCTGTTGCATTAATATTTGCCGACAATTTGTCGTCAGAGTTGCCTCTTGTTGCCTGTTGTTGTCTGTTGACTGCACTGTTTTTGTTGCTGCTGCTGCTGTTGCTGTTGTTATTGTTGCTGTTCTGTTGTCACCATAAAAAATGCTATAATATAAAATGAAATTAAAAATGCCAACAGTCCAAGCTTGCAACGATGGGGCAGCTTCCAATACGTTGGCCTCCGGCGCTGTATTTGCTGTATCTGTTTGTTTGTTCTTTGTTGTTGACAACGCAGCAATTTCTCAGCTCTCTCTCAGTTCGTTGTTGCTTTCCTTCTTTTTTTATTTTGTATTTTTTTTTTTATATTGGCATGCTGCGAAAATGTCTACACATTAATTTAGTGGACTGAAGTGGCCGACCGACAGACTGGTTGACTGTCTGTCTGCATGTCTGTCGGTCTGTGTGGCAAAGCCATGTGGGTTAAATGGCTGTCAACTTAAAGCACACCAAGAGCAGCAACTGCAATTGCAACATCGCAACTACAATTGAAATTGCAATTGCAATCGCAACAACAAATGCAAATGCATTTGGCAGAGTTCAGTGTTAAAGTGGCATCTCAAGCGGAAATTTGGTAAGGGCCACATTGGGTTAAGTGCACAGCAGGGCCACTAATTGCATTTGGTGTTTTTGGCAGAGGCTTTTACGCATTTTGTGGCGCGTTGACCAGCACCTGTCATTAGGCGCAGTCAGCCAAAAACGTTTACAGCCAAACAGTCAAACCAATAATATTGCAATCAACAGCAATGGTCATCAGCAGCAGCAGCAGCAGCAGCAACAGCAGCAACAGCACTGAAAACTCAGTGGGTGGTGGGTGAATTCACTAGCTGCATGGTAATGCGAATACTCACCGCATTCACTGGTCTCATCAGACCCATCCGTGCAGTCCGGCTTGGAGTCACATTTCCAGCGCATTGGTATGCAAAAACCATCGTTGCATGTGAAATACGAGGCTGGACAGGGACCTGGAATCGAGCACAAGATGAAAATGTAATAACTATCTCATTTACTTATATAGCAACTTCAATTAAAAAGTCACAACGAGCAACATTTATTTCTGAAAAAAAATATGCATATTAATGTGATGAAGGGAAGACTTTAAGTTAATCAAATTTGATAAATTTTCATACTTATTCAGAATGCCAGGTAAAGACATGAGTTTATCGCGAAACAACAAAGTTCTCTTAACTTTTAAGTGCGACTATATATGAAATTATTGATTTATTAATTATCTATGAAAGAAGATATATGAATCTGCAGCTCAAGTTCTCTGTTATTTAAAATAATCAATAAGTTTGTTAATATTCATAGATATCGATTGCTTTGATTCATTTTTCTTAAACGTTCCATCAAAACATAATTTCAAATCACATGAATTTATAACGAATACAAAAAATGGCAAAACGATATTCCATTAAAAGCATTTGATAAGGAAGTACTTAATATTTGTGCTTGATTTTGTTAGCTGATAAATATCAGCTAACTTATTCGTGTTTGCCGTTCTCCAAGTTGCGACAAGTGGTATGGATAGATGTGTGTGCTTATAGGCGGGTGTTAGATACAAATGTATCTTTCAGCTACTACGAAAAACAAATATCATGTTTATGCAGTTTGTTGCCAGATGTGGCCAGTAGCTGTCGCCTTTTGTACGTGTCCACAATTAAAATTAACATAAAGAGCAGAAGTACCAACAATAACAACAGCAGCAAGAAAGTTTCCCCGTTATTGTTGTTGCTTGAATGTGGCAGCAACTGCGACGCTGCTGCCAACGTTTGTGTACGTGACTTTGGAACATTGCATCATTAGTTAAGCTCCGTTCTGGCCGGTCTTGGCCCGACCTGTGCGTCGGGTAAACAATAAAAACTAATTTAAATTTGCCTAACGCATAAATAAAAGGTGTCAAAATGTTGCGGGCTTCCTGATAACTTTCTATTGTGCAGCTTGAAAATACTGATAAGCTGCTGTTGCCACTGAGCCTACATTTGTTGAGTGGAGTGAAGGCGCAGACGGAGGCGAAGTAACAGAGGTCAAACAAAGTTGGTTAAGCCAAAAACACACAGGCAACACATTGTTGACACAGCCGCCTGCAGCTAAATGCAAGAAGTACCAATAAAAGCACGTTGAGGTTGCAACCAGAGCAACATATCGATTCAAGCATGTCATTCAAGTGCCTCACAATCTACACGCTCCTGCTGCTGATCGGCATTGAGGCCATCTGGGCGGAGCCACCCAAGACCTTGCAGCCCCGTCCCAACAAGGCTCTAAACTACGAAAAGGACGAACTGTATAAGCTGGACGATCTGGATGGTGATGACATTATCGACGACTATGAATTCGAGCTAGACGATCACGATATCGATAATGCGAGCATTGCTGAGCTCAACAGGCTGGTCAATGAACTGGAGGCAAAGCAGCGAACCGAGGCTCGTGCCTCACGTGGCAATCAAGGCGGCAAGCGTACCAGACGCCGCACCAGAAGCGGCGCCAACAAATGTGGCACTAGGCGCATCAACAGACGTGGCACCGGCTTACGTGGTGGCAACAAGCGCAGAAGCAACGGCGTAAGACGACGAAACGGTGCAAAGAGAGTGCCACGACTGTAAAATCTAACATCGATCATTTCAATGGCATCCTATTTATATCCAAATATCTAATTGATATTAAGAAAATTGTATCGACATTAAATTCCAATTAAAAAAGTCTTGTATTTAACTTATCAATCAATTAATTCACTTCATTAAAATGTAAATCGTTTGACAGTGTAAGCTTATATTAATTTAATTATTTCTGTTACTATTACTACATACTACATTTACTACATTTGTGTAAATAAAAATGTATTATTTTTATTAATTTTCAATTAAAAGAAGCATATTTTACGACATTAAACCTTTAGATTTGCCAAAGAACGGAAAATGATCAACAATTTCTGGTTCATTTGTTTGTACACTTCCGATAGGACAATCGGATCGTAAAACACAGGCTGGTATACTATTATCTATAATATATCCTGGCTTGCATACACATGGTCCTCCGCAATCTCGGGTGCAGATCATTGAACTGGCTGAGACATGTCTCTGGGCAAGAAGTTGGACAAGCTTCGAGGGTTCCGTTAACTGTGCAATCTGGGACTCCGTGGCATTGGAAAAGTAAAGTAAGTGTCAGAAAAACGCCAAAGAATTTCATCGTCTGATTATTTTTAGAAATGTATTGAGTACAATTTAAAAGAAAGTTTGGCTTTTTATACATTTTGTTAGAAAAACCATGACAAATCACGTTCGAAATGGAAAATAATTAAAATAGCATATAAAATCAGCGAATCTAATTAGATTAAGTTAATTAAGTTTAGAACTAGAAGTCAAGTTGCACCTGTGTTAAGGAACATGTGAATAAGTAATATTGTAATTATGAATAAATTAAATTTAATTACAATAAACAAAAAGTAAATTATTCAGGCCAAAGAGTAAAAGTAGATTTAGTGCATCTAATTATAGTTGATATAATGCTAAATCAGTTTCTTGATATATTACCGAGTGCATCCAATTTTCACACGCACCTGGAATTTACATTATTTTTAGCACACTTTTTGGCGCAATAGTTTCTCATGCTCGTCGCATAGGTGGAGCGTTTTATTTTCATTGTTATTAACGCATCCGTTCAAACTTTATGGCTGCCTTTAGAGACAGAGTCTAGGTTGGTGGGTGGCAGGTAACAATATGAGAAGCAACAAAAATATTAAAAAAAAAAATAAAGGTATATATGGCATCATAAATTTCACGCTTTTGTCCGCAATGCGTGTTATTGCGTTTGTTGTAAAATATATCTGTGCATTCAATAATTTACGAGTGCTGCAATTGCATTCGCAAATTCAACGACTTGGCGGCATTGTTTATTAGTTTTATGCCGATCCTATTAAGTTTGGGGAACTTGACTGCACGTTCCGTGTCTGCAACCATATAGATTGCTCATTAGTCAAGGAGTCAACTTGTCTGGAATATTAACAAACATTTGACCACTTTAAACAAATGCTTTTAATGGCACAGTTATGTCCGGCATTCATGGCACAATGCTACACTGTAAATCGCATCCAGTCCAACAGTCAAATGTAATCTTTGTGCTCTGAATACTTAAACTTGCCCATGCCCTTGTGATATGCACTCAACTTCAGTTTATTTTACTTTCAGCTCATCTTTTGCAACGACCGGCCATTGAGTTCGTTTACCTGACATCCTTCTGCCAATAAGTGAGAGGTGTTCCCGTTATTCAAAACAATGCAAAATCCACAGCAAAAATGTCAATGACAAGTAGTTTAAAAAAATAAAATAAAAACTCATTTCATTGGCTTTAATGAAATTTTATTTAATCGATTTTCAACACTTTGGAGTTTTGGCTGTGAAATTGATTTGTGGAACAGCTTCACATGACACTGTTTGCTTTCTACCTGTAGCCAATTTTCAACTGTCCTCTGTCTGCTGTTGGCATTTGGTCAGCGCTGCGGGTGGCCATGTGAGAGTTCCTGAGTCCCATTCCATCCCATCCCATCTCATGCCATCAGTGTCTCCAGTGTGCTCCGAGTTGGTAGCTAGTCGTGTGTCCTACGTTGTCCGCTTGTCACTGACATTTGCCAAATCAAATAGAAATTTTAATTGACTCTTGCTGCTGTTACGTGCCATAGCTATGTGTGTGTGTGTTGTGGTGTGTATGTTTGTTCGCAATTTTAATTTGATACGCTCTTGCTGGCTGACACATTGTCGCCAAGTGTTTTCTCCTATGCAACATCCTATTACTTGTTACATACATACTAAAGCTGTCCTTGTCTGTCGCTTTTTGTCTCTTTTTATCTCTTTTATTTCGCATTTTATTCTATTTTTTGTGGTGCACACTTTGATGCAACTTTCGCGTGGCACGGGACAAACAAAGTTTTGCCTAAGCTGCGCTACGCTTGTTTTCCATCCACACCCGACATCGAAAGCGGGTTAAGCGCCTTTGGCTACGACTCCGGGAGTCGCGCATTTGCATCTGCCACAATTGTTGTTGTTCTTTTTGTTGTTGTTGTTGCTGCTGCTGCTGTTGCAAATTATGTGGGCACACGGAAGCTGGCAGTGCCAGGCGCCCAGAACCAGCAACCGATTTGGTAACAGCAACTGTAACAGAATCAGCACCAGAATCAGAATCAGAATCAGAATCAAAATCAGAACAGCAACGGTTTCGGTTCGGGTCGACACTGTTTGTTGTTTGTCAACAACTTGGCACGTTTTTTGGGTCAAAAAGATGCGACAGTGTGTGACTCTCGCCCGTTGTTTCCCGCTCCCTTTCTCCACTCTCTTTCTCTCGCTCGCTCGCCCTCTTTGCCACTGTCTCTCTCTCTGCACTTTTTAACATAGTTTTTCACTTAATTAGCGCGCTGAGTGAAGCGTTGACAGTTAACGGTACGTGCACCCGCCGTTGCATATGCAACGCTTTTCACACACTTGCCTCAAGTTAAAGAACACACTCTGATTTTTGCAGCTCTTAAAAGCACTTAATAAAAGAAGCTACACAAGTTTGTGTCATCTTAACAAATAATTTAATAAAAGTATCTAACAATTTAAAAGAAAAGTAAATATTAACAATAGTAACTTTAAAATTGGTAAAAATAGACTATATATAAACAAAATATTTAAAAAAAATAGTTTTAAATAAAATAAATAATATTAATTATAAATTATAATATTAAATTTAAATAATACTAATTAATAGAAATAAAAGCATTAAGTGAAAATATAAATATTCCAATAAAATTATTGAGTAAAAATATATATATTAAATTAAAATTAAAATATCCGATCTATTGCATTGGTATTTTGTAGTCAAAATCACAAAAAGTCAATAAATAGCACATAATCTTTCTGTTTTATTAATTAACTATACCTATTATTATTATTCATCTTCCGACTTAATCTCAATAAACTTGGACAAACCAAAAGACAGTAATGACTGTAATAAAAACGCCTAAACGTATGCAACGGGTATCAATTAGTCGTGGTATCGTTTAAAATCTTTTCCGTTTGTTTTATGGTGCAAAAGCCACTAGAAGATACGTTTCAAATATTTAAGATACATTTTAATGGCCAGAGAAATGCGATATGCAACAGTTCTCTCTCATTTCTGTGGTGCGACAATTTGCAGCCGCGCGGTTGCCTTGGTTGCAACACACACTTTAATGACCCACTGTGCGGAAAATTCGCACACCATTTTCAGCAGCAGCTTTCAGAGCGCAATTTTACGAGCCGCTTTTAATGAGCGCCGTTAAAATCGAAACGATAAAAGTCCAAAATGGAATGTTTATATGGCAAGTGTGGTGCACTGGAAATGATAGCCCAAAAGCCGACAACACAGTCTGGAATTTCAGCCTGCAACGCAGGCAACACATGCCAAATTCTCAGTTGAAATTCATTTCATCGCATTCTCCTGTCAGCAGCAGCAGCAGCAGCAGCAGCATCGCCACCACCAACAACAAACACAACAACAAAACCTTATCGTGAAGAAAAAAACACCTTTTCTCCCTGTAAAGTGTTCTTGGCAAGTCGAGCGAATTTCCGTTTCCTGTGGTCAATGCATTGGATTTACTCGATTACTCTAAGCATACAATTTAGAAAACTAGCCAATTTACAAGGGTTTTTCTACTCCATCCTCCGGCAGCTGAGCTAGACATAATAACTATGCGAAACTGGTATTATTCTCTAAATTTTAAACTAAGTCTAGCTTTAACTTAAGACTTTTCAATAGTTTATCGATATACTTGAATAAATTTAATGTTTAGGTCGGAGAAAATAGAAGTCATTCCAATTCATTAGCCAACAGACAGATTATGCATTTAAAAGAACTCAGAAGATTGTAAACTTTTTCCATCGTAATGATTATAATGTTAAGCTCCTTTAAAAAATTAAAAATATAATTAAAATTACTAACGGGACATTCCTTACTGGTTAATAAAAAGTCTATATACATCATTAGAATCAGATGGCACGAATTTCGAAACTATAGAATCGGTTATCAGAAAATAGCGATCAAAATATTCTGCTGAATTATACAATTGTTTGCAAGTGACTTAGTCTTATTTATATGCACATATACCCCATCAAAGTGCAAGTTAGGGTATAACGACAGCTGCCTTAACCGCGTGTACAAATATGACGACTTCCGGTCGCATTTTAACTTCCTTGCGCTCTGGTTACAATTTCCAGTTACATCGATGGTCACCATTTTCCTTTTTTTATTCATCGCCTTTCTTTCTTTCTCTCTCTCTCTCTCTCTCCGCTGCAATCGTCTTTCTCCTTTCAGACACTCTATGTGTATAATTTAATGCAGTGATGTGCGCATAATGAGCGTGATTGACATAAATGTACTTTAAATGCACACGGGACTCAGCATTTCTCTGACTGACAGCCATCCAGCCAGAAATGTATATATCCAGACAGTCGTCGATCCTGGGGGATTGCCGCAATGAAGCCAGGAACAAGGATGCAGGAGGCAGAAATACGAATTCTGGTGCCGGCTGGACGAGTGAGCCGCAGTTGTATCCGGTATTTGCTTGTTTGCTAGACCCGCTGCCGCTTCCCGTTCCCGCTTCCCGTTCCCGTTCCCATTCCCGGTTCGGTTCGGTTCCCTTCGGTTTGCTCGGTTTGTGTTGTTTGTCCGTATGTTTTGTGCACTTTAATCGAGTTTATTACGTGCTCTTACAATGGCGTGAGTAGAAAATGCGGTGGGTGGAGAAGTTGAGAGCACCTCCTGTTGTTCTTGTTGTTCTGTTGTTGTTGCTGTTGAGTCGCTCACAAAAAAAAAGCCAAATCACTTTAAAAACTCTCTCGCCACAAAAGTTGCAACGCTTTTTGTTTATTAATTTTAATTGTTTTAATACAAAACGAGCTGCAGCAAAGCGGCAACATCAAAAACAAAACAGCACAAAAAAAAAGGGGGAAAAAAACAAAGTTATTAAATGTTTTTCTGAAGCATTATTTGCAGTTTTTCCAAGAGCTCTAGAACGTGGGCAAATGTGGCTAAAATATATGTTGGTCAGTGCATATATATTCATATATATTTCAGCGAGTTGAAGAGCTGTGAGAGAACTAAGAACTGTCCGACCACAGCACAAAATCGGACAAATTTCCCGTGTGTGTGAAGCGGAGTTTTAAATTTTTAAAATCTTTGCGGAAATATTTTCCATTCTCCATAATTCATTTAATTCATAATATTGCTACATAACCCATTTAGTTGAAGCCATTTAGAAAATGAATTATCAAGTAGATATGCTGGCTTTTAAACAGAGGAAATAGAATGGAATTTTTAATGAGAATGGCTTAGAGATATGATCATTTAGGAAATAAAATAACTGAAGTAAATATGGTAATGAATATAAGATAGCATTTATTGACATAAATGCAATGGTTGAAAGAGGTTATTTCATTTCCAAAACATGTCAAATAAATAATTCTAATAAAAAAGATCAATAAATATTAAAAGCATAAATTCAATGTCCAAGCAAAAGATGTCAAGAAATTTAAAAGTCGATAAATGTAAACACATTTCAAGTGAATATGGAGAACATGTTGTCTTTCCGCTTGCAATGTGAGTGTTGTGTTAAGAGGCTTATTGTGAAATTGAATAACTGATATGAATGTGAATGTCATGTAAGTTGAAAGGGAATTGCAGGAAAATGACAATGTTACATGCACACAACAAAATCAGCAAAATCAATAGGTATTGTTTATTCCATTTTCATTACATAAACTTATGTAACACATATATAAATAAATATATATATAGACAACATTTAAATGCTCGTTATATGTCTTTACAATTGGTTGTCATAGTTATTACCTAATATCAAAATATTATAGAAGCGTTTTACTATCGTTTTTTTATGTTATTTAACAAAACTTTTTGCAGGCAATCAGAGCACACACAAGCACACACACACATATTCACACACACACACACACACACACACACTTGGGGTCCTCGAAATTGAGATGTTGTTTTGCGCCTTGGTTGGCACATAAAAAGTTGCAGCATCATCAGAGCTCTCGTTGTTGTTGCTCGTGTTGTTGTTATGGTTGTTGTTGTCGTTGTTTGGCCCAGTGAAAAAGTTGTTCTATGCATTTTACTAGCAACTTTATGGCAAATATTTAAGTGCGTTTCTCCGTGTTTTTGCCTCGTTGCTGTTTTCGCTATTTGCCAAATACGTAAAGTTGCATTAATGACACGCCACAACGATGCTCAACACCTTTTGGCTACTTCAACTTTCAGTGCTCGTCCAAGAAATATACAATTTTAATAATCCTAATCGTGTAGAGAGTGGAGAGAGAGAGAGAGAGAGCAGGAAACTGACAACTGACAGCCAACAACTGCTAGAGAATTATCTGGCATGCCAAGAGTATTCCGCATTGTTGTAGTTATAGTTGCTGCTGTTGTTGCTATGTTGAGTTGCTTGCCACTTGACACAGCAGACATTGGAGGCAACAAGATGATTCTGCCGCTTCAATGGCCAGGCTAAGAAACCATAAAAAGGCCGTTAGGGCATGCAACTTTAATCTGCATAAATATATATACATATATATATATATATATATATATCTCCCATATGATGACTTTGTCAGGAGGATCAGAGTGCAGGCTGCAACAACAGGAGGGGGGGAAGGGGAAGAAGTTTGTAGGCAGAAACAACTTTTATTCACAGCATAATTTTGCCGTCTGCAAACTTTAGTCGTCGTTTGTTGCCGAGTTTTGGTTTGAGTTTTGCCTGTCAATAACTTAAAGCACTTGCAACATGGGAGGAAGAGAGAGAGGAGAGAGAGAGGGAGAGAGAGAGGGAAAATTGCATCGTCCTGGCCCTGGGGCATCCTGTGAAAATTTCCTTCATAAATGTTTTTAAATACAATTTTTAGCCTGTTATCGTTGCTGCTGTTGTTGCGACTGCATTTGTGGCAAGTTTTGACGCTATGCGAGGGCGGCTTAATGAATTCACCGGAAGCAAGCTAAAAGTTATATATATATTTATACGGCAAACATTTCGAGCAAACCATGCTCTATATATATAAACGTTTTTTTGTTTTTTGCCTTATCCAACACGCTTCGGTCTCATCAATCTTTCTCAGCTGACAATTTTTGTGGCTGTTGCTGCCACATGACTGCGCCCAAAACACACAGGCAACAAGACATAACTGCTTTTTGCATTGATTTCCACAACAGCAACAGCAACAGGAACCACAACAACAATGACAGTGACAGTGGACAGTGGCAGTGGCAGCAAGCAATAGGCAGAGAAAGAGAGAGACAACGTTGAAATCTAAGCAGTAAATTCATTTTGCTTGCATTTGTTTCCTAATGGTTTAAGAGTGCATGTCCGCATGAGGGATTTCTGAGTGATCCGATCGCATCGAATCGAATCGTATAGAATCGAATCGGAGCTGGGCGTTTGTCGCATGTTATTGTCATGTCGAACAATGCATTTGTGGCAGTGCAAAACAATCAATCGATGATTTTCAGTCAATAGCTTGGCTTAGTTTTTGTATGTGTTGTGTGTTTTGCCACCAACAACTCGTGAATGACATGCTGAATAAATACTTCATGCAGACGACATATGTGTGTATGCATGTATATATAGTGCATACATATGTCACTCTTAAAAAGCTTGTCATTTTTAGCTAATAGTCGTTGTAGCATCAGGTAAGTTTATGCTGTTTGTGAAACAGTGCGTATACACAATGTGTTGGGACAGCTGTTGTTGTTACACATACGCCATGTAGTACAACTTTAAGTACTTGTACAACTCGTGCATACATGGGAACATCTGTACATCTGTACATCAATACGTCGGCACATTAAGTATACGCCAGATTCACCCACAGTAAGCTGTCAATTGAAGCCGTTGACAGCTTAGCAAGCAGACAGGCAGCTGTTGCTCTCACGCCTTCTATTTGAACTGTTTTGCCGTGCTATCGCACGTTGGCATCTTTCACAAATCATTTCCTTTAACTCACTAACTGTTTTATATGCGCCAAAAATAATCCCGTTTGAAGCTGCTAACTCAGCAACTCATTGTTGTTGTTGCCCCTGGGCTTGACTTGACTTTGGCTCTTGCTGCTGGCTGCTGGCTGCTGGCTTTACCCATTGGCTTAGTGCCGTCATCAACCCACCCGAACAAAAAAAGCAACCCTCGAGTAGCCAAGTACATCATAATTCTTGCGGGTCCTTAAGTGGCTTAAATGCCATGGAGCATATCTGGCGCAACTCTTTCGCACACTTAAATGGATTTACATGTCGCCTTCACTTTGGATCGACTTTTGAAATTGTCTCGTCAATCCACATTCACATTCCCCCCACATTCCCGCACATTCCCTCAAGCAATAGCATACTTTTGTGCGCTGCAAAAATGCTTCAAATTATTGCGCTAACAAACAATAGAAAATCGGGGAGAACGACAGACAGACAGACAGAAAAGAGAGAGAGAGAGAGAGAGAGAGAGAGAGTTGAAAAAACTTTGGACTCTCGAAACGCATATTTTAAGTGCCAAGTTTTGAATTGTGGGCGTCGAGTGTGCAAAAATGTAAGGAAATTGTTGCAGCCACTGCTATTTGCCATTTGCCATTTTCCTGCAGCTACTTCAAGCAATAAAAACGAGCCAGGAGTCCGGACTCCGGAGTTCAGAGTCCACAGCGCGGACAACTATACAACCCGACAGCCAGACAGCCAGACAGTCAGACAGCTAGACATCCCGACAACCGTCGGCATTTCGAGGAGCAGAGCAACAGCGTACCAAGTAAATAAAAAATTATTGCAAAACTTTGTGCAATAAACGAAAAAGTAAGACATTCTCCAGAGTTGGCGTCGAAGTCGGTGGCGAAGCATGAAAAACGCAGTAAAATAGTTACAGCGACAGAAACAGCAACAACAACAACAACAACCACTAAAACAACAACATTATGATCTTAGCAGAGAGTCTTACAAGCATACAGCTAGTTGCTAGTTGGTTTTCACCCGTACATTGTTATGTAATCAACGCAGGTAGCAGAGAAAGAGCCACAACCAGGCTGAAAATGTCAATAAGCCTCCATTTGGATTTAAGGCGCAGTTAAGCGGCCTTCTCGTTCTCTCCTATGTGTGACCTAACCGTCCACGCCAGGTCATAGGTTCAACTGACAACAGACAACACTTCCGTTTCCGTCTTACGCACACATAGAGTACAAACGACAGCAGCATCAGGCACGTGACAACAATGCCGAACGACAATGGCACTAAACATCTTTCCTGACTCAAACAAACTGCGAACGGAGTAAGTTCAGTAAGCTGAACTGAACTGAACTGAGCTGGTTCAAAAGCGCCTTGAAAAGTAGTTCAGATTTAATGGTCCAAATTGACGCTGCTTTCAGGTTTTTGTAACTAAAATGCATTTTAAAACATTATTAATTCTGTTGAACGAGAAGTAACTCACTGAAAACTTAATAAAATATAATTATAAACTAATTCGAAATACTTGAATTAACCATATTTCGATCATTTCAATGATTTTCCACGTCTACAAAGGAATTTGAGGTTCGATAACCAATGATTTTCAATTCATAATACGAAAATTAATGCTTTTATATTTATAAAGGCTACAAAGCTTGAAAATTTGTAGGTGACCATAAAAAAGACTTTGATATTTAAATATACTTCTAAAAATAATTGATAAGTTAATAATTTTGATATTTTTTTGCTATTTACACCAGTTAAAAAAGGTAGTAATATATTAAAATGCAGACTTGCGGTAAATTATTCTTTACCATTTTATTTTAAAAATGATAGGCTTTTAAAGACTGTTCATGAGCTTAGGAAATATACGTATATTTTAGGCGCATAACGAGCACTTTATGACCACTGTAGCTAATAGGGCTGGGAGTTATTAGAAGGCTGTGCAGCTATCAAATCGTCATAAAAGTGAATGCCAAAGCTAAGTCGCAATTTAGGTAGACGGTCATGTCCCGAGCTGGTTGAGAGATGCGAAATGTCAGTCAGTCAGTTGTCAGTCACTGCCTGGCTCAATTAGCCATCTACTCCTCTGATAGCAAGTGGGAGTCTGTAGGGGGTCAGAGGGTCAGGGGCTTAGCTTAGATTGACTGAATAGAAGGTTTGACTCATAGCGTATATGGTTACACTCAACCCTGCTCTTAAAATCTCTGTGCCCCATTTCAATCGCCAAAGTGCCCGGCAATTGGACTACCAGCTATTCCCTAATTTAGGAATCGCTTCGATTCAAGTTGAATAATTTAATATTTGTTTCAGAGGTCTCCGTTTTACATTCTCCATTCTTCGGTTCGGTTTGCTGGTTACATTAAGTGCTTTATTGTATTTCAAGTGGCATAAATCACACGCACGCTGAACGACAGACACAATGGGATAATTGGACAGAATTGAAATGAGCTGTTTGAAGATGTTATATTGCAGTCTAAGTAGATGTAGTACATGTGTCTTTATTATCGCATTTGTGGCTGCTGTTTGAAGAGCCGTCTGCATCATCATAATGGACCCTGAACTAATGCAATTGGGATGCAAAGTAAACCACACTGTGTACACTCGTTAACAAGTTTGCGAGCGTTGAAACATTTATCATTGCTGGCATACAAATTGTCAACATAACAGTGGGGACCTTCTTTGGCCAGTTGGCATCATTATAAAAATATTATCACTATGCCAAGTGAGAAGAGAAGCTGAGGAATAATGACAAAACGTGACCACAAGAGGCGCCAAGGCATTGAATGATGACGACTTGAAGGAACGCCAAGTTTTGGGCCAATTGTGACTGTGGCCCAAAAGTTTTGTGGCTACCCAACGCCAACCACCCAGAAAAGGATTGAGTTGAGGTGTTTGCTGTTTAGCTGTAAGATGAAGAGTTTGTCTGTCTGCCCGTCCGTCTGTCAGATACAAAAGCGCTCTGCCGTTTGCCTGGTTAACCGCAGAGTTACCACAGCTGCACTTGACAGCCACTCATTGGTAAGAGATTCCCTCAGCCTCTCGGTCTCTCAGTCTCTCTCGGACTGTCCAACTGTCCAACTGTCTGACTGACTGTCTCTGGCTCCGTGTCTATCTGCAAAAACACACGCAGCAGCTTTAAAGCTCAACCAAACGCTGCTCATTAAAAACAACACTCAGTTGACTCGTTCACCTGCCCGCCTTTTGGTCCAGACTGCACTGGACTCCACTGAACTGACTTGCTACCTCAGAGAGCTGCTCCCATGTTTGCACAGCGGCAGCAGCAACAACAGCAACAAAAAAAAAAAAAAAAAAAATGAAGGAGACAAAAAAAGAGCACACACAGTCCACGTAATTGAATCACCCTCGAGAACATATTAAAACCATCCAAACAGACAGCGTGATCGCATGGTGGAGCATTGTCTGAATCTGTCTCGGACTGAGACTCTCCTCCGACTCTGCCTCCTACTCCGACTCGGACTCTCCGTCGACTGTGGTTTGTCCTTCAAACAAAATGACCGATACCAGGGCTTAACCATCTCCCCCTTCGTTTATTTTTATATACACTAATGCGTTGATGATATTCGCTTGGACTGCAACTTTAGGGATTTTTATTGTAGATGAAACTCCTATTTTTTAGACTGAATTTAAAACACAACAGGTTTTACATTTTAAATTTTCATTTAAAATCATTGAATAACAGTTCAGTTATAATAAGTACCATATAATTTTAATAAGAAAATATGAACAAATTTCAATTATTTTCTGTTTAAATGGTTTTTAAAATGAATTGTTTCTTTAATTTTGAGGACACCACATTATTTAGAAAATTTTCTTAGGTTAATTTCTTTATTCTTTTTAACTCATAACCTCAGAAACCTTCAGAATATTAAAATACATAAAGCAATCTAATACAGTTATAATTGAATCCATTATACTTTTATTAGAAAACTTTCCATAAATTTATTTCCCTAAGAACATTTTTATAATTATTAATTAATAAGTTTTATATAGATTTATTAGTTTAGCCACAAGTTAGGACACTTGTAAGCGTATTAATTATTCGGTGCGGATGCATTGTTGACTATGTTCTTGTTTTCTTGCTTGTTTTGTAATTCAACAACATGTCGTTTGCCATTGTCGCTGTGCACGTTGTCCAAGTTGCTGGAGCTGCAGCCGAACAGGTTCAGAGCGCCAACAACAGCAACAAAGCCAAAGAAATCACGTCTGATACACATATATACACCTATTATATGTACAATATATATATATATATATAAATTTATATTTAAGCGAGACATAGCTAACCGTATATACAAATATGTGTGCAGTATGTGTAGATATCTATCTATCTGTCTGTTTGTATGTGCACATCTTACATATATACATATGTATCTTTATATGCACTTGTATCTTTTCTTGATTCCAGCACTTGGCGCTCTTATCATTTTGTGTGCGGTGTCTGCCACGTAAACTGAATGCATTGATGCCTCGCCCTGGACATGTGTTGCACACTGCTGGACGAAGAGTGAGGAGAGCAGAGGGAAGAGTGAGGAGTGCAGAGTGAAGGTGTGTTCGGGGGCAGTTGCAGAGATGTGGGAGATGAGAGGAATTGCCTAAAGGGTTAACCATGGACTGGTACATTAAGCAAACTACCAACTAGCAGCATCGTTTGCTGACTCTTAGTCTTGGTTTTGGACTCGTCTTCGGTTCGCCTTTGTCATTTTCAAATCCAAATGCAAGAAATTTGATGCCAGCTGCTTGTTAAGCCTTTTGCCTTTGGCTTTTCCTTTCGCCGGTTGCCGCTGCCGCTGCCACTGCTGCTGCCGCTGCCGTTGCACGTTGAATCTTGCACGTTGCAACGTTGCACGTTCCCTACGATCTGGTCTTCTTTTGGCCTGGTCTCTAGCTGGACCGCGTTCTGCAGTTGATTGCAGCCGTCTCTTGCAATTTTGTAGCTGCCGCTTCGTTTTTTGTCTCCCCTCCTTCAGTATTTTTTTTTCAAATCGTTCCCACATTAAGATTTCCTCTTGGAAGTATTTCTTCTTTCCACTTGCTGGGCAAATGCAAAACTCATCGATGCGATTTTTTTCAGAAGCAAAAGTTCAATGAAGCACAACATTTGTGCAACTGTTGTGCAAATCATTGAAGCCCGAACTACTAGAAAACAGACAGTTGGTTAATTACATTTACTATGCACTTAGATCATTCTGAAAGTATCTAGTCAAAAGACTGAACGATCCCATACTCTAACAGAAGTGCACGTTTTTGATGTTAATCAAATTAAAGAGGTTTCACAATCGTTTTCCAGTGTTATGCTTGAGTAATTTCAGCTTTAGCTATTCTTTGTATACCCTGTATTTTATAGCCTTGACGTATGCATTTCGTTTAGTAATTGTTTTAATTGATTTATTGTTTTATTGAAATAATCAAATATTTCATTTTTTATTTAGAGAAAGAAATAATGATATCCATTCGGGTTTATCTATTTTTTAAATTGAAAAAATATATTTATGATTTTTTTTTCGGTTGCATATTCAGTTTGGATCGAATATTAAGCTCGATTTATATCTTAGAAATATATACGTTTACTATATTATTATGAAAATACAAAAGCCCTAATAAAATATATTTTTAAATGTGAGTGTTGGGGTTTTTGAAGATACTAAGCGCAGGGTATCTTGCAGTCAGGCGCACCCTACTATAACTTTCTAGCTCAATATCCTTGGAATATGCTTAGGAACAAGTAGAATAACATCAAAATGTTGCCCTTTGGTCATGTTCAAGGCGTTTAATACCCGCTTCCTTCTCACGGGGAAGATTCTTGTGTTATTTATGAACTCTCAACGAGTTCGCCGCCCCCAAGACACAAGTTTCAACTTACGATAAATACACACACACACACACACACACAAAAAGATACTCGTATATCAAATGCCCCAAACGGGCAAATCAACACCTGCCCAAGGGTTGGGGGGGAGAGGTTACAACTCTGAACCTGAACTTCAACTTGTAGCTGAAACTGAATTCGAATACGAATTCAAAGCCCTCATACAAACACGGTCTGAACTGAAGCAGCAGTCACTGTAAACTAATCTGCTTGACTAATCTCATTGGAAATCAATCTAAAATAAATCGAACGATTGGACAAACATGCTCTACGTGCCGGACAAACCTGTGACTGCTCACATTATAATGTGATTTCAGCTGTAAATGTGCAATAATTTATTCAAATTCCCAAAAGTGTTGTGCCCGCTCCCTCTCTCTCTCTCTCTCTCTCTCCTTCACCCAGCAGATAACAAACACATGCCATTAATATTTACACAAACTCTACACACACACATGTGTATCTATATAGATTCATTTGTATTTGTAGATGTTGCTGTATCATTTGGGCCATACCATTAACTTTTGAATAGTCGTTTCTTCTTTGGACTGCAGTCGCTTTTAACTCTCAGACTGCGTGGGTTGCTTTTGGGTTTGGGTCTTTTGGAACTTTGAAAGTCGTTAACCGGCAGCAGGACCCCCTCCTTCTTCCCTTTGCCTTCCCCTTCGCTTCATCTTGGCTATCAACTGTGAAACTAGTTTAGACAGATATTTCGGCCGTCGTTTACCTGCCTCGTTGAGCATCCAAAAGAACCCAGCACAGAAAATAAAAAAAAAACATATATATAAATATAAATAACTAAACCCACCCATGGAAAATTGTAACACAAACGCCGAGTGACAAGTTTTGTGACTTCCCAAATGCATATTAAAAATTCGGCATATTGGTTGTGGCACTTAATTCAGCTACTGAACTGGGCTAACCAACAACAAAAAAAAAAAAAACAATAAATAAAAATGGCTATTAAAGTGCAAAAGTTATTTACAAAGCTTCACAGCTCGATTTCTATTGAATTTGGGGCAATTGGTCGAATTATTTTCGGTAAACAAAATGGGAAAAGATTGAAGTAGCGGCGATAACGGGAACAAAGCCACTCACTGCTCTCGATGGGCATTTTCAGATTATTTTTCTTTGGCTGTTTGCTCGGATGAGCGCAAATTAACCTTGACAGATTAGATGGAAACGATATTCTGGCTCCGTAGCTCCAATGTTTCTCAGCAAAACATATCACAAAATGTTTACAAACAAAAGTTTTCTTTCCCTCCCATTTCCTGTGCCACAAAGACAAGGAGTATGTTCGACTAGTTATGTGATATCTACGGTTGCTATATACTCTATAGTCTACTCCATTATTTATAATCAATTAAAATCTTTATCGAGCATTTTAAGTGCTTGCCTCGTTAAAATTTTAACAGATAATTTAAATCTACTTAATCTGCCACAATCTCAACCTAAACATACAACTATTTTACTATGCAATTATGTTATTTATGACTGAAGTATCTTTGAAAGATTACATGGTATTTGTTAGTCGTCTCTATATGCATATATTATACATATATAAACTACATATTTTACATAACATCACTCAACCTCTGCCCCAATGATTGACTCGTCTATAAGCTTCATTTTTTCATGTTCATGACTTTTGACTACACGCATTTAATTGATGCCATGTTTCTCAGTTGCTCAGTTGTTTTGACTCATTTCAACTGAAATTTTATGTGCTTTAAGCACGTTCTTCTATTGCCAGTTTTATGAGGCATAGAAATCAAATTTCCTTCTAAATTATGCGTCATTTTGATATGATTCTTTTTGCGATCAATTTACGGAATACGTAAATCTAATAAATAATATTCAATAATATTTTTCATAACTTTTATAAATATAAATAAGTAACATTTTATGTAATTTTATTACATAAATATTTTATATTTTAACACTTTGCAATCACTAAACGAAAACTTTTCAGTTTTTACTAACATTTTATTCATTGAAAGTTGATTTTCACTCTTTGTCTTACTGTTTGCTCCTTTTTGAGTTTCTATTGTATTTCTTACTCACAAATATATTCATTTCCTTTAGTCGAAATTCTCTTAAATGTTCATAAAACTTTTGAGAACTTTTCATAGTGTTTACTGTGCAACTATTTGAATTCGCTTAGTTTCATTTTGATCTTATTATGAAACTCTTCGACTGCAACTATGCGATTCAATATCAAGTTACCAGGAAAGCATTTCAAATGCTATTGGTCTTAATAAAGAGCAATAAAAACTAATTGAGAATATTATAATAATGGAGTCAGCTAATCTTAAGTTGTCAATAGTGGCAGAGCTGAACTATATATATTACCGCCCCTTTTCTTCATTCCTTTGCTAACAACTATCATAAATATTTATGTAGACATTTGATCTCATTGTAGCATGCCACCCCATGTCTATTCCCCTTGTGCCACTCGCCCCAGTTCCATTGCTGCACCAGTTGCGACCTTATCTTATCGGGTTTGAGAAAAACTTAAGAACATCGATGTCATATTGAACAGATAGATGCCTTCTTTGGTGATAACTGATGCCTGTATAACAAAGTCGTTTTTTTTCGGTAGCTGAAAATACTCGTTGTTATTGTATGCTTTTCTTTTTTTCTGAAAAAGGTTTTTGTTGTTGTTTGATACCTTTCAGAAATATAAACATCAATGGGGAACAACAGCTGCCAAGGAACCGCACTTAAGCCGCTCAGCTGGTGGCACATCAAAAACTCAATCAATGAATAAAACACGGTAGCTACTTGCCACTTGGGTTAGAGTCTGCCACAGCTGCATTGGATCCCTGAGCTGCCTATATAAGTATTAAAGGCTATGAATAGGCTTCGAATAAAACGAACACACACTTTCAATACCTATTCAAAATGCACTCACTCTATCTCAATTAATGAATGCCTCTGCACTCGGTCTCAATTGAGTGCAAGTTTGTGGCATCAGAATTTATGCAACAAATTAAATTGTTGCTGCTGATGTTGCTGTTGTTGTTGTTATTGTTGTTGCTACTGTAATTGACATGAGGTTATCGTTCTCGTTGCATTTTGTTGTTGTTATTGTTGCGCTTTCACATTCATTTGTTTATTGCTTGAACATCTTGAAGATTCGCAGCTTGAGGGATTTTTGCGTTTAGCGAATGATTTAGCAGCATTTGACAAGCGTCTGGCATGAGGCTATTAAACTGCCAAAGTGTTCCATCACTCAACAATAACAGTAACAACAACAGCAACAACAATAAAATACAACAACAATGAATCCCGCATTGCTGGAAAAACATTTTCTGTTTGACTTTGACCCCCAATGGACGCCTGTTTACTTAAGCTTCAAATTACGCTTAAATTGTTTTTAGCCACTGAGTAAAGATGTATACAGATAAAATGAAAAAAAGCAAAGCAAATGAAAAAAGGAAAACTTCGACCAAAGCAACTTGAGAAGCATCAACAAATTTACTTTAAAAATTGTGTTTTATTTGATTTAGACGACTGCTAAATACGCTACACATAGCTATAAAAAAAAAAATAGATCATATAAAATAAATAAATATATACATCTTTTGCCATAGCAGCTTGAAAACCAACAATACATTTTTTCAAAAATTAAATTTTGACGCAGACGGAAAAAGAAAGATAAGTAATGAAAATTGCGTTAAACATACTTTTATAACTACGTTACCTTACTGAACCTACATGAAAAAATGCAAATCAAAATACTTTTTCTCAGAAATATTAGAATTTTTGCAGCAAAATATGTCGAGAATGAGATAACTTCATTCAGTGTACTTGTAGATGCATTTCTTTATTTTATTATTATTATGTTTATTTACAGACACTTTGCAACGTAGTCGAATAACTCGAACAATTGTAGCAATATCTTATGACAGCTACAATTTTAGCACATCATTTACTGAAACAGTTCGCTGAGCTCAACCGCCGAAATCAGAGAACCAAGTGACGCCCTCACTTCCTTCCGCTGTGGCACCATCCAATTGTCTGGTCTCTGCCACGTTTTGTACTCGCCTCCCCTAACTTAAGAGGCGCATTGTCTGGGCTGCCATCAATAATTTATGCATCCAACCATCAATCACTTTGTGCTGCTTAACGTTAAGAGAACCGAGAACTGAGAACTGTGAACTGAGTGCTGAGAACTGGGAACTGAGTGCTGAGAATACTTCGATGCCAGCATATCATAGTGAGGCAAAACAAACCCAACTTCATTCGTCCATTGGTCCACAGTTCACACACAGTTCGCCAGTCTACAGTCCGCACTCTACGCTCTACACTCTGACTCTACACTCTGCACTCTTCAATCCACAGGCAGCAAAGGCAAAACTAACTAAAATCAGTGAACTGTAGATGCGCAAAGAGTCTGTTAGGCGGGACAAGCGTAAATTGGTTTGCATTGGGGGGATTTGACGGGCAATGTAGCTGTTCCCAGATACTAGGCTATCCCAGAGCTGGCAAGGAAAGGCCACACCAAGAAACGGAGTCAAGCAGACATTTCATTTCAATTGCCAGGCACTGTGAATATAATACGCCAAACTTTGAGGCACCCAAAAGAACGGCAGAAGGACAGAGACGGAGATACAGAGAGACAGAGAGACGCACTGGTCGCATATTTTATGTATTTTACTTCATTATACTCTTGCACTGGTTATTACGAGTTCTCCATCAAGTTTGCTGAATGCAAACATTAAGAGATTTCTCAAATAATAACATCTGAGAGGCGCTTGAAAAATAAAACTGTTTCAGAGAAAGCATTGTGAGATATTCTAGTTAAATTAAAAAGGGAGACTAGTTATAATAATTAGTTTTCAATATTTATATTTTCTGTTTAACTAAAATAAGCAAATAAGCAAGCATATCTAAAAAATCTATTGAATAATTATAATTATTTATTGAATAATTTCATTTGAAATAAAATAAATAAATAGAAGCGCTTCTAAAAAATCTATTATATTCATTGTAAAATAAATAATCAAAGTATTTATTAACCAAAACTAATGTTTTTATACGTAATTATAACGCTACAATATTTTCCAATTTAATATATGCAAATAAAAAAATATAAGTGTATCTAGCAAGTGCATTAGATATTTAAATGCGATACTAACGCATTTGTCTCACTTCTTTTACTTATTTCTGGATTCTTTGTCGCTGCTTTGGCTCAATTTCTCAAATCGCAGTTACCCAATTCCCAAGTTCTGAGTGTCATTTCTAGTATTTCTATTTCAACTTTTTTTTTGTTCTGTTGATGCGGCATTTTGTCATGTTGTTGTTGTTTTTGGCAGATGTGTGTGTGTGTGTGTGTGAAAAAGTAACTTTATTTCTTTGGTCTTCTTGTAAATTTGCAAAATTGCTTCCTTATTTCATTTTGGCAAATAAACCATAGCCGCCATATGCTATATATATATACAAATATATATATGTATATATATATATGTGGCAACTTTTGAAGGCCATTCGCAACGACATTTGGGGCAAATGTGTTTTGCGTATTTGATTTATTCGCATGCCTCACAAATTGATTTGCAATTGCCAAGCGTCGATTCATAAACAGAAACAATTTCGAATGCGGCATCGACATCGACATCGGCTGTCATGACAGCCCCAAGATTGGGCACACACTGCTCGTACTTTATATTGTGAAATATACGTATATGTACTCGTATATATAGTATGGAAAAGAAGTGAAAAGCGACGCTGTTAACTGTAGAAGCTGAAGCAATGTGGCAATATCAATGTGGGTCTTCCCCTAGTTTTCACCCCCATGTTGACACCCTGGTTACTCCACAAAAGTTTCTAATACTTTTGAGAGACTCAAACACGACAAAGGCAAAGTTCACGCCCGATGTGTAAGCAGAGCAGCAACAGTACGAGTAACAGTAACAGCAACAGTAACAGCAACAGTAACAATAATAATGACAAGAACAAGACCAAGAACAACAGAAAACCATTTAAATTATATTGAGTTTCTTTTCGTGTAATATTTTTGTTGTATTCGTACTCCAGGGTTTTCTCCATGTTCATCAAGTCTGCTGAGGGCGGGGGTGCATCATTTACATATGTTGAGTACAGCACGTGTCTCTCCATTTTCGTTTCCTTTTTCGGTTCTTTTCTGGCTCATATTATTTATTTAATGTATTTGGACTAATGATGCTGTGTGGCCTTAAAGGGGAAACGACGGCACAATTAGTTAATGAGAACCGGGCCAAATGTTTTAAGCCAAATGCAAATACATAAAACGGTTAACTGAGTGTTGCTGTTACTCTTCTGGTTGCTTTTGTTGCTGTTGCCACTGTACGAGAAATACGAGATACGAGACACTCGCTTCGTGTTTAGGTATTTATATGACTGTAGACGACACTCGTTTCGTTCTTAATCAAATTACAGCTCTAATTAATTTCAATTGTTTTGAGGAAGGAGCTGGCACATAATTAACTTTGCCAAACTGACACTGTGGTGACTCTTCGGCAATTAAGTTGACAAAATTTGAACATAGCTAAAAAAAACGTTAAAAAAAAGGTTCGATTTAAAAAAAATTGAATAAAAAAATTAAATGAAATTAAGTTGAGATTTGTTAAATGTATTTTGTTAATAACTAAATATTTAAGCGATTATTTTAAGTGGCTATTTAATAATAATACTCGGCATATGCACAATTAAATATATATTTTATATTTTTAATGCATTAAAAAGTTAAAATCTTATGCTTATTCTCTATTTGCGACGCTTTTGATACCACAGTCAATATAAATAAATATATTTGATTCTAATAGCACGAATATGATTATAAAAATGAGTTCTGATTTTTCTTTTATTTTAGGAATTTATTTGCATGTTTAGTCCATATTTCTATGGCTACCAATCTGTTTTTTATTGCAATTTTGTGACTATTTATCAACAGAATATTCATTAGCATTATGCATATTTTGGTCTCAATTTGTGACATTTCCAGTCCACTGTGCGTGCCACAAGCAACGAACGCCAGTCGCAAGTTCATTACAAACAATTGATTTGGCAGAACGGCGTAAAACTTGGCACAGGTAAGACACAAGATGGCGAGACATAAGAGGTAAAGAGCGACAGAGAGTCAAAGAAGGAGAGAGAGTGGGCAAAAGAGAAGAGAGGAAAGCAAGAGAGAAGATGGAGGCAAGACAGACCGCAGTCAGTTCGCGAAGACGAGCAGAGGCGTCGTCGCCAACTCACAGGGCAACCGCATCGACGTCGACATCGATGTCGACGTTAGCGTCAACGTCAACGTCACCGTCAGCGTCAGCGCCAGCGTCTGCCCATGACCAGCGCAATGTGGTTGCAACTCTAGACAAAAAGCCAAGTCAGCAAAATGCGGCTACCTAGCACAACCAGGCAACAGTGGCAGACGACTATGTTAGGGTAAGAGTTCTGACTGGTTCACTGGTCTGGCTGACTGTCCGTCTGTCCGTCTGTCTGTCTGACTGGCTGACTGACTGCTTGACTGGCTTGTGGGTGTTGCGGTGGCTGCAATGGCTGCCGTGGGGCATTAATAATGAAAATATGCAAGCTGCTGTTGCTGCTGCTGCTGATTGAAACTGAAAGGCTGGGCCAGCCAGCAGCCAAGGTACATGGGAAATCTTTTGAAAAAGGATTAACATTAAAATGTATTTGTGTCGGTGTGTCTATAGGAGTGTGTGTCGTGTGTGTGTCTGAAAAGTTAGCTACTGGTTTGAGTAATGTGCGCACATAATGAGTAACAAAGCGCGCTAATGAAGTACTCAAGCTTCGGGCAATGTTCTATGGCCAACTCGAAGAGTTTTAACATCCATAATGCGGCACAAAAGTTGCATGCCACACACACACACACACACGCACACACAGAATTTAAAGGGCAACGTAAGCAACTGTTTTTAAATAAGCATAAACACACCAAACGGGTCAATTGCCAAAACGGATATACAACAGACGCCAAAAACAGCAAAATATACTGTAAACAAAACGTAGTTCAATGAATCGAAAAAATCGAAGGCTAGGGTGAAGAAAATACAATTTTGTAAAACATGAAAAATCGTCATTGTCTCACACAAATATTTACTCGGCAATTCTTTATATATATAGACGTATGCTTATATACATAAATGTGTCCCGCTGTTGTCTATTTCCCAGAATAAGTACTAAAGTGTTTGACTATAAATTGAACATCATAAATTAAACTTATTCAGGAAGCAATAAAACTCATATATAGTATTTCAGCAGTTGTTAATGTTTTTTAACTGCTCTTAAACAAGTTTATAAAGACTTTGGAAATATAAAAGCATGTTTAGTTCTACAATGTCCATTCTTCGAACTCTTGTCTTTCTGAAGATGGAATTATACACTGATAAAAAGAATAATGCTCTGTCCAATATATAATAAATATAATTATTCAATATAATAAAAATATATCTAATTTTATTTATTTATTGAATTAACTTATAACGAGCATTTATTATGAAATGCTTTTAAAGCCAAGACGCATTTATGTTGATTAAAATGTTAGATTACAATTTTTATTTGTAAGGCCAAAATTTTGATTCAGTAAGCATTTTGTAACAGTGTATACGTATAAATAGAACTGTTACAAATTGTAATGTGCTTGTAAACTGACTTAGCTAATCTCATGCTGAGTTTGATTATTATCCTCATTTAAGCTAGACTTTGACGCTGATTTGATTTACTTGTATGTGCTCAGAGAGATGTGTTTATATAAATATATACATACATACATACTTGCACACATATACATATGTATTATTATTGGTATAGTTATGTCTGGTTGACTGACTGCTCATGGCACTTAAGTTGATTTGATTTGCGCATTTGGTGTTGCTGTTGATATTATTGTTGTTGTTATCATTATTATTGTTACACACACAGACACACACTCACTCACACACATTTTTACTGTGGCTGGAACTTGAGTTGGTCCCGCGGCATCTGCGGCGTATACGTAATTTGTTAAATAAAACGCAAGCTTGCGGTTATTTTGCTTTTGTGCTGTCGTTAACTTTGTCTGCCTTCGGGTTCGATGTTATTATACGTATGTAGCAATGATAACAATAACAATAATAATAGCAACAATATGCAATGGCTAATAAATTTAATGTGCGCAAATTTAGCGCTCAATTAAGCCAGACTTTCTTCTTCTCTCCTTCTTCGTTTAGTGTTGTTGATATAATCACCGCAGGCGTTATGGGAAATTGCCGGAAAATACCCAAATAAGAGGTGTCTTTGCTTACCTGCAATAAAGAGAATAGCAAAAGAACGAGAGTTAATTTTGAGATGCATTACAATAAAATAAAATACAATTAAAAAACAGAAAAAAACAGAAACAAATAATTATATTATTATTTAATTCAAAATTAAAAAGTGCCAAAAGATGCACTTTTAATCAATGTAACATTTTCACTTGTTTGTTTTAAGCCCATTCATTCTGCCAGGAGACAAGGATGCGATTGCGGCTACAAGTGGTGTGGATGGGGAAAAAGGGAGGTGAAGAGAGTGTAAGAGAAGGGTAGAAGGACATTGAGTAACCTACTGACGATTTAACCCGCACACACATAAATTCTGGAGCGACAGACGTTGGGCTTCTGAGATAATAGTGGCAAGATAGTAGCAGGCCAATGCCTTGGCCCAGTGTGGCAAGCAATCTTAAGACTCTTCTTGGCCTGCGCAAAATTTATTATAAAATTCAATTTTTTCCCCTTTTTTTTGTGCATTCTCAGCGCGGCCAGCTAAGTGAACTTTTGCCAACGTGTCGGACAAATCCGCAGGCGGCCACCGAAACCTGACACTGACTGTAAGTGTAAGTAAGAGAAGTATAAAAAAAAAAAAAAATACATATATATAAGCATAAAAGAAGGCTAGGTATTTAAATCGCTTTTAATGGAAAAATATGCAAAGCAGCGGAAGCCTACGTAAGCTAGTGGTCCACTGCGGGATCCTAGTCTCCGGAGGCTGTTGCAAATCTGTGCGGACTATTGGCCCGTCAGGTTTCCAGTCGGCAGTTACCAGAATCCCAGTTACCAGGCGGCAGACGCCCTTCATTAAAATTCCAAACATTTTCACTTTGCCAAGACGCGCACACGGAAATGCTGACACACTTTAAAACAATTTTCTGGCATTCTTCAGTTCGTTTTGACTGTGCGGATGAGGCGTGGATAAGGCGGAGTTAAGGGAGGGAATGACAACGCAGGACATATGACAAACTTGACGTAGCATGTCAAAAGATTTCAAGGCAATTTGGCACTGACAGACACTGGGATACGCTCTAAGAGACAGTCAACGTACATCTGAATATGTACACATGTATGTATGGCCAACAACGCTGTGAAGTGTTGAAAACTTTACCGATGCCTTCAAGTATGCAATGGTAATTTTTAACACCACATGCTCACCTCACACACACACACACACTGACAGACTGACACACTCGCATCGAAAACTTGCTAAAAGTTTGCTATACAAGTAATAAATTGAAATTCACTTCGTACAAGAACATTTGAAAATTAGTGAAATTAATGTGTCAATTGTCAGCTAGCTGAAATGCTGAAAAGAATTTATCAAGATGTATCATAGAAAATCATTTCGATAAACTAATTAACAGAGATGAAGAAAAATCACTTTAAAAATAAATTAAACAAGAATAAAATAAAGAGGAAATCAGAAAGTAAAAGCTCAGAAAATTTCTTTAATTCTACAAAAGCTTCATAAAGCTAAAATGTGAAAAATAAATCACTAACAAGAAATATTTCTATAGAACTAAAATGCGAAAAAATCCCTTTTAAAAGAAGAGAAACTTTATTGCTGTACATTTAATGTAACATATGTAACATACTTTCTATAATTTCTCCAATAAAATGTAATTATAAATCTCTTGTCATTGCCGTACCTAAAAGCTAAACTCATTGTTGCATAAATCACCGGCACTATTGCACAATTTGAAATTTATTTGATACATCAGCACATCGAATAGAATACTTAATATGAATATACGCATAATAAATATGTGTTTCGCATAAATAAATACATTTAGTTTCTAATTAGTTGGCAGCTGCACTTGGGCTTAAAACACAAATGCAATTTACACATTGTAAATAGAAGCACATTTTGTAATAATTTTACGATTCTAATTGCAAATCTATTTGCAGGCCGAATGGAATTGTTGATAAGCCGTGTGCATATTTAAACTGATAAAATTAACTCGTACATCAACAATAGAATTAAGCAATAAGTTGCTTCCAAGAAATTGTACAGCTACATTAAAAATTGTGGGAATGGGAATTGCAAATGTAGAGGAGACACGAGAAATGTCGAGAATTGTGTCAAAAGTGCAGTTTATTTTGTGAAAGTGGAGCAGGGACACAAAAAGGAAGACTGCAGTCTACAATTCTACTTTAAAATTAAGATTAAAAGCTTGCTCTAAATGTTTAAGAAGCTGCTCTCTATCTATTTGACTCTCTATCTGTCTTCCTGTCTATTTCACTCTCTCTCACTCTCCCCCCCTCTCTCTCTCTCTCTCTCTCTCTCTCTCTCACTGTTTATTTTGCTGGGCATTTCTGTGTTTAAGGTGAATGTAGTAACACTTTGCTGTCCATGCAACTACTGTTTGTTAACAGTCTCCTTCAGACGAGGCAAACAAACAGAATGTAGAATGCAGAATATATCTCAAAAGCGTTCGTTTTCCTTACTTTACTCTCGTGGCAGATTAGCTGCCAGACCGCCACAAAGGGCGAGGAAATTAAAAAATTCTCTAATACACAATGCACCGCACAAGCGTAAAGTGAAACAATGCAGCGTTTTAATTTACCAGCATGCATACAAAAAAGTACAAAAATAATACAAAAAATATAACAACAATACAATAGCTTTAGCATCAACGCCAACTGACAACAAAGTGGAGCAACAACGTGGCACGCCTGCTGAACAGCAAACAACAGCAACAAAATATATAACAAAAAAAAATATATATATATATATAAAAAGTCAACAGCACAACATCGACGGCGAAAAATGTCAAAGGCCAAACAAGAGCTATCAACTTCTTCGCAGCTTTCGTGCTTTATCAACATGAGCCAAATGTTTAATATATTCTACATATTTCTGCCGTAAACAAAACAATAACAAAAATGCAATAATTTTTAGCTCAACAGGCCACAATTAAAAAGCAGTAACAATAAAATCAAAGAAAGCAAATTATAGAAAATGAATATGTCTGGCAAAAACGTAAAAAAAAAAAGATGGATGTGAAATGTACATAAATATCTTCAAATATGCATTCTTAATTGTTGTCATTGTAAGAAAAATCGGTAGACTATAAGATTAGCTTTCAAAAGCTAATTTATATTTCGAATTTTAGTATTTATAAATTTATACAAATTTTTTTAATTCGTTTTACCGATTTGCAAGCCGTTTCTGAATTAATTCCATAAAATGTCAATTAAGATGTGTAAAGAAAAATATTGAAAGCAGATCCATCGAATTTTGATATAAATTGTTGAGCTTGCGAGTTGATATTATGTTGAGAAATCTATCTATATATTTATATCTTTATATATGCAGCTGTTATAGATTGTATAAAAATATGTGCACATATTTGTAACAATTTTCGGGTTATGCAGAGGAAAATGATTATCAAAGATTGATTAACGAGTGTGTTGGCTTTGGGGTTGTACGCCGGAGTCGAGGTCAAAACCCGAAGTTTTCTGCTGGCATAAATATTCTTATTTCTATTTTTTTGTATTTTCCGGTGGTGACTTTGTGACTTTTTACGGGGTTGGCAGTAAAGGGAGTTGAAACAAATGTCTGTGTATTTTGGTAACTGTGTGAAAAGGGTATTTATATAGGATATTATTGCAACTGGGTTGCCCGCATTTTGGGAACAAACTGAAAGCGTTGCATGTGCGTTAGACAAATGAAATATGGCAAATGACAGACAGACCGACAGACCGACAAACCGACACACAGAAAGACGGAAAAACCTCTTTGAATTTTATGAGAAAATGCCATGCCATTTATGTGACTGCCAACAGAAAGTTCAAGCATTTTACATATTTTACATTGTATTTCATTAAATTGTAGAAAAAAAAATAGAATAGTGTGCGATAAGCAATTTGATTGCATATTATATTGTTAATTATTTATAGTATTCACATCATGAACATCTACAATAGGTAACAATCAACTTATACTGATTAAGCGCTATCAATGTCCAATTTATTTGAATTCATTTGTGTTTTTTATATATATTTCTCTCTGTTGTTATGATTTGTTTTTATTTTTAAATTCCAGTGTTGTCAATCATTTGTCAATTTGGCACTCCATTCAATGAATATCGCTTCATTTATTATTGTCATTTTTTTTTTTTACTCTGCTGACAATTTTGTAACCGTGTGTATTTTCAGAACGTATGTATATGTTGTTTGTAAGTTGATAAGTATGTATATTTATTTATTAATTCGTGCAAATTGAAATTCATGTGCGGCGAGTGCATCTGTAAAATGTCTGCCAATGATATTATTGTTATTAATACCAATCGAGCGAGTCAATTTTTCATCTCCTTTCAATTCCCATAAATCTACATGTCTCACTTTTAAATACCTTGCAATCGTTAAGAAGAACTCAACTGGACATGATAACCATTAAAAATAAAAAAAAAGCATTTTTAATAATAATTTATTTAACATAAAAAATTCTAGAACTCATCTAAGCGTATATATATTTTCTTTTCTTTCAGCATGTGTTTACTCATATATGGAATAAGTACGGGGCATCCCTTCGTCGTGCATTGTGAATTTATATTTCATGCCGTTTATTTCTGTTCTTTGATTAAATTGAAAAATGTGAAAAATTGTGCGAAACGCGTAAATTACACAAATCAACGGCAGAAACAATAACAATAAAAATAAAAAAAATGTGGATAAAAACTTCGAAAATGAATTGCCAGTTTTTATTGTTTTATTACATTTCAATTTTAACGGCACAACTTTTTTTGTTACTCTGCAGTTATGGATTTTATTGTAATTTTAATAAATTAAAAATCAAATGAGAAACAAAAAGTCGAATCAAAAGTATAAAAAGTGCTGAAAACCTTTAAATAACGGCAGTAAATTTCCCGAAGTAATTGACCTGGTCATTAGTTTTGTGATGCAAATTGTTTAACTTGGCTAATTAGTGCCTAATCCATAGTGATTGAATCGCAACCCAACTCAAAGTGTAACAGGCGGAAAGTAAATAAAGAAGGCGTGGCATTTGATTTAATAGACAGGTGGTGAAGATGCTATATATATATATTTATGTATATAGTGTTCGTATACGATATCAAAGAGATTAGCGTAAATTGAAATTGATTTTGTGTGCAGCAGAGACACGAAATGAAAATGAAAATTTTAAATGAAAATTGAAATTGATGTAGGAAAATACGAGATGGAACGACGACAACGACGACGACGTCCAATGAACCGCAGTTTCACTCTATTCACTTAATCCGCTTAAGTCATCGATTTATTTTCCAATTATCGCATAAGTAATGAGATATGGAATGTGCAAATACTTGACACATCGTTCATTAAGTTATTAAAAATAATTATTAAGTCAAATGGGCAACTGATTTCTATTTTTATTTTTAGTTTAGAAACAAAATGCAAATAATGTGATAATTAAAATATTATAATTTAATTGCATTCTATTACACATTGTTGCAGAGTTACATTGAATTAACATTAGTTTATGTATGATAAATATGTGAGGAAATATGAAAAAAATTAAGATTAGCTATAATATATTTAGTTATCTATGTGTGGTATTTCAACTTTCTGTTGTTCTATTAAAAAGAAACAAATTCTTGTCTATCAAAATTAAATACAAAGTTTCGTGCCCATTATAATTAAGTTGCCCACTCGCAAAGGCAATTGTAACTTCTCGAATAACAGTTAAACATCATTTTAATTAAATTTCCATGTAAATACCATTCTCACTCCATTCTACATCTGGCAATACCACCCCCAAAAACTTGTAATGTTATAATCTTGCCCACGGCGTTGACTAAAAACAATTGAACAAAAACAAAAACTGGGCATAGGCCACTACGCTGGTCTTTAGGGCACAGTCAGTGGATGTTAAGCTAAACTTAAACTAATTAAAATATTTCAGCTTATAAATCAACAGAAAAAGGGATTTTCATACGCACAATTTTCGCCACGCGCGTTATGTGAGTTTTTTTTATTTTCCCTTTTTTGAAGGAGGGGACTTTCCCGGTTTCTGACAAACTTTGTTAGTTTTAGCGCCAATTTTAATGTGGAAACTTTTTGGGGTAAGAGTTTTTGCTGCGTTTTTGTCAGCTGACGCCGTTGGCTCAGTTACGGGCTTAAAGTAGTTCTTACCAAGTCGCTGTGACTTGAATGATTAGCCAAAGTTTTTAATTTTCTGTCTGTCTCACTTAAAAGGCAAGTAGAAAATTAAGTATATATATATTTTTTTTTCTGCTGCGAAACAGCGTTCTATTTCACATTTTTGTTTAAAATGAAAAATAGATTAAAATAAAAACTTTAGAATTAACTTGTATCTTTAGAGAGCGACTTGAGTTTGAAATTGAAAGGAAAAAGAAATAAACATAAGATTGTCAAAGGTTTCTTCTCTTCGCTTACTTCCTGTGAACTGGAGTGTAAATAATTTCCAAGGACTTTGATGTAGAAAATTGCTTTTATTTTCTTATTTATACCTGCCAACATATGCTTAAAACTGCTTAAAACATTTAAGACTATTACAGAACTTAAAAAGCTTCCTCATGATGACAGAAAGGTCTCTTAAATCGTATATGTTACTGACAAATTGAAGAATTGTTGGAATCTGTCAGACTTATTATTAAGTCTCATGGGATTAAACAATTTAATATGTCTTAAAGATGACATTTTAAAAGCTAATCCATTTGCCGGGCTGTTGTTTCAATATATAAAGAACTTCATTTGCTTTTCCTCCTCTTTGTCACTATTTCTAATCAACTTAATTAGTTCAGGGCTGAGTTTCAGCTGAGTTCATTCTCATACAATACTTTCAAGAAGACGTATTCCATTGTCAATTGTTGGGTTCTCATATTTCACGACTCGATTATTGTTTGCTTGATAAGCAGCCTCCAATAATAGCTGTAGCAGTTGGAAAGCCTTTGGGGCATGTTATTGTCTTGTAATGCAGTGAACGTGGACATGTCATAAATTAGGAAAAGCTCGACATATCAACGATTATGTCAAACATTGTGACAGATGCGGATCTTATTGATGATGCTTATCAGCGAGGGGGGACAACAAATGTGAGTTGGATGTGACATGACAGGAGACGTTGATTAGACCCAAAATGAAAGATGGATGCGCTTAAATCATTTTTATTTTCTTTCCAAGTATTTTTTTTTTTCTTTTCTATTTGTGCTCAAATTTGCTGATGACCAGGCACTAAGCACAAATGAGAAAGTGGAGTGCAAGAAAACCCATTTTCAAATAGGACAAGCCGGGCCAAAACAGGCAGGCAGGCAGGCAGGCAGACAGGCAACAACGGCACAACAACAACACAAAAGGCGTTGCGTACAAACGAGAAGTGGAAACAATTTGCCAAAGCGTCGGGCGCTTGGTTATAATAACAGCAACAGCAACAGCAGCAGGAGAAGCAACAGCAGCATCGTCATCTGAGAGTCATTGGGGAACAGCAGCCTGGCAAACAAAAGGCGTCACGCAAAAAACAAAAACAAAAAGAAGAAAAAGCAGGAAAAAATTAGTGCACAAAAAGCGACAACAAAAACACAGGGAACAAGAACAAGAACACCGACTAGTGGCAAATACAGCAACGGTGACTGCATCAAGGTAGAGAAATATGCAAAAAAAAAAAAAGGAAAACAACAAAAAGCTTATGTCCCTTTCACTCGCACCACATATCACTCTCCCTCTCTCTCTCTCTCTTGCTCTGTCACAGCACTGAAGCGCACTTCAAACAAAATGGCGCCCACATGGAAGCGTGCGATTTGCCGCAATTGCGTATCATTAATTTGCGTTTTAGTTGCCATCTTCTATTCCCTCTCTCCTCCCCCCTCTCTGTCTCTCTATTTTACACCCATCATGCACATATAGTATGTATAAACCCCTTCCCCCTCGCACACTCCCATCGAGTCTTTCCCCTGTCATTTGGCTTGTCGTCGCTCGCTTAAATTACTTTGTAAAATGTTCGTGCCTGCAACGTGGCGTATGAGCAATAAATGTTGTACACACTCAAAACCAAACGCCTCAACCAAGTCAACAACCAAACGCCAATAGCGACGACCATGTGACCATTGCCAACGTTTATGCGTATAACACATAGTGTGAAAAACATGATCGTAATAAGCGCTGAAACACGATCTCTATTTTATGGTCGATTTTATAGCTTTTTGGTTTCATTTTCTGTTTGCTTAGCATTTCAGAATGTACACAGCTTTATATTTTCAGTATTTGGTTTCGGATCTTCATAATTTAGTTACATTTTAATTAGAAGATATTTTTGAACATAACATTAATTTGAATGCATATTACGTTAAAATAAGTTAAACTTTAAAGCTATATATTAAAATATCAAATTATAACATACTAAACTAAACTATTTTCGCGATAACAACTTAATTGCTAGTGTACAATATAATTTGTACTTACTTAACTTTATTAATATTACCATATTTAGAAAAGATTTATGCATCTTTAAATGTTAATTAAGATTTAACTTGGTATAAAAATATAATTTCCAATTTGTTTTATTCCTTTATGGAATTTACGAGAATGCACAAATCCAAATACACAAAATCAATTTGCATAAACATAAATTATGTCTATATACGGGTAACTGGATGTAACATATGTATGTATGTGGGTGGGTGCATTTCATACTGCGGCTTGTTGCTACATGACTAAAACATTTACTGCGACAAGCTCAATGCCTTAGTGCTCATCACTCTTCGCCAACTCACCCTTCCCCACCCCTTTTATCCGCCTCTCTGTCCATGAAATGTTCTGCTGTAAGCAAATGCAAACAATGTAAAATGATTTTCAATATTAAACCGGGTAGCGAGAGCGACATCAGAACAAGTGTTGGACTTATGGAAAGAGGACTATGGTTGTTTCTGTAGCTACTCATGTTGTTGCTGTACTTTCTGTTGTTGTATATTTACTGTTACTGTTACCAAGCGCTGGCTTTAATGCCGCTTATGCTTCAGCATTATGGTCGCATTACGTTCATACAACGATCCAGGCTTTATGTTACCATATGCTTTATATAAGTCTATACACATGTTTGTCCATTTGTGCGCGTTGTGTTTTTATGAGCTTTATGGCCGAAAGAGGCGCCAAAGAGTTGACTGAGTTTGGTTGTAAATTTAATCGCTGTGAGTTTAAACAGCTCCAAACATTCAGTAATTTATCACTCAAATGCTGTTCTACTTACAAAACGTATATGCGAGTCTATTTAGTTTTAGTGCATGTTTTAGGCTTAAAATTTAATGTTATAGAAGACTACATTCCACATTGTTGTGGTATCATTTTAGGGTTGGGTTTTATAGCTTTATAAAGCCTATTTCTTCTAATTTGCAGTTCTATTTAACTCTATCTAATTTCCTGTATACTTTATATAAAAAAAATCAAACTACATATAATTATATTAAAAAAATATACTTCAAGTATTCACTGCATTTGTATTTATCATAATAATTAAATCATTTCTAATTGAAAAATAAGTACATATCCATCAAAGTGTTATTTCTCTATGTTTTCAAGTTAATATCCTTTGCAGTTATCAAGAAACTTGATTGATTGGCTTTTAAATGTTACTTTTGCACTTTTGCTGATTGCTTTTTCAATAATTTCTTTTATTTTTATTCAACATCTGCAAGGGAGTATTTCAAAAGCTTAAGCTATCTCAATAAAGCTCAACGATATCCTGTAAATCCTTGAAATTGCGCTTGGCCATTAAGAATTATTTTAATCAAGTGCAAAATAGCGAGAGCGAAAAAAAATGCAGAGAACAAAATTAAGAAATGGCCTCAAGTGGAGTAGAGAACACGGCCGTTTAATGGCCGAGTCAAGGCAATTATAAAATATTTTCATTATGAGCATGGGGCAAAATAATTATGCCAAAAGTCTGCAAGCACCAGAAGGGAGGGGAGAGGACGACAGTGGGTGAGAGGAGGGAGCGGGGGTCAGGCTTATAAACCCTGAATGTGGTCCACTTGAGCTGCTCGTTGAGTTTGTAGCTTTTGGTTTGGTACAATTATTTCATGCTCATTGCTAATTAAAACTAAATTGAGTGCATACACATACAAATACAGATACATAGTTACACGGAGAGATAGAGAGTGAGAGAGAGGGAAAGAGAGGGGGGGGAGGATAGTCATTCGTGTGTGTGTGTGTGTGTGTGTGTGCGTCTGCGGTTTATGGAAAAAGCAAATGCATGTCGACATTGTAGAGCTTAAATTATTTAAATGTCATAATGCTCGCCGCGACTTTGCCCCACACAAGCGAGTGGCAAGTGTGTATACAAGTGTGTGTATATTGTGGGGTTTGTGTATGTGTATGCGTGAGCTCATTACAAGCTGTCACGTGGAAGAGACTGGATGATTCTTACAGTATTTTGCTTGTGGGCGGTCTTCTGTCAGCAGTGAGCAATGAATTTTTAATTGCCTTCTAATTATTTGCAGTTCCTTATAATTGAAAACCTGAATGCAACATATTACTGAATAGTATTCGTCGTTGAATAGAATGAATACCATAAATGCAATAGAAAGTGTTTGAATAAACCCAGATAGATTCAGAAAACTAAAAGAAAATTAACAAAAGAAAGCCGTGGTAAATTCGAGAATAAGTTTCCAAACAATCTTAGACATTAATTTATTTGAATAAGCATAAACCGATTTTATTTGAAATTATTAATATTTTTCCTTACATCTAATTGAAATAAGGCAGTTCTTTGTTGTTCATATCCATATACATATTACTTCATAGCTTTAAATAATAAACTGTTTTGCATTTTGCTATAAAGAAGTCGTATATAAAAGCTTTTCTAAATAATCTACTTCTTTGTTTTCTGAATAACACATTATTATTTATAGAATTTTAAACGATTAAACGATATTTTATTTCTATATATATTTTGCGTTATATTTCTGTAATATTAAATCTATTTCTTTTCATTTGAGCTTTTTAAAACCAAGCTACAGCTGGAGATCTTATAGCCATATTGGGCAACACAGTCTAGACTCTGGACGCTGGCTTTGTCTTTGTTATCCGAACCGGTCCCATCATCAGCTCTGTGCGTCATACAGTCCCAGACAGACCATAAAAGCATTGCAACTATAACAAGAATAACGAGAGACGGCCGTCGACTGACCGTCAATTGTTGTACTGAACAGCGACAATAAATTGTGTAATAAATCAATGCATACACCGAAGGACAGAAAAAGAAATAGAGAAATATTAAAACAAATACTACACTCGTTATTTGCTTATTTCAAGCAGCTGGACCAGCATTTTACACCCTCTGATCCTCTGGCCAAGTTACAGCTAAGCAAACACTCTTAACAGCCAAAGCAACTGGACCGACAACGTCAGTACTTAATTGTTTACTACTAATTATTTGCCTATGAGCTTTGCTGATGCATGTCCTTATCCAACACTGGCACCGCATTTGCAGCTCTCCATTCCGTCCGGACTTTATTTGTAATCCACACGAACGTACTTAGGCACTATGTGTGGTACCAAAGGTATAGGCGAATTTATCATCCTCTTTGTCTGCCTCTTTTTTTGTAAACCGGAAATACCGGATTACAGTGGATTTTCCTCAATTTCTTGTTGTAACTGCTGCAAACATTATCAGTTCATACAGTTTTCTTGATCGATTACATAAATGTTTATTTACAGTTTCTAAATTAGATTATGATTTAGATGACAACCTATATAAATAGCGCGCTTGGAATTATCAATTCTGGGAATTAGCAATATGTAAAATCGAAATAAAAGGGCAAGTCCAAAGTTAAGCTATAAATAATCTAAATTATTATTAAATATTAAACCTATAATAATTAAAGATTAGATTATAGATTATTTTATTTTTTTCTAAATGTAATACAAAATGTTGTATTTTCAAAATCTTGTCCATTATCTTTCTCGAAATCTGCTGAAGGGCATCTGAGTTGCGGCTCTCAGTTTTTCTCTATTCTTGTCGTTTTCTACTTATTTAAGTTGTTGTTGTTGTAGCTGTTACTAAAGACTTAAAGCCGGCCGGCTTGTCCAGTTGTTTAGTTTGTGTATTTTTTTTTTTTTTTTTGGTTTCTCTGCATTGTTTGTTTGGACAAGCGACAGCAGATTTTTTTTTACTCTTGCTCTCCCTCACCCTCTCCCTCTCTTTGTCTAAATATATCTCTCTCTCCGTTTCAGTCAGACGACCTCACGTTGTTTTTCATTTTGTGGGCATGTTTGCTTTGTTTTTGCTGAGCCTTAAGCAGGTGTGACTTATGTATGTATGTAAGTCTAACTGTGCGTGTGCATGTGCGTGTGTGTGTGTGTGTGTTTGAGTCGACTCATAGACTTGTTTGCTGCTGCTGTTGTTGATGTTGCTGTTGTTGTTACTTAATCGCCTGTGTGCTGGCTATCGTTTGCTCTTGAACTTGAGGTGAGCGCCAGAGCAAACAAACAAATAAGAATAATAAAAAACCGAACAACATGTAACTCAGTCTGTTATCTTTTTTATATTAGTTTTGATTCAGCATAAACTAATTGGCTCTCTCTATATCCTTGTTACTCTCTCTCTTTCTCTCTCTCTCTCTCTCTCCCTCAAATTCTCTCTCCGTTTCTCCGCTCTGTCGTCGGGATGGCGGCAATTATTAAAACGCAGCCATTGGCGACATGATAAACGATTTCCGCAATATTTCCGCCCGCACGGCGAAGGGTTGGCAAGGGCAATGGACCCAACGGAACAGCTGCCATCTCAGCTGGGGTTGCATGCACACCATGCGAAAGAGAGGGAGAGAGAGAGAGAGAGAGAGACGTCTTTCCCCTTTAGTGGCCCAACTCCCAATCCGCCCCTGCGCCCGAGGCTGCAACGTTTTACTGTAACCCACTTCACACGGGCTTCATAATTTTAACACAGCACACAAATTGTCCTTGCTGACAAAACTGTTGAGCAGCGCCGCAGCGGCTTGTTTACAGTTTGTTTTGCAGTCCGAGCGAGACAGGAGAGGGCCGTTAAGAAGAAACAGTATAACAACAACAACATGTAGAAAAAGAAACGCTGCAAAGTAAATTGAGCAGAAGGCAAGTGTGTTCAAGAGTGCAAGGAAGAAAGGTAAAATTTGGCAGAAATATAAAAACATATACAGAGTACAATCCTGTCCTAAGCAGGATACCACAGTTTCACGCATTTAAGCCGGAATATTAAAAATAAATATATAAAAAGGTGTGTATAGGGTTACTCAAATCTGGTTACTGACTATAAACTATAAGCTTTCTTTTGGATGAGTTTGTTGAACCAAATTAATTGTGTTAACTATCTGCCAATGTGAATCAACGACCGATTCATAATATTTGGGCATACATTTTTGAATTTTAATTAAATACATTTTTTACTCTACCAACATTTAAGCTTTAAAAATTAAAAAAAAAAACATAATACATTAGACATAATGGAATAACCCAATGACCCGAAATTAATCCTTGTACTTTAGATAATCTTTAATGCTTTTAACAAATTGTTCATCTTAACATTGAAGCACTTCGTTAAAATCAAATTTATAAGGATGCTTGATTCTTAAATAAGTAAATAAAAATGGAATAAAGTCAAAGAGAACATATTATATCTTTAGTTAATCCCATAATCGTTCATTGTTGAATGACTTGTATTAAATTATATTCGTTTTACTGTTTGCTTGGTAGTTTTTTCTTTTTTGATTGATTTTCATGTTGAGTTGAAGTGCATGAATTGTATTCTTTATGTTCCCACTTGAATTGTCGCTCTGTTTGCTTGACGCCACAAAATGAGGAAATGCTTACTTTAATTTATATTTTTTTTCTTCACGATTCTGTGGACTATCTTAACGAGCTCAACGTTGAGTTGACATCTCCCCTGCTCCCCTGCGCCTCTGGCCACGCCTCCGCACATGAACTTCTTGGTCTTTTTGGCGTTCTGAAGCATGTACATGCATAATGCGGCCACAGGTCGCCAGGGGCCGTGCCACATTTAAGAAATTGCGTTGCACACACATAAATATATGTTTATTTGCATATTTGTTTAAATTTATTTGTTATCAGTGTTGTCGTTTTGGGTGGCTCTTTCTGGATTTATTGTTGTTTTTTATTTGCTGGCGGGGAAGATTATATATATTCTCAAAGTAATTTTTCTGAAGAATTTATATATAGATTTTATTTGTTGATGAAAATAGTAATATTAGCAATAATAATTTTTAGAAAATGCAAAGATTGATGAAGTAAGTAAGGATATTTAAGTAACTATCGTAAATACAAAATTAAACATTATGTGATCCGGACTTCAAATCTATGATCAGTACTCAAATGTTCAGATAAATGAAGAAGACTTCGATTATTATATTTCGATTATTTATATTTTTAAAATAAAGTATTGCAAACAAGATTGTTGGATTCATAAGTGTAATCTGGTGATTTTTAACATTTTGGTGGATATTCTTCAGAGGAAACGGCAACACTGGTTGTTCTAGTCGCTGTGCGCTGCAATTCGTTAGAATTCTAATAGCCCATGAGTGGTTTATGATAATGCAGCAGCGGTTGACGGTGGCACCGAGTGGCTGCAGGTGGTTTGGGGAGGGCAACAATGGGTTAAATCGGCTGCTGTATCTTTGGCTGTCTTGCTAACACTTTTCACTGTCTGCGGCAATAAAACTCCAAGCAAATCCAAAAAAATTAAAAACAAATTGTGTGTGCTTTTATTTATTTATTTATTTTTTGGTGAAACAAGGAAAAGAATTTGCATAACAAAAGCAATGGAACGAGAGGTAGGTTGGGGGGACGTGGGGTGCTGTTTGTTATTTTTGGCATAAGCGAGAGCGAAAGAACAAGAAGGAGCACGAAAGCGAGAGCGCATTAATATGTTTACTCAAGCGATGCCAGCGAGCAGCAACGCGACGTCACTGCCGTCGGGTTAATGCACCGCAGCAGAGATTAACAACAAATTAAACCTTACCTTTGTCAGTCAAGGGTCTCAGCGTGGTTGTTTTTGCAGTTGTGGAGGAGCCGGAGACGGAGGCGGATATGACGCTGGACTCCTGTTGCTGCTTCGATTTGCTGCTGACGACTACAACGAAACACAGCAACAACAACAGACACAAATTCGCTGTCGCCGGCATTTTGCCGCTGCTGCGCTGCCTGCTGCGACTGCTGCTGCTCCTTTTGTTGTTGCTCTTGCTATTCACGTTAAAATAAGACAAAACCAACGCGCACGCTACACACACTCACGCACTTACACAGATAGCAGCTATTGCCTAAATTTTACTTTATTTTGTTTATATACTTAACATTTTTGTGCCGCAAATTGTTGCAGCCTGGTTTTCTTGTTTACTTTTGCTTGGTTTTTGTTTTTTTCTCTCTTCTTTTTGCCGCGCGAATAACAAATATATTCACACACACACATGCACGCTCAAATACACTTAACACCAACACTTGCAAACTTTAAATTAGGCACAAGGCTCCATCGAATTGTAAACAGACCGCTGCCTTTCCATACAAATATTTATTTTTTACATTATTTTCTTGTAATTTAACATATGTATGTGTATTTATTAATTTTGCGACGGCGTTTAGAACAAAATTTGTGCACCGCTGTCGCACCACAGGCTAAGAGAAGCGTAAGAAGACTGAGAATAACAAAACGATTCATGCAGAGTGATTTACAAGGTTCGAGATTGCGCAAGCATATTCTGAGAGCGAAGCAAATGAATGAACATGACGTCATTGCTTAACAATCAATGTATTATGGGCAGTAAAATAATAGATCACATTATAAACAAATTTCTAATGTTATTGTATTTTTGTTTGGTCAAAAAAGTTATAGATTTTGAAACTATTGATATAAAAATAATAAATTTTTCCATATATCGATATATGAGTCCAGGACCACCGCTATTATTTTTCCACCCCTAATTGCGGTCGCCAACTTAACTATTTTATAGCTAGCTCTGGCTATTTTCGATGCAGCAATGGAAATTTGTAGTTATCGAAGCCCTGGTTAAATGTTCTTTTTTTAAATCACAGCAGGCGGCGCCAAATTGAACAAATGGTTGAGTAAACTTTATTTAGTCATTCAGTTTAGGAGCCCGTTGCCGTGAAAAACGCGGCACAAAATTTCTCGTAAAATTTAAATTTTTGAAGAGAAATATAAATTATAATTTAAAAATGTTGCCCCAATTGTTTGTAAGTGAACGATGAAAATTCAGAATGCATTTCGATTGCGTAATGTGCAATTGCAATGTTTCGATTGCAGTTATGTCGCTATATGCAACAGACAGTGCTGCGGTCCTGGAGTCGAGGTACCTCCAACTCCGGTAGTACAAAAGACGATGTTATTGTGGACTTTAATGATCCAGAACATCTGCCACTTCCCGTATATCCCAAACGTCCTGACGAGCCACTTGAAAAGCGAAAGCAGCGGTAAGTTATGCTTGGTTCACACTGCATCATATTTTGTGACGTCAGTTGCTGATTGACAATCCTGAATTAATTATTTGATAACAGTTTATTGTACCAGTCTCGTAAGAGAGGCATGCTAGAGAACGATTTGCTTTTAAGCACATTTGCCCACAAATATCTCAAGGGTTTCAATGCTGAGCAAACGGAGATTTACGATGATCTTATTAATGGAGTTAGCAACGATTGGGACATTTATTACTGGGCAACGGGAGTAAAGCCAACACCCGATCAATATGACACGGAGATCATGAAGTTACTGAAAGAACACGTCGGTAATGCTGAGAAGGTCGCGCGCTTCCAACAGCCGGAATTATTAAAATATTATCTTCAAAAATAATTGTTTTGGGGGAAAACGTAAACAAGGAGGTCATACTTGCGGTCTTTCTTGGGTATAGTTTTCCCTTTTGGTTTGACATACCTAAACTTTCTTCCCGCCCTAATTTTAACTGATTGTCACGAATTCAAACATAAACAAAGCTTGCTGCAGAATTATGTGGATACAGACGATACACAAACACACGCACACACACACACATAGTACACCTGATACTTCCCACACACATTTACACTCTTGCAGGGCTGGCCTGTGCGTATTTGTTATGCTTATTGTATTGTTAAATATATTATATGATATTATGTTAATTATAAAAAGGTTTAAATGGAACAAAAAGTTCATGTGCTTAATTAATTTTTCATGCATAGTTTTAGGTGAAACTAACTTTGTTTGCTACTGGTTTAAAAGCTTTTCATTTGTGTTTGTGTTCGAGCCTGTAAAAACTTAGTGGGCACCAGTGTTGCCAATTTACCTATTTTCCCGTCAGATCTGCAGGTTTTGTAAGTCCAACAGCGGGCAAAATTTGTGTAATTCAATACAATTGGCTTTAAAATGTAACCCTAAAGTCCAGTGTCCATTAATATATTATTATTATAATGTTATATCTAAGCTTTTTTTCGCTTTTATTTTTGTCCAATCTGCCGGCTTCTTGCTGAAATATGTTGGCGACACTGGTGGGCACGCTGCCATTTTTCGTTATACTTTTTAGGCAGTTAACTAACAACGTTCAAATACCTTGTACAAGGTGGGCAAATTGGCAAGCTCGTAGAGCTTCTGTTTTAGTTTTTTCGGTGGCAGTAAATACTTTTTAAAGCCTGGAAATAATACATGCTCCATGTGCCAGTGCTGGCTACGCATGTCACCATCATCCTGCCAGTCTAGCTGAGCATAATAACGCGCTGTTTCACGGCAAAAGCTTTCAAAGCACTGCGCCTCCTGCTCCCATTCCACCTCGGTGGCCAGACGTAGCAGATAGATGGGTAACTGGGCGCGGCTGGGCACATACTGTGGCAGCAATGCTGGCAAGGATTCCAAGTATCCGTCCTCCGAAATACGCATTGCGAAATATTCGCGCATGATCGGCGCCTTTTGCTGTAAAATGGACACCGCATTTGCCGCTAGCTCCGCTTTGTCACCATCCTCGGGCTCCCAGCCAGCGGCTTTACTCTCCAGAGCAATGAGCAGAAGCTGCTGCAGTGGCAGTGGCGGCACCACGCTGATCTCGGTACAATTTTGAAACTCGTAGACCAATCGCTGATAATACAATTCCTCGCTGTAGGCGAAAGTGTTGCACATGTAGAGACGTGTCTCGTGCTGGAAGAGGGCATGTCTCTCATCCACACATCCCACATAGACAAGCTGCTTCAAGATGCTTCTCAGCTGTATGTGACATTTTTTCTCGATGCTCTGTTGCATTTCCAGGACGCTTGTAAGGCGCACCTCTTTCGATTTGCGGGCGGCTATTACCCGGAAGCTCTCTTCCTGTGATGCTGTCGGCGTCTCATTGGAACTGGTGGAGAGTCCAGAATCACTCTTTTCCAACGGCTTGAAAAACTTATCAAGCTTCTGTTCAGTGGAGTCAGTGCGTACCATTTCCTTTTCGTAGATCCGTTGTGTTTTATCCTGCACTTGTGTATCTTCCAGCTCGGAAGTACCTGGCAGTTTAAGCTGCTTATAGAAGCTTCTAGTGGCATTGCTACCCAACAACTGAGCCTCCACCTGTTGCTTGATGCGCTCAATGATCTCGTCTTGATAGAGGAAATGAACCTCATGCTTAGTGGGATGTACATTGACGTCCAGATTCTGTGGTGGCATCATCAGACTCATGTAAATAAAGGGATGTTGACCACGTGGTAAGTACGTGGAATAAACCGCATCCACGGCGGCCTTAAGTCCTGCAAGAATAGGTTTAGTAACTCTGCCAAGATGCATCTTTTAAAATTCAATACTCACCTGACGACTCGACTAATCGTTGATTGATAAACAGCAACAACGTTGACTTCTTAGCCGCATAGTTCACTTGCGTAAGTAGGCACTCGAGATCAAACTTGTACATTTCATCCTTATAGGTAAACTCCATTAGTTCCTTGGCAATTGCAGCGCCATAAATGGCTCGGATATTTTCAGATCGGGTAGTGCACGCTTGTGTCTTCAGCGCCGGCTGTTCGCCTTGTTTGCGTAAAACAAACCCCACCTGGGGATTGTGCACAGCGTACTTGGATACCACATCAGATATCTTTTGAAACTCCTCTGCTGGCGACTTTAGCGCCTGTCGACGCTGAGGCATTGAGTAGAATAGATCCTCTATGGTAATTATGGTGCCCTGATTTCCAGCACATGGTTTGGGTGTGCCCTCCAGTTTGCCATCCGAATAGGTAGCTTTATAGCCGCAACGTTCGCTGGCCGTCTTGGTTTGTATGGTCAGATGGGCTACATGACTGATGCTTGCCAATGCTTCGCCACGGAAACCAAAGGTTGCGATTTCGGTCAGATCCTCAAACTTACTGAGCTTGGAAGTAGTAAAGCGCTCGCAAACAATTGAAAGATCTTCCTTGCGTATGCCAGTGCCATTGTCCTGAATTTGCAGCAATTTGAGACCTCCAGATTTGATGTTTACCTGAATGTGGCTAGATTTTGCATCCAAACTGTTCTCAAGCAGTTCTTTGAGAGCATTGGCTGGACGTTGGATTATTTCACCTGCGGCGATTCGATTGACAACCACCTCATCTAATTTCTTTATAACTCCTGGCTCCAGCATAGCGCCAAAAATGTTGTCTGCAGAACGAATGTAAACAAAAAGTTGTGTAGTGCTGCCACCTATTTAGAGAAAATAATTGATATTTCTGGCTGGAAGTATTAAAAAAATAGCCAAAAATGCCATGCAAAAATAAAAAAAATTTTAGTCTAGCTAACATTTACATTCTTCTTTTTATGTTTTTGTTTTATTTCAGACATTTTTGTATAACACTAATTCTAAACAGTTAATTCATTTATTAAAGTCATTTGAAGAAAACATAAACTTAACAGCATAAAGCGTTTTAACAACAACTATTTTGATTCAAGAACTTAACGAGAATTTTCAAAATTCATACAATAATAATAATTGTACTGCGACGTATGCATACATATTTTAAGCTTTAGAGAAAATACTTGCTAACTAATACTATAGGTTGTCATTTTGTCTGCGAAGATTAAAATATCCACTTGCATTTTAAGCAGATAAATACAGATACACCCAAAATTATAGTCGTATATTTAAAGTAACTGCGAACCTTACGACGCTTGCGTTCGGCGATAATCTCGTTGTAATCAATATAAAGCGGGCTTTTAGGTGGGCTGAATGATCCAAGCTATGAAAGAGGTGATATTTACTTGAATGGCTATAGATATCATTAAAAAATATGTATAGTTCTTACATATTTGATAGTCTTGGTGAGATCTTTTATAACGCCGCGGTAAGCACATAAGCTGTTCTGCAAGTTTGTTAGCTGCATCTCCGTTGGCTGGCCGAGATTACCCGTCAGTTGATTCTGTATGACGAACCGCAGCGAAGACTGTATGATGACCAAGTGCTGTAGGTGATTAGCAGTTATCATGAGTATATCGTAAAAGCTGAAAATAAAGAGCAATTTCAAGAGAAATTTCAAATATGTTTAATAAAACATGATCTCACTTCTCTATGCCATCCTTTTTAACTCGCGCAATCGATTTCTTTGACCAATGATGCAAGTGAAAGCTGCAGAATAGAAACATTATTCTTCAGATGATATGTTTCTTATTGTTTTTCGGATAATACTTACTCCAGTATACCCTTCATAATCTTGTTGCGATAGATGGGAAACTTCACGCCAATATCACGTAGTTTCTTATCATCCATGTTAAGAAATTCACCAAGCGAGGTGTGTGACTTAGCAAAATGTTCAAGCATATTCTCCATATTAATTGTGCGTAAAATCGTTTTGAGCTCTTGAAAGTACTCCGGGCAGTCTGACTTCAGAAAAATGCGTGGAACATGATCACGCAACGTGTTATATGACAGGAACGCTGATGGCACCAAATAAGAGGCATTTTCGCGTGGCAAAAACTCCAAGAGATCGTAAAAGCCATGAAATTCAGCTACCTGTTTGGGCGTGTAGCCCTTATTGTTAGCCATATTAGCATTGACACCTTCCTCCATCAACAGTTTAACAATTTCCGCATGATTATTCTCTATGGCAAAGAATATTGGAGTGCATCCTTGATTGTCCACCGCATCGAAGCTGACGTCTTTAATTAGGAGGCGCACAATGTTACTGAATCCTTTACGGCAGGCAAACATAAAAGGCGTCATGCCATATTTATCAGAGACATTAATAACAGCTCCATGGTTCAGAAGCAGTCGCACGAGTTTCTCAGCCACATAGGGATCCTTGGCCTGGCAGTCGCAGGCCAGCATTAGCGGCATTACAGAATTCACCTGTTTGTTGACATTGGCCTTAAGCTCGTTGACCAGATGCAAAGCCAGCTCATAATTGCCATTCCGACAAGCATGCATCAGCATCGTGTCTCCCCCGCATACCCCTTCATCCACAGGAAACTGGAGCTCATCGATTTCTTCACACACACGCTGCAAGTCGCCAATTAACAAAGCATCGTAGAGCTTTTGATCCCTTGGTACATGTACCCTGACCTTTTCCCGTTGCAACTAAATAATCACCAACAAAGACATTAATTAACAAATTGAACAATAATAACTTTTCTTACTTTATCGGGAAAATAGAATCCGTCGTAGCAGCTGTCCTCCGAATCATCCGAATCCGGCGGTGGGCCAAATTTAAGATTATTGCTCATTGTAATAATTGAATGGTAAAAATTTAACGCAATGTATTAAAACATTTCGAAATAATAGCTGCCTACTATTAAAAAATTACGCAGCGAAACGTAAAAAACCAAACAAAAATGGCAAAGCTTAAAACTCTGTGTGACCATAGCGAGAAAAGAGTAAAATATATAATTAACTTAAATAAAAGTACGAGTTGGTCACACTAAGCGGCTTAGGAAGCCGAAAATTTTATTAAGCTTGCTGGTAAAATTTATGTACACCTTTTAATTATAGTAAAAATTTATTTTTATATTTTATCATAAGTATTAACACGCCTTAATTTCATTTCTTTTTGTCCTTTTTCGCGAATCTGGGGCCCCCAAAGTTTTTGCCCTTGTTGAATTTGTTTTTGCCCGCCTTGTTAGTCAGCTTAACGTTGCTAGTTTTCTTTTTGGCCGCAATTTTCGTCATCTTCTTGTGTCGATTGGCCTCGGATCTGTTGCGGATACAATATACATTTACAGGTGCACTTAGTAAAATAGCTAGATACCACATACCTCAAACGTAGTGCGCCACCACGACTGACATCGGTTAGATCATTGGTGAAGGCGGATTGTCCACCACGCCTCTTGGGTTTGCTGCCCGATCCAGCAGATCCTGAAAATTTGGAAGTCTCCATTGCTGCACCCAATTTTCCTGGACGCTTGCGTAACTTAGCCATCTTAGCGCGTACAAGCGAAACCTTTTCCACTTCTTTCATGGCACGTTCCTTGGCCAGCTGTTCGGGCGTTTTCTTTCTTGGCTCTTCCTTCTTCTTTTTACGCTTGGCCTCAAGCTCCTTAACAGGTGGTCCGTCCTCGCCATCGCCACCATACTCAGGCCGCTTTCGTTTGCCCGCCGTCTTCCCTTTGCCTTTGCCCGCTGTTGCCTTAGTCACCTCGTCGCCATCGGTTAGCGACAGTCGAGCCTTTTCATTCTCTCGCTGTTGCTTTGTTTGAAACCAGGTGCGTCGCTCGTTGGGCTGTCCCAGGAGTTTGCGTTCTGTTTTGGACAACTGCTGTTCCGTTTTGGCCAGCTGACGCTCCGCCTGCTCTTCATCAAGAATATTTTCTGTAGATATTAATTTATAAGATTAATCAAATAATTTTTATTTATATAATTTAAATAATCGCTCACGTATTTCGGGCTCCAGACCAGTCAGCTTATTGCGATACTTCTCAATGATTTCTGGTGGAATAATGCGATTCTTCACACTGCTTTCGGCATTTTTAATGATGTCCTTGACGATCTTACGCTCCTTCTCACCAGCGAGTGAAACAGAGATGCCAGCCCGTCCGGCACGAGCAGTACGACCAACACGATGAATATAATGTTCCGTGGTAATAGGCATCACAAAATTGATAACCGTTTTGACTCCAACAATATCGAGACCACGGGCCGCCACATCGGTTGCAATCAAAACATCAATTTGCTCCTCCTTAAATTTTTTGAGCGACTCCAAACGCTGCTGCTGAGTGAGATTACCGTGCAATTCGCCAGCTCTTACGCCCAACAGACCGAGCAGAATGTGCAGTCGATGTGCCTGCTTCTTGGTCTGTACAAAGACCATGCAATGATCGTGGAAGGTGCGACATATCAAGCTCGCTAAGATGGGCTCACGATCGCCCTCCTTATCCTCGCGAATGCGTATAAACTCTTGTCTCAAATTGTAGGCCACCTGTTGATTGTTGTTAACAAAGACTTTGACGGGTTTGTCCAGCGATACGGCAGCCAAATCCTTGACCTGCTCGCTCATGGTGGCCGAGAAAAGCATTGTCTGGCGAGTCTTGCAGCAGGAGTTGATAATCTCCTTCATTTGCTCAGCAAAATACTCGTCCAACATACGGTCGGCCTCATCCAAAATGAGCACCTGCAATAATAATAAATGCATGATGTATTAGATTATATAGGATATTAAAGACTTAATATACTAAGCAGAAGGGAATCAGCTTGCATCTGCAGCGCATATGCAAGTACCAGATTTTATCCGCATTGCCTCGAAAAACTCAGAGCGCAAGGATGGAAAATCATCATGTTATCAAAATATTGAACATCAATTAATGATGTTAACTTACCTCAATGGAATCTAAACTGAAACTAGGCGTGTTTTTAATGTGATCGATAAGACGACCAGGCGTAGCAATAACAATGTCCGGATTCTGACGGAGAACAGCTTCCTGAGCCTTTACATCGAGACCGCCAATTGCCAGACCCACATCAATGGTGGTAAACTGACAAAGCTGCTTGGTCACCTGATAAACTTGTGCGCCTAACTCACGTGTGGGCACTAAGACCAGAACTCGAGTAATTGCTTTATTGTTAAGCGGTCTGTAGAGCAGACGTTCCAATGTGGGCAGCATATAGGCAGCTGTTTTACCTGTACCAGTTGCTGCACATCCGCAAACATCACGGCCAAGCAGAGCTATAGGTATAGTAGAGGACTGAATGGGCGTGGGATAAATGTAGCCCAACACACCGATGGCACGCATAAGCGGACGCGACAGATTCATTTGATAAAAGGATGTTATCGACTCATTTGCCTCAATGGTGTCATCGAATTGCAGTTTTTCACCCTCTTCTTCTTCGTTGTCATCATCGGCTTGTTTCTTTTTTTTGTTTTTGCTCAGTTTCTTTTCGCGAAGTCGCAGATTATCATGCTGGAGCTCATCATCGGACAGATCTATCTCTTCATCACTCTGTTCTGCAGCAACCGCCTCGGCACCTCCTCGTTTTTGTAAGCGTGCAGCGATTTTGTCGTCTGTCTTTGTGCGTGCCTTGCGTTTCACATACTTCATTAGATCGTCCCATGTGTCCTGATTGTATTCCTTGACAGACGACACAAATTCAAAGCCTTTCTCAAACTCAGTCACCTTTTTGTGTCTCAGTTTTGTCGGTTGATACTGCGATGAGCCGGGTTGGAAAGAGGATATCAGAGTTAAAGAGCGCGACAATTTCTCTAGCTTACTCACTTCTACTTCGGCGTCCGAGTCTTCAGATAGATTCTCTACCTCAGCATCATCCTCAATAGTTCCAATCAAGTCCATATTTTTAGTTGCACCCATTTTTATGCGCTTAAATGCAGCGCGTGTTTACAATTTACAGCCCAACACGTGTGCGACAGAGTTAGTTGCCAGCTGTCAGAAAAAAAGTAGCCGATTTTTTTAACGCTGCCAGACCTTGGAATTCCATGGAATTCATAATCCCTCGTATTGAAAGTTGGCAGCTCTGTATCGCTCATTCCTAATTTTCATTGCCGGCAAACTCAAAATATTTATCTAGAATGTATATCGATACAATTTCGATAGCTATTGGCCGACAAACAGCTGTTGAAACAATTGTTATGAAATTTTGTTAGTTTCCAACAAAATGTTTCGCTTTTTGTCAAAGACTCGTAACTTAAGGTAACCGAATTATCTATAAATGTGAATATTTACAAAGTACATATTACAGATCCCGACTGCCTGTCTCGGGCATTAGATGCTATGCACAGAAACCACCCAGCGGTAGCAGCATTAAGTCCCAAAATGAGCAGCCGATAAGCAACGAGCCCATTAAATTTTTTGGCAGCCAGGCAGCTTCATGGCGTGCTCGCGACACACGGAGCGGTGGCAGCGATGAAACATTGTGGTATCAACCGTACGTAATCTCTGCCAGTTTGGCCATATTTCTGGCTTACTTTTGCATACTGCGCGAAGAGAGCGACATTGATCTGCGCCTTGAGGGTAATTTGTACGATCATGTTAGCGGTTTGGAGGAGGTACAGCTCACAGTCAACTACAGATACAACAAGGAGCACGGACTAGATACCAAAGAGCAGGAAGCACGTCTAACCGAACTTGGCGTCGATCTGCGACAGTTGGATGCCCAAATGGCAACACAATAGTTTCGTTCTCAGTTATGAATAGTGTTTTTTTTGTTAAGCGAAAAGTTAAATACATATGTATATTAATAACATGTTTTGAATGTATTCATTGTCCTGACAAGTAACTAGATAAAATTCTAATTAATTTTTTATAAACATGCCACGCCAGGACATTTTTGCATAACTCAAATAAATGCATTTCTACAATTTGTATTAAAACAAGTGATTTAAGATCACCTGTATCTCAAATATAAATTTTATAAACTGCGGCTAACCGATAATCTTGATCGATAAAAAACCAGTATTTGCATAGCGATGGGCTTCGCCAGTATAAATATTTTATGCAATTTTATATTTTATTGTCAATGCGCTTATACAATGATCATATTTACAAACGGCGCGAAATTTCAATATATTTGTTTAGCATAGCAACTATTTGACCACAAATTTTACAATATTCTAAGAAAATTTTCAAGAATTTCTTGGAAATTGATCACAATATGAAAATTGGCTTAAGTGAGGAACCCAAACCTGCCAGCCCGTCTTTTTATAGCAACATGATAGGTTAGCAGCACTGCTCAGGCACTTTGTGTTTGTTGTTTTCCGACAACAAAGACGACACCCGCGAGCGGCGTAGTTCATTTTTGTTTTAGTTGCCAGACGGTGTTTTTGTGTGTTTGGTAGAAGGTAAACAAACGTGCAAGTGTGATAAATTCACCAAAAGTGTGGAGCATTAGTTTAAACTTTTACTTTTCATCAAACTTTAAAAGTGCATCTATCATGTGCACTCTCGCATACATGTAGAAATTTTGTGTATTGTATAAACATTTGTGTATGCATATATGCGTACCAATTTAATATAAATTAAATTCATCTGCAGCTGACGGGATTGCTCAGGTTCAGGTCCAAAGTTCAATAATTGTGCAGTGCTTGTTTGCTTATGCTCATCTCATACACACTTTACATATTAATTTTAATATAAATATATAAAATATATTTGTCGATTGTCGTTTCTTTTTGCAAGTTCGTCACGTTTCATAGCCACAAATATCTACAATATTATACACAATGGCTTCACATTTCTTTCGTACTGCATTTTACGCAACTGCAGCGAGAAAATCAATAAATGTACCGTTTGCCGCCGGCCGCACGGCCGCTACTCTTGCCGTGGGCCTCTCGTTTGGTGGTAAATGCTTAGAATTACTCTTAAATGACACATTGCAAATACGTTACGTTTATTTATATATATATATATTGTATGTCTCGGTCCTGCTCGCTCACCCACACACACTCGCTAACAACGACAACGACAACAACCTACAGCACAAAATAATCGCGGCCCTGCGGTACCATATGAAAATCTCTATGCGGATAATTTCTTTGGCCATCCCTCCGCCACCGGAAAGGGTAAGGGTAACGGTTTGTTGCAGGGACCGTTGACTGATTACCGGAAAATGCAGCAGCCGTTGTCGCGCAATTTTTCAAGTCTTCAAACACAACTGGTGCAGAATGTAAGCATAAACATTTATAACTAAAAAAGTATTTATTTATACACATTTTTGCAACATAAGTTCGTTATACATACGTGTATGTATGTACGTCCATGTTGTATGCAAATAAATTCATTTTACCATTTGCTTTGCTCTGCTTTAATTGTTTGCCAATTAATTTTAATTTATACGCTCTTGCTTGCTTTGGTGTTTTTTTTTTTTAATTTCTTTCCGGTTTCTATTTGTAATGCATCTAAATTAGTTTTTGAAGGAACTTTTGCATAGTCTCATGAATAATACTATAAGCAAAAAAAAAAGCTGAAGTAAATTTAAAATATGTTGATTTAAGGGTAGTAAAAATTTAAAAAAATTCTCGAAAAAACTTTAAAAAGTTGCCAGAACTAGCTATTCATTAACTAAGTTGGCAACAGTAGTGTTCAATGAGCTGTATTTTGATAATAGCGATGAACTTTGTTCTCGAAAAATTATTTAAGTTTCCATTTGAGTGATTAGCCAGCAAAATCTTGTATACTTATATACTTTTATACAATGTAATTAGCTGACAGTCATTTGACGCATGAATTAACCACAAAATAATTGTCATTTAAAAATTCGAAATTTATACTAAACAAATATTTAAAAATTTTAACCCCAGTTTAGTTTCGCATACGATAAAACGACATCTATAGTCACGCTTTTGAACACTCAATTGGAGCAGCTTTTATGAGATAGATCATAATGGCGCTCAATGTCAAGCTTTTGTCACAAGTCCAATTTTGCTCTCTTTGCAATATTCCAAGTTCCATAGAGGTGGATGCTTCCAATCCCACAGTGTAATTCAATCCACCACAATAGCAATCAGATCCATGAACAGCACATGTTTAAAGATACACATCCACACAAATGTCGACTTTCTATATTCCCATATTTCTATTGTCGTTCATTGGAATCTGGGCGCACTTGCCACCTCTATGCTCAATTCTCACATAAGACAGTCGATAGAAGCTTTTGTATCTGCAAATACATGTTAGTTAAATTGTATTATGGAGTTCATAATTGAAATATCTGTACTGATCATATTCGTATATTTGCTGCTTAAGATTTATTGGCGCTTAAAACTTGTGAGTTTTGTCAATTCTGACTTTAAGGGTCGTCAAATTTTATTATCTAACATTACTTTGTATACCTCTTATCAAAATTGCACATGTCTTATCGATAGATTTGCTTCGGTATCTTTAAATACGAAGTACAAAATGTCTGCTGGATTAGGAGCTTGTAGAAGCTACAATTTAGTTAAATGCAGTCGCGCGACATTGTCGGTTAAGAAACGTCGCGCATAGACAGAAACTGACTAATTGTTATTAAATTTGTATTTCGAATTTGTACTATATATGGTAAATCTTGGACTTGCGCTTAAATTTCAAATATTATTATTTTTTTGGTTTTTAATCTAAGCCAAATAAATGATATTTTTATCATGTGCTGTTACCGAGTCATTTTAGCTTTCTTTATCTTATCTATAGCTGAAAGTTGTCTTCACGTGCTAGAGATTTAAATTACTTCGGGTATATTGTCAATGTTTCAAGACCAATCTGTGAAAATAGTTGATAACATAATATAAACAGAAGTCTATATTCTGTAAAGTGAACAACTGTAAATTAATTCAAAATTTTATCTAATATAATTTTATGTAACATAAAAATATTTTATGTTAAGATGCCATTTTAAAACACATTCGCAGTCAGACTTCAATCATATCTTATCGGTTACCAGATTGAATTTACACTCGACCTAACCAAACCATTCATTGTTGGGCATAATATATACATATAAAAATTCGATAAGACCAATATAAATTTTTGGACTTATATTAAATAGATTGGATTAAGTTTTAATTTATAAAAACTGATGTTGATATTAATAATACTTTTTGGATTTTGTAGAGCGCAATGGCATCGATAAAGAATCGTAGGTATTTATCCTCCAAGGATATAACCAAGAATATGACGCTCTATACGAATAACAAGGCGAATATCGAAGTGGATCCCAAAACTTTGGCCTTCAAGAAGCCCACTGGTAATCCACTGGTCCTGATGATGGCCTGGCTAATGGCCAAGCAGAAACATCTGAAGAAATATGCCCAAATCTACACGGAAATGGGATTCGATGTGATGGTGGTGCACATTACACCTTGGCAACTTCTTTGGCCCGCCAAGGGCACGCAGGTAGAAGTCATGAATTGTATAACTAGCTGGTTTTTCTCTGTATTAACTTGTATCTTGTTATTGTTTTGCCAGGTGGTCGCCGCAGAGACACTAAAATTTCTGGAGAACAATAAATCATACGCACCGATTGTAATGCACGGTTTCTCGGTCGGTGCATATCAGATGGGCGAGATAATGTTACAAATGTCGCGCGATATGGATCGATATGGCAGCATACTGGATCGCTTTGCATGCCAGATTTGGGATAGCGCGGCTGATATTACCGAAATTCCAGTGGGTCTACCCAAGTCCATTTTTCCAAAGAATGAGCGCATGCAAAGCGCCCTGCGCAATTACACATTGTACCATATGAAAACATTCCATAATCAGGCGACCATACATTATATGCGCTCCAGTCAAATGTTCCACTCGACGATACTCAAAGTTCCGGCACTTTTCTTTGTATCTGAAAATGATCCCATTGGTCCGCCTGCCTCCAATCTAGCGGTGCGTGATAACTGGGAGCGTGCCAATATAAAAGTTACATTCAAATGCTGGCAACGATCGCAACATGCCGGCCATTTGATTAAGCATCGTGATGAGTATTTAGAGGCACTGTTCCAGCATTTGGAGAATTGCGGTGTCCTTGAGGCTGTTGGCGTGCCAAAGCGCGCAAAGTTGTAAAATACCTCTCCTGTTCATTTGGGTAATAATATTGTCAACAACTTCACGATTTTACATAGTTTATAAGAATTAAAGTTTAATCCTTTTGTTCCCTATGTGTTTGTGTGTGTGCCAGACTCTTTAAATTATACCAAAATTGGCAATCACTTCAATTCACTACAATTAATGTACTGCAAAGTAAATGCTCCTAAGTAAAGCAACAATATATATGTGTTTTTAGATATTATTATATTTTGAGACCAGCACCAGCATCACAGATAAATAAAGTATTTTGATTAAAGCTAATCAAGCACAATTGTATATTGAATGCGGGGAAATTAAAAAAAGGACAATTAAAAAAAAGGGAATTTCCGCTGCGGACAGGATTCGAACCTGTGCGGGTAGAACCCAATGGATTTCAAGTCCATCTCCTTAACCACTCGGACACCGCAGCCTTGAATCTGACGTCGGCTAAATATGCACAACTTAGCAGTGTGTTAATATAACATTCTTAGGCCATAGGTGGCGTTACGTTCTTTTTGATATTCGCCCTGATAGATGGCGCTGCTTGAAGTCTAATTTTAAATAACTGCTGTGCCACGCAGTAGGTATGAGCTGCGGTGTCCGAGTGGTTAAGGAGATGGACTTGAAATCCATTGGGTTCTACCCGCACAGGTTCGAATCCTGTCCGCAGCGAAAGTCAATCTTTTTATTTAATTTTTTAAAATTACATTTACAATTTTGCAGTAATCTGAATCAATAAAGAGAATTCATTTGGTTTATTTTGTTCAATTTTTGTATAATTCAATGCATTGTTTTTGTTTGTTTTGTAGTATATTTTGTACGTCTGTTACAAAAAATAGGTTGCATTTTGTTAAGTATCTTTACAACTATGGTTTGTTTGATTTATATATTTAAAAAGAAATCTTAATACAATACGACTGTATTAATAGAAGTATTATGTATATTAGCTTAAAACCTATCCACACATTCGCATCATCAGACTTTCACTGCTTAGCTGGTGGTCGGTATACGCCCACGACAACGGCATGATCACGTTCGTATGGCTCCAACGTAAGCTGTTCCTGTGGTTTCAGTTTATCTGCCTGCATCTTCTTAACTTCGGCGGCAAAGACCGCCTCCGGTTGCGCTGTGGAGTCAATACAGGATGCCTTAATGGAGATGACAAAGTGACCGCCATTCTTTAGGAAATGCTGTGCATTCAATGCCACAATTCGACCCTGATCCGGTTGTGCGACATCAGCGAAAATGGTGTCCACCATGCCAACGAGCATGCGATACTTATGTGGATGACGTGCGTCTTCAATAATAGGTATAATATTGGTGCGTTTCTTGGCTACATTTATCAGATCTCGGCCCGAACGATGTGAGAACTCTACAGCATAGACCAAACCCTCAGGACCGACAACATCGGAAACGTGAGACACAGTTGTGCCAGAGGCGCCACCCAAATACAACACCTTGGAACCAGGTGGCATGTGAATTTTCTCAACGCCGCCAAGAATAGCAGCGGCCAGCTTGGAACGGAAGGGATTCCACACACGATACTCAATCTTCTCGCCGCCAGTCTGCAGAGAAATTATCAACAATTGGAAGATTTAGTAAAATGGATTGTCCAGATGACTGCTTAGTTGATGCGAGTAGTTGCCTCAGTAGTGCTATAGTTCTAAGCGTCACGTGGACGCCATCTACAACTGTTTAACATGTACCTAAAGTACACACAGACGGATGGACGCCGCGCACGCTCATGGCCACACTTTGCCATGTTCTGTACCCCTGCACAGCATCATCATGAGCAGCATGAAATCGATATAAATAACCATCGGGCTGGGTATATACACACCTCAACAGAAATACGCTTCTCGCCGTAGACTTCCGAGCCGGGGACAAAGTTGCGTGTGACTAGAGCATCCTCCTTGCCACGAGCAATGAACACACCTTCGTGACGATGTGGCTCGATGGTGACTGTTTTGCCGCCCTTGAAGCCGCCGGCACCGCCGCCACGGCCTCCGCCTCCGCGACCACCACCTCCACGTCCACCGCCGCGACCACGTCCTCTGTCGCCACCACGACCTCCGCCACCGCCTCCGCGACCACCAAAGCCACCGCCTCCTCCGCGACTACCAAATCCACCGCCTCCTCCACCACGGCCACCAAATCCTCCACCACCTCTACGATCGCCGCCGCCACCACGTCCGGCACCGCCACGGAATCCACCGCCTCCTCTACCCCCTCTTCCTTCTCCGCCGCCACCACCACGAGGACTGAAACCTGTTGATAAAAACAAGCGTTCAATTTCATTAAAACCTCAATGATATTTTTCATAGGTTAAAGATTTTTTGTATTGTTTTGACTTTGAAAACGTGAATTTTTTGCCGAAACTGTATTTTGTACGTTGTTTACAAGCAACTCACCTGGTTTGCCCATTTTAAATGTATGTACTTTTGTTTTTTAATACAAATGTATGATCCAAATCAAAAACGCACGCGGTTCACCAACAAACGCTGTACGCATAAAAAAGAAAACACGTGTGTGTGAAAGATGTTGCCAGTAGAATAAAAATTGACGATTACTTGAGCTCTGCCAGACCTAGAAATCTGATCCAAAATTATACAAGCGGCCAGATCACTATTGCAGCCTTTAGACTGGTGGCAACCTTTAGGGTAAAAACAGTGTTTCCACAGTGTGGAAAGTCTGCGCAAATATGGCCGTCGCATGAAAATTATGTGAGAAACAATTGAGCGCCGTGTTTGCCATTTGTGTTAATAAAATCCAACAAAACTTACACAAGCGTGCACGCAAAACGTATACAAATGTAAGCAAATTAGTTTAGTGCCTTTAACTATCGTTTTTATTAGCTTAACACACATAAATTGCCCGTTTTCGGTCCGTGTTCGGTTTCGATTTATTTGTCGCTGACAAAGCAAAAACGGAAAAAATATGCATACATACATATCAATGTCTGTAAGTGCGTGCCTGTGTGTGTTTGTGTCACTTTGCTTGTCAAGAGCACAACAAAAATTGGTGAGACACCGGTGCTTGTGTCGTCACATTACAAAAATATTGTTGAATTCGAAGATTCAGTCTTGTACTTTGTATTTAAAAGACCCTAATGGTCATACGTGCCGCGGCATCGGCTGAAGAAGCTGGCCATTCGTTTACGCCACGGTGACGCTACGTCTTGCGGCAGCCGCGACGCGCACGTAAGGGTCGCTTACGATTCCCAGCTGTTTTTCGTCTCTCGCTCTCTATCCCACATACATACGTTGGTCATAACGGGTGGTTTTTGGACCACCGCTTGTGTGGGTTAGTAACGTAACGCGGCGTTACGTTCGGTGAATTACGTTTCGTTAAGCTGCCTTACGCGCGTGGTGCAATTCGCTTTTATTACGTTGGAACTGTTTTTTATCTCTCATTATTGATATTGTTGATGTTGTTGTTATTGTACGCTATTTCTAATGCCTCTCTCTTTCTCTCATGTTTTTATAATCAATTGTAATATATTTGCAGCTTTGTGTGTATGTGTTTATATGATATATATATATATAATATATAATGAGATAGTGTTGCGCGCGAGTTAAACGAATAGCAATTTAAACGTGCGCGAAAGAGAGCGCGATACGAATCGCGCGATGGCGTCGCGCAGACGCCCCGATTTGAATCCAAAACTGCACATGGACAGACAGCCAACAGCTGCACGCATAACAGGTACCTAATAGGTATATCGATCTTGTCGATATTTATGACGTCGGAATGTCAATTTATCTACGACTGATCGATTTACAAATCATGCCGATTTCCAAGGGTCGCCAAAATTTATCGTTTAGGGATACAGAGAATTAACTTATCATAGAAAAGTGTACAGCGAACTTACAATTGCAAAAATGTTTTTAAATATATTTAGACCAAGTCTTTTAACAATATTTTAAGGGTTAGAAATATCGATGCATTAATTTACGAATACTCATAGTTTTCAGCAATAGAAACCAACTAGTGCTATAATTAAGAAGCAGGAGCAGTAGAGATCTTCAGTATAATATTTTTGGTGTTAGAAATAAAGTTTATGCTAGAATCTTTAAGTATAACTTCTAAGTGTTATTAAGACTTTAGGAACTAATTGGATATTAGTTTTAAGCAAAATGAAATGTTGCTCATACGCAAACGAATTATGAATTTGCAGATCCATCTTTACCCGCTGGCAAGCGTCGCGAAATAGACAACGTTATGAAGAAGGCACGTGCCAATACCACAAATGATTACTGGGACAAGAAACTCATCGAGGCTGAGGAGAAAGATCCAAATCGTTGGCGACACACTGGCTACAAAAAAATGTATATTCAAGGCGAGAGCAGCTCTGGAGAAAGCGAACGCGACTCCGCTCAGGCCAGTTATTCCCGTTATCCGGGCGTGCCGCCTAACTCTGGACCGCCGCCGTCGTCGTCATCGCGTTACGGCCGCTCACGGTCCCCGCATTCGCGAAGTCGGTCTCGTTTGCGCAAATCGCCGCCGTTGTCGCCGCCGCCGCCGTCGCATGCACGTCGTCGATCACCGCCTCCGCAGTTTATGGATCGCAGACCGGTAATGTCGCCTCCATCGCCCCATCACAACGGACCGCCGCCATTGCGTGGCCGTCCACGTTCGCCGCCAATGCCACCGCGCAGTATGCCCCGGTCACCCAACAACCACCACAACAGCAACAGCGACATGCTACGTCGTCCGGGCAACGGGCACGGCAGACCGCGATCGCCGCCGGAACCATCAACTGGTTCATCTTCATCACAGATGCGTCGCAAACCAACGAACGCGTCGCGATCACCGCTTGGCCGGCGTCGTTCGCCTCCGCTGCCACCTCCATCGTCGTCGTCGGGAATGGAGAAACGCGGCATGGGCCCTGCGCACATTCTACCGCGCTCCAAGCGTCCACCGTCACCGCCCCCAAGGGTAAGCAAAGAAATTAATTTTAATAATAAAGAACAAGATTAATTATACATATATGTTGATATTTGAATAATGTACATTTATTAATATTTTTAAATTTGTACACATTAATCTAGCATTCAATGCGGTCGCGTTCGAACAGTTCTATGAGCAGCAGCTCGGATGATTCCTGTTCGCTGTGCTCGCCCAGTCATCGTCACAGATCTCGGTGAGTTGCTTAAAACTGATCGATAACTCCTAGAAATAACAGATGTATTTCTATAATTCGGATTTTGATATTCTTTTCACAGTTCTCGTGGTCCGCGTTCGCCTCCGCCAAAACCGCGTGGTCATTATCGTGGCACCGGTGCAGCTCCGCCGCTACCACCGCCGGAATCCCATGGCCGTTTGCATGGTCGTCCGACAACTCCGCCGCCGGCGCGGGCTGGTGTCAGTGCTGGCATCGACAAGTATCGTGAGGCAAAAAATGCGTCATATAAGCCACGAACGTACCACATCCTCGGATGTGCATATGAAAGTCGGTCGCGTGTCGCGTCATTCACCACCGCCAGAGGATCCACGTCTTAAGCATCGGCCGCCAGAGCCCCCAGAGCCAGCAGCACCTGCAACAGCAGCAGCTCCGCAGGCCAAAAAGAAAAAGAAGGAGAAGGAGGTAAGACATTTAAATCTGAAAATTAAAGTTTTTCTTCTTCACCGTCCATTTCTTTGCTTTCCTTCTCCTTGACATATTTTTAAAAACTTCAAACCGACATAACTTTGTCAAAACTTACCCGATTTTAATAAGTAATGTCAATTTCATCATCTTTTGGGCTCTATTTTAACTATGCATCAAAATATAAAAATTAAATTTTTGGTACCTCACTGTCGAATTTTTCTATACCTACCCTACCTTTTTCAGATATTACCTGGATACCTTTCAACTAACGATTTTCATGCGGAATGTCAATTTCATCATTATTTGTCCTCTATTTTGATTCTGCATAAAATACAATATTTTGTTTCTCACCGTCCATCACTTTTCCCTAAAGATAAAGCTGAAATCTAGAATATATAAAAATGCTCTTAATAATTTATTGATTTCTATTTACAGTTGCGAACGCGTGTCAAAATCGAAGGTGAGAAACGCAAAAAGCATACGAGTGCGACGGTAGCAACGAGCGGCAGTGGCAATAATGCCAACTCGTCATCAGATTCGGATGATTCGGGCGGTTCCGATAGCGATGAAGCGACTCCAGCATTGCCATCATTTTCGGCAACAACGCGCCTAACGCTTTCCGAACGATTCGGCAAAATGGCTCAGTGGAGCATCGATCGCAGTAATATGGAAAATATGCGCATCACTAAAGACTCGGCGGGTGGTGCTCTCAAAGTAATGATCGAAGAGGGACTGGAATCGCCCCCGCGTCGGTATTCGTACTCACCGGCGCCGGCTGGTCATTTCCCCGAGGAGTTGGCCACCACAGCACCGTCGGGAATGCTGTCGTGGGATGATGTGCGCGTTCGTTACGAGTACTACAAGAGCCGCGGCTATTTAAGAGATTTGGATCTTAAGGTAAATATAAATCTAGGTGAAGTAATAATTTAAAGATGATTTAATATATTTTTCATTCTATTTTACAGGACTACATAAAGTGGGAGGAATGGTGGTATAAATATCAGGAGTGGTTAAAACAGGAACGCTATTACGAGTACTGGGATCGCAGCCAGCAGTTGCGGCGGCGACGCAAGAAGCTGCCAGTTACTCAGCGTTTAAATTAGTTGATTGCACAATATTTATCTAAGTTCATTTGCTTTTCCCTTCTAAACCCATTCTCCTTCCACTCATTCTGTTGGTTTTCTCCATTTGTGTTTTTTTGATCATTTCAGACTTACATTAACATCCTTTTACATTTAGAATGTATAAAATCGCATTTTGTCAGCTTTTGTATTTGATAACTGATTTATATATATATATATGGAAATGTGCATCAAATATCGACGGGAGTTGGGTGGGCACTGATATATTTATATATAAAAACTGTTATATATATATCAAAATTTAGCACAGAACATTGTAGTTTGTCGGTTTATTGTCTGTGTATGTGTTATTTTTTCCAGGCAGCAAGAGACATTTGTAAACACATTAAATATCATACATACAAATAAATGAACAAAATATATTTACAACTGATTTTAATTATTTGAAATTTAACATTGGGATGCTTATCGAATTAATTTCAATTCTATATTAAATTTTCGTCGATACCGACTCGATTTCAAATTCAACTGTCACCAGAACTTCCTGTATAAAGAAAAACTAGCTGACCCAAATGATAAACGGTTAAAAGCATATCATGGTTCTTATCCAAACTTAATGGGTGCGGAGTTCTGTTAACATTAACAGTAGTCGCTGCTTTTAAATGTGGTTGGTGCACAGACTAAGCTCTGTAAAGCTCTTGAACATCAATTATACTAACTGCAATAAATACAGGGGATTATTTTAATGGAGGCAAAAATATCGGGACTTTTTATTTGAATGTTGAGCTTGCTTCAAGGTCAAAATTAGCATAATTTATATAAATAAATAAACGACTACAACGTTTTTGACTTGGGTTTATGTGTGTAGTGGGAATACGTCGCTGATGTCAATGTCGTGACACGTCACAGAAGAAATATGCATGCAACATTTGCCTGACGGCATATAAATTGAAAAATTCACATACAAAAATATGTAATTATTTGGCATGATTTCAATTTGCACAAACCAAAGACGCTGGAGAATGCCGGAACGTGAGGGTGTAGCCGACAAAGAGAGAGAGAGAGAGGGATACGGGTGATATCCAGAGATGGGTGTACTACTTAGGGGATGTTAAAATTACGGTAACATCTTGCGAGGCATGATATTTCCGCCATATGAATTAACTGTTGTTGTGGGTAAACAGGTAAACTGATAATTAGATTAAATGTTTAATGTTGATGTTGACGGGGAGTGTCGAAATGTCGCATAAAATGTTGGCTTCAAAATGTCACCTCACAATGCAAATGTATGTGATTCTCATTATTTGTTAATGAGAATTATCGATTGTACAGTAATCAGTAACGTTACTAATGTCTTAAACGACTGTCTTAAATGACGTTAGTATGAGACAAAAGTTTCAGCAAATTTATATTTTGTTGTTGCAGGAATCACCTTTAAAGTGCAAATTAAAATTCATAATAAAATTTCAATACTTTAAAATTTCATTTCAATTTATGGTATGACAAAAGGAAAGTAATTGATATGAAGCTGAGATTTTCTCCATTCCATAAATGAAATGCACTGATTTTGAAAATGAGAACTGTCAGTAAAAAGTAAAAAAACCGATAATGTGGATAAACTGATTCCTCGAAAAAGGGGTTATTCTTAACTTAACAGTATTATCTTTAAGTGCGTCTACATTACGCTGTTACATTTAACTCTGTACTCTGTACTCTGTAATTGCCTTTGGCACTCGGTGTCTAACCTCAATCTGGATCCTCATTTACAGCAAAACCAAGAACCATGCCCTAGTACAATTAAGGCGTGCCTATGTCTGACTAAAGAACAACAACAAAAGTGTTAAGCAGGCTTTAAGCTACACTGGCTCCTCATCCGCCCCCTCCGAAGGATTGCACACAAAAGGAGCTAGAAAAAATTAAGGATAAGTCACGTCTAATTACACACACATCTTAGAGCAGCATTTTGACCTGGTTCCCTAGATGCGAGGGGTGGGTGGTTATAGGGTTGCTTATATTTTCGCCAAATTGGTTTTAAAAGCCACAATGAGGCGTTCATGAGAAGGGGCGTGAGAACGTGAGCAATTATTATGGTTAAGTAGCAAAGTGAGTGTCAGACCGAGTTCTTCAAGGAGAACATATATGTACATATTCTGCCACACACATTTAAGCCTTGTTTAATCCACATAAAATGCTATTATATGCTAAAAATTACAAATAAGTATCAAGGAATAAACAAAGCGGGAAAAGCAGCGCGTTGACAGCTGTTACAATGCGGCAACAAAACATAATACATTGGAGCGTGTCGAATGTGTGAAAATATCGGAAAAATTACAATAATTGAGCTGGAGTGCAAAAAATCAAGCGTGGCACAAAAAGTGCCGATAACAGACCAATTGAAGGAGAAGAGGACGAAGAGTATGTCGAACTCAGAGTACAGTCCATGCCTGATGCCGATAGTCTTCATTAAGAAGTTCCATTTGAGCCGACCAATCATGCACAAAGACAGAAAGAAAGAGAGAGCGAAAGAGAGAGAGAGAGAGAGAGAGAGAGTGAGTGGGTTGGAAAGTGAGGGAGGAAGCGATGTGAAAAGTCTTGTGAATTAACAATTCCTTTCAATTAACTGCGCAACCGACAAAAAGGCGTGCAAAAAAAGAACCAAGCATCCAGCGATATTCTCTTTCAATAAAAATCAGACAACTACATCCAGGGTTGCAAAAGGTTTATTAATAACAGCTTAAACTTGCTACAAAATCATTACTGACTTTTTTTTTGCGGATATTTGATTACATAAAAATTTCTATTTTGAGAAAAATTGTCCAGTATTCTTGATTTTTATTAAAATTATTAATTATGAATCATAATAGATTATATTAACGAGTAAGTTTCTGCTATGTTAAAAAATTCTTGTAAAACATGTATGAAAATAGAATAAAAATACAATCAAAATATATGTAATTTGTAGAGATAGGGAAGATTTTATGGTACTGATATGGTTCGCCATGGAAAATAATATGCAGCCCTGATGGCTGCAGTTGTAGTTGTAGTTGTTGGCACAAAGTAAGAGTAATGAAAACGTTGCATACATTCGGGCGCAGAAGCGAAACTATATAAATAAACGCAGAAAGATAACGGGCTTGCTGTGCTGTGCCCTGCATTGAGTATTCAGGGGGTTTGGTGGGTACGGACTGTAGGGGGGGGGGGGGTTGTCGGGTGCACTATTGGAGCTGTCGGTTTTTGGGTTTGGGGCTCTAAAATCAGCAGCGACTGTAACAAGTTTCGTGTTTCTCTTTACAGTTCTTTGCTTTTTGTATTTCGTTACAGTCAATCAGTTTTGCATGAGCGATTTCTTTACTCGTTTGCGCCAACTGTACAATTTACTTATTGGGAGCTACACTGTGACGATGGAGCCAGGGGGTAGGTAGTTCGGCAGGGGGATATATTGTCGGGTTGCGGGTCGCTGGGCTTAGTCGCTGCAATTGGAAACGAAGTTAAAGCGAGTAGCTTCAGTAACTATTGGGTTTATTTCGATCTTGTTTGTGTAAAAGTTTCTGTGTCACAGTTTGTGCAAACAACATACATCCATTCCGATGATTTTAACGTTAGTCGGCTAATAGTTAGCTTGTACTATTCGAATACATCTGACAGTCAAAAGTTTTAATAACTTAACTATTCAGCTTTAAGTCTTCAAGTTAAACCACTTCTAAAGCACTTCCCCCAATTATTATTCTATTAGGCACTTGAATTTCACTATAGGAACAGCCGCTTTCAGAAGAGCAAGATAACATAAATAAATACAAAAAACAAAGAGAGCAAGAGAGCGTGAAAGGAGTAAGGGAATTCTAAGTCATTAGAGCGATTTCGTTTAAAATTGCACACTCGTTTTTTCTTCTTTAACAATAATCTATTTCATTTCCGAGAATTCGAAACGATATGCGATATTTATCAATTCCAATTTCCTTTTATGCTATTCATTGAGAAAAATCAATAGATTGAAGCTCTCAACATTGTGTCAGAAACGTTTTAAAGCTTCTTCTTATCACACCTGAGTTAAGTGAAAACTACTACTGAGTTTGCTGCACAGCTCAAAGCAAAATCGTTTTTAAGATTAGCCACAATTTGTGCCAATTTCCAGCTTCACGTTGTCCCCTCACTCCACCCGCTCGATAGCTTCTCCAAATAACCACTCTCTGTAATTAAAACCTCAAACAATCAAACGATACGATATCCCCCATTGCTTCTTCCTGCTCCGCAATTTACTCACTATTGTCCTTACTGCTTATATGAAGAAGATAAAAAAAAAACTTTAGGCACACACGTAGAGATTTTCACACGCACTTTGTGCTAGAATTTTGTTACGGAATTCTGTTGTATCCAAACTGTGCTCCATGGGGCTGCTTGTCTTTGATTTTCATTCGACGACCATCGACGTGATATTTGCTTAATTTTAGCCCAGGGGTTTTCGATTCGTTTGGCTTGGCTTGGTTTGGTTTGGTTTGGTTTGCACGAATAATTATTTGCCCATTTGGGAAAAAAGTTTTCCTACAGTTCAGGTAATTTTAGCATTGAGATTGGAGCTGGCAATGTTGGACGGGGCTGCACTCTGGGTAGACGAAAACAATTAGAGTCGAAATCAAACGAATCAAACCGGAAACAACAGACATAGTCACACAGAGGTAGACAAACAAACAAACATACAGACACAGAGATAGAGAGTGAGAGAGATGGAGAGAAACGGATATCAGGTATTTGATTCTGTTGGAAATCACTCGGAATTCATGTTACACTTTTCTACTCGATAGATAGACCCCATCGAGTGGCATTGTATTTAAGCAAAGATTTCTTGTTTGCTTCATGATGAGTTTTTACTGTAATTGAGCTTCAATCGTTGGACAGGCCAGTTTGTCCATTGTGTTGGCTCAATCGCTAACCAGTTCTAAAGTGCCCAAAATTTGAATGCCCATCTATACCTACATGCATACGTCTGTCTCTATCTTTGTCTCTTTCATTTACATAATTATCTGTATGGCTATTCCAGTTCACACTGAGGCAACAATTTGTCTGTTTTTGTTGTGCTTTATTTATTCACACTTAATTCTCTTGTTCCGTTTAATGTGTTGTTGCTATTGCTGTTGTTGATTTTGGTCTAAAAATAGCTCTGATAAGCACACGTGTGATCGTTTTTCTGCGGTCACAGCTTATGCGTCGGCTATTATTATATATGCTGAGTTAGCGCTATATTCAGCGGTCCTGTGGCGCAATGGATAACGCGTCTGACTACGGATCAGAAGATTCCAGGTTCGACTCCTGGCAGGATCGATGAGATTTTTTTGTATTTTTAAAATTTGCATTTACAATTTTATTACTTCATATTTGTTTACAGATAAACTATAAAGTTCTGTGAATGTTTAAAAATGTTTCTGGTATTTTAGTTTTCAATTATATGACAATTATGGCATTGAAATAATTTGAGAGGGCATGGAATATTCGGCAACACAAGCTATTTAATATGCAAATTCATTTGTTTTCTAAATTCATGACAACATAACTTACCTCTATATACATATCCGAGTACTTATGTGTATTCAACATTGTTTTTACTGTACATACATTTAAGTACTCACATGTTGGTTTTTATTTATGACACAACATTTTAATGCTCTTTTTCCGCCCACATTTATGTTACATCCCGAATTAGACAAGCGTTTTTGTTTATTTTAAAATTGTTTTTATTTTATTTCCTGTTTTTAACTCACAATATTTTATGATGCCACACATAAAGCATAAGCAAATCTCTCGACATAAACCAAAACTCATCTGCAACGAACACACATACAAAAATGTTGGTTGAATATAATTTCATTAAACTGTATTCCCGTCATTCCCCTCCAAGAGACAGACGAGCCCACAGCAGAAACTGTCAACACGGCGCTTTTCCATTTCCCACATCCCATTTTCCTTTCTGTTAACATTGCCCGGAGAAATGCCAGATAACAGTTTACTTTCTTAATCTTTGTACATAATTTTTGCAACCTCATGTTACGTAATGTCTGCCCTGAAGTTGGAGAAAATCGCAGTCGACGTGTGCTCTTTATACTCTTTACGAATGGGGTCTTTTATGTTGTGCATACCTCTTAATGTATTAATTTAATATCTTTTAAATTCATTTAACATTTTTGTTTATTTGTGACTTGTTTACACTGAAAATTATATTATTTAATTAATATACCAGCTAATTATCTTTTGAGTCACACTTTTAAAAAAGAATATTGAGAAAATCGAAAATATTCATTTAAAATACTGTAAAATAAGGCAATGTTATGATAACAGATACAAAATTGTCTTATAATCAAGATGATTTCTCAATCTTTTGAAATCTTTTGGTTTGCTGAGACATTTATTTTACTTATATTTTAGGTTTATGAAATAAATACTAATTCTAGACCATATTCTTAACAGTGTATAAAGCGTAGAGCCTCTTAACCGATGACTATGGCTAATTTTGTGTACTTGTTTTTATCTGTCTTGCATTGCTTTTATTTTTATTTTGCTATTTTAGGGTTTGTTGTGCTTGCCTGGCCTTGGGCTCAGAGTCTTATCCTCGGTTCGTCCCCTTTGCAGCATTTACACATGCGTCATTGCAGGTGTTCTTGCTGAAACGTCTTGACATCTCCTGTTGATAGTAAGTAGCTGCGAGGCAGCCACAAAATCCAAAACTCTGCCTTAAGCTGCTGTTGCACATCCTTGAAGAAAGTTTTTCAGTTTGTTTTCTTTTCCACACTTCTTCGTATTTTAGTCAACTCCACACCACTTGACTCCACTCCACTTCACTTCACTCCCACTCTATTCTACTCAACTTCATTCTAGTCTGTGTGGAGCTCAAGTCAAGTGTGGAGACGACGTCAACGCCGATGCCGCTCTTGACCGTAGTCAACAGACAAATAGCAAGTGACGCCGGTAGGAGCAGAGTTCAGCGAGCACCGAGCGCATCCCAGGCAACGCTTTCAATTACCAACTTAACGCTGATTACTTATTCCTCCGCGCAAAATCCTGACATGCGCTTCTCCTCCCAACTTCCTCCTTACAGACTCCCCAACCTGGTCCATTGGCAGACCACAAGGCATATTAGTCAAAGCGAATTGCGGCTGGCACATAAGAAGTGGAGTTGGTCTTGGATTTCTTCGTGGGTTCGTCTTATCCTGTCGCACTTTCACTGGCCTCTCAGTTCGCCTTTGCCACTTAATCTCGCCTCTTTGGTATGCACGGACTGTATTCAAATGAATTCTGATTGAATTCATTGAAGCTCATCAGTGAGAAACGATTTTTTCTGATCTAAGACAGACACACACAAAGAAAGATAGAGAGAGAGAGAGAGAGTGCGAGTCAGTCAGTCAGTCAGCCAGTTGACTTGGCTGGGCACATCCCTCAGACATTTATTTTCAGTAATGGAAAAAATGTGTTCTGCAATTTCGCTCATTTTTATACATAAATTGTGCCACGCAGCGATGCTTGTAATATATACATACATACATACATATATACAAATATAAATATATATATATCTACTGGTATAATGCTAAAAAGTAAAGTAAATAAAGGATAATGCAGCAAGGATATAAATTACATAAAGCAGAAGCTAGAGAATGACTAACTGTGGCAGGCAGGCAGCCGCTGGACGCGAACGTGGCCAGCATTGGGCTACTTGCTACTCAAACAAGGACCAAGGACCAAGGACTAAGGAGTAACGGATGCCAGGCCGGCGCATTAGAAAATGGCGCACAGGAAACAGGAAGTATTTTTAACGATTGGTAAATTTTGACGGGCGCCTCATAACACCGCACTCCTTAACTCCCTGCCATTTCCCTGAACACATCGTCTAATATTCCCTTTGTTATTGATGGAAATGCAAATTGGATTTTTGGAAAATTTGCCTCTTTGTTTGAATTTACTGCCCTGTCCCACTTTCCCACTCCCTGCCCTGGGACTTGCGTGAAAATTTCCAGAAAATTATTAACGGCAGTCCGGCGTTGCATTTATCATTCGCAATTCGTGTTTGTTTAGCATTTGAGGTCGAGCGGTGCTCTCAAGACGTAAGGAGAGCTATTACTGGAACCAATGCCCAATGGAATTATCTTATATAAATAAGTATAATTTAAATTGCTTTGCATTGGATCAGTATGCGATTGGACACCACAGCTGTATATTACATTATTAATATAGAGAATTAATGGACTGCTCGATAGTGAGATACTGCAGAGATAAATGCAGTTGCTCCTTTAAGAAATATATCATTTTTAATTAATATTAATACAGACAGTAAATCTAGTTTATTAAATTTCAAATGTGGAGGTGTTTTATATTTAGTATTTGCAATTTTTCCATGTTATATTTAGTATGTATCTCCAAATCTTTAGATTAAAAATTGCCCTTTTTAACGCTAAATTACAGTCAAAGTGTAAATATTTTAATTTGAATACGCTTTTATATTTTTGTATACTGCCTAGAAATGTGGGATACTTTTTAAACCTGTAACGATGCTGTATCTGTAGCTTCAGCATTAATATTATTTCAGATTAAGAGTAAGTTCAGCTAACTTTGCACAAAGCGTGTCCGATTCAGCTGCTTTAACTTTAATAATCTCAAATCATCAATGCAATTGTTGCCATTGTCCACACCAATCCCTGAAGCGCCCACCCTTTTCATTCCACTCGAAGGAGTCTCGGGTAATGGTCGCTTGCAGTTTACTTCAAAGTAATTAACGCCGATCCAAAACAGACGTCAATTTGCATAGCTTTGGCTCCTTGTTTCTCAATCCAAATATATATATATAAATTTATATATATATATTGTGTATATATAGAAAACTTGCAGCTGGAAAACAAAACCTCTTGAATTTTAATTAAACGTTTTTATGCAAGATTCCGAAACGCCTTGTGCTTCTCATTTTTCTTATTTTTCGGTTCAGTTCTGGTTCGTCGTCATCGGCTTCCCTGTTGTTATTGTTATAGTTGCCCTCGTTCCCGTTCCCGTTCTCGTTTCTCGTTTCTCGTTGTTATTGTTGTTGTCGAGTGCATTTGAATTTTTGCCTTTTGCGTTGTTGGTCTACTATAAGCGATTGCATTCTCTGCCATATAACCGGGAATATTTTTCTGGCAGCTGCAACATGGCAAGAACAAGCAAAGGCAGAAAATGAAGGAGAAAAGCAGAAGCAATAAGAATAAGAACGAGATGAAAATGAAAATTGTAGACCGCTTGATGCTGCTGAGTTGTAGGTGGCCAAAAGGGGGCAGAGTGCAGGGTGGAGTAGGGCAAAAGGGTCTTGGGATCCATTGACTGCACTCTGTAATTCAATTATCGACTCTTGGCAGTAAAAAGTGTTAATTATTAGTTTCCTTTCTGCAGCGCTGAAGATGTCGCCTCGGATGCTCCCGGGGGCAAATACTTGCTAATGAAGACGCTGTTCTTGTTGCTGTTGTTGCTGGTGTTGTTGTTGGATGAGCTGGATGGGTAAAAAGAAAAATATGCATTATAATTAAGCACTTTGGCATTGATGACAGTCACAGACCAGGCGAACTACGAGTACTTGATCTAACGATGCAGCGACAATGGACAATTGAGTGTTGGCTCCTTGAGAGTACAAGTTGATAATTGATATTAATTTAAATCATATTTTTGCTCAGCTGGAGTTAATTAGCTTATATTTAAACTCAACTACGGGCCACGAGAGGAAAGTATAAGAGAAATATGGTAATATTAATAGAACACTTAAATCAAAATAAAACTCGAATTTTCTAAAGCATACTTTTAGGATCACTTAAATATAAAATTTGCAGATATTACAAATTTCAACAATATTATTTTTTTCATATAGTAAACTGTAATTAAAAATTAATTACATTTATATAGTATAATATATTTTCAACAAATATTTTGATATTTAAGTGTCCGAATTGCTGAAAGATCCTTTAGCGTTGAGGTTTGTTGCATTTGCCTTGTGGTTTTAGGTAAAACTCTTAAACTGAAATTATGACACGGAGTCAGTTAACTCTATGGGCAAGAAGCCGTCTTCTAATAAACCCCAATCACGTCAAACTAATTGTTATTCTACACGCATTGGCGTTCGCAGCAACTCTTTACTCAACCCAACGAAATGAGAATGGTATCAGAAAAAAAGCCAAACATTTGGGCAACATCTCACTTCATTAGCGCAGGTTATCGCTAAATTGTGCCACTGCCTCAACAGAGTACAAGTTGCGGACTCGAATCCGTTTCCTCGTTCCCTCGTTCTACGTTCAACGCTTTTCCGAGGGCATTTGAATTTCGCATGCACATGGCGCAGACGTTTGAAAAACGGCAATGCGAAACTCCCAGGCACGAAAAAACTGCAAAGCTCGAAAACGGATGGACAGACAGACAGACAGACAACAGTCAGGCGGGAATGGAGCATATGAGAGGTAAGAGAGTTGTATGGAGGGAGGGGAAAGACTTCTGCCACGTAGTCGCCGCCGTTGGCCGGTGTCAAAGGCAAAATACAAACTCGAAACGAAAAACAAGTAGGAATACTATAGTCGGTTTAACGACTACCAAATACCCATTACTAAATTTAAATAAATGTTCATTTTTCTATAAATGAAGAGGATAAAAATGGGCTAAGCCGCTTGTGTTGTTCAAAGTCTGAAAACGCCATAAGTGCAAAGAAAGCGGATGACTTTTATAGAACTGTGGGTAGGTCGGAGTTTTTATAGTAGTCTGTATGGCTAAATTTGGTGACTCTAGCTTTTATATTCTAGGAAATCTAGGTGTTGATGCAAATCAAGAATTCATCTACTTTGTAAGCTACGCCTGATACATACGTATATACCCTTTTACTCTACGCGTGGTGGGTATACAGAAAGAAAGAGAGAGAGAGACAGGCAGAGAGCGAGAGAGTGAGAAGAGCACAATCCGTTGGCTGCCATAAATTATGCAGCACGCGGTAGCAGCAATCTGATGCCCTCAACGAAATGTCGGCTGCATTCAATTTGTAGCACTCAAGCATTGCTTACTATCTCTTACTCACTCTCACACCAGTCCAAGTGTCTGTCTCTCTCTCTCTCCCCTCCGAATGTGGGCAAAAATAATGGCAGCTGCGGCCGCACGGCGAACTTGCCACGGAAGTTGCAGTTTGCATGCAACTGCCAGCCATGGCTTAGCCATGAAATCTTCCACACACGCGTGTGTCGACAATGCCAACGCCAGACGGCACAATCACCAATTGTTGGGATTGAAGAGAGCAGAAGAAGAGTAGCGCCTTTCACAAAAAAAGGCGCAAACGCAGCAAACGTAGAAATCCGAATGCCGTGATGTTCACTATTGAAATACCCTACATCATGCCTTATTGATACCATAAATATTAAATAATATAAAATACGGCCAAGTGAAATTAGTTGAAAATGTAAAAATATGTTTTATTTTATTATGGGATTTCGCTATAAAATATATCCTATGATAAGTACAGAGCATCGTCGCCATTTTATTTGCTTTGTTTGTGCTCGATATTGTCACGGCAACTAGGTTTCATTGGCGGAACTCGTTGGCCAGTTAGTGCAGTTACTTAACAATGTCTATAAAATTGTGCCTTTGATCAACTAGTTGCTGTTCGATATGAAAATTGAGTTGATATTTGCGTAATATTGTAATTAAAATATGAAAAGACAGCTATGTGTTCTGTTTGTGTCGTTGAAATTTGTGATTTATGAATGTTTATTTATTTTGTTTGCATTTAGATTCGATTAAATGGCAGCCATATATTATGTAATTGGCCTGTCGCATTTACAACAGCAATTGACAAACAAAATTGTCAAATTAAATGGCTTATATGCTATTTGCTTACATTACTCATATGTCATGTTGACAATTAACACATACATAAAGCCATTTCACTAGCGATACTTAGCAATAAAAGTGGATACTTAAACATTAATGCATTTAAAAAGGCACTCAAAACGCTTCCGACTGTATAGGGAAAAAGTCAACTAATATCGTTTAATAAATGTATTTGTTCAAAGAGTTTTGTGTGCGTATTTTGATCGATGGCAGTACTCGTAGCTGTTATACAAACAGTGCTAACTAAAAAAGTAAATGCATTAGTGTAAATAAGTAAAAATGTTGTATAATAAAATATTTTATATAAATACTATCGTAATGGAACATTCGCAATTACTCTATAGAATCATTTGGATTTACAAACTTTAATACGTACCATTACTAAAGTGAAAATACCTTAGTATTGAATTTATTCATTAAGTCCTCTTGCCTTTCGGGCATTTAAAAATGTTAATAATCTCAGCGCTAAATGTTGCATTTAAAAACGGTTAATGTTTTTTAAACAGCATCCATAAATTCTTGATGGCATATTTTTTGCAGACACTATAAGCGCCACAATAAAAAATGTTGAACATTTTTGCGGCGCCGCAAAGTATTCTTCATAATTTGGTTCGCTTTCATAGTGTGAATGTATCAATCATACGCCACGGATGCCAGCCAAGCGCCTTGCTTACAACACGTACAAAGGACATGTGACGGCTCGGTGTGAGTAAGTGTGTGTGTGTGTGTGTTTTTCATGTATGCAGACGCATAATAAACTGCTTTCAATGCACGCATGCCTGTCTTTATGCATTAATTTACACCACGCCTGGCTTGACACTGTGCAAAAAACAAAACTATATGTATTTTTTTTAATTTCTGTTGAAAATAACAATAACAAATTGTAGAGCTCACGCTGTCGCTGTTGCTACAATTATTATTATTATATTTGTTGTTGCTCTTATTATTATGTATAAAACATGCATAGCAACTAAAAGTATTTTTCATACAAATTGAGTTTGCTCCGCACAGCAAAAGTCGCTGCCACATTTGCCGTCGATGTTACGAGTCTCGAGTCGCGACGCATCGTCAATGCTGCTTCTGGCATTGCCAATTTTGCTGCCAGTCATCGGTCGCTGGCATTGACGACATGGTAAATTCGCTGCCATTGCCACGTCACAGTCACGTCAAAAAATACAGCATAAAAAAGGAATCAATATAAAGGGAAGCAGTGAAAAAAAGAAATGTAATATATGTAGAGTATAAAGACAAGGCGTACTCAGCTCTAGGGTGATGGCTGCCTGGCATAATTTAATAGAGTCGGTAATATCAATAAATTTTAAAAGCCTTTTAATGCGCATCGATAAAAATAACCACGGAGCATATTTTTGCGACATAATTACGTCGAAGCGTTGACGGCATTGTTCCAATCGAGTTGCTCTAGCTACCCGAAACCACCAACAAAGTAATTGCATATGGCGGCTGAACTTTGAGCTCAGCGTTTAAGTTTATAGAGCTTCAAACGCGATATGATTATACAGTAAATTGTGTGTGAAATTTATTAATATTTATATTATAATTATATTAGAAATTACATCAGGTAAAAGTTTCATAATGTGATTGCTTCTCATCTGCGTCTCTTTATTATTGTTTCCATTAGTAAATGCGTTACGTTATATCTAAAAATTACTCTTTAAGTCTCACTAAATATTGCATTTCAGGACATATCAATCTTCACCAAAAACAAACAATTGAGTCAGATTTTTTATAATTTATTTTTAGTTCTAACTCTGCGAATCAAAAGCTGATGAAACATAAATTCAATTTTCAGTGCAAAACTTTATCAAATACAATACTTAATTATTTTACTTATGCTCATAATTCTTCGCATACAGATAATGTGCATTTCGAATAAGTCAAAGCAGTTAAATGCATTTGCCATTGCGGTACTGTGTGGCAAGGACTCTTCAATATTTGTGGCATACTTTTGCGCGCTCATGCAGACTAAACCAATGCCCCAACTTGTAAGCACTAGTCGCAAACTATCAAATCAACTCAACAACATGTTCAGCGCCGGCTAAGCCCCATGGAAATGTTCACCCAGTAAAAAAAAAACAAGGAAACAAAAAGAAAAATTATAATAAGTAGCAGACCGACGATGGCGGACGATAAAATGTGTTGAGCACTGTCGTTCATATGCAATGAGAAGCGAAAGAATGCAACAAACCGCAAAGAGGCACCACCCACTGCAGTGCCATTTAACCGGGCATCAGCCAGCCAGTGACAGCCCCAGCACCACCAACATTACCAACACCACCACCAGCAGCAGTAACAGCGGCTAAAGCCACCAAAGACAATGCCAGCGCATGCATCCCTTGTTGAAATGCAACCAACGAAAATTCATGGTATTAAGGGAATGCCAAGCGAGCTGGGCAACACAACAGAATCAAATAAGAGCTTCAGAGCTCAAAAGCATGGACTATGAAATACCCTTTAAGTGTACACAAATGCTGCTGAAGCGTAGAAATTATTACAATTAATTGTTAGGTAGATAAAAACACTTAATTGTAAGATATAAATATTATATTCTATATATTGTTTAATAATTATTTACAGCATTTTGAAACATATATTGTATGGTTATGAAAATGTTATTCATTATTAGACTTTAAGTTTTTAGATAGACAAATTTTGTATCTAGAACTAATACTTGATGATTTGGTAAGTGCCGAAGTTAATTCGGCTTTTAGTTGCAGTTGATGTTGTGGTGTTGCTGTTGCAGTTGCAGTTGCTGTTCGTGTTGAGGCCATTGCAACTTCGGTTACGGTTTGTCGCTTTGCTGCACACTGCCTGCAAATGCCTTTGGCTTATAAAATATTTAAACATTTTGTGGCAACATATTTGCCTTGGGCCCGAGTCGGTGTTGCCTTTAGATACGAGTACTGCATGCAAGGGGAGAGTACGGGGGATATTCGAGCAATTGCTAAAGTTCAAGTGGCAAGTGGAGATTGGCAAGTGGAGAGTGGAAGGAGAGTGACACTGCCAGTGTTTGCTATTAATATTGTGCGACAGCTGTTGGACTGTTTAAATATTTATTCAATACGCAAAAAAGTATGGCGTCGACTCGGCTTATCGGGCCATGGATGACAAGGGCAAACGTTGTCATTGTCATTGGTTTGGTTGCCGCAGTTGACTCCGCCTGATATGCTAATACGGTTATGGTTACGGCTGCCGCTGCTGCTGCCGCTGCTGCTGCCGCTGCTGCTGCCGCTGCTGCTGCCGCTGCTGCTGCTTCTATTCTTTGCGGTTGTCCTTGCCGTTGACTGAGAAAATTTCATTATGCCAATTACTTGCATCAAAGCTGTTGGGATAATTGACTTTGCTTAGCGGCAGGCAGCGTAAGAGTCATTCCCTTGATCCCCATCCTGTGTTGAGTTTGAAGAGCTTGCATAAGACGCCTTAACAGCTTTCATTCGCCTTTCTCACATTGCACATTAGCTTTCGGTGTGTGTGTGTGTGTGTGTGTGTGTGTGTGTTGTCTATGTGTTGACCCCATTTGGGAGCATAAAATAATTAAACTTAATTGACAGTTTTTGGCACCACCTTTGTCCCAGTGTGTCTGCAAGTATCTTTTAATCTAATGAGCTTAACTTTGACAGCAAGTGCCTGCTTAGCCTTTAGTATAGTTGTCATTATTTGTTTCTTTTTAAGCCACTGTCCACTGGGTCATTTTCATTTATATTATCCACAAAAAAAACAGTTAAATACTCAAATAATTTTTAATTTAATTAAGAAAAATTCTAATGCAACTTGGGTTTAAATTTTCAAAAGCATATTTATTTATTTCTTCTACTGCTCGGTTTTTACACATTATTTTCAACTTAAACGTACACTACGCTTTCTTTCTCGAATATATAAAGTAGGCATTGCTTTATGTTGAATCATTTGTAGTTTTAAGCCCGTCCGAATCCCAACTAGTTCAATTTCGATACTTTTAACAATAATTCCTATAAATTTGCAGCAGATAAATAATAATTAGGGTCCTTTTATAATTTTTCTTCCCACTTGACCATCATGAAGATCTATCCGAATGCAGATGTTTGGTTCTATGTGGATAAACCTGGTTGCTGGGGCAGCTATCAAAAGTATGGACCACATCACAGTTGGAAACTGCCCGGCAAGGAGTTTACGCCCAAATATATGTATTATTGGCGTGATACCGAGGGCCAAAAAATGCGTGATGTGAAACGCAAGGATCTGTATTTTGACAACTGGCCCAAGTCAAGAATTCGACCTCAAGCTTGTCTGGGCATGCTATATGCGACTGGATATCGGTTTATCAAGCTTAGCATGGCACCACCAGCCGGATTTAAGTGTGCACCACTTCCTGTTAATTTGGTAACCGCTAAACACGTTAAAGGTAGGTCCAGTTTTAATCCGATCTGTAATTTGCACATTAAATACGTCTTAAATCTTTTAGCCAATATGAAGAAAATGAAGAAACAGGAGAAACTGGCACAAAGGAAAGCCAAAAAGGAAGCGGCTGAAAAGAAAAAGGCTGCATTGGCGCATAAAAATAGAGGAGCTCCACGTGGAAGAAATTAGGAAATTTGGCAAAGCATCTGATAAATTGAATTAAGTGAATGTAGATTATAGATTGTCGATAACAATATACTCGTGGATTAACATCGAATTAATACGCCATTTATTTTATAATAAGAAAAGTCGACTCTTTTATTTTTAAATGTAAAATAGTCACTTCAGTAGACCATTTCACACGGAATTTATTAATTTCTGAATTGAAGTTTCTCCATTGATTTCAATGAACAAAGTTTAATTGATGCGAAAAGCGGAGTTCCCAAAATATAAAAATAATTCTCAATAATATATGTAAATTTCATAGTTCATTACAGACAGATAAAGCTCGTATATTGAAACAATTTAATGCATAAGTATTGAGATGAGTGATTCACTCGTATCCTTTAAAGTTAAAACACATTATGCATAACTACCACCACACAAAAGCCAACTTCGGTGCAGCTCATTAGACAACAATAATTTGGTTACATCAAACATACATATTTATGTATATATACCATAGATATATGCATATATGGTAAATGGGTAGATTTATCAGTGTATACATATGTATTTGCTGATTTTCATTGGCCGCATAATTAGCGTAGCCAAGCGCACTGATTAACTTGCATTCAACGATTTTCAATTGAATTTTGCAGTTCGTTGATTCGAGCCAAAAAAGAAAAAACAAATACAAAATGATGGAAAGAAAAAAAAAACATATACTCGTATAAAGAGAACATCCAGCGAAAAACACGCAACTGCATTGCAATTGCAATCAGCATAGGATCTGGCGGGGGTGGAGCAAAGAGAGCGAGAGAAAGAGAGAGGTAAGAGAGGAGATCAGAGGAGATATGGCGGATAGCGGGATAGGTTAATAAAAATACAAAGCGGGATAAGAACGAAACTGAAAAAGATGCAGTCGTGTAAATGATGAATGTGAAATGTGCCATTAATTAATTCGATTAAATGCTGCAATTCAGGCAATCAGCCAAAATGGCAGCATGTGGCATGAGACAACAAAAACAACTACAGAAACAAGAAACAAAGAGACAGGACAGAGTTAAGAGTCAGTCAATCATTAAAATGTCCACAAATGGATGAAAAGAAGTATGCAACTGAATGCTTACAATGATATAAGTCATAAATAGCAACTAATTAATTGGAAATTCACAAGATGATTTATTTGTTAGATTTATTTTCATTTATTAGCATTCATTTTTATTTCTCCTTTTCAACTTGACAGCTGCTGAAATTTTAACTATGTACATTTTGTAAACAGTTCTATTAGTTTTCTGCTTGGCACGGAATAACGCACAACTCTACAAAAAAAAAAAAACACAGTAATCGAACTTTTCCGCATATCCTTAAAATTCCTAGCTCTTCACAGATACACGAAGAAACACATCCAAAATGAAGGATAAAAAGACGTGCTCCGATGACCAGCAAAATTTCGTTGCAACTCGCATGAGTTTGCCATTATTTATGTTGTCGCGTGAGTTATTTCGCTCTCCTCAATAATTTTCATTGCTCAATTAACTGAGCAATTTTTCAGGTAATCGTATACGCGAGGATCATTTGGATAGCGTTCAGAAGCAGTTCAAGTTGGCCGGAACACATTATAATCAGCGCTGTCAACAAGGTTTGTCCGTGGAGCACATTATGTATACATTTAATATATATTTTTACAGAAAACCGTGGAGAGGAGTTCAGCGCCGGAACCTATGCTCGTTACAAACATGTAACGGGCTTTGAGAAGTCACCTGTCTATCCGTATCCGGGAAAACGTCCATTAAAATGCGACCGGTCGTTGTCTACTTGGCGTAGTTACCAACAGGCTCCGAATCGTTATGGAGTTCTTCCAGTACCGTATAAGAGTCGAATGGGATCCAAGGGATCAGTATTTTCCAAGATGCACACAAACAAAAGTCGGGTATCAATAAAACCACCTCCATCACAATTCTATGAGGTGCCATCGGATGTCGAGCGTCTTTTCAGGCCGGAGAACAAGCAGAAAGGCATCTTCCTATCAAGTGAGACATTATTAGTGGCATTCAATGTTAAAACAACAACGACTTTAACTCCTACTGTCTCTGACCTTGACAGATGCTCGTGATCATCGTCCCAGTACCCGCTCCATGGTAGCCGATTTGTCCACCTGTTGGCACAATCCAAACGATCCTGGTCCAGCCGATACTCATACCAATACTTATGAGATCAATGCCAGAATGTCGCCCGCTGTTAAGAGAACGCCTGAGAATCCTCACTTGTTTCTACCTCAGTCCTGTGTGCCGTCAAAGCGAAGTGAGATGTTGCGACGTAACATCAGCTTTGAACCAGGTCCAGGACGCTACGACATTCGATATCCAAACGTTTGTCCCTGTGACAAAGGCAAGAAGTCAATGCCGATGTTGACGGTGATGATTGAGAAACAAAAGCGCTTCAAGTTCCGACGTCTGCCCTATGTACGCATCAATTCTCGAAAGTATTGTGAGCCGGACTGGCAACATGTCATTGGCCATGGACACAGGCATATTTTTCAGATGGGAAAGCACGATTTGCCAATGCCGCAAATCAAAAAGCAATTGGTGAAGGGCAAAAAGGCCGAGAAGCAGCTAAAGATGTTTGCAGATGGCAAATATCTCAATATGTTGGTCAATCCCAGGCACTATATCATATCGTTCCGAGACTTTCCGATCGCTCCGTATGTGCCACGTATTATTTACAATTGCGTGGCGAAACGAGTTGCCCGCAAGCAACTGCGTAACAATAAGAAAATTGCCTTTTTAAGCGGTCAGGAGCGCTGGAAAGATGGGGCACGTCCACTTCAGTTGACCCAACGCCAGCTGGAGGCGATCAAGGAGCGTCTGCCGATGGAGCGACGCCTCTGCGATCAGCCTTTGGTGCTTCGGGAATCTCGAATCATTAGCAAACTTCATCATGTACCGCATCATTTGAGAAATACGTATATGCCGAAGTTGCGTAAGCGTCTCTTTAAATTCCTGCCCATACCAGGTGCTCGGGTGCTAGTCACGGATAGTGATATACGGCCGGATTTACACTTTGACCGAGAGAATCCAACGGGCATGTATAACCGGAAGCTGGACGAGACGCTGTTCTATCGCGATGCCGTGCTACTTGAGATGCAACAGGGCTTGGACAAGAAAGCGGAGGTATCCGAAGAGAAGACCAATCTGGAGCCAACAAACAGTGCAACGGGCTCGAACTTCTCCAGGCAAAGCAATCCGTCTATGATGAGGCAATCGGCAAGTAGAGCGTCACTTAAACGCAGCATTAGCAAAGGCAACGTCATGTTGCTTAATCCCAGCGAGACTCGTGCCCGAGAACTCAAATCTGAGGCAGCTGCTGAACTGGCTGCGGTTGCTGCCGCTGAGGTCGCTGCCGAGGTAGCTGCTGATTAAATCAAGTTCACATCCTTTTCACCGCAATTAAAAAATGTCCAGAAGGAACGATGGAACGAACGAAAAATATGAGATATGAAAGAATGAGAGATCACACACGTGCCACGTTTACATAGTTCATGATTTATGCGTCATGCTCCAGTAAATTCTGAAGCTAACCAGGCTGGGAGCAGCAGCAAGTAACTTTTGACCATAAAATAAATAACTTTTCAGTCTCTGCTTCCGTCCATTTCTATGTTATATAGTATAGTACGAGTATGTGTCCCAAAATGGCCAAATCCGGCAGCCAGCACAAAATAATTAAGTTTTCCAACGTTTTGCGGAATCTGTGCCGGGTGCAGGCTGCTTCTCTTTCTGCTTCTCCTCCTCCTGTTTCCCCTGCTCCTGCAACTGCTCCTGCTGTTCCTGGTGCTTCTTCAACTTCTGTCTACGTGTGGCCCGCTACATGTGGCTATTAAAATTACGAGCAGATCTCATATCTCCTTGCTTAGATTGTAAAACATAATCTGTTATCAATTATTTTAGCTGCGTACTTTTGCCTTCCAAAGCAGAAGGATGAAGGGATAAGGTGGTTAGAATAGGCGGGGAACCGGGTCAGAAACTAGCAAAAAGCGCTCACGTTGCATTTGGCAAGGCTAAAAGAAAACTTTCCACATATTTATGACTTAGTTCAATTTTTGGCATGTAAGCAATTTCATTAGCTGCGCCTCAGTTTCTGCTCCCAGCTCATCAAAATGGGCATCCTAATCGATTTTACACTCCTTACCAAGTGCGTGAGTGAATGAATGAATCAGTTGTGTGAGTGCTGTACTTAATTGAGTTTTCTGATGGCCAAAAGCGTTGATAGGCAGCTGCCAATTCAGCAGAAAACGGCAAATGACTAAGAGTTGAGATCTGCACTGTAATCGATTTCTATGAGATAAGAACTTAAAAATATCTTTCTTTGAGTTTGCCAAGTATTTAATGCTTATACAGGAAGTAGCACAACAATTTTGTTACAATATCTGAAGGATACAGAAAATTCTCTCAAACTGGTGTGTTTATCTTTTTAAATTTTAAGGCAATACATGATAAAGAAGTTAAGTGAAATTATGACTGATTAGAAATGAATTATAAATAATATATATATAAATAAATGTATATAAACATAAATATACAATATTTCAACGCAATGAGATATTTTATTTAAAAACAATCGACTGATAGTTTTACATGTGAACTAATCTACTTTAATTTAATTAAATTTTGTTACAAGTCTTAAGTACATCTAAAGTGACCTATCATCTTTGTAAGTTAGCTTTTTTGAAGCAACTTTTATAATCCTGTAATTGTGTTGAAAAATAGACGCAAAATGCAATTTGAATGTTACACATAGTTTATTACAAAGCAGCTTATGTAGAGTATATGTATCATTGTAAGAGCATAAGGAAATTCTTCAATGTTTTTTTTATATAGAACTCAACAACTCGTGCAGCTTGGAGATGCATGCACTCGTTTCTTGTACATATTACTTTTGTCTTCTTCCTGGTGCTTGGGTAAACAGTACTGAAATGGAAACAACAGGATTCAAGGCTCCATTCAATGCAGTTTGTTTACCAGCAGCTGGCAGCTGATTAACAATGACAGGAACTCCCCAACATGTCCTGGCTGAAACTTTTTGCAAAGAAAATTATTATGGTTAATGCTGTGCTCTATTGTCGTTGTCATTTGTTGTTTTCGTTTCGTTTTGCTTCGTTGTTGTTTGTGTTGTTGTTGTTGTTGTTCTCGTTGTTATTGTTATTGTCGTTGGCTGTGCAAATATTTTACACGCCACAAACGCAAACACAAAGCTAGCGCACAAGTAAAAGTAAATTATAAGCAAAAGGCAACAATGCGACGCAATGTTGAAATGCAGCTGATTGTGCGCGAAAAGTTTTTTGTTGGTAAGAAAGGGCGAGTTTCAGGTTGAACAAAATGAAAACCAGATCCGAGAACGAGACCAAGAATGAAACTGAGAATGAGAATGAGCACGAGGACATCCAAGGAACAACAGCAGGAAAAGACACTGCACGGTTTCGGTTAACATGAGTTATTATTGCAAAGTGGGCGGCTATCCGGCGTAAGACGGCGACTTTGTCTTCTTCCTTTTCACGCCTCCTTCATGCCAACCATTGCAAGACGAAACTGCTGTGGATGCAGGCGAAACTGGTTCCTATTGTGCCCTGTCTGGAAATCTTACTAGGAACTGTGTCATTACTATTCGTTGATCTATTATTCTTTGATCTATTATCTTTATTTTATATTCTACTATTTTATATTATCTAAAATACATTTTTTTTATATTTATATTTGATATTTTTACAGTTTAAATATTTTTTATAAGTGTTATTTTTTATATACGCTTATTTTAATTTTTTTTTTTTTTATTCAAATAATATATTATGTATTAAATTGGACGTTTTTTCATATATTTCTTATTTTACAGACTTAGTTCGATGTTGTATATATTATGCCGTATCAAAATTTTCTATTACAAATTTAAAATATTTTATTTTAATATTTTTCTAGCTGCAATTCATTGATTTTACTATATTTTAATTTTATAAAATGGTTACAGGGTATTTCGATTTTGGTGTATTAGTTTGTCTACTGCTTTGTGCAGCATTCTGTCCTGTGTGTCGACAAAACAAATAAGGCAAGGAGTTGGCACAGCGTGCAACGCTGGCTGCAGTCTATGAAAGTTGGCTTTGCAGGAGTCACAGTCAGAGTCGATCCTTTGTTTGCTTTTCTTGTTGCTGTGATTTCTTTCTATTTAGGTCATAGGGTCGTAGCGTGTGCAAATTGCAAGAAGCAGCAGCAGCGGCAACAGCAGCGTGGCAACACTGCCAGCAGTTACAGTAGCTGAATTCTCGCTGTGCGTGAGTCGTGAGTTGAGTTTGAGACTGAGACTGAGACTCGACATGTCGACTCTACATTTTCAAATAATTTCTGATTAAGCGTGGGCTGTCAGGGTGGCAAAGGGGGAGCCCACCCCGTTGTTGGTGGTGTTGCCAACTTGGCCGCCATGCTGTGTGACAAACGCAACGGGTGCACTGGCAACTCTGGCAGCACGCTGACATATTGCGGCGCATAATTTACCGTTGCTTATGCTGCTTCTTTTTACTTGTTTCATTTCTTTTTTTGCCGAGTGCAACTAATTTTTGTTTGTTGCCTGCAAAAGCCACAAAGATTTATGCTTGAGAAATTATGCTTTAAAAGTGAGCGTATGTTGTATCTTGTTGTTGTTGTTGTTGCTGCTGCTGCTGCTTCATCCTCCATGCTTAAGTAATTTAATATACTTTAATGTCAGCTTGCATTCGCTCTTTCTCCCTTCTTTTCTCTATCTCCCTTTTACTCACACACATACATATACATAATGCATATTAGTATATGCGCATATAAAAGACTTGTAATACGAATGCGACGAGGGGGAACGGGGTGTATGGACAACAGCAACAACAACAACAACAACAACAACAACAACAAGAGCAGCGAAATGTTCATAAAAATGTAAATGTGCAAAATGGCAGAAGAAAGAGGGACAGCAAGTGAGAAATCATAATAAAAGCGCGTGTGAGGAAAGCAGTAGAGAAAATTCAGCCAGAATATAAAAGCTGAAGGTTGCCAAATGTACATACGTGTCGCTGTGTGCGTTCGTGTGTGTGTGCGTGTCTATGTGTGCATTTCTGCATTTGTGTGTGTAAGTTTTTGCGCTGACATTTTAAGTGCATCTTGTGAATTATTAAAACAAAGAATAATTACACATGGAATTATCAACTTAATGCGACGAAGTGCATAAATATGTCTACTTTTAAATGCTATACTATCTGCCATTTTCTTCTCCGCCGGTTTTACAAATAATGGAAAAAATATTTATAAGTATGTATTTATATATATATTTTAATGTTTAGATTTAAGAAATTTCAAGTTACAAATAATTAGAAAAATCTAAGGTAACATATTTTTTCATACATATTTATTCATGTGGTCTAAGTTATTAGCAAATTAATGAACTAAATAAAATCAGCATTTTATTTTAATAAAAACTAAATACGAAAATATAAAATAGAAATTGTTTGACTTTTTTGACGGAAGTTGCTGTTTTTTTTAATAAGTTCGTGGTTATTTATAGCTTTGAAATTTTGTTGTACCTAAAAAACAGTTCACTTAATTTTCAAATTTAATTTAGTTATGTAGTTTAATGATTAAAATTTGTTCAAGTTGGATAAATACAAATTTTTAATTAATTTTAAGCATTGCTAACCCCAATACTTTCGCTTTGTCTAAAACAAATTAAATCAGCTTAATTCAATTAGTCTTTTTTACTGCACTTAATGACTTTAATTCATGAATTTATGTATAATTTGTTTTTGTTGACACCTTTTACGGTTTAATCAACAAGTAACTTTCCCACCAGCTACTTAATGCCTATATATGGAATGTATGTGAGTACTTACTTTTATTTAAATTCCACTCAACTAAGCAAAAACAAAGACATAAACCAAACATGAGGCAATGCAAATGGCCGGAGTTCAACTCACCCCAAAACTCCTTGGTGGCTCCTCATGAGTTGGGCGGTGGGTGGCCTCTTCTTCTTGACGGCCCTTGCACACACTTTCCGCATTGTTATTATGCGTATTATGCTAACCACACCCACCGTTTCCACCCCCTTCCACCTTCTGTTTGTCCCTCCCTTTGCATGCCACTTACATTTTACTTTACGCGCTTTTGCCGCGTATTTTTATAGCCATTTGGTTGGCAAGAGCACAAAATGTAGACAGCACTCCACGCAAAAAAAAAATAGCAAACTCTGAAGCAGCTCTAGACGACTATAAAGTACGCTACAGACTCAATTATAAACCAGTTAGTTGGCAATGTTTATATGCCTAGACTTGGTGTAGTGCACAGACAATGGCATAGATACGGATAAAAAATCATAGAAGTGGAGTTAAGTCAGTAGGGGTCGACTTTCAAATACGCTGTAATGTTGGTCTACCGATGCACATAAAATATCTATTTTTATTTTCATTAATATATGTATTAAATAGTGCTTAGTTTTGTATTTCTTTATTACTGCACAACCTTTTGTTTATGAACAAATTCTGTTGAAATTTTGTACCTGAAAATTTAGTTAATCCAGCAATAAAAAAACATCAAAACTAAGTAAGTTTAAAAATAATTTAGACTTTAGCTTATCCCATTTACCTCTTTAATGACATAAACTTTTCACAGGGTGCGGAAAATGTCATGTGTAAGGTAAGTGGAAGAAAGAGTAGCACAGACAGAATATGTTGTGTCTCTCTGAGTGTGTGTGTGTGTGTATGTGCATGTTGAAAAGCACTAAAAAGTATTATCTAAATGATAATTTGTTGCTGCTTGTCTGTTTGTTGAGTAATGTAATTTTATATACAGCAAAGGGAGCTGCCATGCATAAACCATTGGAGACAAAGGCTCCAGCTGCCTTTTCCTTTCCCTCTAACCACTAAGGTATCTACCACACGCACACACACACAAGCACACACAGACGTATAATGGAACGCCATAGCTCTCACAGTTTTGCATGTATTATGTGCGTAGAGCATATTTCCGTTTCCGGTCGCTGGCCAAGACACAAAGACTCAAGTCACAATTCGCTGCTAGCCGTAAATGAAACAAAAGCCAATTCTCTTAGCCAGGCATTTGGGCAATAGTCTTAAGTTGCCATACAACTATTTAGAACAAGTTTTGGCTAAGACAATTTTATTGAATTCCATTCAATTTACTTCACGTAAAAGAACAAGTTTTTCATATATTTCCCCTTGTTTCTTTTTTGTAAACTGAAAAGCATTCAGAGATTAGCTTCGGCTAGTTTACCTGCACAGATCCTCAAATCAATTGCACATTTTGCGCAACTTTGGACAAATGCAATGCAATTAAATGCGACAAAGTTCAAAATTGAATTGGTTGAGAAATCGACGGACTTGTGCGGAACTCTATTGGCCGAAAATAAAACGCACGACAAAGAGGCAAAGCAGGCTAAGGAACAAGACCAAACCAGAACGAACCGAACCGGACCGGACCGGACTGGACTCATTCGGACAGAACTGGAGGGGATTGAAATTCAATTCGGTTGCGCTCGATTGCGTTGCATTTCAATATAAATATTTATTTTATTTATACAGTAATACACAGACACAGACAGAAACAGCTACAGCTACAGCTACAGATACACAAATGGACGGGGCGACAAGTTGCAGCTGACAGTAAAAGATGTTGTGGAACCCATTTGTTTTAGTCAATGGATGGCAGCGGTACAAAGTCACTCCATAGTTCACTTGAGTTCAGTTTAGACTAGTTCAGTTCGGTATGTTGCATTAGAATTCAATTTTCAAACTGAATTCGTATCCGTGTATCTATGTATTTGTATCTGTAACTGCCGTCTGCTATTTGTACATGTGGATGTGTTTGTGCATTTGCCAATTGTCTATTCGAGTTTGCTTGAATGCAATGCCATAACTTTGGCTTAGCCGAGAGCTTGTTCAGACTCAGACTCAGACTCAGACTCTGCCTCTAAGTCTGGTCTGGTGTGAGTTGAGCTGGTCGAGCTGTCAGTAAAGAGTATATAGAGAGTATTGAGAGGATGAGTGAAATGGGACATCAGTTGTGCACAACAAATTGCGTGTGGCGTTTTTGGTATGTAAGTATGTAAGTAGTTGAGCCAATCAGCACAGAAATAACTGAAATCGTTGACTAAATGAAATCAACAGACTGTGCACTTATCCAGCTAATAGAATCCAACAGTCAAACAAATACCAATAATTGTCTTTTAAACGCTTATTGATTGGGAACAATAGAAACGCTATTTAAGAGTTTTACACTCTTAGATCAATCTTTCAAAATACAAACCAAAATATGAAAACATTGACTTGCTCTGAAAGTCAATTGAAAATTAAATAACTAAAAAATAATACGTATTTTATTCTTATCCTAACAGAATTAATGCTGTTAAAGAAAAGAAGATTAAATATTTTAGGTTCAGTTTATAAAAAATGAGAAATTGGATAGAATCCTAATTAACATTTAAAGCCGAAAGATAAACTTTTAAGCTCGTAACAATATTTTATTTACTTTAGCAATGATAAGAAGTATATTCCTAAGCATATAGCAATTGTAATCGTTAAGGCACTTTTTAATACGATTTTGTATTTGGTTGCTAATTATTTGCATATTTCTTTGTGTGCCGTGGGCGACGTGAGCTGTAGTTGTCATGGAGGACAGAATGAAAAGCAGAAATGCTTATAGGAACTGCTGGAGGCCGGGGGGAAGAGAAGAGCCAGAAAAATGGGAATGAGATGGACCTGGGATGGAGCTGTCGCTAATTTGAAAGCTTTTTGCGGAAGACAAATGCAAATGTCAGCGTTGTGTTGGCACAGGGTTGCCAACTTTTTCATTTACATTCGGCTTGGCTGGCAGTTGTCATTTTACGTTGCGCAAATGTCAAACTTATCGACGCCAAGCCACGTGCTCCGGGACGAGCAGCTAGCACGAAGTTCGAGTACATTCTCTGACTGAAGGTGGTGCATTGTGTGGTGCAACGTTGCGTGTTGCATGTTGTGTGGCACGCCAATGTTGCACGTTCAAATTAACTTTAATGAACTCAGTTTAGTTGCAAATGAGTTACAAAACTCGAAAACACATCGAGACGTGTTTCGTGCACAACGAGCAACGAGCGCCGTGCCTCGTGCGTGTTGCAAGTAAAAATTGCTGCACTCTGCAGTGTTGCTGGATCAAGGGGCGGAGTTCAGTTGATGGGAATGAGGCTGCTCTAATTTGCTGCATTTTTATTTATCGCTGTGGTTGTCACTTTTTAGTGTTCACCACTGAAAAGTTAATGAAAATTATTTTACCACATTTACAACACTAAAATTTCGTAGCTTTATAACCTGATTTCATGAATAGGTAATTTATTCTATAATAATACAGTCTAAATCGCAACAAATTCTATACATTTTTGTTAAGAAAGTGAAATTAAGAACAGAATTGATATATATTTAATTTGTGCTCAACAATAAAGTATTTACAATTTTTAAATGAAATTGAAATTGTATCCTCAGGCTATAGATGTGAATTATACAAAAAATGCTAAACAAGTTTGCAAATCGTGTCAAAAGTCAAATTTCATGTTTGTGACAGTTGGAAGATTGCGGAAAAATGTTCATGTTTGCAAAAGGTTGAGGCGCTCGTTGAAAACTTTGCAGCGAAAGTTCACACGGCGTATACACAACAGCAACTCCAACAAATGCCAAACTGTCTTACTGACTGTCGGCATGCCACGCCCCCTGGCCCAGTGTTGCTGGCTGCCAAAGACGAGCAAATGTTTGTCGGAATGGCCAAAAAGAGGAGGTGTAAAAATGTGCTAATATTTGGCATAGACTTTCACTAGGAACCGCATTTGTGTTGTTGTTATTGCTGTGGTTGGTTTAGGCCTTGGCAATTTGGTGTTTTTGTTATTCTGACAGTTATGCTTATTTATAGGCGTGTTATTTCGAAAATATTTCAAGGCCTGCGGACGAAGGAGGATGGCATTTTTAAGCCAAAGCAATTTATTAGCTTGCTGTGTGCCGATTAGCCAAATATTGAGATTATAGACGGATCGAAAGCCGTTTTATTTTTGAGGCTTATTATGTGCCGAGAAAAGGCTTAGGCGCGTCTATCTGAATAATTGGCACTGTCAATTGCAGTTGCCACACTTTTAACCGCCTCTGATTGGGGGTTCATTGAACCGACTTCAGTTTGCGTGCGGCATGCGGTATGTGGCATGCGGCATGTGGCCTGCGGCATCACGGGCGATCAGCCAAAATAAAGAATCGCTGCGAAAACCAAACAAATTGAAATAACACCAGATAACTGCAAGTCTTTCTCTACCTCCCTCCCTATCTCTCTCTTTCTCCGTTTCTCTCTCTCATGTTTGGCCAAACGTGCGCGAGATGCCAAAAAAGTGTGAAAACCACAACAGTAGCAACGTTGGCCAATTGTAACGGCTGTGTGACCACTGAAAATTCTGAATGAGAAAAACAACTGACTAAATGACTGCCTGACTGACATACATAAATGACTGGTCGACTATGCGTCTCTTTCTCTCGCCTTCTCTCTCTTTTTCTGTCTGCCTCTGACAGTGTTGCGGGTTTTCTGGCCACAAATCTGCAAGCCAATTGATTTATTTAAAAAATAACAATAAAAAAGCTGTCAGAAAAGCCACTCAAATTATGTTGACATCGGCGGCGAAAATATTACTGCCATATTTAACAAGAAACCGAAGAATAAAAATCATAATTTATCAATTATATAAAAATAAGTTATGTTAAGTTTATTTTATTATTTCAAAATTGATTAGTAGAATATATTTTAAAGTGAAACTTTAATATCAATTAAATAAAAGTTAAAGTTAATTATTATAATTAATAATTACATTATATAAATATATGAAATAAAGTGATAAATAACCCAAATCAAATAGAATATCTAGGTTGACCTTGCTGATAAAGAATGTACTCAAAAATATAGAAGAAGAATTTCAGAAAATTTCATATTTAAGCAATTTACAATAAATATTTGTCTTCATTTAGTAACCGTGTAAATTAATCTTACATATAGATCAACATTTTATTATCTTTTTGAGAAATTGCACCTAACAGTGCCTTTTTTTGGCACAAGGTTATTGGGTCAACGTCAGACAACAGAGAGCTCAAGAAATGAGTAAAAACAAATAGTTATTGATAAGACGTTCAACTGAACTTGAAATAATTGGCAAGCTTGGTTGGTTACGTTTTGGCCAAAGTTTGTTGACACGCAGATAAGGCAACTGATATAATGGAAATACTTGCGGGTATAAAAGCGATGATATGATTTCTGGTTTGACACTGTTACGACATTCTCTACCGCAGTAAGATGACTACGAGTATATTGGCATTTGTGTGGACAAGTCTACTGCTCGCTGCTGACAGCTGGGCCACGCCTCAATATGATGGACGTATTGTGGGCGGTGAGGTTACCGACATACGCAATTTTCCCTATCAGGCATCGATACAGCTGAACGGTCATCATATCTGCGGTGGTGCCATTATCGGAGATTACTTTATATTAACCGCTGCCCACTGCTTCGAAGAGCCGTGGACGGCGCTGGACTACAGCGTTCGAGTCGGCTCTACGGAGCATGCAACTGGCGGTGAGTTGCTGAGTTTACATCAGATCATACGCCATGGAGCCTACAATCCGCAGACACATGATAATGACCTGGCGCTGCTGCTGCTCAATGCCCGGCTCAACTACACGGCGGAGCTTCAGGCGGTGCCGTTGGCCACAGCACAGGATGCACTTACCGCTGACACGCTGCTCCACGTTAGTGGCTGGGGATTTCAGAGCGAGGACGGCGACGAGGGAGTATCACCAGCTCTGCGTTTTGTGGATGTGGCACATGTGGAGCCAGGTATTTGTCGGCGTGCGTACAACAAGGTGCTGCCCATCACCCAGCGCATGCTCTGCGCTGCCGGCGACGGTCACGACAGTTGTCAAGGTGACTCCGGTGGACCGCTGGTTGGCTATCAGCCCGGCAGCACTGAGGGTAAGCTCTACGGCATTGTTTCCTGGGGCCTCGGCTGTGCCAAGCGCGAATATCCGGGCGTATATACAAGTGTGGTAGCATTCAGAACTTGGATTGATGCCCAGCTGGGCGCCTGGGGCTGGAATACGCTGCTCGCAGGCTGGAGTGGCTTGCAGAGACATGGCTCGAATTAATAGCGAGTATCTCAACAATTTAAGATTGCAACTTTAAAGTGTACCCTTATCTTAATTATGATATTTTAAGCTTAATAATATAAGAGAAAAGGCGTAAAAATTATAAATATATATATACTTAAGTCAAATTTAATTGCACATTTTTTTGGTTATTAAATACATATTAAATAAACATTATTTATGTTGCAAAAAATATAAGTTTCAGGTCTCTCGTTAATTTTAATTACTTGTGATATTTGAACAGAATTAAAATCTAGTTTATCCAGTTGGTTCAAATTACCAAATTGCATCATTTTCGTTTTAACAATTTAGACAGTAAGGCCATTAAGTGAAGCCCTGGAGCAGTCCGAGAGTTGGCTCATAATTAAAAGTGCAGCTCGAAATATGTGAGAGAGAGAGGAGCTCGAAACTAATTCAGATTCAATGAATATGTTAACATCTTGCTAGCCACAGAGTCTGGCAAATAAATCGTTGCCTACAACCAGGCGCAAATATCAAAATGCAAGCCAAGCACACAAACACACACACACACACGCAAGCGCACACATTTACTAGTGAATACTGTATAGTATTTCATTAGGAGATAAAACAAACTGAACACTACAACAACAGCAGCAACAGCAGCAGCAGCAACAACTTATTAGTTTAGACAAAAATAAATTGCATAAATATTTAAAGCAGGCAGCATGGCTTAAACGTGGCTTGTAGTACTATATATGAGCAGAAAACTGAACGTGAGCCTTGTGGTCAACAGAAGCATGAGGTCAGCAAGTCATAGTATATTGGGAGGCCAGGGGTCAGTGAGTGAGTCAGTGAGCACTGCTCATCACACAGATGCAAGTACATTTCACAGATTTTAATTTGTTTTGCCGTTAAGCAAACTGTGTAAGTGTCTGGCCTAGACGATAAGGCAACACACATCTTGCTAATTGTTTCATTTTGTTGGGCAGTCAGCAAACATTTCAAACTGTATTTCATTTAATTGCATACGTATTTTCTAAAATTTCAATTTGCTGCTGCTGTCACATCGAGGTTGATGTCTGCTTTCAGTATGCTAATTGCAGTTCAGCAATTAATTAAACATACCAGCTCAAAGCAGTCAGTTAATATAGTCGACAACATTCAAAGCAGCAATATTACGACTGCCATAAGAAAAACAAATCCTGTATGCCTTAAAAAAAATATCGTTTGCATTTTTTAATATGGCATATTGCCAATGTGTCCTCCATTTGCAAACACTCTTACATACACACATTCAAAATCGGAAAAAACACGCGATTTTTGAATATTGCACTTGTCACCCAAAGCACTTTCGTTCTCTAATTTCTACAGCTATAGAAATTTCCATGTTGGTATAAATTCAAGCCAAAATCCTCTGAAGTTGTAAAATAAGAGGTAAGGAATAAAATTGTTACTTGCCGCTTTTTATAAACTTCAAACGGACATAACTTTGTTAAATCTTATTTGAATTTCCTGCGGAATGTCAATTCAATCATTATTTAGATTCTTATTAAATATTACATTAAAATTTAAATAATAAATTTTTTGATCCTGAATGTCCATTCTTTCCATACCTACCTCTTGACATATTTTCAAAATCTTTAAACTGTCGTAACTTTGTCAAAACATATCCGATTTTGAAGCGGAATATCGTTTTGTCCATGATTTGGCATCTAGATTGATTATGTGTCTAAATTTTATTTAGTTAAAAAATTAATTTTTTTTTCGACTTTCATCCAGTTTTCCATACTATTTGAAAATTTCAAATTATCATAACTTGTCAAAATTTATTCGATTTCCTTGCGGAATATTAATCTCATCATACAATTCAATGGGGAAATAAAATATTTTTTCTTCACCTTCAAAACAGTTTTTCCTTATTTCATATTGAGGTTATCATTGACGTGGGAAGTTTAAATATTTAATTGGAGCAGGGTCCTATCTTTATCCGATCTTTAAATTGTAGGCACAGCGGTCAAGTGGATGTTTAAGTGTTGGCATACCACTCCAAGTTTTTAGTTGCCATTCCTATTGCTTTTCTCGCTAGCATGGCTGCCTAGCAGCCACATTCTCTCAAGGACACTTGGAACGCTCTGAATTTTTCCAAAATATCTTTAAGATGCTTACTGATATTTGGGTTGCCTGTTTGTTGCGGCGTATTTTGTACATTTGAGGTACTTTGAAGTGAAAACTGCGTAATTTTGTTCGACCCATTATTGATTTATAACAAGAAAATAAAGTATAAAATTATGTGAATATAGAGTATAAGTAAAAAAATTTTATAAAATAATTGAACTTGCTTTCAAATAAAAAATAAAGCGATAATAATGAGCATAATATTAATATAATTTCATTTTTGCTTAAACATTGTCACAGCCGTATTGTTAAATAGACAAACAGTTATGTTTTATTTTTAATATTAAACTTCAACCTGGCATTGCTTTTAATTTAAACTGACATAATCAATGACCCTTGTTTGATTATTGACCTCTATTTCCAGTTAATATCACAATACAATTATCTACAATTGATTGAAGCGAATTGAAAGGTTTTCATTTTGGGTTTGCTGTCTGTATCCATAGTTAGAGTTACAAAATAAAATTTAACAAGCGATTAATTGAGCGTAAATACAAAAGATGGCAAACGTGCAGTTCCTTTCTTCCCATTGACTTGGCTAAGCTGTAATAGCAGTTATTTTTATTTATACTACATACGCTGCGTATACGCAATGCGACTTTATTGACAATTGTACAATATTTAGCTTTGAAAAGTGTATGTGTGCGTGTGTGTAGCTGAGTCAACATGTCGTATGTGTGATTTAGGTAAATATTTTTCCGGCTTTTGGACGGTAATTGTTACAGTTAATTGCGTGTAATTGAGAACGCTTTTAGGCAAGACGCATCATAAAACACGAGGCTTGCGACCTCAGAGCATAAATCTTTGGCAGGCGGGAGTTAATTGTGGGGTGGCAACATCAATTACACCCAAAAAACGTAGCCGCAAGCTCTTGACACATAAATTATGCAGTCATTTTTTAATGCTGCCTGTCGCCGGGCCCCCAACAAACTACCAACTGCGACTTTGACATGCCAGCCGCAGTAAAACGACAGACACAGACACACACACAGACATACACACACACACACACAACACACACATACACATGCAGTAAAATCAGCGAGACTTTATTTAAAATTGTGTGTTTATTATGCTATAACAAAATGAGAAAAATATATTGTGAGAATGGAGCTGAACAAAAAGAGTGTTGCAAAGCGTGGAAAAGTGTCAGTCTTAAGAGTGAAATTAATTACGAACGCTTACTTAAGTTAAATATTTGTGCGAAGCTTTTACGCGACACACACAGACACCCACACACCCAAACACACATAAATGTATCTGTTCCTGTGTCCCGTCAAGGAGTTGCCGGCAAGTTAACTGACAAAGTCAAGTTTTCAACGCCTTCTACTCTATATATTGTAGATGGGAAGGTGTCGACGGGTCTTTTGGCTTCATTTTGCATGCCCCAGAGCGTGCTGCATTAAGCCGTGCCACTTTGTCAGCGTTAAGGCAACGCGAAACTGAGAAACTGAGAAACTCGTCCAAAAATAGAGTACGGTTCGCTCAGTTTTTCTTTTTGTTTCTTTATTTTTTACCTACCCTTCGTTGGCTTTGTGCTTGTGTGTCCCTTCAGTTTTGGGTTTTGTTTTGGGTTTTGTTTTGGTTTTTGTGTTGCTTTAAGCGCAACTTGAACATTTCATTTGTCATGCTTTTTGCGTTTGCTTGTGCTGTTACCTGGCAACTGCCACGCCCCTGCCACGAAAGCAGACCATTCAGCCAGCATCCTTTTAGCACCTCCCTCTCCCCCATTCACACGCATATGTTGCACGCCGCATTTTGACTGATTGCACAGGACGAGCAGCGCTGCCAGCATCGGGCGCCAAAAGAAGTTGGAAACGACGAAGTGGAGTGAAAAAAATTATATGTACATATAGCATGGAACAGAGTCGAGTGACAGGCAGCGCTAACGCCAACGGTAACGTTAATGCCAACGGCAACGACAACGACAACAGTAACGGTAACGGCAACGCTAACGGTAAAGTGTTGCAAATAGCTTTTTTGCGTTTTTGAATAATTTATAAGATGTGTTTACTCTTGAAACCAAGTGACTAAGTGTTGCCACGCTTGGCCAACTCCCCCAGGCTCATTGGACCTGGTCAAAACGCTGGGTGCTGCTGCTCTTGGGTGGCTGGCAAATGAAACACGATAATTTACTTAGGTGCAATGCGGTGAATGGATGGTTGTTGGTTGCTTGAACAAGCATAAAGCACAGGCACAAAGATTTCCTTCACACAATCCTTATGCAAACATAAAATGTCCGACTGCTTCATTTAGCTGGACAACTAGATGCCACAGTAACAGCTCTAAAGCTGACAATTTAAATATGTTGTGAATAATTCCAGTTTCCAGACCACAACAAAGTAACTGAAAAATGCACAAATAAAATATGCTGACCATCGGAGAATTGCAATAGAGTGTAATGTCATATCCCGATTTTAAATTAATCTTGTAAGTATAATTTAAAAATAATACTGAAAGTGGAACAGAATGTCTGTAAAAGTTTTAAAGAAGCAAATATTTTTAAATTAATAACATTAAATTTAAACCTAATTTCGAAATATTCGTATCTCAACTTTTAAAGTAGTTATTTTGACTACTTATTTTTACAAATTTTAAGATACTACTGTATAAAAATTCTGATATACTCTTCAATTCTTCTTCAAAATGTAAATATATTTAAACATATTTATTATTGCATTAATTTAAAATATTTTAAAGGATACGTAGACCGTTCTGCAGCATCTTTCGCAGCTTATCACATCGTTTATTATTGTTGTTGCATACAACATCATCCGGCAACTAATTGTGCTCATTATCTGCTAAATGTTGGCAAATTTATGTAACGCACGCAGTTGAGCCACCAACTGATTTGATTATCCGTACGTGTGACGTTGACGTTGAATAGCCTATAGGAGAGTCAGATACCGAGTTGGTTTCGGATTTGGTTTGGGGTACTCACCTGCAGTTGAAAGAAAAACAGCAAAACGGATAAAAAATGCAAAGGGAAAGAAATTCAACTCATAAAACATGTAAAATGCTAAAAAGCGCACATATAAGACCGTTAAGTTTGTGTTCGTTGTGTTTGTGTGGGAGACTCATTAAAAATTCGTAGAGCGTTTCACTAAATGTTCATGTTTTGCATAAAAATTCAGTAAAAAGGACATGGCCACATTGTGACGAACAGTTGCTACTATTATTTTTTTTCCAGGTTGAGTGTGGGAAAAGTGCGGGTGTGTGTGTTGCGTGTGTGGTTGAAATTTCAATTGACGAAGCGAGTGGAGCAATATTATAATTAGCTCATGCCAATGCCTAACGAGAAGTCGAAAATTAAATTAACTTTTACATATTTGCTACATACGCTTGCTTGAATTTTGATAGACTGTAAATTTGAAAAACGACACATTAAGCATATGCTTTTATCTATTATATATAAATAGTTTAATTGGGTTTTTATTAAATGTTCCATTTCAGCTCTATTTTTAGACATTCGCAATAGCTCTTCTGTAAAATTAAATTTATTGCCATATAATCAAATAATTTGTCAGTATCATGGACATAAATAGCAATATCAATATAAATCAAATCAGAATCCTCAAAAATGTCCAATAATATTGGGGTTTTAGTAGCTCAACGAGTCAGCAAACGACTAAGCAGGAAATGCTATTGAAAATCACGTAATCGCTCACACACACACTCATACACATAGCCATACACACACACATGTCTCTAATACACACAATGCACACACTCATAACGCTTGTTGCAGTAAACCTAAAATTTCATTTCAATGCTTATCAGTTTTGCGGTTTTTTTCTTTTCAATAATTTTTGTTCTTGAGTGAGAGTGTGTGTGTGTGTGTGTGTGTGTGCGAGTGTGTCTGTGGGGTGGTCAACGCATACAAATGCAAAGCGGAAATAACATGAGGGATAAATCAGGAAATTGCTAAACATCAAATAAAGCTGATAACGTTACTTAGCTGTATGACATCCAAATACATACAGTGTAGTTTAATATATATAGTATATAGATATATAGAGAACGCTTCATTTCAACGTGGACGTTTGCTGATGTCAACAATTCAAAATCATTGCAGTGATGACGAGGCAAACAGCTGTGAGAACAAAAGTGCTGTGCACCGAAAAATTCAATTTTGCAATATGACATCCGGCGGGCACACACACACTGTCACACACAGTTACACACACACATATATATATATATATAAATGTGTGGCACACGGCGTATACTTAACGCCGCTGCGCTTGAGTCAACATCTAACGGCATTGACATGCCAGCCATTGTTGTTGCTGCTCTAACAGTTTCTGTAACGGTCACTCTCGTCAGCTTCTAGCCAATGCAACGCTGCAATTTTGGCCATGCAACATTTGGTGGCAGCTCTGTGGTCGCTGGGTAACCAATGAAATGTTGTCTGAAATCTACTTGTGGCTAATTATAATTACTTCCTTCCGGCAATATATTTTCCTATTTTTTGTTATATATTCAAATCATAAAAAGAGCGTTCCTGAAAACGTTATATATGTTTTCGAATTGTAATAAAATTTCTTATGCTATTTAATTGATTATCAATTATATATATTACTATTGATTGAATATGCTTTTCATCTTTATGATTAAGATGTTAATTAATGTCGTTTAGCATTTTTGCAACATTTCTATTCATAAAAATGCACTCACACGCAGAATAGGAACTTATAGTTACGTAAATGACACTCGAGTTGTGGTGCTTTGGCAACTTGAAGTGGAAAATCGTTGCATAAAACACGGCGCATATTTTCGGTACTTGCCGCAGCCTCCCGCACACATACACACACATATAGAGTCACACGCGAGCACACATACTCACATAGACTAAAAATAAGCGAGCAGGCAACGAAAATTTAATTACACTTAATTAAGTGCAAAAAATTTCTACAATGCTATTAAAATGTGCTTCAAAATGGCTTTGGTTTTTTGGCCCTATGTGTGTGGTAATGTGTGTGTGTGTGTGTGTGTGTGTATCAGTGTTAGTGTCTCTGAGTACATAGTTCAGAAGTGCTGTGGTCCTAGTGTTTGACTGAGTGAGCTTCAAAATGTACTTTGCATTTATTAGAACATTTTTGCGGCACAGCCATAAAAATGCTTTGTTCTACATTAGTTTTTGAACAAAAGTTAGTTACACGCACACACCCACACACAGAGACACACACATACATATATTCTAATTTATGCACAATCAACATTCTAAATTAGTTTTAAAATACAATATATAAAATGATTATATTAAGGTATGTTGTAATTACATTTTGTATCAAGCTGTTACCGTTTCCATATTGCGAAATTTTTTGTAACAATATTTACTTTGAATAATTACAAATTATTATAATTATTTTGTAGAACTATTGCCAGATTGACTGTGGAATTAACATAACTAGATTAAATATATTTTAAAGCTATGTTTGGGATAATTAAATTAAATTCTGAGCAATTTGTAATTTATATTTCGAGTCGGTGCCATAAATTTAGCAAATGTAATTTTGTGGCTGGTTTTAAGCGAAAACGCTGCACATTACAAATGCCAAATTAAATTTTCTTAGACAGCGTATAATTTGGATTGCTTGGCCAAAAGAAATAGTAAATATGTTTATGGCATCGTGAGCTGAATTACCTCTAGAATACGTTAGATAACTTGCTCAAAACAATAAGGAACATTAAAAAATTTTTATTATTGCCACGGAGGAAACTTTATGACTCTCTCATTCCCATCAGTCTTGTCTATTACACGTAATTCTCCCACTCAGTCACTGCGAATACCCATTATTATTATTGCTTAATAAGGTATATTTGATTTGAGAAAGTATTAAGTAAATTGTAAATTTTTTTAAATTTTATTCGTATTTATTTATTAATAAAAATGTTGTAGTTTTAAATTATAGGCAATTATATTCTTAATACAAATTATTTTATTATATTGTTAGGTATCTTTTTGTACAGTACATTTTTTAAATTACATTTATTTATTTTTGTTTATGAGCTGGTCGCTATTTTGTTGTTGTTGTTTTCTTCTCTGGTTGTCCATTTGCTTTCGTAGGACTTCAGAGTGGTGCTCGAGCTTTGCGTTGACAGCATATGGCCGGAATTGCGGCTACTTAGCATCATCAGGCTCTGTCTTGCCAAGTTGTAGCTGTTGTTGTTATTATTGGCCAAGTCCACTGTTGTTATAAGCCTCTTTTAGCTTGACGCTGACAATCCGCGGCTGCTGCTACTTATTTTGATTAAATTTACATAATTTTTTCTGTCCCTCGAATGGCTTAATTTAATTTAGCCGTATTTTGAAATATGCCGCCTTAACGCCAGTTCCTCTCTGCTCTTCTGCCGTCTATTGTCCCCCTTCTACACAGTCTTCTTGCTGTCATTTTGCCTGTGATATTTGCCTGCCACTGTTAACTCGATTGCCAATATCGTGTGCAAATATTTTAACAGCATTGCAAGCCAAGCGCCAAATTTGGCAACTTTTGTCGGCCAAGCAAATCGACGCGAGTGCCTGGCACGCCCCTAAATGCAAGCAACGCCCATTGCAAATCAAATACGAGTACGTCGACCAACTCTCTGAGTGTATAATTTGCGCTTTGTCTAACTGTCAACACTTTTAACCCATTTCTGTCGGTTATAAGTTTGGTTTTGCTTTGAAATGCATGTATTCAAGTACGGTAGTCCCTGACTACAGTAGTCTCTGACTACTGCTCAATTGTAGCGTATCAAATTTTCACGTTATATTTATATATGAATGTAAATAACTGTGAAGTTACTATAAATCTAGTTGAATTTCTTCAGTCAGACACAGCTTTTGTAATTGATGTTATTTTTTTACCATCTTAAGACATTAAGCCAATCTTGCTAAAGTTATTTCACTGTGTACACATCTATAGAGTCATTTACCATATATACCCTGTAACCAGTAACCCTGTAGCAGTTATGGGTAACATATTTTTTTTTAAGAATGCTCAAAATAATTTGCTTTTATATTGCCTTAGATATAATGCGATTAAGATGAATTTAGAAACATTTATTGGATTTTTTTAACATAGATAACGGGGTAGATTCCAGTTGAGTAGATGGTATTAAGAAAATTTCCATTGTTTTTCCTTATGCTAACGGCCAATGCTTAGTTTTACATAGCTCTCTTGAAGCGCTCTCAGCTGAAGTGGATGCAGCAGATGCAGGAGTTGAGCATTTTTCAGAGACTCTCTGAATTTTGGTACATCAGACTTTTTGAGCCGATGGCTGACTGGTTGTCTGGCTGTCTGGCTGGCTGGCTGGCAGTTGAAATAATATTTGCGATCATAATGGATTTTGGCAATTTGAATATTATTACAAACATACAGACAAATACGCTCAAACACACATATACTACATAGATACGAATACGATTACGAATATAGAAATATTGAAATTTTCATTTAACTTTGTTGCTGCCTTCCTTACAATGGCAAACAATTTTCTTAAGTAGTATAGTTTAGATTTTTGCATACGCAGATGAGAACGAGCCGAACCGAACCGAACCGAAATGGTTCCATTTGTCAGAAGTCAATGCGTCTGATGAGTTGATAATGAAGTGCGCGATATAAAGTCTGAATTGCTGCATTCCACTCGAATCTATATAAAATACATGTATAAACATATATGTATTTGGTATATGGCTCACAATAATGCCAATGGGCAAACAGTGATGGCATATTAGCTGAGTTGCCTCAACTGTTACTCCTAGTTTCAATTCTGGTAAACAGTTTGCCATGCCTTTGCCACAGTGCAAACATGAAGCACATTATCATTGCCGGCAAAATGACGTACAAAGCTTAAATATTTGCCCAACTGTGTCTCAGTACAACATCCAACAACATACAGAAGTAACAGTAAGTAGATGGCAGTGAGTAGTAAGCAGTAAGCAGTAAGCAGTAAGCAGCCAAATGGCCAAAAGGACAGAAAGGAGTAGCTGCGTAGTTGCCAGTTGGCTAACATTGCGCATACGACATGTAGCCCTTGCACAAATATTAAAAAATAAGCAGCGCGTCCGACTCCGACGTCCATACCCCGGCAACTATGTGGCGTAATATTCACAGCATTTTTGCCTAAGGCCACACAACACAGAAGAGCAGACAACCAGCCAACAAACCAACAACAAACATTGTTGACAGCAGCAAAAGTAATAAAACTTTAGGCGTTGACTGGTTGGCTGACTGACTGAGTGACTGATGGAATGACTGAATGAATTATATGGCAATGAAATGTGTCGACCCGAAGAAGCGTGCAGTTATTTTTGATGTTTATGCCTCTGGTCTGTCAACAAATGCTTTGATAAATAATATAAAATATTAATAAATTCGATACTTTCAATGTGTATGGAATGAAAATTGATTAAATTGTTTCTTCACTTAGCAAAAAAGAAACTAAATCTTATATCAAAATATCGATAATTTAACAGAAAAATAAATGGAATATGTCCAAGAAAAGCGTAAGTGTTTAAGTTTAAGTAAATGACTAATCGTCAAACATATTAAATCAATATATGTGTTGTAATTAAATATGTTAAATTATTTATAATGTTTATAGATAAAATACGTATATACCTTATGTGTTGGTGCTTTTTACAAGTAAACAAGTAGTAACTTAAAATAATTTAAATGTTTTAATGTGATTTTATTTACTGTTTAGTTTTTATATAAAATTATGTATTTCGGATCATTCAAGGCAGAAAATATTAAATTACTTTATTCACATATTTTTTCATAATAATAGAATATATACAAAAATATATATTCTGTCCTACAAGCTATAAATTATCAAAGGTTTCTTTCTTTCAACTGTTGAAAAAAATTATCCACAAATCAGCGAAAAGCCAATCAAAGCTAAGCCTTTTATTTCGGATCTTCTATTCCAGTGGCGCTTTGCACCGTCAATTTGGTTCGTTATGTTCATACCATGAAAATACGAAATACTCTCTTAGCTGAGAAAAATCGACTCATAGATACGCTGTACTGAAAGACAGAATAATATTAATTGAGGTATAGACTTTAATGTCTTCAAATCTAAAGATTTCTCAGACACTTAAGCTGACCGCCTTTTTTTTTTGACAGTTTCGTTTAAGTTCGTAATGCAATTATACCCCCTTTATGTAATTGATGTTTTAAGGGGTATCTGAACAAAAAAAAGAATGGATTCACCTAACGTCTTAACCCAAACGCGGAAATATTAGCCACAAAGTTTCTCCTCCTTCCAGCGACAATCTTCTTTGATTCCCGTCAAACCCTCATCCCTTATCCCTCATCATTCGTACTGCGGCTTTGGCTGCACAAAAATTGACATAAATAAAGCAAACGCAGGAAACAAGAAAAACTGTAAAGGAAAATTTTTGAAAAATCGCTGGCATGTGGAAATGTTATAGATGGTGTTCGCGGACCGTGGGGAGCGGGAAGCGGAGGCTTTACTGTGAAAATGGACATGCTATGCATGCCGAGTGCTGTCGCATTTATTACCAGTTTCCACGCCGCCTCTTTTCCCATTTTTCGTTCCCCTGCCCGCGAAGCCTGTCAATATGCGGGCGGTTGGGCAAATATCTATAGAAATTCTATATAAGGATATATAGCCGCACATACATATCTACACATATATATATATATATATATAGAAATATATATCGCTGTGTCGTCGTCGTTGCGTATTGGTACGTGCCGAATGGCAACTGAAAACTTTTTTAATTTTAAAATTTTTGTTGTTCTGCTTTGGCCAAAACGCGAAGACGTCGTCGATGAGGCGATGAGAGTTCGAAGCATGCATTGCATTAGATACGTCCAAACAGAAGTTAAAGCCTTAGTCCAAAAACAAAAAACAAAATAGAAGAGAATCAAAAACAAGAGTCCGCTAGTCGAGAGTATTCACTTACAAGATGCCCTAGATTTATACGAAAATTTTGCAGCGAATTACCCCAATATGTTTATCTTTCTCTTTTACTTTCGTTTTTAAATATTCTTTTGACAGTGAGAAATGCATAAGTTAACTAAACTGCAACTCAGTTAATATTATTTGTTTATTAAGGCAATTGATTGATAAAAAGTTCTTATTTCCCTTGTGCTTTACTTCTGCGACCGCAGTTAATTGTCACATTATAACACCTTGCAACTTCTTGTCGATACAGGGTATAAGAATAACAGTGTTGAAGTTCAAAATATTAACTGCCGCAAGCGGTAAAGTTCATTTACAAACGAAACATTAGAATTGGTCCCGGACGACGGTTGCGGCATAATAAATGCGAGCATAACTCTGATTCAGATTCTGAATGCTGCCAAACTTTGCTTTTTATCATATTTGACCTTATTCAAACCAGAGACACTCACGCCAGCTTACATAGATACAAACATACACACATACATTCGTATAGGGATTGAAAGTGCGTGTATTGAATAGTCTGCTGAATGTTATTGAAAAGAGCTACTCATATTTCAAAGGGACAATCACGCATATGACAGCCGCGGGCTGTCAATGCTCGGCCATTGGTATCATTGACGATGCCATTGCTACCAAATATTACTCTCTCTCTCTCTCTATATATATATATATATACATATATATATAGCGGCTGCTATTGCCGTTGCAGGCCCTGCTGGCGTTTTTATTATTATAAGCCATGCTGTGCATATTATATTACCACACAAAAACTGTTAGCACATGCTTCGAGCTATGCAAAAGAGGGTGAGCAGACAGAGATCGGTAGGAGGGGGAGAGGCAGGGCAAGGGACAGACTCTGCCCCAGACCGTGTGGAGTGCGTAGAGTGTGGCTCAATTGACACTTATAAATTGACATTTAAAATGTTTGGTTTTAGGTTCCTCAATGTTGAATGGTTGGAGATGTGGTTGCATCGATTGTTCTGCAAAATCTGAAACATTTTTAAACAATTTTGGAGTGAAATTTGGTTAAATTATTAAGTAATTGGAATATTCTATAATTAAATAGAGATTTGAAATAAATTTAAACAATTTTAAAGTCCTTTCTATTCAATTTCTCCACTTCTCAAACAAACTGGTCAAATCAAGTCGAAGTCTTAATCAAGCTGAACATTCTATGATCTCAGTTAATTGAATCAGTCATGTTCTATAAATATCTCTTTTAATAAAATTAGTTTAGAAAAGGATCATTTACAACAGATTTAACAATGCATTTTGTTGTTTAAGGGCTCGTTATTATCAGTAAAAAAATGTTCAGATATCATTCATAATATAGCTTGTAAAATAAATACATTCAATTGGCTTATTTATATGCATTCCGCTCTGCCTTTACACACATACACGCGCGTCGACACATGTGTATTAATTCATTTGGACACCCTTTATGTACATAAATATTTTTATATAAGTGTGTAAGTATGTACTTAGTATGTAAATTATGCGCTTCACACACGTGACTTCAGCACTTCAATTATTTATAATTGCATAATATTTACTTTGTTAAATGCGCCAGTCGGTTTATGCTGTTGTTAATTTTAATTGAAACTTTTTAATTGCATTTAAATCAAACAAAAATATATCCCTTCACATACACAGTCAGTCAGTCATACATACTGAAATATGGCAAATACCTTGCATAATGGTGAGAAACTTATGCAAAAAGTTAAAAAAAATAAATTAAATGCTTTAGTCCACAGTTATTGAATACAAAATACCCCGGGATCAGAATTTATTTAAAACTTTGTTTAATTAATTCAGCATTGTGTTACACTTTGTGCAATGTTGCTATATAATATATAAACTGATATATAACTAGGACACATTTGCAAAAATATAGTATACCCTTTCGTTAACGTATTCAATTAGCACAGGGTATTAAAACTCTTTTAATTCGCTATGAACAGTGGAAGGCAATTAAAAGAAATACAAAAAGTTAACTTATTACATATGCATTTAAATGTATCTGACAATGAAGTGCAATTCTATTTAGACAAGAATCATTCACACAGTAGAATACGAATATAAACAAATAAAACAAATAAATAAATTGCCGGTTTTGTTGATGAAAATGTACTTATTATGCAACAATTTGTCGAAAATGGTAAAATGGTGTATAATGAAACAATATTTACCTTCATTAGCACTCAGAAATAGTTTTCAATTTTCTTATGCAGTTGGCATTGCAGCCAACGAACCGGAAGAATGACAATGAACGTACAACTTAAACTTAAATTTTAACAAAATTTACGATAAGCCATGAGAAAAACGTTGAGCAAAAAGAAGAAAATAAGAACGTTGCAAAAATATGGCAAAACTATATGCAAATTATGCTGCCAGGCAGACAGTTAGCCAAGCAGACACTCAACTTGCCAGTCAAATTTCCTTAACAAGCTTTTGGCCTAATCAAATAGCAGCGGCCCCCAAAAGCAAAAGCTGGAAAACCCTTTGGTGACTGCTCTCTCGACCCGAGGAACCGAGAAACTGTCTTGTAACGAACGCTTGACAGCCAATTGTCTTATGTGGTATGCTAATTTTTTATCTTTCTCTTTTCCTCCCCCGATCTTGATGGCTCTAGCGTTCTCTCTATGTTTGCGTGTGTGTGCGAGTTTGGGTGTGTGTTTGGTTGTGGGAGTTGGTTGTTGGGTGTTATGCTTTTTGAGACTTGTGTGCCGCCAGCCAGCAAAATTGCAAAAATTAAAACTATAAACTATCTCTTTTTGAAGCCTTGTGGGCAATGTCGTTGGGTTATTGCCTTCATAATGGAGCTGCATACAATATGTACACAGATGTAAATATTTAAATTCACAGACACACACACACACACATAGTATAGTAGTCTGTGTCTGTGTGTGGTGCACTTTGGAAAGTTCTTACATATTATAAAGCGATGTCTTATATGCTGACTCGCAGTAAGTAGGTGCTAAAACTTGTATTTTTTATTGCAATTTATATATTATTATTAATAAACTTCTGCAAACTCTTGATAGTATCGTCAAGTATTTTTTATAAATTACATTTTATTATGCACTGAGCATAGATTAAAGAGACCTCAAAAGCTTATTAAAAAAATAGACGAGAGAGTCTCTAATATTCTATAAAAAAAATAATCAAACAATATTTTGAGTTGTTTCGATTATTTAAACATTATAATTGGAATAACTTAGCCTACACAGTTAACTATTATATTTCTTTAAAAGGTAATCTAGTTGTCTCAAAAAATTTTGATAGTATTTTTTGGCCATTTAATATCAGACATATTTGACAAGTATGTGAATTTCAGAGTGTGAGAAAACTGAAAAAGTATAGTCCGAATATCGGTGGCTTTCGAAATGCCCGGGGTAAGTATCAACTCGTACATACTATATTCCGAATTACGTATTGCCTTGTAAGGCAAAAGTTTTTCATAACTTTGCACAAGTTACTCTTATTTATAAGAGACCACAATTTTGTACTTTGCATTTTCTTTATTTGCAACATTTCAGCTCTATGCTCAACGATTCGCTCCTTTGCGCTTACTCCATCATCCTTTCTTCAAGTCTTATTTTATTTCATTCGTTTTTCGTTTTTCCTTCCTTTTGCTTTTTTACTTTGCGTTGGCGAGGAAATTGAAACTTTGCTACTATTTTGCATAATTTTCTGATGGGGAATGAGGAATAATGAAAAAGAGAGAGGAAGGGAGAGAGAGAGAGAGAGAGAAATAGAGAGTAGGAAAGTATACCGAGCGCAGAGTACAATTGAAGTTGAGGCTGACAAGAAGGATGTCAACGCCTTGCAAAGAGGATATGTCGTTGCGGCTGCATAGTTAAGCCAACTAAATTTAGTATTTACTTACCACATCCTTTGCGACTCGTCTAGGCTCGCCTGACACTTGCATATATACAAACTATTGCAAATAAGCTCGTATCTATAAGAGTTTGTTGTGTCAGCTTGTCGATGGACTCGTCTCTGTGGTGACACTGCATTGTCAACATTTAAGCGATTCCATTTAATGGCCCAGTTCATTCACCTTGCCAAATTGCAACAGCATTTGGCTTGCAAGGATGCAACGAATCCTACGGCAATTACATTAGCAGCTGCTTTTGGCGCCTCTTTTAAGTAGCTTGGTCATTTAACTGGGGAGACAGTAAAACATTTGCAGTTCTTGTGGTCTGCACAAAATGCATTGGCTGACTGTCTGCCAAAAATGCACTCACCGAGATGAGTTACTGGCAGGCCCCTCACCTCTTCCTGTATTCGGAAGATAAATGCTCTCCGGCAGCAGCAAGGAGTCGCAAAAAACTGGACATGAATTAATTACAAGCTCATGGTATAGAAAATCTGCTTACAAATCAGCGCTCATAAGTCAATATGCCAAATGCCAAAAATGCCAGAAATACTAGAAATGCCAGAATGCCGAAATGTTCGATGTTCGACAGTCGCCAGTCGGCGATAAAGTATTTATAGAGTTGTTTCAGAATGGGACAAGGTGGCTGGGGTGATTGGGGTAGCTGGGGGGTGTGCTCTGGAATTAATTGAAAGGCTTTTGCTTGCTCCGAGTGATAAATTAATGTGTCGATTGTGTGTCGAGGATTAAAAGTAACTCGGTTATGTATGTGATTTTTATTTCGTTTCTGCCTGGATCCAGCTTAACTGCCATTTCCATTTCCTAAATATTTGTTGTTCAGGACTTGTCGGATTATGCACATGTTTACAAGGTTTTAGTTATTTATTATTTTTTGGCTTCCGTTTTTCGACCGTTGTGGGTCCAAGGAGAACGTCTGTTTATTTGGCAGGTTTATTAGTTATGCAGTTTGGTGTACAAATTTTATGAATTATTAATAAATAAATTGTTGTTTTCTGTCTTGTGGCAGTACTAAACATGGGGTTCAAGACTCCATGCCACGTGCCACAAATCAGTCTCAGAAATACATAGCTATATATAAAGGATATACAAAAGTTCAAAGCACTTTTAACTAGTGTATATCACTTCAATGGAACTAGAATTCTGATACATTTTCAATAAAATTAAATTTGACATCCATATAGTTGTCAAATTTTAATGATGGCACATTTCTCTTAAAAAAATCTGTAATTAGTATTGCCAAACATGACTTTGATGTACATACTTCCGTTTGAACTACAAATTGTTTTGCTTTGTTGTTTTACCCATTAAAATTTGGCTAAATTGGGTATAATGGAATTGCAATTGGCATTTCCGAATTTATAAAACATTTTTAAAATGGATCCGTAAATAGCACGGACGTTAAATATTATAATACAATTTTTGCAGGGTATCTCGTGGCGTGCCCTTTTATCTACAGCGTTCATACTTGTTTTCTGCTGTGTTACAACAACTTTTTCTATGCACATACCGAGATACTAATCACATTTCAAAAGTATTTTTTTTCCTCTTGTTTTTCGCCATGGACAAATTAAATAATTGGCATGACAATGAACATGACAATGCAATAGACATATACACATGAACATACACATTCCTACACGTAGTCTTGGGGTGTGCCATGAGGCAAGAAAGGAAAAGTCCCAATACGTACATACTGACATACATATAGTCAACTTAATAGTCAGCCCTCGGTGCCGCCCCGACGGTTGAGCAGCATTGGCAGCAGGACAACAATTTCATTAGAGCTGATGCCTTGTGTCCATGTTCGAGTCATTGTCATTTTCATTGGCATCGTCTTCGATGTCGACGATGTTGTTGTCATCGAGAGGCATTACAAACAAAACTACTTAAGTTACCACGATTACTTGTTATCGTAAATTAATTGTCCGACATTTTGTTTTACTAACAACATTCTAAAGAGATGCGTCAAAGCTCTGTGTGTGTGTGTGTGTATGTGTGTAAGTGCTTGTGAATCTGTATGTGTTCACGTCAGTGTCGCATTCAATGAGATTCGTTACAGTGCATTCCTGCATGTGATTTCTCTATTTATAGTGTCTAAGTTCACTAATGTTAATTTTGTGTTTATTTTAATTAGAATCCAAAATTGTTGTCATGTAAATATTGGCAAAAAATGAAATTTAGATTAACAATGTAAATGATTAAAATGATTAGTGATTTTTAATAAAATACAGATTATTAGATAATTTTTAAAACATGCCAAATTCGTTTACATTGTTGAAATTTAAGGCGAATTCGTTTTCAGACAACTAATTACAGATATAAATACAACGTTTCATTTAGATGCAAATTGCTATTGTCCGACAATCAAATGCATTTGAATGTTTTCTTAATTGACCACAAATTTGAATGGTTTCATTGTGCGATTACCAAGAGCCAAGAGCTGTTTTTTGGTACTAATTGAAACGCGTGTCAAGTCAAACTAATTAAAATCTTATGCTAAGGTAGCGCCGTAAAGTATGCAGCATATTTCTCAACACTCTTTGTCCTGCATGTGTGTGCATGTTATAGATATATATATATATATATATATATATGAGTGTGTGTGTGTGGCAGGCAAACTGCAAGTCGCCTCGCGCTTCGCTTAATGCATAATTACACACACAATTTTCATTAAATAAACGTGCAACGGCACCAAATGTTTGTCGGCAGCAGCAGTTGGCAGTTGGCAGTTGGAAGCAGACAGCAAGCAGCAAGCAGCTTAGGTTGCAGGCAGCTCAGGTTACAGGGCCTGAGCCTGCATTCCTCCAGCCTGCAACACTGCAACGCAGCCCTCGTCGTGCAACTGCAGCATTCCACAGCATTCCGGCGATGTTAAGTGCGTTTGATTTGCCGCTCGAGTTAGTTTGCACATGCCGCACTTGTTTATAAGTTCTCTAATTAATTTTTAAGTGCCACTGCTAACTGCCTGGAGGACATGCTAGGCAATATACCCCACATGTGTGCTTATGTTCGTCTGTTTGAGCAACACTCTTGAAATTCCAAGGTGCTGTGGCAGTCAGATGTGGCTAAATGCTAAAAAATTATGCACATTTGATTTGCTGCCCATAATAAAATTAGACTCGTTTGCTGGAGTTGGTTGCTGGTTGCAATTGTGCTAGTCGATGTTGTTTTACAGTTGTTGTAGTTGTTGTAGTTGTTGTTGCTATTGCCTGTCGGTTGTGGGTGCAGGGAATGGTTAGTAATGTGAGTGTACAGTGTTCAAGAATTGCACTGCGGTTTGGGTTGTTCCCATAATGGTCTGTCTCGGTCTTTAATGGTATTTAATTAATGGAAATTTATTAACACGAAATGCTAAAATTACTTGCCAATTGCTATTTACTGGGTCTGAGTTTATGATTATGCAAATAAGCAGCGAATTTATTTATCGTAGATACTATTAGCGAAGGGAAATTGTGGTAATATTACTGAGTACTTTGCATTATGAAAATGGACTATTGCTAGCGTCAGATATTTTATTAAAATGCTTTTGAAACAGCATTAAATTGCATTTAAGCAGGAGAACACATTCTTAGCTGATTATTTAAAAATATCAATCATTTCATATTGATTGTGCATACAATTTTGTTTGAGATCAAACCATTATACCAAAAAAGGAAAAAAAAATAAATTATAACTTCTGATACATATTTCCTTTTCAAATTGCTCTTATAGCTTTCTATGTATATCAATAAATTATTAAATAAAATTGCTATCGAACTGACGATCTAATTAAAAGCAGTTCATAATCAAATCAAATGAAATAATAACAATAATTTAAAGCACTTACATAATTGTTAAATGAAAGTCATATTTATTAACGCAATAACGAAAATAATAGTGAAAAGAAATTAAATTATTAAATTAATATCACTTGGCAAAATCTGAGCATTTAGTGCTCTTGACATAAAATACAAATAGCAGATGTAGATGATGTATCTCTCTTCTTGTTGTTGTTGTTGTAGTCCTTATCTTGATGTGTACGTTGCCTTGTTGTTGATGGTATGTTGTTGTTGTGTCACGCCCTCAGCGAACTGTGTACTTGTTGTTGGTGTTGGTTTTGTTATTAAGAAATAATCTACTTGTAAAATCTTAATTAAAGTTATTATAAATATGTATGTACGTTGGATGTGTGTTGGCAATGCGAAGTCTGCCGAGGAAGTCGTGATAGCAATAGTCACGTCAGTGATATATCACACACACACACAACATATAGATTTACTTTTTTTAATATGTATGTAATAAGCAAGTAGTGTATTAGTATTTGTGAGTATGTTGCGTTGTTTGTTTGCTTGCTTGCTTGTTTGTTTGTGTGTTTGCCTTCGTTTTTGCCTTGCATGCCCTTGGCTCTACTTTTCCGACGTTAAATTGCGCAGCTGTTTGCATTTCACTTTATACTTGTATGTACCATACACCCCCTTCCAGGCTTCCAGCAGTTACCACTCTGTAGTTACCACCTCCTTCGTTCAACTTGCCACACTGCTGTGACAGTGGAAAAAGAAGCATATGGGTGGCAAAGTGTACAGCAAGTGGCATCAAAAGTATTTGCGCTTTATTATGACAACTGACATTAGTTTGTTTGATATTTGTGTTCGTTGGTTGACTCGACGGCGATGCGTGTCCCAGTCTCTCTTAGCTTGATAAGATTTAATTGAGTTGACATTGGTGTGAGTGCTGGGCAGACTGAAGACTAAAGAGTCAAGTATGAAGAGTGGATAACGCTGCGGTTCGCAATCCGGAGCAATTCTAAGCAACGCCTGCGGCCAATTGTGGGAAAAGTCAAGTGTTCAGTTGCTGCTCTTTGGCTCAGTTTGTTCGTTCGTTCATTTGCTTGTTTGTTTGTTTGTTTGTTTGCCTGTTTGCTTGTCTGACTGTCTGCCACACGCTCAGTTTTCAATTGGAGTCTTTTTGAAGTCGTTAACCTTCTTGTGGCCATGCTAAGGGGTTAAGGTTAATGCGTGTTAATGCGACTTAATCAAACCAAAATGCACAACTAATCAACTGCAGCAGTTGCTCATACCATTTCACCCCCATATCATTTGTACTTCCTTCTTCAAACAACAACAGCAAAGAAGAAGCCACCCGAGGGTCTTCTGAAACGGAATCTTTTGCTTTGCATGCGAATTGAAAAAGTTTTGCGCGAAATTTTTTTAATGAAATAAATTAAAAAAGCTGTCAGCTGACAGTAAGTTTGTATTAGAACTGATAAAAAAAATAATAAAATGAACACAGCAGAAGAAGATGCTCACCAACAGCAGTTCCCAGGAAATATGCTTAAGTGTTGAGTTACGCTAAATGGATTTTCAACTTGAGCGGGACTTGAACATAAAAAAATAATGTAAACTACTGCCAACTAAACTGTCATGAGAGCTTAAAAGAGAACAAAAATAAGAAAAAAAATGGAAAAACGTTAGAAATAAAATAAAATTCAAATAAGAAAAACTGGAGACGCCATGAAATTCGATTAGTAACATGCCATTAAAACGACTGCCGAGTCCTGGGACTTATTCAGGCTGCAGTTAAGTATTTTAAAATTTATAAGATGCCAAAAAGTTAGTCCGTAAGTTTTGTTGAATTAATTAGGCAGGACTGAGCGAGTTACGAGTTGAAACAACACAGAACAGCTAACAATAGTTGATTTATCGACTCTATTTTGCTTAAGATATACATTATCCGATGTATGTAAGTTAGTTGATTTATTAGCTTATATACATTTTAGATTTATTTGTCAGAAATTTACCACTAAATTAATTTTGATATCGTTTTATACTTGCAATTATTCAAAGGCAGAACATAAGTCTGTTAACAATTGTAATTGATTTAATAAATTAATAATAAGGGAAGGGAATAAATGAATAATAATTATCAAATAATACATCGATAGAATATACCTATCAATTATTTTAAATAAATATTTCGCAACTGCTGAAATATGTTTGATCAAGACAATAAGATTTAATTAATTTGCATGTACTCAATTTCGATATGTTGCATGTAATATTAATAAAAATGCAATACTATTGTACATTGCTAATCGGAATGTTGAAGGCGTAAACAAAGCAATACATTTTAAAGGCAAAGCAGCTTAGCAATAAGAAATACACACAGATTGCTAGACCATGGCTCAAAGCAATGAGATCACATAACTAAATATGTACGAGTGTGTAGAACTCTATGACTGTTTAAATATATATGCATGACTTTCAATATAATCGTAAAAGGTATCTACAACAAGCGAGTAACACGATAATAAAACACATCTTGGAGCAGGCAACAAAAAGTGCTCACAAATGATAGTTGGCAAGACAACAAGAGTGTCCTGTGGATGAGCGGGAAAGTCGGGAGTGCAAGTACTTCAGGAGCATTTACAATGGAAAAAACACAGACAAACAGAGAGACCGAGAACACTTTCATATGTGTGCTAGAAGTAGAACTACTTATGGCAGGCAAGCTAAAGTGCAGGAAAAACTAACTAATACACACATAGATATGTATATATTTATGCATATGTATATGTCTGTAAATGTGTGCATATGTATACTCTATAAAACATTTATTTGTTTTTGTCGGAAACATTTGGTGCGTATGATAATAAATACTTAATCCGCAACAAAAGAATATTAAAAACAACAACAAATGGATATGCTAAAGAGCATAACGAAATGCATAAAAACAAATGGTTGGACTGAAGTGGACCGAGTAGGGTACTTCATACATACATACATACATACATATGTATGACAGCTGGTGGACTAGAGGGGTAAGCAGGTGTACCCTCTATTCGTATGTGTAGCACAACAAAAGGCGCTTTTCAAATGTAAAATGAACTTGCTTTTCATTCCACTCAAACATGCATGCATATATACATAAAATTATAGTATGGTACATACATAAAAGCAAAAGACCAGAAGGCAAATAGTCGACTAGTCAAATACGAGTATGTATGTTTTTGTGTACTTTTTGTAGTCTATGCTGTTGTGCCACATGGCTCTGGTAACTTTATCAAAAGCAAATAAAACTTGGCGAGCAAATGTTAACAAACCACAATAAGCCAAAGCCGCAAAACAGTTTTCGTCATTTTCCAAAGAAAAGTCATTAAAAGCGAGCAAGACAGAGTCGCTCTCAGCTCGTACAATTATTACAATAATAATCATACGCACAGTTGCACAGTCTGAGAGATTGAGGTGGAGATGGAGATGGAGATTTCGGAGAAGGCAGAGATAGTGGGCGGACTGTGACAACAACCACATCATCGAACACAACCAAAAATACAACAAAATCTATTACAGATAACAGTCAGTCAGGGTAGTATACTTACATACACACATAATATACAGTACGTATTTGCTGTAGTTTAGTTTTATAATTACCATTTTATGCGGCCTCTATTTACACATAGAGTCTATGTTGTTGCTTTTGGTGCTGTTACTCCTATTCCTACTTACTCCTACTGCTACTGCTATTGTTAGTGGTGTGAGTTGTTAGTTTCAACAAATATTAACATTTTGCTGGAACGATAAGCGAAAACTTTACATCCTGTGCGTGTGTGCTGCGTTTTGGCTATGAATTTGAATTTGAAGCACATTTTCATTCTATCTAACTCCATCTTTCTCTTTCGTTCTCTCTCTCTCTCTCTCTATTTAACTCTCGCATACGCTAGCGGCACAATATTATAGAAATGTTTCCAAAAAAGTTTGCATTGCTATCAAGAGGCCATCTAAAGTGAACATAAGCATAGACCTCGTCTCTTACGCCATCCCAATTCTTAGTCCTCAATCCTCAGTGCTCATTCCTCATCCTCTCTGGTTGTCTTCATTGCTGAAAAGTTGTCCGTGTTAAACTTTAATTAGAACTACAGCTCCCTCTCGGTACTCGGTTGCCTAGCAACAAATACGCGATCCCAAAACTTTGCACGGCTTAATGCGTATTTACATATGTAGTCATTAGATTATAACATATTAGCAGGCAGTCGGCATCACAATGAGATGCTCCTGAGTGGTGAGGTTCTTTAATTTTTATTAAAATTGTATTATATTACATTAATTCACTTCATAGAGTATTAAAGCAAATAACTAAATTGGTAATTTTTAGCTGCGTTATTGTTATCATACATATATTAAATATATATTAATACTCAGATAAATTTCACATCTTTATGACGTGTTTTTATTTATGTTATATATTTGTATTCACAGACTCGACTGCTTTTTAAATCTATAAAATAAATATAAGCAATTGTTTGGGAATTCGCATATTTTGCAACCGCGAAAACATATTGAATTTAATTATTAACTATTTATTGCTCATTACATAAAACAAATTGACACAGAGCAGCATTCGTGCTGGCCTATCAGCCGTAGCAGCTGTCTGTGTATGTGTGTGTGAGTGTGTGTTGAATTACACTCAATTTGTTGTAGTGGCAGTGACTGGAAATTGACTCGCTTGACACAAAGAATTATATTACGCATACGCCGTGATATGCAGGCGACGTTGCAGTTGATGTCAGGCCAGTGAACGAGGCGGAGTTCAATGTATTGGAAAATTGCAAAAAATTTGTCATACACAAAAACAAACACATTAAGGCTACACTTTGTAGTCGATTGTTGTTGACTGTTGACTGCTCTTGGTTGATGTCTGTTGGCTGTTGGCTGTTAGCTCTTTCAGTTGTTGCTGTTGCTGTTGTTGTTCATTGTTTGTGTCTGAGGGCGACAAAATAATTTTACAATGCTGACACATTTTATGTTTATTAAATCAGCAGCCAGACTGGACCAGGCCGGACTGAACGGTGCGCTACAGGACACTCAAGCCCCAAAAGTGAACCCCAATTTGTGCATGCTTCATTTGATTAAACATTTATGCTCAATGGCCGACTCTTGTTGTTCTTTGGCTGACGTGTGAGCTATGTGTGCATATGTATGTGTGTATATATAAAATCATTCCATATGATTTACCCGGCAGTTCATTGGTCAAGTCAGAGGCGCTGGTCCGTCCCATCTGGTTGCCTGGATATTGCAGCTCCGGCGGTTGCTGTAAGCAAATCTATTGACCCGAAAATTAATTGATTGGAAAATAATGTAACATGCATTTATTGATTCATGTTTGAGGCGACTCTCGGCACATGTGACCAGGCAAAAACAGAGACAGAGAGAGACAGAGACAGAGACAGGGGCAGTGGCAGAGGGCAGAGGTCAACAAAGCTTGTATCGCAACCAAACACAGTTGTTCCCCAGTCTTAGATTGAGGTCAGTAAAAGGTTGTATGGCATATGTATCTAGCTGATGCTTTCAATTTGGTTTCCGGTCAGTCCACTTTAATATTTATCTACTTACTGTACACATTGTACTCATACAAACATATTCGTATACACTTTTGCCTGTTTTGTTCATAATGATGATCACAGTCTGTATGTATTTTATGTAAAATCTGTATTCAATTTGCCAGTTGAACATCTGTGCAAATATCAAATATTGACTACAAATACTTGCTGGCTTGGTAGCCCGAAAGTCCATTTCCCACTTAATATTGTCGAGTGCTGTTGCCTTTACATTAAATTGCAATTATGTATATATGATTTTATTTACTCGACGGTGCTGTTGTCCTCATTTATGCACACATATATAGTACATACAATATATGAATATATAAGTGTTATTTGTTCACAACGAAAGTTACGAGAATCATAAAAGTCCTCTGAGTTCAGAAGTGACTGGGTGTTAAAGAGACATGTCACAAGCAAATTTCACCTTCAGTCCGTGGTAAATTAATTTCATTTATTGCATCTATTAATAGTCTAACGTTCATACATGTGCAAACATAAATATTTTCGACTTTGTGCGCAGCAACTGTAAGTCAAGTTGAAATCATAACAGAAATTGTTTAGCGCGCTGTTATTCCCAATGTAGATAACAGTGCCATGTTGTTGGCAGAAAGCTTTCTGTTCAAATTAAGCTATCTCTACTCTTTATTTAAGTATGCCAAAAATTTCTCTTAATTTCTGTTGAGTACAGTGCTTTGGCAGCTGTATAAATAAAATAATATATGTAGTTGGTACATTTTAGAAACATGTTGGTTAGCATAAAAATAATACCAACTAAGGAGTGATTTGTTTTGAAAAGATTATTAATTATTTCGTATTCACATTATTATACGTCAATTTTGATTTTTGATTAATTCGTCTGATTTTTTAGCACTCAAACTTATTCTTATTCAGTGACACTTGAATGCTTCTCCGCATTCAATAACTCAAAATTTATCGTTTCTCAAAATCTCACGCACGCACGCACAATACGCACTTCCAATCATCCGTCTATCGACCCATCCATTCACTTATCCACACTTCTGGGCATTCCATGGTGATTTCAGCTCATAACTCAAAATGTATTTAGTAGCCAATCAAGCAGAATGACAGGCACAAGTTAAGCAACAAAAACAATCGCATAAGCATCTACTTGCAGACAAAAACAGAACATTCTGTGCCACAACAACAACAACAACAACAACAGCCACATCAACAATATTCTGAGGTGATCCATAAATGAAAATTGATAAACCTGGACACACGTGTCCGCTTTCATCCCATTCCATCTAATTTATGCGGACCAAGGAAGATTATATGGATTTATACATTTGGATGTTTATGTTTTCTGTGGGTTTATTGTTTTCTTCTCGTCATATTTGTGTGACTTACGTAAAATTCTGAATTCATTCATATAGATTAATGTGATATTTCTATGTATATTTATTAGTTATACCTCAAATTATGCAACATCATGTTCACTTACCATAGCTTTCTGTGGTATTTGTTATTCGTATTGCGGCGTAGGAAGCTTCTCAGTTCTCAGCCAGAAAACCTTTACTTTTCATTGTAAGTCCAATATAAATTATAATTTTCTATTATGCCATACTAAATTAATTTTTTTTTCGTACCCAACCACAGCCGACAGCATAAATTCAAAAACAAGAGACCCTCAAGTTTGGCACCATTGCTTATAATTAAATTAACTTGCCAATAGTACACAGAATTGTCCTTCAGACAGGCGTCTCATAATTGAAACCATACCGAGAAAAAAGGGCTAAAAGGTTAGTTGTATCCCACCCACTGTGCTAACTGATGAACCTCGACAGTTGCTAGCAAGTATTTTCGGATGGGAGACAACAAAAACAACAACAGTAACAACAACAACAACAACAACAACAAAAAAAAGGTCACCAATAAAGTAATTAGGCGCTCAGTGTCCGAGAAATTTGTTACATCAAAGGACAGTGTCTCTTACCACCAAAATCGTTGGTGTCTTTTGTGTAAAGTTTGAAGCGTGAGGCGTGAGGCGGGAGGGGAGCAGAGGGGAACAGTTTTGTTACCTTTTGTGTGCAGCTGCCGGCTGCTAACAATATGAGATTCAATTATTGCAAATAGGCCAGAAAGTGTGCGGCAAAAAGGCCTGTGAAATGAAGTTCTAGATGTAGATAACTAAATTGCCTTCTAAGTGAAACACTCGACGCACTAAAAGTCCAAAAGGTTGCAAATTGAGTGATTGCCTGTGGATAATGGAAAAACAAATGAGTGAGGCTTTCCTATTGTAAATATGACGCAATTATTCAAAGTGAATTTAACCAATTCTTAAATACTTTAGTCTCTTTAAAGTATTTCTATTTCATTGCTTAAGCTGACTGAAATCCGCAAGCTCAGAGTATCCTTTAATTCAGTCTTCGATTTTTGTAAATTGCCCAGCATTTGGACAGTCCTGAGTCCTGTCAGGACCTGCTCTTAAACTTAACATTGCCTTTTGCCCGAACTGCGACTGCTGCGATCCCTGACCGATAAAACAGAGACAGAGTGTCAGAGATTTTATGTCGATGTTTGTGTGAAAATCTGTGCCATAAAAAACCTAAAGAAAACGGGGAAAAAAACAATATGCTCTCCACCAAGAACTAAGTTAGTGTAAAAAACAACAAGAAAAAAACTAGCAAAGCAAATTTCTTATCAGCTACAAAGTGACAAAAAAGCAACTGAAAACTGTAGAGTGATATGCCCAATTGTAGCTTTAAAGTTCTTCCTTTTTATTTTACATTTAGTTGTTGTTTTTTTTGCGTTTTTCTACTGATACTGAAGCGTCATACTGGCGACACTTTTATGGAGAAGATGGAGGTACATTGTCTAGGTGTTGGACGGCTTCAAAGATGGCACCCAAAGCCCGAACAGCCAACACCAGGGAACATGTCAAGAATGCGGCAACTGTCATAAATTTAAGTCGAATTTCTGGTCTTGTTTATGTTGGTCTGTCTCAACTCAGATAATGTAAGTATATACCACACTTGTTTGTATGTGTGCGATTGTATATGTATGTATGTATATATAGATATAAGTACATTTTTATCGAAGTTGGCTGGCTAAAAAAATGGCTTTTTAAAAAATTACATTAAATGTGTGCGCTTCAGTGGGCAGGAATTTATTTTGTTGCATGGTCCTTGGACTAGGACAATGCTGTCGCCCAAGTGGCGGACTACACAACAAGTACAACAACAACAACAACAACAACAGCACACTATAAACCAACAGCAAATGGCACTTCAAGTGCCAGACAATCAATTGCGACAGAAACAGGCACAACAAATTGCCGGCTGTCCCATGCAATTGTCTTTGAGCGGGGGCAAGTCCCCCCCTTTGCCATTCACCATTTGCCATTCGCCACTGTCCATTTACAACTTAAAGTTATGCTATTTTGAGGCACTGTGTTGCTGCTGTGACTGTCGTGCATTTATCATAACAAATTATATCACGCCACACATAATTATAAAACTAATTAGCTAAGAGATAACAGACAAATGGCAAAATTCCGAGGTCAGGACGAACAGAAACTGGAAGTTGGCAGGTCAGTCAATGCGGTCAACGAGCCTTGGGCATGCCTTTAGTTCTCTGTGTGATTTCTACAATTTCTTTTCATAATTTAAAATAATTTCAATTGATTGAAATACATGTATTTTGCATAAATTTATTATTATTTATTTTACTTTATTGCTCTTCCTTCTTGTACTAGCGTCACTTCCCAAAGACATGGTATGCTACATCAATTTGTTTTCCTAACTTGACTTTTTTTCCTGTTGCTGACATCTAAGGGCTCATGGTGTCGATAACAAGGGTAGGCCAAAAACATTGTCTCATTTTCGATTGTATTTTCCATCGAGTGATACACACAAAAAGATCAAAGATAAATTTCCAATTTCTGTGCCACGCCTCATCAAACGTTCCAAATACCAAATACACTGACAAAATGCCAAACTGAAGTTGAAGGCGGGGTGAGGGGTGGGGGTATCTCTCTCTCAGAAATGAAACTTGAACTCATATGAAAAGCTTTGCCATTATACCACGCTTATTGTGGTGTTTGTTGTATTGTTGTTATTATTGTTGACGTTATTGTTATTGTAACGCCGCGTAGACGACACTTTAACAATGTATTTTTTTTGCTTCAGTTTTTTTTTTTTTTTTTTTTTGGATAATTCGTCCTGCGTCGACAGCTTTTGTTGGCCAGTGCCAAACACTTTACAACACTTCACACAATGCGCTCGGCAAATGAACGTGGCCCGTGCGCTGTCAGACTTCCAAATATCCTGCCATAGTCGGGACTCGACTCGACTCTGCTGCCAGCATTGGCCACTCAATGGCAGCAACAGCCGCAGCAAACCGTCAGCAAACGATATCCATCAACAGCGACAGCAACAACAGCAACAACAGCAACAACAACAATAACGACAACTTCAATTGTGCTGTGGTACTGTGATGTCAGCACCAAATGATGCAATTAAGTTAAATTTTAACGTTGCAAAACTCACGACAATTCCAGCATTTACTTTGAAGTTCCTTCTCATATCCAGCAATGTCAAAGCAATAAATGTAAGACATTCTTCTTTTTCTCAATTAAATGGAAACTGAGTGAAGTGGGGAAGAAAGTCGGATTTCTTATGATTTTTAATGCCAACAATTGCATTAAATACAGTAAAATGAACTGTGTTGCCAACTTTTGCTGTGAGTGTTATTAAATATTTTATTTCAAAATTTGATTTTTTCTCTGCATTAAAGTTACTAATAATAACTGTGGATTTGTTAGTTAAGGCTATGAAATGATAAGAACAAGTTTCGAATTAATTAATCAGTTTTTTCAATTCAAATATCGGTGTGATATTTTAATATACTTTTTGAAGTTTTATTTAAATGCTATGTTTCAACATATTAAGCAAATCTTCAGTATTTTAAGTTTAATGTGAGAGTATATTGATTGGACTTGTAGGCAGCGATTATTTCTATTCAATTCAAACGTGTATGTGGAATATGCTGTAATGTAGGTAATATAAATGAAAAGTAGTCAGACATTCTGTCTTTAAAGCTTATTGACAGGCAGGCAACAATTTATGTCCTTTGCACACAACTCAAATTACTCGCATTATCTACGCACTTCGCCACGCATCACACAAATCTATATGTCAACTGAATGTCCTCAACCCCCCAACTTTTAGTTCGTCCCCCCCGCAAAAAAAAAAAAAAAAATTGTGGGTTTATTGACCTAGACACCAGGAGCTGAACGACAAATTGCAAGAAAAGCGTGAAATAAGTTGGAAACATATGGAGAAATTGACTGCTTGGTCTGTCTGATAAGAAAATTTGTGTGTGTCCTATTAACACATAGATATGTATGAATGCAGACAGTGGGCACTCCTTTTAGTGAACAGACTGGCAACAAAATATATAGACTGTTCCTTGACAGGATATCAGACTGTGCTGCCCACGTTGGTCACCCTCGGTTGTGTCCATGGAGATTTATTAGTTGGGCGTTAATCCCCTGCGGCCTAATACATCATTTCAATTTGTTGCAAGTCGTGTTTATTTGCTCAAGTTTTCGTATATGGAACTGGCAAACTCCAGCATACAAGGGGAGAACAATTTGTGAGGGGAATTTCAAAGAGATTGCCAGCCATCGGCTAAAACTATTTCACTTATTTACTTTCATAACTTGCAAATTGTCAACTTATTGTTGGCTTGCCATGGAACGGAGACAAAAAACTCTTCAGAGTAGTGCAAAAGTTTTCATGCTGTGGCAGTTGTTCGGGTAAGTGGCTTATTATGGGCCACTGGGCGTGCCACGGGGAGTGGCACGGGGAGTAGAGTTGCCCCAACCCCTTTTAATACATTTTCCTTCATTTGTGCTTTCCCTTCCTCTTTCTTGTGGTTCTTCTAATGACAATGCTATATCTTCTGCTGTGATTACTTAGGTGTGTATATATAATTTAATTAGCTTAAAAGTCAGACTTTGATTTCACATGGCGAGTGCGTGCCAGTGATTTATATTGACAGCTGGCTATAACTACTGCCTTCCTATGGCTGTATTAGCCGAGTGAGTTATCAGCTATCAGCTATCCTGGGGAGATTACCTTCACATGTGCTAGGTTTATACTATAAATAAAATGCTGGATGCCATTAAATGATACAAAATATCTACTTATAAAAGCACAGTGACTGATAGAAAAGAGGTCTATAAAATGAAAAAATTACTTTTAGATTAGTACAGAAATACACAATAAATATACGAATTTTATTACTATATATACAGTTGACTTTCTCTGAGAAATTATTTACACAAACTTAATTAATTTCAGCCTTTTGGCACACTCCTTGACTTTCTTAATAGACTCGTGGCTTGAGACCCAGGTTAATGCCTGTTGATGAACGTAAGATCAAGTTCATGATGGGTTTCACGGGATCACCAAGGGGCAGCAACTCAAAGTGTCTCAGCATTTTACTAATGGTGCTCTTCATCTCCAACATGGCGAACTTCTGACCAATGCAGTTCCGGGGACCCGCTGAAAATGGAGTGTAGGCAAATACATCGATGTTGCTGATATTTGCCGGACTAAAGCGATCTGGATTGAATCTTTCCGGTTCTGGGAAAAACTCTGGATCACGATGGGCAAGATAGGTGACCATAATAAAGTTGGTCTTGTCCGGGAATAGTTTGCCATCTGTCGAAAAAAGAATGCATAAAGTATAGAACAAGTGAAGATAGAATATAGAGAAACCTACCTAGTACAACATCTTCAGTTAGTTGTCGACCAATCATTGGAACTGGTGGATATAAACGCAATGATTCCTTAATCACGCACTCCAGATACTTCAACTCGCCCAGATCTCGCATTGTAATCGGCTTGGACTTGTCAACGCCAATTACTTCTCGTACTTCCTGAAAGGCGCGTGCTTGCACTTCGGGATCCCTTGCCAGTAGATAAAGGGTATAGGAAATGGCACTGGTGGTGGTGTCGTGACCCTCAAACATAAATGTATCCACCTCCTCCCTGATGTCCTCATTGCTCAGTGGCTGCCCATCCACTGTGGACTGCAGCAGGACATCTAAGAGCGCCATGCGACGCTTGCTGCCAACGTCATCCTCCTCAGCATTTGGGGAGTTGTTACTGGACTCATTAAGGGACTTCTTCAAGGTATCGCGACGCTCCGAGATGACCCTGTCCGTAAAGTCGTGCATTAGCTTGATGTTCTTCATCAGTTTCCGGTAAAGCAGTGGCCAGAAGAGACGCATGGTAGCATCGAAACGTTGCAGAGGATTCATAAAACGCTCAGCCATCATGTTGGACACACTAAATGCAAACAGCTAATATCAATCATGGCCAACTGAATGTGTGAATCACTTACACTTTGACGGACTGCACATAGGGAAAGTCGGGCGACCGCTGAGCATTGATTTTCACGCCCATCGACGTCTCGGCGATAATGTCGAGGGCTGCCAGACAGGCAACTGGGAACATATTGATGACAGTCTTGCCATCGGCACGATCGTATAGCTGTTCAGCCATAATGGCACTCTGTTGATCGAATACCTCCACGAACTGTTCGAGTATCTTGAAGTGGAAGGTTGGTGTGATGATCTTTCGGCGTCTGAACCATTTGTTCCCCGTACTTAACAACAGACCAGTACCGAGCCAGCAATGTAGCAGACCATAGAGGCGATTCTTTGGTAATCGTCTGTTGACTACTCAAAATTGCCTCAATCAATCGTATATCGGAGGTAAAGACTCCAAACTCGTGAAACATTGTAACGTAAACCATTTTGCCATGTTTATCAATCAAACGCTTCTCCAAATCCAGCATTGCTGTAAAGGGTTAATAGGCCCTTAGTTAATATCTTAGATTAAAGCTCGTTTGTCACCTACATTCAGCGTTTTCCCCGAGCATGAACAAGGGTGCATTGCCCAGCAGAGGGAGCTGAAGGGGTCCACGAGCCCCAGCTGCAGCAAACATTTTGTTCTGCCTCCTCATCTTCAGATGATTCCAGAGGAACAAAGCCGACACAAGCAGTGCAACAATTTCCAGCCACATGATTTCAAATTCAATATGAATAAATACAAATTATAAAATAATCCACTATCTGAAAAATGTTTATTAATAACACCAGCCGCTCGATTCTACAGATAATGTTAGACTATTTGGCTGAATTTGTCTGCTGTGCCACTTTTATACCTAGATGAGCTTCAGCAAAGGCGATAAGCTTATCAGCAACTTTTAGACTCTCTCTCGATTTTTTTTAATACGTTTGGTGAATTGAATAGTGCAGCTGCAACAACTAATCAACTTGTACAAACAACTTGTAAAGTGAGCTGTATTTTATTTTATTACCCTTTGAATGTTTTATGTACTAGCATTAGATAACGATCAGAAGATACTCCCTGATATGCATACATATGTATTTTATAAAATCGGTTATATGAGATACGTTTCTAATGTGTTTCAATCCGTTATAAATATCTGTTTTGCAAATTTTCTATATATATCAAACATTTTTCAATATCGCTGGTTCATTCTGAGTCGACAGTTTTGAATTTTTAAATGTAATCATGATATGGCAAAAGAAACACTTTCCTGTAGTATAGTGAACAAATTCTTTATCTTCTAGCTCACTGGGTTGACATTTTTTCAAGATAAGAGTCGCTCCAATAAAATACAAGCAAAAATTTTAATCAGTTATTTAGAATCAAATGCACTCAATTTTTGTGCACAATTTAGTATTTATTAAAATATGCTTAGTATCAATGAGAACGATATATTTTATATATTTTATAAAATCGGTTATATGAGATATATTTCTAGTGGGTTTCAATCCGGTATAAATATATGTTTGGCTATTTTTCTATATATATCAATCATTTTCAATATCGCTAATTCATTCTGAGTCGAGAGTATTAAATTTTTAAATGTAATCATGATATGACAAAAGATACACTTTCGTATAGTGTAGTGAACAAATTCTTTAACATTTTTGTTCACAGGGTTTCCCAAGATAAGAGTCACTCGAATGAAATACAAGCAAAAATTTTAATCAGTAATTTAGAATCAAATGCGCACAATTTTTATACATAATTTAATATATATATAAATACGCTCAGTATTAAAGAGAACGATGAATCGATGTGATTATGAATGTGATTATTCTATCACTGTTCATATTTTCCATACCTTCTCCTTGACACTTTTCAAACGGTCATAACTTTGTTAATATTCCATCGATTTCCTTGTGCAATGACAATTTACTTATAATTTGGTCTATATTTCGATTCTGAATACCATTTTTAACTCTTTACTGTCCATCTATGTCAAACTTAGATACAGGGTATATCAAAGTCAAGAACACACTAAGCAGGTGCTTGGGAGAGAACTTTTAACACTTTGCACCCAGAACTAGTTGATAACGATAACGAGTTGTTTACCAAGTGAGTTTTTTAATAACATAGCGCTAGATTTGTTAGGATAGGTTAAGGTATAATTACGTATACGTTGTTCGGTATTAATCTAATCTGGTTGATAATGATAACTTGTGTGATAGTTAATCTATTTATATGTATATAAATGTTTTGACGTGTTGGAAATGTTGACTCATTTGTTGTTCCATTTGTTGTTGCTCCTTTGCGTTTGCATTTGCTCAATTTCCTCTCTAATCAACTCAATTAGTGGAAATATAATAATAGCAGTTCAAAGCGAGTTGAACCGCAAAACGTACAAAATGATTGTGTTACAAGGCTGTTAGAGGATGGGGTCGAGGGGTCACACACAGAGAAAATTTGCATAGTTACACTGAGCAACAGAAGTATTTGCATATTGTATGGCTGCTTTGACGTGAACCGAAAGATAATCACACGTGCCAGGTCCGTGTCCTGACCGCCATTCCTTTATTTCCGCTTCTTTCACTTGCTTTATTTCTTTTTTTTTTTACCATCTTTGTTCGGTTTATTTGCATGAGCTTGTATTTGTTTTTGTTTTTGTTGTTAATTTCCTACACGGTGTGGTGTGTTTATGATTGCCAAACTACCCGCAGCGCTGTTTGTGTGACTACCATGTGGTAGAATGAAGCAGAAAGGCCAACAGGGACACAGGAAGCATGAAGGATGAAGGATGAAGGCGCCGAAGGAGCAGAAGGAGTCGGTGGCAACGGTGGCACTTTCGATCTCTGTCTGTGGCATTTGGATGATTAATGTGTTTACACAGCCAACGAGCGTTGCGGTCGAGTCTGATTTGAAAGGGTTAAAAGGCGTAAACACAAACATTCTCAGGCACACACCACACACACACACGCGCATACTGTGCTCACTCTTTGCGTAATTTTGTTTTATATTATTCTCTTCTTGGAATTGACTCTCACATGGGAGCAAGATATTAAAAATGCTCCAGTAATCTTTTATTTGTTTGCATTTGCCAATTTTTGTTTTTATTTGTAGCAGCGTCAACAATTTAATTAGTTAAAAGCCAGAGCCCTCGAGCACATTCACAAAACCAGTTAAGCAGATTCATGTATCTTACGACCATATATGTATGTATATGTCTGCATACATGTATGGGTTTATATCATGTGTCTCATCTCGTCGAATTTCTGTTGGCTGCCATTTGCTTTCATTTTGCTGAGATGCTGCCGCATAATCTTTTTGTGCCGCGTTAAGTGGCTGAAATTGAAATTTACGATTGTACGACAGGTAACGTAAATGAATGTGTGCCAACTTGGCCAACAAACTGGCAAGTGGCCAGGAGAGAAAGATGAGCGAGTGCTTCGGAAAATATACTTATAAGTAACTATTTCTGAATATACTTTTATACACCTTTAAGTTTACTGCGTGTCACGCTGCCATCTCTAGTGTGAGTTCTAAATTATTTAAGTAGTCCAGACACAGGCAGGTGCCAATATTAAATAGTTTAAATGAAAGCCTCAAACGGAGGGGGTAGGAGATGGGAACGGATAGTAGTTGAGGAAGTTAGTTACGTAGGAAACTGGCTTTATGGCTATGATAAGCAGGTCAGACCCTTTTGATTTGGTTTAGGATTTGCGGTTGTCGCTGCCTCCATTGCTGTTCCCCTGTTTGCCTTTTCAACTCGTTAGTTATGCGCCAAGCCGAAGGGACGTATCCTTACGGTCCACACTCCTCCCCACACTCCCCACAGAACTGGGCTTAAGGTTTATTTAAAAGGCCAATGCCACATGTTTGGGGTTTTGTGTGTGTTTTAATATGACACCTTTGCCGATGGTAATTTATCACCTTAGCACTGGGGACATATGCTTTGGGCAACCCATAGTTGACTCTGTGTGTGTGGGGTGTAGTTCTGGGTGCATGTGCGATTGTGTGTGTTTTGTGTTTTTATAAGCACTGGAGGATTAGGCCAGCACTGACTTTAATGTGGGACCAACTGATGCTGACTGGCAGATAATTAGTGAGAGTCCAGAAGATTTATGCATGCGTGTAAATGGCTTAAAGTAGCTCTTCCAAATAAAACCAAATTAAATGTAAACAAACTAAGCGTCTAATTAAATCACAGCAGGGCCAATATGTGAAACGGACTACCTAACTCAGCTACCTAACTGTCAAAAATGTGAAATGTCCCATCAATCTGGCCGAGCAGCTGGCTGCACGGGGCATAGTGCAAGTCATAAAGCTGACACTTGGCCACAGCTTCCGACTCCCCCTTTGTCTGCCTACTCCCTACTCCCGAACTGTTAATTAAGTTTATCCAACTAAATGTCAACGTTTTGTGCACCTTTATCAACTGTAAAAATGTCATATTAAAATGGCTAAACCTTCTTGAGCAATGTGGTTGGCAAAGCTGCTTGTGTCTCGATTTCTGGACAGCTGAACCTTTGGCCGTTTACGTGACGTATGTGTAATGTGTGACAGGCAGACAGACTGACAGACAGCATGTATTTTTCAATTAAATTCTTTGTTACATTTTATTAAATGTTTATTTATTATAATATTTGTTTAATTCTTTTTTGGCACAACTCAAGCGATTATCTGGAATTTTGATTTACAATTCATTGGTTTTGGGAGTCTATTTGCCAAACACTTGTCCCAAAACAATTCGATATTCAAATGCTATTTTTCAGATTGCTTTCAACTCACTACAAGTATCTGCATTAGTATTTTCAAATTTCAACAAATTCAATGCAAATTTCAATGGCACTCGGGTGGTTTTAGATTTTGTGTTTATTTTGGAATTGCATTTTTCGCAACTACATTTAAAGAGGAAAAACTATCAGGCAAACGAAAAATAGAAATTGTTTGCCCATTGGTATCTTGGCAAATTATAAACGAATTTGTTGCTGCTTTTTACAACATACTCGTGAGCCAAACTCGAATGACAACGGAACTTATCTGTATCTTGACTTCATTTGATATGCGTGACAGGTAGGAAGTTGCTTTGCTGCCGGTTTGTAGGTTGGTTCTGGTTGCTTGGTTTCCTCTATTCCCCATCTCTCAGTTTCCCAGTTTGCCAGTTTCCCAGCTTCTCTGCTTACCCTCATCATCATCATAATCATCATTAGCAGCGTCATCCGAAAAGGCAACAGCAATGGCAGCAGCGAGTATCCCAGATCAAAGAACTTTGACAAAAATTAAGCTCACCTATGTATTTGCCACGTCTGCGCTAATGAGCCATAAAAATGCTGCCTAAACGGCTGTTGCCTTTCAAACAGACGCATCTCCAAGTTGACTACACTGAAAAAAACGGGGGATACCCACTTCATATAGCATTATATTTTTAAATATTATTCATATCTCAGTAGATCAACTCAGATGATGATATTCATAAATAACATAGTTTATGTTTTTATTTAATTACAAATATTTTCTTAACTCAAGAAAGTGTTCAATTATCTAAACGGAATCAGAATTGTATTATTAGTGTAAATGAATAGATTAATATGTAGTTAGCAATTTTAAAATATAACCAATCATAATATTAAAACAGTTGGTTCGTTCGTTGTGACCCTTCAAACTTTTGTTGAAATATAAAAATACAAAAATATTTAAGTTAAATATTATGTTAATGCCATGTAATATGAATTTGTATTTATTCTGATGCTGTTTTGATTGGTTTGGTCGTTGACACGTCGGCGACTTGGCGGCGTCAGAGCGACAATAAATCAAAGTTTATAATATTAATTTTAAATTCGAAATAAATAGGCAAAAGTTATAAAGCGACGAACTTGTTTGTTGATGGTTATGCAGCGGTCGCAAATTAAACAGAAACTTTGTGCCGAGCCACTGCTAAATATTTGGGCAGCGGCTGTAGCAGCGACAACCCTTAAGTAACCCCAGCAACTGTTTTATTATTAACTTCATTTGCTGGCGCACCACAAAGCGGCAAAGTTTAACTTGCACTACACCAGAAACCAAAAAGGAAAATCTCCAAAAGAGAAAAAAAAAAACACAACAAAATGAAAGACATAAAATAAAATAGCAGTTATAAAAAGCGCACAAAACTTGTTTGTTCAAGAGCAAAAGTAAAAAAATTTTATTAGCCACTGCCTCTGCCTTTTGCGGTGCCCAAAGTTTTGCCAGCGTACAGAAAAATACTTATAAGAAAATCAATCCCTACGGCCAAGTCAGAAATTCTGAGTATTTTATTTATCAACTCACGCAACGTACACCAAACCCACAGAAAAAAGAAAAGAGCAGCGGACAGAGAGAGAAAGAGAGAGAAAAATAGAATACAACATAAAAAATGAAGAAAAAATAATGCAACCTGAACAATTTCCAGAGTTTCAATTCAACTTATGAAACAGCTCGCGGCCATATCGATTTCACGCTTGACGCTAAGAAAATTAACTTTACCAAAGTAGCAGCGGCAACTCCAAAAACCAACAGCCGGCGGAGAAACAGCAGCAGCAGTGGGAGCAGGAGCAGCTGAATGAGATGAAGCAGGAGGAGCAGCAGCAGCAGCAGCAGCAGCAGGAAGGCCGCATCAGCTGAAAGGAGAAAGGGAGAAGGGGGAATGGTAAACCGTCACAGATACTTCGATGCGTATGACAGTGGGTGTTGCAGGAAGAGGGAGAAGACAATTCCTAAGCCCTGCACGTACTGCGGGTCCCAAATATTGTAAGTGATTTGGTGAAGTTCGTCCCAAAAAGAGAGCAAAAAAAAAAAGAAAGAAGCTGGCAAAAAAGTTTCAGAACGCGCATCACACATGTGTGTGCGGCAAAGGTGTTCCCAGCAGCAGCAGGAGCTGTCGATAGAGGAGCAGCAGCAGCCACAGGAGCAGGAGCAGGAGAAGCAAGCAGGACAAGCAGCAGGAGCAAGGAGTTGAAAGCAACGTGCTTGCAATTCAAGAGACGTTCTTCGCGTGGGATTCTGTGCGCCTAATTTGCTATATACTCAGCCATAGATGGGTATGAGAGAGAGAGAGAGAAGCTGTCGGGAACTGCGGGCTTGGAGGGCAATTTTCATAATTCACTGGCGCCCGCAGTCAGACTTTGAACTTCACTTCAAAACTGGTCATTAGCCGTACGCATTGCAAGCACTTTTCAAATGTCATTTACCATTTGGTGTGGCAACGATTTTGTGGCCTGCACCCATGCTTCAACTTCATTAGTCACATCTGAGCGCTGCCTGTGTGTGTGTGTGCGTGTGCGTGTGTGTGTGTGTGGAGTCAGGGGGCGGGCCACTCCAGGAACGCCCAATGCAATTACTGCAAAAGTTCGCGCAAACAACTTTTTGACTTTTGCGCGTGAAATTCAATGAAAATGCCATTATTTGGAGCATTGGACAATGAATGCTGTACCGGGTATACCAATGGTTGATGGCGAGTGGAGGGTGGGGGATTCATGCTGCTGAGTGCATAAGGTGTTAGCCAGGGGCTCAGGGGATACTCGGGCTACTAGGGCTACTAGAGGTTTAGGGTAGTGGTCATTTTGTATGACACACACACACATACAAACTGTCCGCGGACAACAATGAGCGATGTCAAAAACCGCAGTGAACTGGTTATGGACATAGCGACTCAGTGGGGGAAAAGAGATAGGGTTTTTTGGCCAACATTGCAAATGGGAAATACGCGCATAATGTTTATTGGGACAGGGGACTGGCAAAAAAACCGCATCCGAATTGAGTTGCACGACATTATCACCAGTGTGCGACGTAATATGAGCCGCCGCTTGGCCTCCAAAGGGTAGTGTTCACTGTACAGAACAGCATGTATCGCACGATAGTACCGCTGATTTATTGACAAAGATAGCGAAGCCAGAGGAAAATGTGCTAAATGTGTCCCAAAAACTTGAAATAAATACGAGTACGTATTGCATAATTGCGAGTACCACAGCGATAACGATTTTTAAAGATAAATAATATCTCAATACAGGAACAGTGCGAATAGTACAAATAGTTCCATTTAAATTGGTTTTAGCCAGAATATATTTACTTTGACTGTGGAATTAGGAAAGTATTTTTCAATTTTTTATTAAGTTTTATATTTTATTTAATTCCATTTTATTTCATTTAAAAGTAATTCAAAGATATTTGGATTAATCATATTAAATGTACTGATATTAGATTGTATTCTGTGGCGTCGTTGCTTGTAAATATTACCAGCTCTTTAACTGTTGGCTTTAACGTATTTAATGTGGCGTGAATGAGCCGGCAACTTGCCATTATGAAAGCCAATTAGATTTGCACCCTTTGGACAAACAGGTCAACGGGCAACGATGAAAAGTAAACTCGAAAAACGCAATCGGTAACAACAAAATTATACAAAATTGGCACGCGAATTGCATTTTGTTGGTTGCAATATACTATGGGGCAAGTGCTTGGTGAATCCTGTGTATTGCATTGGCGCACAAATGAAGCAATCAGAATCAATGCGCATCACACATACGCAGCGTTGTACACACAACTGTGATAATTGAATATGTGTTCATGTTTATAAGCACGTACTTGAATAGGAATGAGTGCGCTCGTTTAGACAGTCTGCTTGAAATTTCTTTCTGTGGCATCTTCACCTTGTCATTGAAAATGCACAATGAACAAAGTGTCTAAATTGGTTTTGTCTGCTCTAAATTACAACAATTAACTTGCGCACTTGATTAGTTTAGTTGTGCGCAGACAACGCCTTCATGCTATATAATGCACTCAGGTAAAGCTGGCTTCTAAAGTGTTAATTGCATTAGTTGTCGCTGTTGCCTGTTGCCTGTTGTGTGCAGGATGTTGGTTGTTGGTATGTTGTATGTTGGTAGCAGCGTGTTGCTTTGCAACTCACTCCGCCTGCTTATTAAACTCAAATCGATAAGTTACGTGGCGCTAAAAGCTTAATTACACATTTTGTGTGAACAACTTTGGCACCAGCCAAAAGTTAATTAAAAGTCAAGTCACGGCAGCACCGAATACCTTTGCTTAAATAGCGTGTAGGGCAATTGCCTGTGCAAGTTATTTATATCATGTCAACCGGACAAAAGCAATTTGCGATGACAAAATAAGTGCACACTGCACTGTCAGCCAGAGGCCACAATAACAAATGATATGCTAAAGTCGCAGCATTGCATTCCATAACAACCAAACCGGTCTGTACTTGTAGCCTTCAACTATGCAACAACAGCTACAAATGTATCTCACAAAGATCGACTCTAAGATAGTCTGTAATCAGAGGGAAACCTTGAAATCAGCAATATTTGGGACATATTTAATATTAAGATGTAAAAGAGTTACACCTAGTTGTGGTTTATATTTTTTATAGATAGTAAAAATGATGATTTATAACTGCACAGTCAATTAAATATGTTTTTCTATGTCTTGCAGGGTAGCATAACTAACAACAGTTGGTAAAGCAGCCCTTCTGGCTTGCAAGTCATCACCGGAGCAGTCATCAGACAGACGCTGCATGTGGCACTCATTAATTCCGTTTCCATTGCCCGTTGCAAGTTGCCCGTTGCCAGTTGTCCGTTGCCAGTTGCCGTGGGTGCGAGGCAGTCGAATAAATCATACGAAACTCCGGTCATATTTTAAAGATCGTGCAATAGCGAAAACCACATTGAAACGTGGATTGACTATATGCCATGCATTTTTTTGATCCGAATTTTATGCAATTTGCTGCACGAATGCAATCAAAAACAATTTTTGCAGCTTAATAGTTGCATTTATTTACAAGATACATGCATAAGATACATGTATGTCATTTGGAATACCTGAGCGGCAAAAAACGTGCAGATGCTGCATATCAGCCTATCAAGACAGACAACATCAGCTCAAATAAACACGTTGATACTAACGTAATGTCAGTCATTTATAAGACTGTTGAATGTATCCAATAAATAACAAATAGTTTTATCTGCAGAAATGCAGAGCTTGAGTAATGTGAAAATCGATTCGGAATGTTAAAAACAGCTTTTGATCTTTGGCATATTTGGATTTTATAAGATATTTTTATTAGTTCCCAATTTTAGTCGTTTGATTTTTTATATTCAATGATTATTTAACTAATTGAAAGTAGACATAAAGTAAACATCAGTAAAATGTATTAATGAGTGATGGATATATAAATAATCTGATGAAATTTTATTAAATCATCATACCTATTACATTTGCAGTAAAATTAACAAATTACTTATTCTCTTTTTACTATTAATTAATTTTGCAATATTTCATTCAGATTAAAATGAGATATTTCAACATTTAACTACTATGAAAGCCAGCTAGTTTATTTGGCCAAATGACAACCAAAAACTGATTAAAATATCAGCGCAACATGTCAAAAAATCTGTGGCACTTCAGTGCGTTATGCATCGTGCGTTGTGTGTTCCTGTTTGGTTTCCCAACATTTTGTTTTGCTTTGTTTTAATTGCTAAACATTGTCAACACAGATTTGTGTGGCCCGGCGGCGAGAGAGAGAGAGAGAGCGAAATAGACAAAGAGAGCGAGAGAGAGAGTTGCGTTGACAGTATTATTAGTTGGACCTGTACAGGTCCATGGGAAGTGAATGGCGAGTGTTTAGTTGCTTTTTTTAGCCACCGCATAAAATATTCATGTTGCTAAAATATTTTTATCAAAACATAATAAACAAAATTTGCATTTTGGGTGCGAGTTATTATTACAGTTTTTTTCATGACATTCGTTTCCCTTCTTGTTGCGTTACATTTGCCCGCCATTTCATTGTCGTCGTTCTGTTGTTGCTGTGGAAACTTTTTTGATTAAAGATATGCCTGAATGTACAGTTGCTTTCGTTTCTCCAACTATTTACGCCTTGTTGCACTAATTTTTAGGTTGCACCTAATTTTGCAATTTTAGGAATTTCAGAGTTTTACTTGACTAAAATTAAATGACCTAGTATTTAAAACTAGATTACATTCACATCGAGTTAACGATAAATAGTTGGACTGACTATTATACATTTTTGATTTAGCAAATTTAATTTAATAAAACAATTAATTTGCCTATTTAATTGATTACAGTTTTTATTAATTGTACATGGTTTGCATTAATTAAATGTAATATATTGTATGCTCTTTTAAGTCTGTGTTTCCCATAATGTATAAACTTCTGCTTATGTTGCTGTATTGTGCGCAATAATCATACGCCATGTTGTCCCCTTTTAGCATCGCCTGCTTATGTGAGATTTTCAATTTGTTTTGTTTTTCTCACACTCTGTCACACACACACACACAAAACAGAAATAAAAATAGCAAGTTTTGCTTGCTATGTCATTGCCATTTGGAGTTAAACTTTATATATATTTTGCCATAGTAACGGCTATCATAGCTAGCGGGTTGGAAAAGGTCGTCCTTTTGGCCCGATGCTTTCATCAAGAGCAAGACGCGTTTTGCTGTGTAGTGTAGGGCTGCTCTGCTGACTGCTACAGTTGGCCTTAATAACAACACTTGTCGTAATATCGTTTTTATGCCCGGAATGAGGGTTGGGGTTGGTAGGGGCCAAATCGTTTTTATGACACGCACCAGGCGTTTGTTGAATCTACAGCCCTCTCTCTCTCTCTCCGTCTCTCTTGCTGTCTCTCTGTGCAAGATAAAGAATTGATTTTATAGCGTCAAACATGCGATTATGAAAGTCAGAGAGTGGGAAAGCGGAGCAAGGGGGGGCGGAAGGAGTCAAAGGGTGTCACCTAGAACGATGCGGGTGTCTTGGCAATAAAAACTTTGCACAGCTTTTTCTATTTTCTTGTTTTGGCTTCATGCCCCACAACTATTTCCAGCCAGCTTAGTGCTGATCCAAGTCAAAATACATACGCATTTATATTATTAATATCCGAAAAGCAACAAATTCACAAGCAAACAAACAAACAAACAAACAAACACTTTGCTCCCTTTTTGGGCAATACCAATAAAATGATATTTATGACAAATAGTCTGAGTTCACCGGGGACTTCTTCAGTTTAGTAGCTTTGAATGTGAGAATATTTTGCATAAATCAACTTAATGCTATCTGCTAGCAGCTCTGACTAATTAACAGCTGCGACCAACTGATGTAGCAAATAAAGTTAGTCAATTAAAAGTTGTAGATCTGCCTGCACCTGCAAAGAATTTACTTTAATTTCAGCATACTTACAGGTAACTTTATTATATTGAATAGCAAACGGAATAGCTATTTCTAGCAGGACAACCTTCTGGACATAAACTTAAAGTACATGTGCAATTACTAGCTGACAATATTGTGAATGATAACACAAATGATTAAGAGATGAGGGATGGAGAGAGGTGGGGAAAGATGCCGGCGACAAATGACAGATTAGCGCAAATATTTATTTTAATGTCTGCCTTGGTAGCGTTGCGTTAACTGTGTCCACACACAAAGTCAGCCATGGATATGGAGGAGGAGGAGAAGGATCTGGGTTTGTCGGGATGCTACACGGTTATTATGTTTGAGCTGCGCACTTGAATTCCCCGGGCAATTGGCGATGCGGAGCTGCGGGCTTTGTTGGCCATGTTGACGCTTCAGTGCTTATATTGCCCATTAAACACAAAGTCATAATGAGCAGTCGGTTGTGGAAATGGGTTAAAATAACTATTACTACGTGTTGTGTGTAGAGTGTAGCATGTAGCTTATGTAATAAAAGTAAACAGCCAACAAATGGTGCTAAAAACTGCATTTATCAGCACGAACTTGCGACGAGGGTTGCCACAACTCGGAAGGGTGACTCTCTAAAATTGATACGCAGCCAAGGGCTGAAAACTGTTGTTGTTGCCCAGTTGCTGTTGTTCCATGTTGCTCCATTGTTTGCTAGTTTCTCAACTCGAACAATTATTACAATGGCAGCATTTGCTGGCCTCAACTGAAAGTTAATGACAGTTGTTGATTTTGTTTCCGATAGGTTATTGCCCAGGACATTGATGCCTCGAGTTTCAGTTGATATTTCGATATGAGTGTGAAAGTTCTGTTGTTTGTGAAATTGACAGCTCATATGGATCAAGCATCTACCTTGTCATTTTGTGATTGTGATTTGTATTGGGGTTGCAAACAAGGGCAAAGGCATACCATATATCTAAGTTAAAATTTTACTAGTTTTGAGTGAACTTTTCTACAGATAACTCGAACCCCAAATTTAATGTATGCAATAGTTTTAAATTCCAGTAGTTTCAATAAATGTATGCTTCTATCTATACATACTTATATATTTGTTTCTGTTTGATTGTCCGAACTTTACAATAAATGCTTAAAGTAAATGTGTATTTTGTTTAAATATTTTTCAGCTGTATTCACGTTTATTTTTTAAAACGCAGCTTTTGTTTACATTCTAAGATACTCTTAAATTTGCTTCATCTTACATTAACGTTGATTATGGACTGAATTTGCTGCGCAGAGTTATTGGATTTCAATAGTAATTGTAATTAGGCGCAGGTATCTGTAATCTTCATTAAATATGAGCAGCAATTATATTGACAGTCGAAGCCAATTATAATCTGTGTGTGTGTGTGTGTGTGTGTGTGTGTGTGTGTGCGTTACTTATGAGTATGCTTACAGAGGAGCTTACATTATAAGTAGCATGCAGGAGCATAATGACATATTTATATGTTAATATGCGAGCAACTGAAATGGCTAAAGAAATTGCCAAATGGTTGACTTAATTATCACAGCAGCCGAGTCAGAAACTTGTGTGTCCTTCAAGTGGGTGAGGACTGCAGCTGAATCAAAAAGGATAAACTTATCAGGGCTTAATTTTTGTGCTTTTGGCCAAATCAGAGCACAAAAGTTAAGCAGGCAGAGATCGGGAGTTGACGGGGCCCTTTATGCAAGCCAAACAGAAACTGCTTACGAAACAAAAAACTCAAACAGGGAACGGCAGCAGTTTGTGTTGAACTTGCCATAGATTTGACTTGATGCCTTCAATCTACAGACTTTGTCTCTACTCTTCCTGTTACTGTTTTGTGTACAATTTGGCAAAGTTTCTGCCTAAGTCACTTTGATGCGGGGGCGGGGGCGGTGAGAACTTTGAATTGAGCCTTGAATTAATTATACATGCAGGTCACGTAAATATGATTGTCATGCCAGCAGACAGACGATGGTAGATTGGCCAAGAAGCGAAATGAAACCAACCGTCGTAGGCACTTCAAACACACCATTGATTCAATGCCTCAATGCCTCAATGGTCCGTTGCCCAGTTGCCCAGTGCCACATTGTCTCATTGCCCCACTGCTTAGTTGCTCCATTGCCATGACATTGGCTAGATAAACTTAAGGACTTAAGCGGCTTGCATGTTTTCCTCACAGCTTTGGCCAAAAGCAGTATTCGGCCCACGGCCAAATGCAGTGATTGAGGCCAAAAACTTTCGTTGAAATCCCTCAAACTCAAAGTATTTAGCTAATAAATTATACAAAAATTGAAACAAATTCCTTAAGCATTTGAGTGGTAAATCACAGAGTCATGCGATGCAAACTTCCAGTAACTTGTTATCTTCTTCCCCTCATGGCAAATTAATATTTAATTGTTGTGCTCAATGTGCAACTTGACATTCAGCAGACGGAGGGAATTCTTTGCTTACCGAAAGCATCAAGAATCGGTTCAAGATAATGTTATTATGATTATTATAGAAATAGGAAAATTTTGATATATTTTTGTTTATAAAAAATCCATTTATGTTGTAAGCAAACTACACACTTGTGTTGCTCAGTGTAGAATAAGGTGTAAGCCGTTAAATTTCATATACAGAAGCAATAAAATAGAAGTGACAATTGCAGAAGCAGCAGCTGCGATTTATACCAACATCAAGTTTTTGGAGACAAAAACAAACAGTTTGTCGCACAGGGGCCAAAGTTGAATCTGCCAGTTTATAAACATGCGTACGTTGAGAATCAGTCAGCGTGGAATGTCTAAGATATGTGAGCATTGGAGTTGCAAGTGCTTTTAGTTAAATTTGCTTATATAATTTGTGTAGACTTTACATTACACGCATATATTCATATTTATTGTGCAAACGCCACAGGGTCCTGAACTCATTTTACACACATTAAAACTCATTACATTTGCTGCTTGCTGTGGAGTAAATTTTAATTTCCTGCCTGACAAACAAACAGATATAGAAACAGAAACAGAAACCGAGTCCGAGTCCGAGACAGAAACATTTGGCGACTGACTTAAAGGCAGCAAGCTAGGCAACAAGAATTTGGGTATGAAATATTTTAGGGATCCAAAGTCAAGTGGCCAGAAATGGCAACCACAGCAAGCGGCAGTTAAGGAATTCAAATAAAGTTCATGTCCTCGTCACTCACTCTCACACTCACATTCGCACTCACAAATACCAACGCAAATTCATAGCAGTCACGTTATAATTGATAGACAGTTGCACAACGTGTGCGCCGCCTAAAAGTTGACAGGTTTCTTTTTTATAAACTTTTCCAAAGAAGACAGATTCGGGGACGGAGTTGGAGTCGGAGACGGAGAGCGTCTGCCTGTATTGTTAATAAAAACGCAAACACAAATGAGCGTGCGTAAAAAATTCAATTATGGCACCCGAGTTGTGACAGACAAACCGTCGAAAGGTGCAGGAGGTGGCAAGAGAATTAAATAAACTCGCAGGGAAGTTGGCTAAATAAAAAGAAAAGTAGGAGAAGATGTGAAACGTGCAGTCTCTCAAAGGGAACAATGACAGTTATGCGTAATTTCTCAGTCTCCGCAGCGATGCTCTTGCCCAAATACAAAAGCAATAACACTCAGCAGTAAGTGTGTGTGAGTGTGTGCCATGTAAACAATGAGAGGGTCTCGGTATTTTTCAGTCCTGTGTATATGTGACACCGCACGACATTGCGGTTTGCAGTCCTTAGGATCCGTGAGTGCGTGCACTTTATTTGTTTAATTAATGTTGCCCTGTAAACTGCAAAGTGTCTGCTCATCTCTCGGTTTCCACTCCCCGCCCCTCCGCTGTATCCCTTAGCCTCTGTTATATATCTTCAGTGTCCTGTCGCGCTGTCTGTTTGTTATAGGCAAATAGACAGTTGACATAAACATAGCTGAGTTGAAAACTTGATTAAATGTGCCGCAACGACAGTGTCAGTCAGGGTCCTTTCAGGGATCTGCTGGCCTGTCACAGTGCGTGTGGCCACCAACTGACAGTTGCATGCCACCTTGACGCATGCCACTTCTTGCCAGCTGTGTCAGTTGTTAAATAAACAAGTAGTTAATGCTGCACTCGCTTGTATCGTGATTAAGAAGCCTGCAGAGGCGGAAAATGTGATGAATGAAAAACTCTGTACAAGTGCAGAATCGCTTTAAAAACTAATATATATAAATATATTTACATGCATATTCATGTGGTATTACACATATTAATATTTATTCAATGTTTATTCAATAGGGAATAAACATTAGAGCGCCTTCGATTTAATTAGAATTTCATGTTATTGTAAACTAAATACATTTCTATATTAACAATTTTGCCAATATGATAAGAATTCAGTTCAAATTGCAGAACTGTTATATTAAGTTTTTCAACAATATAATTTAAATTTAATTTATTCTCAGAATATAATTAGATTAAAAATTAAAAACAAGGCAAGTATGTATACAAATGTTATTCATGTCGAAAAAAGTTACTTTTTTTAAGAGGCGAGGAATAATGCTTGAATGCTATGAATGCTGAAACCAGCAACAAGCTTAACCAAGCCAACAACAGCAACAGCAAGAGCAAGAGCAACTGCAACAAAAACAACAAGTGCGTCACAACTTGAGCCATCAACAAGCCCATTTAAAACTAATTATGCTACGACGTGCTGACGTCGGCTGTGCTCAGATTTAATGGCAATGGCGTTAGCATTTTATTTACTACATTTAACTGCATAATGCGAATGCCGCCGCCATCGTCGCCTGGTTTTGCCATCGCCATCGCCACCACCATCACCGCCTCCATCTCCGATTCAGTGTTAGTGCCAGCCAAGCATTTTGCATGCACTTAACATGCATACATTGCCATGTCCACACACACACACACACACACACACACACACGCACTCGCATACGCCTCGATCTAACCGAAACTACTTAAAACGAAAAGTAGGCATTTGAGTCAGAGACTCCGTCTCACTGTCTCCAACTACTCTCTTCCCCACTCTCCATTCCAGTCTCTGGCTAAGACTTGCATGTCCTGGCGTACTGTTTAATGGGTAATTACACAGCAGCCGTTTAATACGAGTATAACAGAGTGTGTGTGTGTGTGTGTGTGTGTGTCAGTGTCTGTGTGAGTGCATTTACCATATATATATGCATATATGTATAGTATACGTGTCCTGAAATTGCACTCAACTTGACTCCACTCAAGTATCTCGTCTTTGCCTGCAATGAGTTTCAAGTGGCTGGGCCCACAAAGTGTAGACAGGTTAGTTAAGAGTTTATTTTAAATGATATTTATTTATAATGTTGTCTTGGTTACAGACCCAGCAAAATCTCATTTAAGTTGTAGATTACTTTGTATTGCTACATGTTTGTGTGTTGATACCAACATACGGGAATAAGTATGTATATGTATAGAATGTGTTTTATATGGTAATTTGTGCAAGGCCATAAATATATGACATACATTTATGTTGCCTGCTTTGTGTAGTTAGCTATAACTTAAGCTTGTGTTGTTTTCGCTATGCCAAACTTTAACATTAGTTGCAGCAGATTGCCAGACAATCATGATACTTAGATACATTCACTTACTCGGATTGTACATGTATGAAACTAAAGTTTGTGAGCTGCAATTCAAATAGATTTGCTTTGAGCATGCACCAAAGCTTAAATTTTGTTAAAATAATTGCAAAAGTAATCTTAATTTATATCACACATACATAACAGTCAAAATCTATTAAAAGCAGAATTATTAATTCATAAAAACCACTTGAAAGTGGTTGTCACTCAAAACGAGAATTAAAATGTAATTACCGAAGAACGAAGCGAACATTTCCTTGATAAATTTCATTTAAAATATAGTCATTATATGGCACTAATTTTTAACATTTTGCCACATACCCTGAGAGTATGTTAACAAATAAAAATGTCAACTTGGGCCGCAAAGTCAAAGGTCCTAGAGCAAGTGCTGCTGCTGCCGTTGCTGCTTCTGTCTGTGTTTCCCAGTGTTTCTAAATCTACTTAATAAATTTCGTTAGAAAATAAAAATGTGCAACTTGAGTTCGGTAGTGGAACGGTGGAGAGGGGGATAGAGAGAGAGAGAGAGAGGGGAATGGAGCACAAACACTGAGAGCACCTGTGTACCGACTTGGCACGTGTTCTTCATGGAGTTGGTCAACAAAGTTGTCCATTTGTTTGGAGAGAAGACTTTGGTGCTCGGGGCGCTCATAACGTTGGCATCCGTCGGTCCTCGTCTTTGAGTGGCCACTCGCACATTATTAGCACCCCGACAACATGAAGAGCAATAAATAACATGCTGTGCGGCATGTTTCGTGCCACTGACCGGTGGCCCCTCCGCCTCTGCCTCTGTCTCTGTCTCTGCCTTACACTCAGCACTCCTCATATTTATGTTACATTGACTTTTGTCTCATGTCCGAAGGCGTTCACTTCCCCCTACTTTATGATGTTACGTGGAAATTATAGAAATTTGTAACTTCAATTTCTTCTACTCTAATTTTGTAATATTTTATGAGAGATTGAGAACTTTATAAAAATTTGGCTTTCAACGGAATAAAAATACACATAATAAGCAAATGCTCTTTATAGTTAAATATCAAAATCTTTAGTTAAAATCTTGATGTGTTTAACAATGGAGGGTGAGTAAAATTAGGCTAAGAAGCTTTACATTTATATGAAAACGACCTTTCGGTTATTTCCAGGCAATCAATACGCATTTATCGTTTATATTGACACTTTTTTCTGCCCGCCTCTTTTTCGATTGACATAAAAAAAAGGGAAAACCTACGTAGCCTTTCTGTGATTCATGTTTTTCATTTTGTGTTCACTGTGTGTCTGTGTGCGTTTTTCTTGTGGCCGCAAAATTGCGTGACCCGTTTGTCTGGCTAAGCTCGAATCAAATGGAAAGCCAGCGATATGACATTTCAATTTTCATCAACAATGGAAAACCAGCCGCAGAGACACCTGCACAGGGCCACCCACAGTAACAAAGCAGCAACGACAACGACAACAACAACAACAACAACAACGACAACAACAACGACAACAACAATGACAACGACAGCAAGAACAGCATCGACATCGACATCGACAGCGACATCGACGCACTTCTAATACAATACAAACGCAATAATATCGGATTTCCGTTTCCGCATCCGTTAGGCAGCGTAGTTTACAGTTGCCAGTTTTTACCGAGGATTCACAGTCACATGCCGAGCAATAGGGTTACTTGCGAGGATTTCTGAACACAATGCAGTACAATTTGTTGGTATTGGTGTTACTGTTGCTCTTGGTGTTGATGTTGATGTTGGGCAACAGGAGGGGCAGGATCAACGGCTGCTATGGAAAAACAATTTAGAGCTCACTTGCTTTCTGGCTGGCACTTTAAGCACGCCAAAGCAATAAAAACTTGTTGGCCAAGTCTGCAACGTATGAAATAGTGTGAAAGCCTTTCATACAGTTGCCATGGTGAACGACGCAACCTTTTGCCATTCACACACTCAAACGCACTCACACACACACACACCCATGTACTTTGCAATTGAATGCATGTTGACAATGACGGCAATCTGAGCAAAGTTCATGCGACTCAGAACTTCGAGTCCTGCATCGGAAATTGTCGCGCAAAGTGCAATAAATCGCGCCTTGGTTGCTACAACTATTGCTTCGTCCTGTCTTGGCCTGGACGTAACAAAAAATTGTGAGCCGTAATGGATATTGATTGAAAAGTAAGATTGATTTCCATTTCAAAGTGTGTGTGTGTGTGTGTGTAAGTTTTGGTTATGAGTCAGCGCTGTCACAATGACAAGCAAGCATGGGTTTAATTTATTATGAGTAATAATTCAGTGTAATACCACACTCTCTTTTTTATTATTATTATTATTATTTTTATTTTTAATTTTATCATGTTATTGTTTTCAATTTGAGTTTTAATAATATATTTCTAGAATCTTAGTTTTGATGTAATTATTCTTTTTTCAGTTCTCTTTAATAGCCAAGTTGCATTGATATTATGAAAAATCACATATGTTTGATTGCGCGCACTTGAAATTGATTTAATTTGTAAGAGGTAAACAGCAGCGCAAATATGCAAAAACCGCACCCAAATTTGATACCGTGCGGCAACTAATAAAGCTCGAAGCTGAACGGTATGCAAAAATCAACTCAATTACAAATAGCGGTGGCTATTGTGGTACCGACAGTAGTAAACAATGCCACGGCCACAATATTCTATGGTCTGCAAGCGGAATGCGGGATAGTGGCTGCATGTGGCTCCGCCAGCCGTGTTGCAGGACAGTCAGGACAGGGCAGTCAGGATAGTCAGCTGGTGAAACCGAAACCGAATGCCGAATGAGTGCCCCAAATGCTCCACACAATGTACAAAATGTTGTTTAATTGTTTTGCATTGGCATTCGGTGAGTGAAGGTGCGTTTGTATAGCTTTTTCAGTATGTATGAGAGTAGCGACTACGAGTGAGATTTAATTTTATTCGGTTTCAAAAACGGCAACAATTTCCATATGCCACAATTGTATTTATTCCAATGGTTGTTGTTGCGCTGTGGTTATTGTTCGTTGTTGTTTGTTGTTATTGTAGGTAGACATTGCATTGATTTCAATACATGCTGAAATGCTGAGTGGACGATGCGGCGTATGTGTAATACTTTGAGTTCGGCTCAAAGTTCTGGGCCAGTTTAATCTCTTAAGGCAGCCAATTGACTTTTGTCCTTGGTTTATTGCGAACTTTTAAGCGCTTCAATGGATCGCTTGGCCAACTTTTTTTTATTGTTAATAAATTTTGTTTATTTTCAATAAGCAAATAAAAGCCAAGCATATAAAAACATTAAAACTGGGAGAAACTAACATAAAATGTGTGACAATAACATCAAGAACAGCTCGTTCTATCTATGTATGTACATAAATGACAGTTGAGTTAATGCTACAAAATAAACGATATAAATGGCAAAGTTTTCTGTGTGTGTTTGTTGTTGTCTTGTTGATTTTTATGGCATTAATTTGTTTAATGCACAAAGGTGACGGGGCAAGTAAAGCTTGACTAAATATTTAAATGAAAGCAGAGACACAAATACGCATAGATATGTGGCGAAACTTTTGCTCTATCAGTTGCACAGTTTCACACACACGCACACACACGCACACACGCATCCATCCATATTGTCTGAAGTTGTCCCCAAACAGAAAACAAATATAAAATGTTTATACGTGATGCTTTTGTTTTCATGCGTTAAATCAGCATATAATCCGAGAGTATTTCCAATTTCATACACACACTGAGACACACAGCTTGTCAAACAAACTTAAAAACATAAAAAAGAAGAGAAAAACTGAACAACCTACACCCTCACGCACACACACGCTAGCAATTTGCAAGTTCCTTAAGGAATATACGAGTGTGCGGCAAAGTTGATGCCACGGTTTGTAGGGCGCGTCTTTTGGAGCCGCAACTGAAAGGCAACTAAGACGCACATTCGTATCTGCTTATGGGCCGTCAATCTAAGCCCCAAAATCTTGTCGTTGTCATGTCGTATAAATTAAATGTGTTTATATTAAATGTAAAAAAACAAAACAAAACATTGCCGAAATAAGCAACGGCTCAGATTCCATGCTCCTGTCTGTGTGTGTCCTTTGATAAAGAAAATATCAGTTGGCTGTTTCTTTATACTGTTGTTTTGATTTTTTGGCATTATGTATTATAATAAGTTGCAGTTGTAATGTGGGGGAATGAAAGCTGGTGATGTCTTTGATAAATATTGACATGTTAGAGGTTTTGTTTTCGATGTCTGTCGTCTGATACTGGACGTGGACAAGGATGTGGAACAAATGCTGACACACAATCAGCTGAGATCAGTTATCAATTCTATATGGATTGAGATTGAGATTGTGATTGGGATTGGGGATTGGCTGTCGTGTTTCTTTCACGCTGACAGCAAGTGACATTTCTGTGGGTTTTACAACCCTAGACTTGAGCTTAGACAGCGGCCCTGTTGATATTTATAATAACTGATAGGTGATAAATGTGACGAGGATATAAAGCTGGAAGGTGAGATTTTTAAGATGTCAATGACTTAGAGATAATCAATGTATATTTATATTTATAGTTATATATAGATTTGACAAAATAAATAAATAATTTAAGTTAAAATAACATTTGTCATATTAAAAGATACTTGTACGCTGGATTTCACATTGAATTTTGGGTTAAATCCATTTCAAGTAGAACAATCAGTAGCATTAAATGTTTCGGGTTACACAACGAAATAATTGCAAAATTACTAACGACAACAAATCGTTGACTGACCCCTGACATTGGTTGGGACTGGACTCAACCAAAAGTAATGCGGTCCAGCCTGTCTGTCAAAGATACTATGAAATGGAAATATCAACGTGGATGAGTGTTGTGTGGTGAACATTTCGAATTATGTTGTATGGAAAGGGACGGAAAGGGGGAAGCGGACAACAAGCGGCCGCAAAATGTTAGCCGCATGCAGCGAACCGGAAGGAAGCCTACGACCAAATGTCGCTTCCGCTTGCCGTGTTTTATGTCCAGTTGTGTTTTTGTTTGAAATGCTGTCACCAAATTTAAAACTGTACCATCGTCTCCTGCTGTTGATGGCCACGATGGAAAATTGTGTCTCGCAGCGTTTTGTTGTACGCACTTTGAGCGCCAACTCTGAATCTGTTTCGGAATCAGATTCAGATTCAGATGCTGACTCGGTCCTTGGCTCTGGATCACATGCATATTTAATGTGCTGCCATCAGTGGCAGTTTTGGCTATTGCACGTTGTTGGTACGAGTATTAGCAGCATATTTCGCTTTTGGGTCACTTCCAGCAGCTGTCGACGACATATGCAATTGTAGCGGGTTGACCCATACTTAACTTCAACTGAGAACTGAGAACTGAGAACCGAGAACTTGGCAAGCCAGATAGCTGAATGAAAAGTTGCTCATCTCAGCATAGCATGTGAGGGAGAGAGTGCGAGAGATTTGCGCTAAAACCACTTTGTGGTGACGCCAAAACTTCTAGCCAAGTTAAAAACTATTGTCATTCTGTTAAGTGGTCACATTTAACACTTGGGGCGCTGACTCCGAGATGCTACTGCGAAATATACATACACATATACTATAGAGAAAAAAGAAATACTCAAGCAGAGGAGCGGGAGAAGGAGCTACAAAGCAATGAGTTATGTGACATGGCTTGCAGTTTTGTTGTTCCTTCTCTCTTCTCTTACTGATAAATGAGTAGAGTGGTGTGGAGGGAGAGTTGTACTCGTTATTTGCTTGTTGTCACAGTGACAACAAAGCCCGCATGTGTAAAATGTGGAATGTTTATTTTCAAATATTAAGCATACGCAATGTGAAGCATTCACTTTAAGAGAAAAAGAGAGAGCACTTATTAAATGTGTCATTTCAAGGAGATATGCTAGTATTATTTTCAGAAGACTGTATCATGAGTTCCTTTTATGACTTTTACCGATAAGTACGTTCACACACATACTTTGATTTGATCCCTTCATCCCTTTGAGCGGCCCTCTTCTTCTCGCTGTCTACTTCATTAAACTTGGCTGCTTATTTACGCCCCTTTCTTTTCATTCTCTCTTCCTCTCTCTCTCTCTCTCTATCCCTTTCATTTTGTCTTCATCTCGTTTTAAGTTAATTTAAGTACTTCGCCTGAAGTCGACCTGCTGCAATGGTCGTTGCTTCAAGACCGTTGTCAGCAGCGTCCTGTGCGTCACAGGGTAAATGTCAGGGCATCAGGACTTGATGAAGTGCCGAACGGTTGGAGCTGTCATTGCTGCCTGCCTTCCAGCCCGGCTGACACGGGTGAGCAGCCCAAGCAATTGAAACTTAACATTGCTCTTTGCTTTTCTTCTACTTTGCAGACTCACTTTGTTGCCCTTTGCTCGAGTGGGTAATTAAAAAGGATGCGCTTGACTCGGCTTCATATCTCAAACTTTCGCATTTCTCTATCTATATAGATCTCTATATAGACAGAAAAAAAACTAATAAATATTTTATAAATTAAGTATATTTTGGGAATACATTTTAAAAAGTATTGTTAATTATTTTATTGGATATATTTATATATTAATTGTGGTCGGACAAACAATGTTCATTCCTGGCACATAGAAGGACCAGCTGGCTGAAGTCCTGGGCCTAAACAAATAGCAGATAAGCCGTTAAGGAACTTTTATTCTTAGCGGGCTCGATTCTCACCCTTTTGTGCCGTTAGTCAAATATTAATTCTCGCTTCAAAGCAGCTCATTTCATGCTTAAATGACAGCTAAGAGGTTGAAAATCAAACAAAGTGAATGGTAAATTTGAAATTCAGCTTCACAGCAGCAAAGAACGAATAAAGTATGCTCTTTAAATTATAGTGGCATAATTAAAGCCTTGATTTCTTGAGTTTGGTCCACCAAATCGTTGAAAACCGTATTCGTGTTGCTGCATATATTAAGCATTCCCTATGTGCTGTATATGCACAGTACACACACATCTACACACACTCATACTTAGTTGATTGTGGCTTCAAAGGACGTACATTGCGCGTGGCCAAAAATGGTCAGGAAGTCCAAGTGCCAACGGAAACTTTTAATTGTTTCTGCTGTTGCTTTGCGCTTCCGTTTCTTGCCAAGCAACGACATGGAGCAAAGAATACGGGAATTGGTACGGAGCTAAGAAGTAAAAACAAAGAACCACATAATGTAAAAAATCAAGCAGGCAGTCGGAGAGTCGGGCGGTCAGCGAAGCAATCTACCTCACATTGCACATTGTTGAGTTGAGTTGCCTTTGGGTTATTTGGCTACTTCTTTTCTTTTGGCCAGCCAACGACGCGCATGTCGTTCCGGCTTTCTTAACTTTATCGTCATCCCAAGTCCTTGGCCATTCTCGCAGCTAAACTGGTTGCCGGTTTGGCGCTTAACTTGACAGCTGCAGGGGAATTCACCGAGTTGGCTGCAAGAAAAGGTGGGAGGAGAACAGCGTGCACTTTACGAGGTTATTAAAAATCTCATTATCATTGTCGTTGCGGCGTAAATTTTAATTGTCCGTTAAAAATGTCCCCTTTTTTTTGCAGCTCCTTGTGGCTTTCCGAAATCAATTTAAACTTGTTTGACCAACTTGATTAGATTGAAATGAATTTGCGTAATGCTGTCACTGCCCCTCAGCCTTCCTATCCGTCACTCCGAGTCTCCAGCCTTCGACTCAATCTCCGTCTTTGCTTTTTTCTCTTTTCTCAGCTGTTACTCCTTTTGGACTTGAGATCTGTTTGCAAACGGCATTTGAAGTTGGGTGTTAGTTACACAGACTACGCACAATTTACAACAGTTTCATTTTACATACACACACACATACACAAACACACTCGCATGTACGGATATACTCATGTTTGTGCAAGTATATCCTTGTCAGTGTGCCAATGTCTTCGTCCCAGCGGCGTTTTGCATGTTAAACATGTGAATAATGCAAATTGTTCACACACACATCCATCCATCCATCCATCTATATCCGTTCATGTCCATCCAACCATCAGGTATCTAGCTGTGGGATTTACTCAGCTTGGCATCAGAATGCAGCTTATGTATGCTTTACTTTGCTCGTTGAACGTGTCCTTACACAAGTCAGCTCTCCGCTCACATGAAGATGATCGCTAAATTTACACGGACAATGGTCAACATAGCAAGACAATTTAATGTCACAATTACAAGACAGAAATATTATCTCGCTAAATAATATAATTATTAATTTTTCGTTACTTTATTGTAGTAAGTTTTAAAGATTAATTTTTCGAAGCTAAAAGTGTTTAAGACTCATAATGTCTTTTCTTGTATGTATATAAATCTGAGATTTAGGTACAATAAATTATTAAATTCGTCTTTAAGTAAAATCCCTTAAACACTTAGCAACAACAAGTTAACAAACTCTTTAAGTCCAAGCTTCAAAGTCATTAGTCAATTTTCATAGAGACAACAACAAGAAGACAGTAGAAACCCTTCGCCTTTCTTGCCACCCAGAAAAGTCACGAAGCTGAGCTTTTGAACTGATTTGTTGGGCCTAGACAACAAAGAGCTGGCTAAGAGCAGAAGCAGAAGCAGAAGCCACTTGAGCACAAAATAATCCTTAATTACACATTGGAAGCACGTAAATGTAATTTTTTGTACACTTCTCGCTGGTATTGTGTCCATGTTTTGGCTTGGGCGTAAACGGCCAAGGAGAAGGGAAAATTATGTTAAGACACGATTTGGTGATTGGCCTTTTGAGCATAATAAAAGAGAGAGAGAGAGAGAAAGAGCAGAGCAGAGCGTCTGCAGCAGAGCGACTTTACTGATTTGCTGACTTTGTGGCTAAGTCCGCCATAAATGATTGTTGCCTTTGGTGATTTTGAAGGACAATGCCACGCAATGGCTTAGGCACAGTTGTTGTTTTGGTTCTGGGTTGTTGCTGCTCCGGAATTGTAAGTGGTTATGGGTTACGGTCCTGCAGTTTGCTACTCACAGGATTTGGCTAATTTGTGCTCATTTTGTAGTGTTTCGCATTTCTTTTGGGCATTTGAAATATGAGTATATAAGAATTGCCAGACAGCCATCACTGGGAATTGTATAAAATTTATTGCCTAGGTAATGATATGTAGCAGATCAAACACTTGAAAATCAATTGAATAATTGGACGAATTAATAGCTGAATATAATTCAAAACTTTGTTTTTCAAGTATATTGTTTTGTTTGTTTTACTAAATTGCAATTATGAAAGGTAACAAAAATATTTTTTTTACTTGTATTGTACATATAATTAGAATTGAAATAACAATTTAATACAATTTTAGTTATAATTGAAAATTTATTTGATATTGTAATTACATATATGTTTATTTAATTTGTTATGCAACTTTCTTTAATTTTTTTTCTCTGTGAGCCTTTAATAGCTTAAGTTTAAGTTTTGTTGCATGTTGTTAGGTTGCATGTAGTCAGTCCCATATTTATGCAGCTGCCCCAACGTGCAAATTTCGATTGCAGCTGGAAGCGTTTTGTGTGAGTGCTGTGTGCCCTAGCATCAAAACAGTAATCATATATTTTTTGTTTGTTGCCATTTTTTATGATTGTTTTAAAAGGGCGCACCTTTATGCCAATGTATTTTTAAGGAGTACACGTAATTTGTAAATGTTTTTCTTGTAAATTAACTTTTTATTAAAGTCGCTGGTGTATCAATTCACTGCTTTATGGAAATTTTGTTGAATACTCTATATACATATATGGATATCTAAATATAGTACATATCATACCCACTACCTTCCTTTACTTTCTCTCGCTGTTTTTACTCAAGTTTTTTCTTTGTGCGTTGACTATGAAAATCAATATGCGTATATGGGAATTGCATATTCAAAGCGCATGCAAATGGAAATTTTGAGTTATGGTATTCGAGTGCGGGGGATGGGGAATGGATGAGGAATGGGGTGGCAATTGTGTTCTGGCAAATGTATTGCCATTGTTCACAGACCAAATACAACATGCTGAGTAAGAAATTAAGAGAACTAACTAAAAATGCATGCGGTTTTCTTTTGTTATTGGCAATGTCGATGGGGCTGCGTGAAAATTGAATTTCAAATGATTCCAACTAAATTTATTTATACACCACCACTATTTGTGTGTGTCTCCGAGTGTGCGTTTGTTTGAGGGGGTGAATATATAATTGATAAACCTTGAATTTTTGAGCATGCCAATTATATTCAAATAGATTTTCAGCGTGAAATGAAATTTGGATGTCTCCTTCTATTATTGAATTAGTATGTTATACAATATTCATAACAGTAAAATGCGCTTAATGAAAACATATGAAAAAAACACACGCACACTCATGCACAAGAAATACACATAAAATTAGCAAACAATTGTCTGCGAGTAGTTGTTGTTGCTGTACTTGCAGGTGGGTCACAGCATAACCGTAAACAAATTTTAAATTTTAAATAAAGATAAAAACAGACAGGCGAGTATATGGGAGTGTGCACATGTGTGTGTGTGTGTTTGCATAATGTTGCCTATTTGTTGAACGAAATTGGCCAATCGGCCGCGCTGTTGGCCTTCGTTTCGACGGGTGCTTAAGCGAGGACTCGGCGTACTTTGTTTTCCCTTTGTGCATATTTGTTGGTGTGCGTGTACGTGGGTCCGTTGTCAATGTGCATAATACCGTTATCGCACTGTGACAGCAGCAGGCTCAGGATTGCACACACACGCATACAGACACGCACACAGCTGGGTACGAAACCCGTGTGTGTGTGTGTGACAGTCAAAAAAACGTTACCAAGGGTCAAGCATATTAAGCAGACCTCCAAAAAGCATGCTACATTTTTTTGGCTCTCTTCAAACACGTGAAATTTTATTATGTACAAGCGAATTCGATAACATTAACCAAGACCTTTAAATGGCTTCATTTACAGACCCTTCAGAGTAATTAGAATAAAATTTTAAATATTTCTATAAGATTTATTATAATTATATCACAAATTTTAACTAAAAATTTACATTTCCAAATGCACTTATAATTTAATTTATTAAACTATATTTTTCCCTTTATTCATTAATTAGAGTAACCTTTAATTCTAGCCTGAAAAGAACAACCTTGTTTTCAGAAAACTGAAGTGTCCAAATCAAAAAGAATCGGACACACACACACACCACCAAAGTCAAGTATTTATTTTCGCCATTCAGGCAGAAATCCAAGCAAAATTGTGGCCGAAAATATAACAGCGAGAAAAATGTCAACCGCCAAGCGCCATAATAAAGCTCAAAATAAAATCAATTACGCTCGATTAACTAAAATAGTTACATAAATTACAAATAACCAAGCCAGAATGAAACGCCGGACTAGTCGAAGTCGAAGCCAGGACAATTGAAGCGCAAAAATCCACAAGAGGACGCGCAACATTTTGCGGCATAATGACAATTTCCAACGAGACAGCCAAATGAAACACATTCGTACAATTGCTGAGGAATAGACGGAAAGTGCGAGGAATCAAGAGAACGAGTAAGAAAGAGAGACAGAGAGAGAGAGAGAGGAGAGAAGCTGGACGAAGAGGCGGCGTAGAGATAACTATTAACATTATATAAGTAAGAAAAATTTCCGATTATTTTCCGCAACATAACACAAGAGACAACAAACAGCACGCAGACCACAACGAGGGCGAAACCTTTGCCTTCATATATAGTATAAACAAGGCGTGTGAGTGTTGGTTGAGCGGCGTGGCAGGGTGGCAGGGGGATGAAGAAACGCTCGAAAAAAATAATAAATAATACCATTTGATGCTCAAAGCGAAGACTTCGCATTTAAAATGAGCGCATTTGCACGCTTGTACCACAGTTGCCACCGCATTCCACCCCAATGTAATCAAAATATACCCCATCCATGCCCCAGGAAATGCCACCCCAGTCTTTAAACTACCCCCAAATTTGCGGTTCAGACTTAGTTCCTTTGCTGTGGCTCTTTGTTGCTGCTGTTGTTGTTTGCAACTTTACGCGCAATTAATCTAAAATAAATTCGTTTATAATTTGACAACAACAGCGAATGCAAACACACAGAAAATGGAAGAAAAAAACGAAAATTTAACTAAAGCGATGACTTCTCTAGCTTTAAAATAATAAAATGTCAAAGTTTTCCATTCAAGGTCTAAGCAGACATTCAGCTTGCCGCCAAAATTCAATTGCTGAGACCAATAAACGCTGACACAACGAACTCAACAACAATAAGTGACTCCTGTTGCAGTCGGTTTTTTTTTTTTGTGTTTGGATTGTGAGTGCGAGAAGGGGTGGGGCTTGGGGGTTGAGTCTGACAGCTCTCGGGTTCAGGTTCAGGTTCAGGTCAACAAAGCAAAATCGTTTGAAATTGAAAGACTCGGCGAACATTGTACGAGTGCAGCCGCCTCGGGGAGTTATTTTTGTTGCTTTGGCTTGTTGTTGCTGTTGTTGTTCTCTTCGCTCGTAAATTATTATTTAATGACAGACGAAATTGAAAATAAATTTAAAGGTAATAATCGTTGAAATAAACGCGATAAATTGCGTATTGTTTGGCAGCGCTAAGTTATAAGAATGTTATCTACTCGCAATTGGAGTTGGATTGAAATAAATGCAACAAGTTGGAGGTAATTGATATGCGAATGATAAAAGAAATGAAATTGATCTATTTATATATCTGTGTATTTAGACTTAACTGTCTTTGAATTCATTTAGTTATTTTATTTTATTAAATTGCGTATACTTAATATTTCGTTTATACTTTCATAAATCATTAGCACAACAATAAAATACAATGATAATTGATAGAATTTATGAAATAAAAAGCTTAAAAAAAAAACAATTATAAATAATTTTTCCTATTACTTTTATTTATGCTTAATATGTAGTTTAAGCATGGATAAAAAGTGTTGAGTGCAACAATATAGAGAAGTATAATATATAGAATTAAATGGTTAATATCATAAACCATTAGCATGTTACTATATTTATTTAATTTAATTTGGAATACTTAAAATGTTTACAACAAGTGTTTATTGCAGCACATGATCATCAATATGTCTGGGATGTATTTACCCCGAGGTGGATCTTAGCCCTCAGACGATTAAGACTGTCAAGTAACGTCTGGCAAAGCGCTGCCCCTGGGCTACACAAATGAGACGCAACAAGCGCAACTTGTAGCCACTCAAGTTGTTGCCTCATACTGCTAGACACGTGTAGCAGGCGCAACAGCGTAAACAGAAGTTAAAAAGAGAATTCGGTATTAGCCAAGAACAGCAAAAACAACAAGAAGAACAAGAACAACTTCAAAATGCCCAAGCGCCAACTGACTCTGCGTTACGTGTGAACAAACGCACATAGTCGGACAGGGTGGGAAGGGAGGCGGGGCTGAAGATGGCAACGGGTAGGCAGAGGGAGTTGAAGTGTATTTGCCAAGGATGTTGCGCCATATTAGCGCCGCGTGTCGGATAATTTATGAAATGGCATCGTCGGCCGCAGCAGGTAGCAGGCAACAGGGGAAGAGAGCAGGTGGCAGCAGTCAGTTCCGATGCGGGAGACTCTGACTCGGCAGCTACCTGGCTGTAAATATCTTTAAAAGGCGCTGTTAAAACAAATTACTGTCTGGTTGCTGTTTTTCGGGTCCCCAATGCCACAATGCGTGTCCTGTGCCTCAACCGTGCTGAGAGTTTGAATCGCCCGTCCGTCCCTGTCCCCCTGCCCAGCAAACTGGCGAGTGGTTAGGCAGCAGGAACCAAATCCGCTTCCGTCTGTGTGCTGGAGCACGCACAAAACGAAAGTTATTAAGCGAATTTCTCAGGCAACATGGCATGAAAATTCCCGCGGGAATATTCAACATCCACGCGGTCGAACTTCTTGTTGTGTATACGCGAGTTGTTGTTGTTGTTGTTGTTTTTTTGGCTTACAATTTCCGGGGTCCGCATCTAATATTTTGCTGGGCTGAGAAACAAACAGATAGACAGATTGACTGACTGACTGAATGAGTGAATGACAGGCAGGTTCGAAGACAGGCCGACAGCTACTTGACAGTGTTGTCAATTTTATTTTAAAGTTGTCGCATATGCAACTTTTACTTCAGATTTATACGAGCTTCTGTTTGTCAGCCAATATGCGTATGTATTTGGGCCATGGGCCGATGAAATTCCTATAAATTTGAGAGCAGCTGAGCTGACTTGATGAAGTCGCCATGTCTTTCATTTGCCAATCAAGTTGAAGCTGAAGTACTTGACAATGTGGAGTTCATTAAAGTTAAAGATATTGAAGCTGCGCTGCGGCTGCCATTCGAGTGGAGGCATGGGCTCAGTCCAATAAACTTAATGCAAATTACAAATTTGTGCCAAAAATTAAGTTAAATTATGCCACAGTCAAGGAGAACGACGACAACAGCATCGACGATGGCAACAAACGACAGCAACAAAGCCCAGGCCCAATAAAGAATACCACAAATTGCGCTGAGCCCTGAGAGCAACGCCCAGCTAACGGTCGTCTCCTGAAACCGGAGCAACAGCCAGAAGGAGGAGCAGGAGTAAGTACGGGAAAAAGCTACCTTCATTCCACGTAGACAAAGAAAGTACAACATTTTTTGTGCCCGACGCACAAATTGAAAATGAAAAGTCAGAACTTGAAAATGATAATCAACGTCAACAAATTTAGCTCGCGGAGAAACGAACATGGCTGGAATGGAGGCAGTCTGTATAATGATCTAATAAATTTCATTACCGCAGTAAGCAATTTTTGCATTTGGTGAAGCAAAAGTTTAGACTGAATTGGATGGGGGACACATGGGGGGATAGCTGCTAGCTACTACTTATTAGGTGGCATGTAAGAAGGCGGTACACGCATGTTATACGAATATGTTTCCCAAGGTATGCTTTAAGCAGCTCCCTCTCTCTTTGTCAGGTGTTTAAACTTTTGAGCTGCTCACTTGACGTCCCTCGAAATTGGCAGCAGCAAAAGCAGCAGAAAACTCGCGTGTGTCGCTGTGCACACTTCAAACTTGTGAACTCGAATCCAGTCATCGACCCACTTGGAGCTACAGCTCCTGCTATCGCTATTGCCAATGCCGGAAAGCCCCAGAAAGTATGCTGCATATGTCAGCAGTTTTTTCCTCTTCGTCTCGTCTTCTCGTCTCCTCATATTTTTTTGGCATTGGGATTTGAAGTTGTTTTTGGCTCTTGCCATTTGCCTGTGAATGCTTTGTGTTTATCTTAGTTATTTGGTTTATTGCGGAAATTTGTAAATTTGCTAAAGGGGTTATGCTTCGTGTATGAACATGGTTAGGGCAAAAGGAAGGATGGCAGCAGTTAACAGAGTGTAGACTCAATGTTAATATACGTAGAGACGCATTTACTTGGCTGCAATACAACGTCCCAATTGATACTTGTTTATTGATATTTGCTCCATTCCAGTTAAATTATATTATCTGTTGAACTGTTTTCTATCAAAAAGAGCTGAATATCTTTAACGTACTGCATAAATGGGAAGTAAAACACTTATAGGCAATTTAACAGAGATCCTTTTGAGAGTTTTAGAAAACTTCCAGCTGATTTTTGAGTAAGAAACTTGTCTAATCAATATCAATATTCTGACTGCCAATGTCTAAAAGTATTTTCATGTAGAATCTACCAACTATTTAAGTTACACTTATATAAAATACTTTTGCACTTAAATTAATTAAGCAGTAAACTGTAAAAGAAATCACTAGGCATGTCATGTTATCAATGATATCAAGAGTTGGCTACATTTATCACAGCTAACCCGCAGCCACGCCATTAGGAGGTTCATAAATAAACTCCGGAGGTATAACCCCTGGCGGCAATTACGTATACTAACGCACCATTTGGCGTGGCCTTTAAATAAGTGGGAGTAAGTGGGCCTATATCGTAGGCATTGGGTCAGCCGCCATAAATAATGCCACTTAATTGTTTTACAAAGCATAATTTTATCCTTTCGTAAATCCAGTGTTTTACAAACGTTTTCCGAAAACATACACAGAACGAAAAAGAAAAAGAACCGAAAACAAAAGGCAGAGAACAATTTGGGAAAAGGGAAAAGCGGCAAATGGCGCCTTTTTCTTTTGCCGCACCAGCTTAAATATGAATTAATGGCCAATAAAGATAATCTTTTACACATTCGCGTACGCAGCGCATTAAAAGTAAAATTTATGTAGACCCTCAAAATTCCCCTCGCCGAAATCACTCTTAAAATTTGCTCCCGTTTTTTCTGCACACGCAGCAAATTTTCATTTCTGCGTTGCAATATTTTTAATGTAACTATGGAAAAGTAGTTAAGCTAACAAAAATATCTTCTGCGCGACAAACAGTTAAGAACTTATTTCATTCATTCATTGATAAGTTTTCTCAGTCCGACCGACTGCCAATGAAATGGAGACTCTCCAAATTCTTCAGGAGCTATAAGTAATCTCAGCTGTCGCTGTCTTTGAAGTGATTATCTGCGGTCCATCTGACATACTCGCGTCAAGCACTGTGCATCATTTGCTGCATATTCAATTTTATTGCGTATACGCAATGTGGCCTCAAGCAGAAGCTACAAAAAATGCTCATTAATATTTCATGTTTAGTGCAAATTATTCAAAACAATGCGGGCCAAGATAAACGCGAGCAGCATCCACAAAACGGACACAACTCAGTCCTGTCCCTCCAGTGGATATCCTGCGGTCACAGTGCGTGACAGGACGAAGTCAACGCCTCGGACTGGGACTTAAGTGCTAGGCAGGCCCTTGGGTCGATCTCTCTGTGTGTTCGGGTGTATATAGTATGAGAGTGTAGGTTGTGATGGTGATTTGCCGGTCGCTGTATCAATATTTGTGTTAATCTGTCATTTTTCGTCGTTTATGAGTATTTGTTGCAGTGTGGCAATGAAATTTTCATGCGACTTGTGTCAGGGTCCTTCCGCTTTTTTGTCGAGTGTTTGCGGAAATGTGATGATTATTGGTTGTACAAATAGAAATTCCTGTGTTGACACACTTCTATTTGAGCATTGGCCAACTGAAATTGAGTCATCTGAAAAATGTGAGAGTCAGTATGGTTTGACAAAAGAAAAGATGCGAAAACCAAGAGATACATTTATAAGTAAACTTCGAGTGTATCCCACATTCTTTCAAAGATTCATTTGGCTTTAAATCTATGAGCTGCTACCAACAACTGTCGTCGAAAACAACCCAAAGGCTGGACCACTTATTACGCTCAATTGGCCTCAGAATAATGCGACAGTCTAATGCAACATTAGAATATTTCGCACATTCATTTTGGACTGCTCTGTTGACCAGACAGCCTTGTGGCAGCCAACATGCCAAAATGCCAAAAATCGCTATGAAAAATTTGCCTGCGGCCTACACAACAAAAATAAAAAAAAAATATACAAAAAATGAAACAAATAAAAACGGCAACAATTTTCATAAAGCAAAACATTTATTATATTTGCCAAATGGAGTGTGTACTTTCCATATAAGGTCCCATAGTCAAAACTATTCGGATTATATGAGAAAACTGTTCTCTTTTTTACTGTTGCCATTTTTGTTACTGTAGCTGAGTTTGACCAAAATAAAAAGGGTTGTGTGTGTGCGTGTGCACATAAAAGAATATTTTGCTGTTGAGGAGACAAATTTGCATATCTGTAATATTTCTTAGTCAGACAGACATTGAGACGGACGGACTGTAAAAGCAAAATTTATGTGCGTGCGTTTGAAACACTTAAGTAAATTACATTTGAGTGGGCGAGTGTGGGGAGCTCCATTGTTCAAATTGTTTTCTATTTTGCACAAAATGCAAATTACTAAGCACTCATTGGTCTATATTTAGGTTCAATCAAACACTTAGTGAGGTTGTCCGGCTGAGAAACTTGTCTTTAAAAAGTCGAATAACAACCTGGATGGTGATAATAAAAATAATAAAATGTTTTAATTTTATTAATTAAATAACTTGAATTTATTAGAGTCGTTTTAATATGTTTAATTGATTTATCTAAATTATTTTGTTCAATGTTTCATGGACACAGTTGCACTAGTTGTTCAAGTAAAGAAAGTATTATAAAGAATTTTTAACTAAACGATTAACTACATCAATAGTATACACAAATATTATTTTAATAAAGTTCTGATGCAGAGAATATTTTAAATTGAATTTGAAAGCAAGTTTTTTTATGATTCAATAAAGTAATAAATATACAAAATATTTATTACATAATCATGCAATATGTATATTGAATATTTGCCGCAATTAAAAAGTGCATTTAAAATGCAATACACTGGCGGAAAAAAAGGCACTTAAATATTTAAAAGACATAAAAAATATGTTATTTTGGTTTCTTTTGAGGAATGTCGCCACAGTTTTTGTGGCCAATAAACAAAAATTATTGTGCTCAAATAAGCGTAAATGCATGTAAATGGCAAATGCTTGTTGGTGGTTTGATTGGATGGTTGTTGGTGTGGTTGTTGGTGTGGTTGTTGGTGTTGTTGCTGGTGTGGTTGGCTGGTTGCATTGTTGCCAAAAGTGTTGAGCTGCGTTGAGTGGCGCATTGAGTATGTGAACGACGATGAGAATGAGAATCTCGATGACTATGACGACTATGGCGATGACGACGACGATGACGATGACGGGAATGAAAAATGCAGCAGAGCAGCAACTGTTAAGCTTTCGCGGGCATCGCATATTATCCCAGAAGTGAAATGAAATGGAAGTTGCGAGCTGCACACGTTTTATTGGCATGAGCACACGAATGATTTGACAACAAATCCGAGAACCAAAATCCTCAATCCTCAATCGTCATTCAGAATGTCGAGCTGAGCAGTGAAAAAATCGAGCCACAGATCTGCATATAAAAACGTTCGCAATGAATTTTTATAACCACCAAACGACGAACTGGCAAATTAAATCAATCGAATCGAATGCAGTCACAATTCAAATGGAAAATGTTATAAATCGAATGCCGTGAATAGGCGGCTACAGTAGAAAAGTGGTGAGTTCAGGAAGGTCGAACTGACGCCAGTGATCAACCAGACTAGTAATCATTTAGCGGTTCTGTCTCTGTTCTTTTTTATTATCTCCCATACTCGTTAACATCCTTTTTTACGGTTTGTCAACACTTTGTTGGCATTTGAGGCGCATGAGGTGAAGGGGAAAGGCATTTCAACTTTGAACTCTTTGTTGGAAAACTCTATTAAGCTCTGTTGATTAATGATGAGAGAATTCTCTGTGAAGTCAAGAACACGATTAAAAACAGGCATTCTGAGTATAAAAACTCGAATAAATAGTAATTGGTTGTAGAAGTTTAATGCTTGTCAACCCAACATAGAATGGAATTAATTATATATTAGGATTACAAAACTATTGTCAATATGTTTCCTTTTTTATTTTGTATAACTTGTAATAAATACAATAAAATTTAAATATATATTTCAAGCGAGTAAAATAAAATTACATTACCAGTTCTAATTAACAGTACTGCGAACAACTTAGAAATGTCATCAATCATGAATTATGACTGCCCACATTGAAGCTACATTTAATTTGTAATTTCATTACAAAGTGAGTGCAAGTTTTCGAGCCAAAGATGTGTCCATTAATGTCAGACACAGTCTCTTCCTTGTTGTCTGCCTGCTCATTGATTGTTTGACAGACAGAGTCTAATTCAATTAATCAATTCATTAGAATATGGCGACGCATTTACCGCCTTTTCTGTCTGACGACACTGCAAAGTAAACTAATAAACCTAATTTTGTAATGACAACTTAATGCATAATCATTAGCTCGCCTTCGGCAAATGCAAGAATATTACCCATCCGCCCTGTTGCCAGGCATCTGCTCCGGCTGCTCCGACAGCTCGACAAATTGCTTGTAAAAATAATCATTTACTTTTTGATAGGCTCCCGCGACGCAGTGCAATAATAATTTTTATGTTCGACCAGAGACTGCGCCTAGAAATGAGGCTCGAATGTGATGTTTTTAGGATTCCAGTCCCGCTTGGATTTCAGGAGCGACTACAACCAATTAAAGTGGCCGACTGTGCTGCCGCAATTCTGCTTATTGATGTCCCACTGTGGCTGACCATTATTTCTGTTATTTCTGGAGTTTTTGTTGTAAAATTGCACAGCTCAAACCACAAAAACAGTTTCGAAATTATCTGGAGACTTCTGGAAATAGCTTTCAGGTAAAACTTGTTTGGGGTAGATCCAATTTGAGCATAATTTTGCAATCAATTAATTTTTGAATTGACTTTTTAGTTGACAAGCAACAGACGAAAGTCAATACTCAATTTGTGGAGCAAATCATGTGACACGCAGGCAGCAAACCCCAAAAAGTCAATCCAATTCAAAAGTGAGAACAACTGACAGGCAGACAGACAAACAGACAGACAAATGGCTAGTGGAGAGGAACTCAAGGCAACCGCATTTGGACAGTGTGTTTCATTCAGTTCGAATCCAGGTCGAAATGTAACTCTTGGTTCTGGACTGGAGACTCCAGTTGAATGTCTCTAAAGGCTGCATAATGAACAACAACCAGAAGTGGGCGGAGTGTTCAGAAATTCACAAAGTTTTGCTCAATAAACCAACAACTGGCAATTTAATGGCACTGCCTGATAATGAATATGTGTGAGCGTGTGTGTGTCTATGCGTGTATCGCCATCTCGCTCTCTAATTAATTAATTAATACATGCCGCAAAATGCGAGCTAATAAATTAGGCTATCAGGTGAGTCGAACTTCCACAAAAGCAGGAAAAAAAGTCACATAAAGCCAACAGCGAGTGTCCGAACACTGGCCTTGGTTTTGGCATTTAACTCTCACACCATCACCTGTGTGTGTGAGAGCCAAATTTATGGCCAGTTCCTGTGACATTTGAGCCCACATCCTTCGTCAACTTTTGGGTAGCAGCAAAAGCAGCAGCAGCAGCAGCAGCATCAAGCATTGTGGGCGTGAACTTTTGCCCAGTTTGTATGATGACATTTTAAAGTCTCGCTGCCTTAATATTTTGGCATTGCCTTTAATGGGCTTAACGAGCATCCGCTCCCAATTTAACAGTCAAACGTTAATGAGCAGCAACATGAACAGCAACAAGACAGCATCAAACATATTGAATGACAGTGTCAAATTGAAGGCAAACAAATTGCACTGGGTCGATCGTATGACAAATGTTACACCAAACCACCTAAACAGCTATTGTTGTTGCCCTTTTTGTAGTTGTAGTTGTTGTTGTTCTTGTCGCTGCTCTGCAAACAGCTGATTGACCTCGGTTCACGCCAAGGACATCGTCTAATTAAATTTTGTTAAGGCCAGTTTACAAGCGAGCTTTTTTTTGAACATACGACAGTTTTCATTTTTCGTTTTCCCTGCTTTGCTCGCAGTTCAGTTTACCGCAATTACACCAATTAACACTAAGCAATTAAAAGCAACAACAATGCAAATTACGTGCTGCCTGCAACGAGTGTGCAAAGTACAAAAAACAACAGAAAAATACACTAAAAATAAAATAAAATTGCAATAAAATTAATGAAATCTAGCCGAATGTGTCATGCTCTCTGACATAACGTTCTTTGTTAACTCCTGTATAGGGAGAAATTTTGATATGATATTTATTATAAAATTTAGAAAGTATTCTAAACTGTAACTCTATTATATTCATGCAATTAAAATTATAATCGTACATTAGACAAGGCTGCAACTGTCAAAATTTTAATCAAAAAGCCAACCTTTTTTGCCAGTTCATGGAACATCTTCAGGAACTCTGTTTAAATTTTATACGAATTCAATATATTACTATCTTAGCATGTTATCAATTTGTTTTTTATTTTTAATTAAAAGTATATGCAAATAATGCATTTGATATTATTTTATAGCTCTTTTACAAAGCAGTTGCTGACATTCAGTGCTTTTTGCGTAGCTTTCCCTATAGCTGATAGATTCTTTGCTCGGCAAGGGTATTAATACAAATAAACAGCGTACTGTTCACAGCATCGGAGGAAGCGAACGACGCTGCCGGAAGCCGTGTGCTGCAATTTTAAATATTGCCGGCAGAAGCAGATGGACTGAGGGAGAGACAGACAGACAGACTGGTGAACAGACAGACAGACTGGTGAACAGACAGACTGTTGTGTGTGGCTCAATTCGACTCCGCTGCCACTTGCACTGCCGCTGTCGACGGCGACGGTGGCGTCAGTGCTCGCTTTGGCGGTCTCTGCGTTAAATACGGACCACAAAATGCAGCGCATAGAAGCACTAATTAAGTTAAACATAGACACATGCAAACAGACTTGCATACGCACACACACAAACAGACGCTAACACACAGATGCACACACACACAGATACACCCAGAGATGCACACACACAGTCATAGACAGAGTTGTACGTGCTTGTTGCTCAATAATTAACTAGCAACATGCACGCAAATGCTTTCCACCCGCACCGACCATTTTACTCCTCTACTTCCCAACCGACTTGTCCCCACCGACAAACATGTTGTTTACCGAGCTGTCGACTAAAGATTCGAAATAGCATTGCATTTAAAAAGACTGAATAAATATGTTCAGCCTCAACCTGATGCGGTTAAATGTTACAAACTCTGATGTCTATCTCTTTTCATATAGTACATATATAACTTGCAGCTCGAATGTTAGGTAAATTAAACTTAAACATTTTTATTTGTAATTCTGGTAAGCCAAGGACTAAACTGAACATAGCCAAGATATTTCGGTCAGTTGGAAATATTTGATTGCCCTCCACACATTTTTTCTTGTCCCATCAAGTTAACATAAAAGTGGCAGGCCAAGATTGTGGCCAGTATTTCAAACGCACGAATTAGAAATACCAATAACATTTCTGGTTTGGTTTACCAGTTTAAAAAGTATTAATTCATGCATTATTATAAACAAAACTATGTATATTTCATAATTAATTAAAGTGCATATCTCATTTATAGGCATCTAATAAAATCTGATCTGTATGGTGAGCAGCTAATTATGAATTATTTCTATGAATATTTATAATAAAAATTCCAATTCTAAAATATAGGTAAATTTAAATATAAACAGAATGCAGTTAACTATATCTACAGTAAGTTCTATTCTATTATTATAAGTATATTTACAGACTTTAATTCGATATTGTCTAACAAAAGAGAAGCAGAAAAAGTGTTAAACTTAAATTTTATGTATTTTATTTCCTGAAAATGTATTTCGCATTCAATAGTTATTTTTCAAATATGCGAATCAGTGTATTAGTATATATTCAATATAGCCCCGCCAATAAAATCCGTTGAAACGTGTTGGAGCATATAAAAAGTTGCCACAATATGACAGGCCATTCAATAACTGTGTATCTATGGGGTAGTAAACAGCCACAAGCACACATAAAAATGCAACAAAAATCAAGAGAGACAATACAAAAACAGAAGGCAACAACAACTGCAAAAACAACACAATAATATAAATAAATGAAATGAAAACTAAAACAATGTTATGAAAAATGTGGCAAAGAGTTGGCCAGTCATAAATATGTATGGCTGAAAATAACATAGTAAATCGAGAATGGGAATGGAAATGGGATCGGGTTTGGCTTTGAGTTTGAGTTTGAGATAGGGCGATGGAGTTGGAGATATATGGTATAAATCGGCTGCTAGCTAAGCAAAATGTCAGAGCTATAAATATCATAAAAAATATATTATAATGTGCGTGTGGGTGTCAGTGTCTCTGTGTGTGTGTGTGTTTGTGTGTGTGTGTTTGTGCTTTAAATTGTGTGTTAAGAGCACACGATGTGGCCGAAAACCAATGCCTGTCACCAGTTACCAGCTGCCAATTGTGAATCCAAAATGCAGCCCAACCAAATAACATGAAAAAATCGAAAAGAATGGGAAAATGTTATGCAATAAAATTAGAACAAAATACGCAGTAAAACTAAATTGAAAAGAAAATCGTTATGGTTGACACAAACAAAAAGAAAAATACAAAACGAAAGAAAGTATCTAAAGCGATTCAAGCGCGTTAAGCAATGCGCGTTTTAGTGCCAACAACAATAATACAATCCATACTCGTACACTCACTCACACACACACACACACACACACACATGTGACTGAGTAAACTCCACAAAATACATTTTATTCGCTTGTTGTTGGCTTACGAACTTCTGCACAGTTTTTCTTGCCTTTTTTATATCTTTTTGTTGAGATTTTTAAATATTTTTTCATAGGTTCTGGAAGCGAACTTCTCGCTTTTCCAATAATTTGATGTTGCGAACTTGTTTTGCATGTGTGGGCGTTTGCGTGTGTAGTTTGCTTGTTAGCTGCTCTACATATTTCATAAAAAGCAAACAAGCAACAATAACAATATTATGGGACTACTCGTACTAGGAGAAGCAAAGAAAAAACCTAAGCACTTTTCATGCTTTGCAAGGGTCGCGAACTGTTGGCAGCAGTTTGTAAAATATATTTTTATTGCTATTGCACACACACACACACACACACACACACACACACACACACACACAAATATAATAATAAAAATGACTCTTTTCGAGTAGTAGTAGTTGTTTCGGGTTGGAAATGCGAGTTGTCCTCCACTACACCCTTTGACTTTAGCTATTAGAAACTCTGACAAAAAGCAGCAGCAACGACAACAATAGCAACAAAAAAACGAAAAATAAAAAAAGAAGAAAACTGTAGCATGCTTTTTGTCATATTTCTCTAGCTGGCCAACAGACTTGTACACAACCAACACATAGAGAATTGCACATTGGCTGCTTATGGAGCAGCATCAGCATTAAATGGAGGCAGCAGCAGTTGCAGGAGGCAGGAAAAGAGCAGGCAACGCATGTTGCGTATGCGGCTAGTACACTACACAAAAAACACTTTCATTACTACAACAACAGCAAGGGGCTGCGTACAGTGGGACAAAACATATGACACTACCTGAAGAACTTCAAACTGTTATAACTTTGCCAAATCTTAACCGATTTTCTTGCGGAATGTCAATTTTATCATTATTTGACTTTTATTTTAATACTGAATTACAATTGGAAAACGAAATTTTTGTTCCCCATTGTCGAATTTTCCACTTTTTCAAATATTTCAAACTGGCATAACTTTGTCAAAATTAACCGATTTGCTTTGTGACGTTTCAAATTAAAAAATAATTGAAAATTTATAATAGATTAATATATAATTTTTCTTTAACTTGACCCTACCCATCAAATGAAATCTATTTGAATAACAAATCAATTCTATTAAGTTTGGTTTCTTTAATTCGATTAACATGGTTAGATTTAAACTTCGATGTACGAATTCAGAAGATGGCTTTTAAATTCTTTAGTTACTTGACGGCTTCTGCCCACTGTGCGCGATCCGCTTGGGTAGAAACTGGACTACTTAGTACAACATCGTACATTTAGTTGGTGTTATTTCATGCGCAAAAGTCGCTGCGTGTTGTGTTTGCTATTAAAAATGACAGCAGCCATGTGTGCGTGTGTCTGTGAGTGTTGCAGCTGTAAAATGAAGACACACACACACACACACACACACACACAATGAAAGGGAGCACACACTAGCACATGGCGGTCTGGAAAAACACGCTTTTAACACCGAAATGAACTTGTTCGCCATGTTTATGAGCTGATAAAAAACAGTTGACCAACATTTGTCGCTGCGTTTCCGTTGCAAAGCGGATTTAAGATGTCCTCTCTCTTGGCTTTAAAGTTGCCAAGCACATAAACATACACACCTGCATAACTTCGGTATATTAGGGGTCTAATTACTGCTGTTAAGTTTTTACTTTAAGCTATTGGGCTATTCCCAGGACGCGTTTGGCACTCAGCTGACAGGCTGGCTCACTAATATGGCCTATTTAACAGCTTGCACTTAACAGTGCCTTACACCTTAATAGCGAGCCATTCAGAAGCTTTACATTGTTTCATAAAATTCGACACAGTTTGCATAAACAAAATAGAACAACTCTTTGCAAAGAGCAGACAGCTGTAAACAGCAGAGAGCAGCTCTGTTAACGCTAATAACAGTGTGATGTTAGCTTATTTAAATATTCATGCTTTAGGTTAGTCAACTACACATTTATACATATATTTTTAGATTAAATTATTGACAGAACAAAATAAATAAATATAAAAATTACCTTATTCGGCAATATTTCTGCTTAATATAAAGCTTTTAACTTGAGCATTAAAGCTAACTTTTCAGGTTATTTCAATGTATTTGCATTCTCATGTTAAAAGCACCTGCATTGATTGACAGATATGTAGCGCAGAGAGGCAACAGGTGTGAATTTGATTGATGTAAAGATGCCAATGATATATTAATTTATGTCAGAGGTGAGCACATCGAAATTTAAATGGATATTGGCATGGAAATAGATAAATATACAAATAATTAAATATATAATAATTTTTACGCGATTGTACATTACAGGATATAGGTGTGGAAATTATAATTAAATTAAGTTATAAATTAAATGGTGAGCATCAAACAAGTTTATTAAAAGTTCGAGCTCTCAGCTCATACAGTGTTTTGAAGTAACTAAAATCTGAAACAAAGTAATAATCTCAGCCGAGCATGTTTTTAGTACAATAAACAGCTGGTTTTAGTACAAGCTGCGTGAGAGAGCGTGCACAGAGCAATCGTTGCGTGAGAGCGGGATAACTCACAATGCCGCTGACTAACGAGAAGTGTAAACAATCTGAGCTCTTGCTATAAAGTCATAAAAAATGTCCTTTGGTATTGAAGTTTAGTTTTTTGTTTAGTATTGCCAATATATTGTTTAATAACACAACTTTATTTTGCTATAAACTTCAATTGCTTTGGTCCAGGGGGCAGCTGTTAACGCTGTAAAGCTTGCTATAAATTAACTGCTTGCGACTGCTACATTAACAGAGTTATGTTATTGAGACAATAACAGCTTGATAACAGCATCCAGCTTACAGCTGCTGTGTGGGCTGCTGCGCTCGGCTCGCTCATCGGCAGCCTCGCTCTCTCGCTCGACTCGCTCATTGGCGGCTCCGTTGCTGCATTCGTGTGGACAATTCGGGATGCTGTCGATGCTTCGGCAGTGGCCACTTTTTTTGGTCGCTCTGCTCTGTATATACCATAAAAATCGTTTCAGTGAGAGTTTGCGATCCCGCGGGTACGGTCGAAACTGACGGGATTTTCGATTGCTTTATCGTTACGCTTTCCGTTGCGCGTTTCGTGTTGTGCGTTTCGTCCCGTTACGTTGCGTTGCGTTACGTTGCGTGCAGCATCACACAGAAATTTTGATTAGTAAAAGATATAGAGAATCTCTATTGTAGAGTGTTATCGTTAATTCTATGAAATGTGAAACACATCAAAATGTGGCTGTCCAAATTGCGTAAACGTCGCGTTGATTACATTTGAGCGAAAAACAAGAGGAGGAAATTCCCATAACGCGTTAGATGAATACGAAAACTTAATACGCGTTGCGTTTTTTGGGTGTGATTATAATCGCGTGTGCCGCGTAATTTCAGCACGTTACTAGCTGGCAAATGTAAGCAGTCGATTTGTTGTAAGCGACAAACAATTTGTTGTCATTGTCACAGTAGTTTTTGTTGCTGTTGCTTTGTTGTTTCTGCCGTTGTTGTTGATGACGTTGATGCTAAATTTACAAATCAACGTTTGTCGACATCGTAGGGGCACGTTCTCAGCCGATCCAATACGATTTGAGTGTGGAGCCTCCCACGCCGACATCGACATCGACATCACACGACATCGACGTCGCTGTTGCCTCGTTCTCAATGAAAATCATTTTCATGGAAACACACCGAATGCCAGCGAACAGAGCTCTGAAAATGCGAATCTCAGCATCGGCGTCGTTTGGATTACTTGGCAGTTAGCGTGTATACCACTAAGCTGTTCGCCTGTATGCTGTGTGTGTGTGTGTCTGTGTGTGTCTCCGTGTGTGTGCTGTGTGTGTCTGTGTGTCTCTATGTCAACCGGCACATGAAACGTTTTTGCTATTGCCCTACTATTTAGACAATTTCATTTGGTTGGCTTAGTTGAAATAGTTTTTACAATCCTTTGTTGTTGCTTCTCCTACAAATTGCACCAAATATGTTATTGTTGCAAATTCCATTCAGTATTTATAGGGGTGTGTTACTTATGCAACATGCATTAGCACGCTTTATCCATAATAACATTTCTTCTCGAGCATTGTCAACTTTCATAGCATTAAGTGATAAATTGCTGGCATTGAAATTCACCAAGCAACTACAAAACATAATCAAATTGAGAAATACATGGATAGCAAAATGTCAAGCGTTATTTGCTTGCTGAAAGTGTTGAATGATGCACATTTGTTCAATTGATAAATTGTTGAAGTGTGCGTGTAATTTCATTACATAGAGAGCACTAAAAGCCACTTGACTTTTAACAAAAGGCAACCGCTATAAATGTCAGATAAACTGATTAAGATAACTTTGTTAGAGGAAACATCTAATAGAGATTGCATGATTTTAATACGGCTTAAGATTAATATAAAAAACGATTCGTAGAAGCATATAAAAATATTAAGGTAAAAACTAATAATATGCAGCATAAATGCAGATACTTCATTTATGCAAATCAATTAAAGATTTTGTGCAAAATTAAAATAAATGATTTCGGTTAGAATTAATAAGTAACAAAAATAACATTTATTTGAATAATAGACAAATAATATATACGTGTATATATAAATTAATTTTAAATATGTAAGATCAATTTTAAAATGTTGTGAGTATGACTGATAATTTAGATTAAAATATAAATACTATTGCGCTGTTTCAAAGAGATTAAATTGATTTTTTTTCACTCATAACACATATATCTATTAATCTGTTGCCTAAAAGCTTTTCACAACTGCGAATGTGATATATAATCCTTGGTTTTATTATAATTCTGATAATTTCTGTTATATTTCAACAAATTTTATATTCAATAATCTTTGTAAAAATTTAAATTGAATTGTTTCTTTTATGTATGCATTTATTTGTGAATCTCATCTGCTTTGACACTTTTGAATATCCAACATAAACGTAAAATAAATGCACTTAATACGATTTCTCTTGCCAATATATCCCAAGCTGAAACTTTCATGAATTATTAAAAAGCTACTAAAACCAGTTTGGACTCAATTAATTTGACTGATGCAAACAATTGAATGTAACCAATGGCCACAGTGCACCACAAAATTGTATGCACATGACACAATTAATGGAAACAACAAAGTCCATACATTAAAATGTATTTCAAAATGCAATTTATAATGCGGCCAGTGTGAAATGGAAACCAAAACTGAAATTGACAACAATTGCCATCCATTGTTGGTCGGAGGCCTTTGGCATATTAAGTGTCCAGCATTTGAGTGTTGCAAGGTCATCGAGGCAAAGACGTGTCATGTCCTGGCATGCAAATACGAGAGTATTTGTTTGCTGTCAGCTTCATCACTGTATGCAACAACAGCTGCTCATGATGATGATGCCAAGTGCTGAACGCTCTGATTGCTGTCATTGCTGCTGTGGATCCTGTGGATGCTGCTCCCGGGGAATTTTAGTATTCATAAAAATGTACTTGAACACACACCAAGCAGGCAAAGTGGCCCAGAGTCAGAATCAGATTCAGAGGCGGAGGCGACAGCAGACGCAGTCATGCATGGATTTTTATAGGCTCACTTAGCGCACATAAACCGCAAAAAAAAAAGGGAATGACGCCAACTCTGATGCTCGGAACTTGGGACAGGTGCGAGTAGCACAGCTCACGGCTAAGCTAAAGGGCTCTTCAGTGCACACACATTCGCACACATACTCATACTCATACACACACACACACACACACACACACAGGCTGGCTTTCAGCATGCCATAATAATATTGTAACTTTGCACTTCAAATTGCATTTTAATGCAAACACACTTCATTACATTACATTGCAACAAGAGAAAAATAACAAGAAAAACAACGCCGGAAATGGAAAAGCGTCGACACACTTTACAGCAGCTGCAGCCGGAAAATATACACACACACACACACACACTGAACTTGGCAAGTTTGTAAATTGTAAATTGAAGTGCACGTCGATCGAGAAAACTGGCACAAAGTACTATACGCAGCCAGGTTACGTATACGCCGCGTTACACGGGCAACAGCTCGAACTCATATTAGCTAATGCAGCAAAGTGTGTTGAGCACCAGCAGCAACAGCATCAGCATCAGAGAATCACATTTGCAATATTATCTTATTTTTTTGGGTTTCATTTGGCGCAAACAAATTTATTTTTAATATATTATCATTTTTTTCACTAATTTAGGCTTTTATTCCTCACTATAGTCATTGGTAATTCATTTACGAATATTTTTGACATATGATTAAATATTTACATTTTTATATTCACTTTCTGGAATTTAATATTTCTATATAGATCTCTTTTAAAACTCAGCTGCATGTTGTCAGGAATTTGATGTGTTTTCAAATTGAATAAAACTCTGCATCGAAATGTGTCGAAATATTTAACAGGCCTTTCATAGTTTTTTCAAAGCTTTCGCTCAAATTTTATTGCAGCGAATATTTGAATAGCAGATTTCCGGAATTCGTCAGAATTGACACTTTTTCTAAATATTTGGCATCGATTTGAATTGCTGTGCAAGTTTTATTTTCTGCTCTATTTGGTAAATATTTGATGTGAAAAATTTTAAATAATATTTACATTAATCGCTTAGCTACGGTTGATATTTTTGGTTTCATTGAAATGGAATTTCATTTGCAGTTGTCGCAGCGATTAAAAAACGTGGCAATCATGCAACGGGGCGTATGATAAATAAACATATAAAGATTTATTATGCGCCACTTAAAAAAATATTATCATATTTAAACATTTTTCAATGTGCGCTATTCTCAGTTCGGTGTGATGGCTGCGGTTTCCCAGAGCCACAAACCGAGACACAGTCACATTTGCACAGTTAAATAAAATTGTATTTATGAACTGTGTGCAGCACGACAAAAAAGAATTGAATAGAGACACAGAAATAGTACAAGTTTAAATGGGTCGAGTTTGTCAACAGTGAGGCAGTGGCAAAATAAAATTAGTGCGACGGGCTAAAAGCATTGGCAGCATTGGCAGCATTCGAGACGTGGCCGATAAAACAGAGCAAGTCAATATATCATAAAAGCACGTCGAACTGCCTCGAATGTCGCGCAAAATGGCGACACTGCCTCTGACTATGTCCGTGTCCGTGTCTGTATCTGTGTCTGTGTCTGTGTAGAGTAGAAACATGAACGTATACAGTTTCCGATTTCCGTTTTCCTGTTTATCGTTTATTGAGTTTTTGCTACGTAAAAGTAAAAGCATTGCGAGTGCTCCACAACACGAGTCGGCTCGACTATTCGTCTACTATTCGACTCGTCTCGATGGCAGACGAAGGGACTGAAAAACAAACGCAAAATCTAAAGAGAAATTTGCACTCGTTAGCTCTTTGGCGTTACTTCAACATCTACAGGCTGTCGTCATATTGAACTTTGATGCTGGCACGTTCTGTGCGCTTCCTTGGGCTCCTTTTAAAGATCTACACGCGCGCATACTTGGGCCCATGTTTTGCCATTCTTCTGGTCCTGCTTTGCTGCGTCTGTGTCCTACAACTTCATCTTCTTCTTTCACTCTGCCTCCCAGCACATTGCCAGTTGTTTTTGTTCTCGTTCTCGTTGTCGTTTTCGTTCTTCGTGTGTTGTTAGTCATTTATATGGGCACCATAAATTATAACAAATATGTACGCAAGCGGCATTTTAAATGATTTCCCACAACTCTCCCTCCCACCTCCCGCATCACACACTTCTTGTCATAGTATTTCCACCCTCGACCTGAACCTGAAGCAAGTTATAAATATACTTTAATTAAAAGCGCTTCAGTGTGAGTGCAATATGTTGTAAAATATTGAGATGATGTCTACCATTTTGTACGTGTTGCTGCTTGACGGAGTGTTTGAGTCCTGATTTGTTGCTGTCTAGCCGGAATACTCGTTTGTGCTCCCGGCTCGAGATAAGAAGCTTCCTGTTGAGCCAGGTTATGTAATGAGCTTGGGATCCATGGGAATCAAGATATGAGATAGGAGTTTCATTAAGCACTTTATAATGCAGAATTCATTTTTATCTATTGTATATTTTGTGTTTCTTTTCTTACCTTTTCTACTGATGGAATGTCAATATTCAATTGGAAAATTGCCAATCGAGTTCATTAAACATGTTCATTATTAATGGCAAAATGAATCTAATGCCAATTAATAATTCTTTTTGTGAAATTGTTTGCGCAAATTTCCCATAGTTTACAGCAACAATAATTTTCAATTACAGTTCCACTTTGTTGGCAATAAATTCGGGTCTAATATCGAGTGACGTTTCAGCAGGTTACATGCAAAAAGTAAATTAAAAACATTTGAAATAAATTCATAAAATTGTGCATAATTTGTGAATTTGTTGTGCTGTTGGCAAACGCAACAACTGAATACATACAATAAATTAACAATTTTAGCCAAATAAATAACGTACGCATATAAGTGTAATAAATATAAAACAAACAAATTAACCCAATAAAATTTGTAAAAATCACATAAATCTCAATGCTTGTGAGTGTGCGTACGTGTGTGTGCGTGTGTGTGTGTGCTTGCCAAATTTGTGTGGACCCAAAATAAAGGCAATTAAATAAATTTCCAAAGCGACAACAACAAGAACTGCAACAACAACAATTGGTATTGCATTTGCAATTGCATCGATTGCAGCAGCAATTATCCAAAATGGCAACGTACTCTTTCTGTATTTATTGACATGTCAACAATTTTGCTGACTCTGCTCCCCCTCCCCTTCTCCCTCCCTCTCACTCTCTCTTTCTTTCTCTCTTTTGCAGCCTGCACGAGAATCTGACTCGAATGAAAATGCCAAATTAAATCAAATTAATATATGCGCAAATAAGCCACGTTAACAACAGCAACAATTAATGCTTGGAGTGTTGTGCGTGTGTAAAAAACTGTTGAGTCCGAAAGTAGCCATCGAAAACTGCCAAATAAACACACATACACCCATACACACACCCATACTTTATATATATATATATAAATAGTACCACACATTGTCATTGGCATTTTCGAGCTGGAAGAGCAGCAACACCAACAACAATAACAACAGCAAGTGCCACACTTCAGACACAAGCCACACACTCTTGCATCGAAATCAATACAATCAAAGAGTGAGCCAACCATGTGCCTGTCTGTCAGCTGCCTGTTGTCCTTGCTGCTGTGCCTCGTCCTGCCCGCATTTAATGGCCATGCAGCGGCAGCAACACGTGCTCGTGTCAGCTCCTCGACGACGATGACGCGCAACATCGAGGAGGAGAATGGTAAGTTAACTCATTTTCCAACTTCATTCATCTTATCAAGCTTAAAAAACTGTTGTAAATACCCTCTTTTTATGGTAAACACTCGTATTTAAAAGTGCAAGTAAAAAATGTCATTGTCATTACTTTCAATTGGAAACTGTCCAGAGCAGCAGTATATAGAATATTATTTACTCAAAACAGTGATTGATATTTCGACCTAATCCAATTTTCATTCACTAGCAAGTTCACTGTATTTAGAGCAACATTTGCTTAGAAGAATGCAATTTATTTCTTGTAATTGAATTTTTTTGTAATAGACCCTCAATATATTCTTTACATTATTAAATAAATTTGCTCCAAAAGTAAGAATTCCAATCATACAATATTTAAAGACAAATTCTAAGAATAAATCATGAAATATGTGGGTTTTTATTAGAAAATCTTGGCTTACAATTGCAAAGAAAATGTTTAAATTTGTATCTAAATATAAAAAGTAATTAAATAATAGGAAATAAAGACTGATAAAGTGATAGACGTTTAGATTTGATTTATGGGTTTAATTTAAATTGGCATAACATTTAACCCTATAGCTAATATCAGTTCAGTAACTGTTGCAGGGTATCCTCAGTTGAGCAGCTTTGGCTAGAAAACTCGCACTCTTTTATTCATTCATTTGGCATCGGAGCCAAAAAATTGATTGCGCCTGGCGGCAAATGCTGCTCTACTTTTTCCACTTTGCACCCTTGTGAGTGTGAGTGTGTGTGTGTTGTATGAAATTTAATTTAAAGTGAAAAGTTTGACTGCCGTTAAGCCAGCCTACGTATGTGTTTATTGTGAGTGTGAGTAAATGTGTGTGTGTGTGTGTGCAACTTTTATTCAATCAGCATAAAGTTTATTGTGTGTGAGGAAAATGCGTACGCCTTTGTGGCTGTCAAAATGACGCTTTTGTTGCTGCATTATTCAATAAATGAAATTTCTGGTTTATTTTGACAAAGTTTATGTGCAAATTTAATACAGTTTAAATTATGTGAAATTGATTTTGATGGCAGCTACAAATCCAGAGCTAAGCCCCAATACAGCTGCCAAAAATGTGCAAAAAATCTTCGTAATCGTCTAATGCTTCTCCCTGAAAATCCATTCGATGCCGCGCGACTCGATTCGAATCGAAGAAAACAAAATAAACAAAATAAACAAACCACCATCAACATCAGCATCAATTTCAGCATCAAAATGAAGAAAACTTACGTTGCACGACTGTTAATGGTCAGTAGCAGCTGTTGGCATCACAATTCGATGGCTTTCAGGGCTTGTTATTCAGTTTGTCTGGGTTATTTTTGGAGGGCCGAGATCAGTGGCCAGCTGGTCAGCCACCAAAACTTTCAATGGCCATCACTTTTGCCCACTTGCAGTCCAAATAATAATATGTTGCTAATAAATAAGCCAACTAAAGCACGGCACTAGATGAAGGGCAAGCTGAAGGGCAACCTGAACGGCGTAGCATATTTTTGTGTTATGCTAAGAAAGTTGAGGAAGTTTGTGTTTTTCTTTTTTCCGTTGTTTTCAGTCATCTCAAAGTTGGCAAGCAAATTGAACAATAAGCGCGGCCATTGGCAGCCACATAAACATTGTGCAAAGTTCGCTAAGTTTATGGCTTGCAAAGAAACGGATACAAAAAACAGTATGAGAATGCACCTTGACCCTCCGATAATGGCGATTTAAGCTTTATAAACTGCTATGCTTTAAATTGCGCAGAAATTCACCTTTAAATATATACATTGCGAAATATACAGCTTATTTATATTATAATTATTATGAGGACCACTCTGCTGATGTGTTATCACGCTAAAAATCATTTAAGAGCAGAAAACTGTAAGAGAATGAGAAATATTTCAGTTTGTGCCTGTCCAACATGACGTATGAGTTATATGAATATTGTGTATACGCCACGTGGGCAGTTGGCAACTAATTTAGAGGCCAGACATGCTCGGACGCAACCACTCTCGAGCACCACTCGAGCCACAGCATAGCCACAACCACTTGACTCAAGTCAAGCGACAGCCACAGCCAAAGCCACATCCTGCAATCGGCCAAGTGAAGGACTAACGCCTACGGCCAGGCTGCATATTGTTCCAGTAGCTTGAACAACGCTTTAGTGCCAAAGTTGGTAACAGCCAAAAACTCTTCAGTCTGTGTGTATGTGTGTGCGTGCTCTACTTCTGTATGCAGACATACATGCAGCATATTCATGCGATAAGGGAGCAAGTGTGTGTTGGGGTTTTAATAAATTTAGATTTTATATGTTTTCAATTGAATTTCGACGTTGTTGTTCTTGCAGGCGCTGGCGCAAAAACTTTTCACTTTGGCATTTCAATGTTTTCCAAGTTAACTGCAAACCAGTAACCACCACCACGCCTCATCTCATCGCCAAACCACTTCCTTAGCCTTAGTCTTAGCTACAGCGAGTATTTATCGCATTTCTATGAAAACAACGTACTCACAATTTTCTGTAAAAACTTTCAAATTATGTTTGGGTTTCTGTTCCGTTCGCTGGGCGTTCGCTCGATTTGTTGTTGTCTGTTTTTGGACAAAGTTTGCCATTTGTTGCCGCAACGCAGCTTTATAAATGCTTATTTAGAGGCAAATCTGATGAGTTAAGTTTCAGCCTCCTCCTTTTCGCTTCAGCGTTCCAAACTTGGCCGGTTGCTCCTCACATACATATGCCACATGGATAGACATTGGATATAGATATCATGCCATACTTGCATAGCTTCTGCTAAGCTGCAGTAGCCCAAAGCCCAAAGCGGCAAGTTGTTTGCTAAGCGGTTGCATAGTGTAAAACTTTTGAAGGTTTAATGGGAGATTCCCAAGATTTTACAAGTGTAAAACATGTTAGTGGAGTTGAGTTGTGTGATGCGGCGTATGTGTAATGGAAAAGCATTCGATTACCGAGCCAAAATATTCGAAATTCAAATTCAAATAAGAACCATTTTCAATTATATTTTAAGAAACTTTCTCTGTTTGATTACAATCTGTATATTTTTAAAATCTTTTTATTGCCTATCTTAATTTAACTTATCATTTCTTTGTTATTTAAATTAATTTGTTTATTATTTAATTTATTTTTCTTTCTGCTTTCACAGCATTATTAAATCTCTTGGCTGGTAAGTTCTTTTATTGTTTATTTTTGGAGATATTGGAATAACAACCTGCTTGCCACATATGCTAAGCCCATTTAAGCAGCAAAAATAAGAAAAACATAAAAAAGCCCTAAAACAATTTTCAAGCATTTAACAACAGTTTTGTGTGTTCCATGGACATCAAAAATATTATTGATGTGTCTTCGGACACAACCCAAACAATTTGCACACAAAATTGACCAGACCAAATAGATGCGGCAATAACAACATCAGATGTTGCCACGCCCATACAACACACAACAATAAATACATAACCACACACACAAACAAATACAAACACACACACACACACACACACGTTCAAAGTCAAGAAGTCGAGGAAGAAAAGGAAGCGCTGGTTAAACCCCAAAACAAAAATCAGCTTAGTTATGGAAGATATCAAAAGCAAAAGCCAACAGCATCGACATGAAATCGAAGCGACTTGCTGGAAACAAGACCCAAAACAACTTTTAGTCGGTCAAAAGCGATGAGCAACAATGGACAGTTCCCGTTCCAATGCTAGCCCCCTCTCTGGCTCTCGCTCTCGCTCTCTTTCTCTTTCTGTAGCAGCCACACTCTTTCTCTGTCGCTCTCTGTCGCTCTCTGTCACTCTATCCCAATCTACCTATCCATCCATCTTGCTCCCGCTGTCCGTCTCTCTGTCTGTCTGTCTGTGTGCGTTTGTAGTTTTCGCTGCTGGCCAAAAACTTTCGCCACTGATTCGCCTTGAAAGGCAAAAATTCCATCGCTGCTCAAGGCGATGCCACAGCCTGTGGGGCAGAAATTTTTGGGGCAAGTTTCCTGTAAGCGAACACAAAACAAAAAGCAGCAAAGAAAAGAACAGAACTGAGAAATAAACTGACATCGCGTTGAATGACAACGGCAAGTAAGGAGGAGTTTGTCAACATTTTTTCTTCGGCTCTTGGCTCTTGGCTCTTGGCTCTTGAGGCAAACTGTCTGCATGTTCTTTTGGCCCGCTTCTTTGGAGTAGCCTATTTAGGGTCCAGGCTGATAGCTGGTCAGGACCTGGACTGGCATACTCCACTTCAAACGCAGTTGTTGTGATTTCTTGCTGTTTGCCGAGTACATTGTCCTTGTTTTCCTTGGCTGGCCTATATATATCGAAAACGTACACACATTCACTCACATCCTTAGACTCGTCGCATACTTATTCGTTTCATGGCTTTACAAGGACATTTATCATTTTCCTAAGTAGACGGCGCGTACGTCACAAAAAGGCAGCCACCCCATCCGGCCACGCCCCTTAACGGTCCATCGCTGATTTCTATATTTCATTTGACGGGGGCGGGGTGCCAAAGAGAGAGAAAAAAATTGAAATTTTACCCAAATGTTAAATAGAATTCATTTTGCTTAGTTTTAGATTTGCGGTTCTTATTCAGCTTTCTCTCTCTCTCTCTCTCATCTTCTCGTCGCTTTTGCCGGCTATTGTTGATATTCATGACGCTTTTTGTCCTCTTATATTATTTTTGTATATGAATTTCTGCGGATATTTCAGCCAGAAGAGCGCCAGATGTGGGAAAAGTGGCCAATTGGGCCTAGCCAAAAAAGTGGAAATTTTAAGCCTACTTGAATTTATTTGCGCTCATTAAGTCTGACAGCTGAGATGAGTTCATTTCTTATAGCCACTTGAGAAAACTGATTGCCTGACAGCCAAAGAGTTCAACTGCTGCTTATAAATACATTTCAACCGAAGCTGCCATCAATTTAAGATGTTCCTTTAACCTCGTCTTCGGCATATGCAACAATATTCGCAGCGCCAGCGCCTTAAAGCGACTCACTAATGAACAAATAAAGCTTAGCGAACCATTCTCAAAAAGAAGCAAAAAGAATGCAATGCGAGTAGGTTCTAATAAATCATTGCCAGAAAAGAAATAAAACAAATACCAGGCAAATAAAGCCGGAGCAATGGCAATAGAAACCAAGGCAGCCAAGTGAAATGACAAAACAGTTTTGCAGGGGAATTTCATGTTTGACTTATGAGATTTTCTACGCAAATTCCATCGTACAGAATGTCCAAAGCCACAACAAAAAAATGTGGAAATTAAACTCAAATGAATGTTGAAATGTTCTAACGAACTGACAATACTCTCTTGTTAATTTCAGAAATTTCCAAGTTCCAACAATAAAAACATGGTTGTTCTGTATACATTGCAATGATTTTTTAATTTGTTTCAACATTTTCTGTGAAATTGTCATTTAACATAAACTAATAATTAGTTTAAGTTAAATTCAGAATAGTTATATTTAATAACATTTTATAGTTTAGCAAGTTTAAAGCCACAATGTAAAAGTAACAGAAAAACAATTTATATTAAGATATTTCCAAAAGCAATTTAATATTTTTCTCTACAACTTTAATTTAATTTGTTTTTTCTAACTCTTTGTGCATTGTAAGCTGTTGATTAAAATATTTAAAAAGCGTGATAATTGTATTGTAGAATGTAACAAGTTGACCTGGTTGTGTCAATGATGTTTACTTTTGCAAAATACAAGTCTGGCCACAAACTGCTAATACCCAACAATAAGTAACAAGGGACCACAACATCAGTGTGTGTGTGTGATTGTGTGGGTGTGTGTCAAGCTGGACACACATAAAGTCAACAAGAGAAATCAAACAACTTTGTTGAGTTTGCAGCTGCCTATTCCCTGGTTCAGATTCTGGTCCTGGCCTATTCTCAATCTCCGCAGCTGGACGAGTTCCATTCAGAGTTTATTGTCGCTGGACTGTGAGAGAGAGCGTGAGAGAGAAAGAGATATAGAAAATCAGTTGGCAGTTGTCAGTTGTCAGCTGGCAGTGACCAGTTGGCAGACTCCACTCGCCACTCGCCAGTTGCCAGTTGCCAACTGGCAACTATTATGCTTTGTTAATCGGCTTAGGCATTTTTGCCTGCCTTACGCTCTGCGTGACGATTTAGTAGACAAAGCCAGAAGCTCAGACAAACAAGACTGTTGTGGATGGAGTGCAGGAATGGGAGACGGAGCTCCCTCACCAAAGATATTACCATGTGGCCTAGGCAAATTGTCTACAGTCTCTCAGTTTGCTCGTTTGCCGCACGCGCCATAAACTCAGAGCCTGAGTCGAAGTCAAAGCTCCACCTGAACTGGGCGAGGATCTCTGATGAGCTGGCTTTGTTTTTGCATCCCACAACATTTGGAGGCTTTTGTGGTGTGCGTCTTGCCTCATTTGGCTGCCAGCTTAGGACAACGAAGATGTACAGTCACTCCCATATATACACAACCACTCAGTCAGCCTAAACAAATCCCATTCCTGTACATGCTCTCATGCTCTCCCTTGTGGTCTGGGCGCAAAAAATCGTTTTGTGTGTTTTTGTTAGCATTCCGTGTGGAATTTGATACTTGATTATTTGTTGCCGCCCTCAAGCGTGCATAATATATCAAAGCGGCGTCAACGTCAGCGTCAACTTCAACTTCAACGTCAACGTCAACTCGACGAAGGACTTCGAATCAGAATCTGTTACAGACTCTGAAACCGAATTTACCTCCTCCAAATGCCACTCAACATGTGTAGACGTCATGTGTCGGCAGGCAGGCGTCGTGTTTTGTGTTTTTAGTTACATTTTAGTGTTGGCCGCATAATAAATAAATAAATAAACAGTTGTGGCCTTTTACCTGTTCCTCGAGGCTACCAAGTGTCCTTCGTCCTCGTTTGCCGGCCTCGTTGCGTATGCTAAAGACTCTCAAAGTTTATTCATCTCTCTTCTCCTTCCTTTTTTTTTGTGGCTTTCCTTAGTTTATTATTCTTTGTTGGTCAAAATCAAAATCTCTTCAACAAGAAGTTAGGATTTATTTTGGCTGCGTGAAAAATGCAAAAGTTTTTCATTAATCTTTGGCACTTCTCACTGCTGTTCCCGGGGATTTGCATACTTCGACTTTATAATCAGCTGAATGCATAATGATGTGCTTCACTCTACACAACTGTTGCATACTCTTAAGAGCAGTCTAACTACTTTAAGATTCTAAAAAAGCAGTTTCCAATTATTTTTCTATTCTCTGTTTTATTTAAATATACATTCGTATAACAAGCTTTATATTTTGGTTTACGCAAAATGCATTTTATATATTTCTGGTTCAATTGTTGAAGAAAACTTTTTGCCATCACACACACTAACACACACACACATGATACAAGCAAGAGAGGATGCCAAAATTAAAAAAATTAACAAGCACAACTTCTCACATAAAATACAAGTTTGGCAACTATCCGAGTAAAATGGTAAGAAGAAATATTATTATAATAAACTAAAAATAATAAATACATATTTAGAAAGCGTGTAAAGTTGCTAAAAACAATTTCGATTATAGACTAAAAGTTTTATGGATTCGTAGTGATTATACAAAGATTTTAGAGAGAGAGAAAGCTCTTTTGTGCGATATAATCTGATTGATTTAGACAGAGCGCTCTGCTACACAATGAAAATTAGTGCAGTTAAAGCCCCAAGTATGAGCCTACCAATTTGCCAGCACACTAATCATAAATGTTAAGTCGTTAGCAGCTCAACAAATACATTTAACATGTATTCAAACATACCATATATAGACACACACAGAGAGATGAAGATCCCGAGTGCTGGGCAACACCTTAAAGGCTTACAGAGAAAAGCTGTGGAATGCTGCGCCAAAGGTCTCTGTCTCCGTGTCTCTGGCTGTGTCTCCATATGGCAACCATAACTTGAAATTGTAGGTACTAAGCCTAGCAGACATATATATACTATATATACACATTTATACAAACACACACACACACACAAGATCCTGCTGCACTTGCACATTCATAACAATTTGCAGGCAGTGTAGAGCTTTACGATTGTTATGCAACATTTAAGGCCATTTGCATACAAAATTTAAATTAAAATTTGACACTGACTAACCGTCTGGCGAACTGACGAAGTTCTGAATTCTGTATACCTCTGACTTTGATGTGGCCCCGCAGTAGAAGCTCTGCCAATTTTGTTGCATACTTTCTGGCGTTGCATATACATGTTACATGTACAAATACAACTACAAGCACAAAGTACTATGTACATGAAGTTCATTCTCCTCGACTTTGTTGCTGCACTTTTCTAATTGGAGAAGAGAACGTTTTACGTTTTACTTTGCAACGTTGAACGAAAAGCGAACGCCTTTTCTCTTCTTGTCATAACAAAAAGTTAATTAAACATGTAATTGTTGCCATAGAGCAGAAGGCAAAGATTTTACAATGACTGCGTTTCATTTTCTCTCATTTCTGTTCACAGTTATTTCAGTAGTGTAGCTGAGGGTGTATTGACTTTGCATTGACGTTGAACAGTTGCTGTTATTAAATTGTATATGATAATCGTTTAGGTATTTATTGACACCAACAGCACGATCCTCAGAGTGAATATGAGTCTGCAACTGGAAATTTGATTAACTTGCAGCCCGCTTAGTTTGTGGCATATAGTGCTCTCTTTTCTAGCGAGTCTTGCCAGTCGACCAGGACTTGCTCTAATGGCCATTAGAGACGCGGCAGCGGTTAGTGGAGAGGGGAGAGTGAAGTGGAGTGGAGTGGAGAGCTGGCAATATGTGACACAAGGAACCACTCGAAAAGCACAACGCAATGCCACTTGAATCAACCGCCTGCTGCCTGCTGCCTGCTGCCAGCGGGCACTTCAAAGCACAATAACAATTTTACAATTAAATTTCGCTTTTATTTCGCTTGCCAGATATTGTGGCATTCAGATGTACTTGTACTTGTAGTTGTTGTTGTAGTTGTAGTTGTAGTTTCTGCTGTTGCTATTACACTTGTAGTTGCAGTACCGCCCCCTCATCCCTTTGCATGCTCTCTTTATTTTATTGCTTCAAATTGTTTGTAGCCATTTCGCATTTGTGCCGCCCGGTTGCGCATCAGCGACGTAGAAACATTTAACTTTCTGGAACAAGCAGAAAAATAGTATAAAAAAGCGTCAGCATTGCGCTGCAAGTAAAACCAACTACACTTAAAAAACTAGAGCTAAAACAGCGGCAGAGGCGACGAAAGTACAAAAAAGTTGTCAACTCGCCTTCCACATGGGACAGCAATGGCCAAAGCAGCTTCTACTTGTACTCCACCTCCATCTCCAACTCCAACTCCAACTCCGACTCCGATTCTAGCTTTTGGTCGGTTTTCTAGTCGTAGTTGAGTTTCGCGCACTTTTACGGCACACTATTTTCGCCCAGGACAGTGAATATTGCAAAGGGGCAAGTGGGCAAAGAAAGGCAAAAAACTAAAAGCACATTTCAGCTTGAACTCCCACAGCGACCCGAACCAAATGAAATTGCCAACGTGAAAGCGTACAAAACTGCAAGCAACTCGCCAGGATGAAACGCACAGGACACTGTGCAGGACACAGAGCGGGCGGGGCAGAGAACGTGGTCGAGACCGAGGCCGAAGGATCACCGTGTTGAAGCTGTCGTGCGTTTGCCGGCTGTTAAACTGTAAAGTAAACGTACAAAATGTTAAATCAAAGCCAAACAAAAGAGGCGTAACAGGCCAATGCTCCACAGCCCTAGAGAGCTTGGCCAACCGGTGGTAGTCTGGCAGTTAGTAGCTTAAGGTACTGCCAAGAGGACCAAGAGAGGCTTGAGCAGCAGTCCTGCTTAGAGGTTGGAGTCTGGAAAGTAACTGTACTGCACGTGAAGTTTGTGTTGGTTCTTTGCTGAGTGTTAAGTGGCAAGTTTTGGGCATCTTGAACTATTCATTGGCTGCACTCGAAGTTAAATTAAGACGAGCAACTTACGGACAAGTTCAATTTGCCTACTTAACTTTTGGCTTTAAAAATATGTGTGTGAGACACTTGAGAAGATCCTTCTGTAGGAAACACTACTTGATGATTTCATATTATCAGTAATTGCTATTAATTTAATTTTAAATACATTTTTAAAGTGAGAGAAATGTGAGAATCAAATCTCTTTAATTTGAACTTTTTTTGTAATAAATATTTTGTAAAGCTTTTCAATTTGAAATTTATAATTTTGCTGAATTGGTTGTTATGGTTGTGTTTGTGTTTGGAAGTGTGATTAATCTTTTAGTGGACATTAAGTCTGCTCGTGAATTATTAATGCCGGTTCATTATGAAATTGTGCAACAAATAATAAATCGATTAAGCAAATATCTGTCAGCACTAAAAAAAATGTATTTTTCATAGTTTCCTATTTTTTTCATTTCTTTTTCCTTTTTGTTAGCGGACTTTTCCACAGCCATATGCATTTGTGTGCCATCCATTTTAATATTTCAACAGAACCAGAAATGACGTTGTAAAACCGACGCGGCTATATGTCAAATATGCCACACACTCACTCACACACACACACACACACACACTCTCTCTCAAGTGTGCAAATGTGTTTGTACTCTGCTCTGGTTTTTTAAATTTGCATGTAAATTCCATTGCAGGAAAATGAAAATGTATTTTGGCTTTTGCACTGGAAACTGTTCGCGTTGCTACTGCATTTTAATAAATTTATGATTTTATTTGCATTTTTTTTGCAGCCGTCGTTGTTGCTGTTGCGGATTATTTTTTTTTATTTTACAAACTCTCTTTCATGGCAGAATGTGTGTCAGACGGTTGACAATTTTGTTGGAGCTGGAAAAAATTCAACACTCATAAATAAAGCACGCATTTTGCTTTGTATCTGGAGTAAGAGATTTATAAATGTTTTTGCCAAATCGACAGAAATTTCGTTGGCGAAAATCGTTTGCAACATTTTATTGACAAAATGAAGAAATAATTGAAATATTTGCCAATCAACAGAGCAATGTTTAAGACTCGAGCACAAAGAATTCCGAGGAATTCCCAATAGCTGTCTGCGGCACGTTAATAAGCTCCTTGCCGGTACCCAATCTACACCCATTCTCACACCCACACACCCACACACTCACACATACCCGCATTTATGTGCAACTCACACATTTACGAGTATGCCAAGAACTTGGCCATTATTGTCTTAGTCCTGACACTGCGTCCCGCGTCCTGCGTCATCCGCTGTGTCGTCTCGTGTCGTGTTCTATATGTTGCACGGCTATCTCAGCATTTGCTGTCAGACCGTGTTGCCTGTCCGTTGCGAGCTGTCGATTATCGAGTCGAGATTATTAACCTGTCAGTTTATCGCTTTATCCTGCCAACAATTGAAGCGACTTGGGCGCTTGTCCCTGTTGCCTTTGTTATTGCATGCATTGTCAGCCGCAGTTAAATACATTTATCTTTATCATTACTCGTTACTCGTTGCTCGTTGCTCGTTGCTCGTAAAGCGCAAAGTTTTGTAAAGTGCAGAAGGTATTGCAGTGCATGCTCTTAATTGTTAAATAAAGTCCGATATAATTTCTGCCACCGTTGAGAGCTCGAAATTGTCGGCCACATATTTAACATCCCACAATAGTCGTTATCCCAATGTCTCCATGATGCGAAATAAGATTAAAAATATTATTTAACAAAAATTTCAATCCACTTTTACCATTTTGATTCCAAGAAATAAAAGAATTTCCGAGAAATGCGGTTGGTAGACATTTTGTAACTAAATCGCTTTGCATGTTCAGCGTTATTACATTTTTGGATTATCCTTACAAAATGTTTAATGAGTTCTGTGGAATTCAAACGATATTGACACCGAAAAATTCACAAATATATAAAAAATTTTAAATAAATGTTGCTACAATGTTCAAGCTAATATTTTTAATATAATTTTGAAGCAAATTTGGAGCCATTGACAAATGGAAAAATGTGAATTACAAAAAAGGAAATGTGCTCTTCCCCTGTGAGTACACAGTTCACTTACTTACTTATGAGTAATATCATTCGTTCAATCATATCATTTACATATAGTACACAGATGACAGTCGACGCCCACGTTTGCCGGCTTTGCAAATATTTCGCAATTTGACAATGTGCCGAGTGAGTTTTTTGTAAATGTATCTATCATATATCAAAGCTGCCACAAGGTGTACTTTGCCATATGCTGCTAAATAAAGTGAAATATGATATTAATATATGTCTGTCAGTATTTCATATTGCAAAGAGAGATTGACTTAATTTCCAATTCGAGTATAGGACAAAATAACGATTTACGAGTATACCTGCATATTGGGTTGAATGCACTTTAAGCGTACACAGACACTTTCAGGTTAATACAAATACAAATAAAAAATGCAACGATAAATGGATTTTATGGCACGCCTCAAGGTATGCATTTAAAAATTGCAACTATGTTGCACTTAGTGCTGAGTCCACGCAATCAAAACTCTCTTAACACGAGTCAACAGTGGCAGCTGCAGCTGCAGCTGCAGTTGCATTATTTTGTAGGCCGGTTGGTAAACAAATCGCTGAACACCGGACTATGGACTGTGGACAGAGGACAGAGGACGATGGACGGAGAATTCCGGACACCGGATACCAAATGCAATTTGAGTGAACTGTTGTTGGGTCTCGCTTGCCTGAACAACAACATGACGCTGGTGGTTCTGTCGGTCATTTTGCTAGACCACACACAAATTTTTGCATGTGACGGACACCGCAACATAGACAGAGAGACTCACAAACAAACACTCACACTCACACACACACACACGCAGACAAGGGCTGGGATAAAATGGAACAGGATGGGGCATAGTTTGTAGTTGCGCCTTGTAGTTGTCGTAAAAAGCCAAAAATGGGTTATATATTCTAGACAGGCACAAAAGCTGCGTTGACAAGGACGCCACCTACTCGTGCAACAACAAACAACAGCAAACAACAGTTGAACTTTTGCCCTCCGAGTTCAGGGCAGAGACAGGATAAGTGGTTGCTGCCGTGGATTGGAAGGGGAATGGGGAGGGGGAGGGGGTGGGAGGGAGTAACAACCATCAACCATCACAAAGACATGGCACTTTTGAATGGCTGTGCGGTGCATGGCGAACGAAATGGAACCTAAAACTGCACAGAGTAGCCACAACAACAATAGCAACAACAACAACAACAACAACCAAACAACGGCAGCAGAAGAAGAAAAAAATTAATAAAAAATTTGCATAATATTCGATGCTGCAGCCTGTGGCTGGGCATACCATAGTTTTGAGGCCGCCACTGTCTGTGCACGAGCTGTGTAAAATGCTCATAAATAAATGAACATGGCCTAGTCCAGCTGCAGTTTCCTTCTAGCCAAACTGGCCAACAACTCAGTCTGGGTAAGAGCCATGTCACTGGCCCCGGCCCGGCCACCATTTACTGCGCGTTGGCAGAGCACAAGATAACATGAAATAAATAATAACTTTTTGCAGGCGACTGTGCCATGGCTCTGGATTGAATGTGTGTGTGTGTGTGTGTGTGTGTGTGTGTGTGTGTGTCTGTGTGGTTGTGTGTGTGTGAAACCATTCGCATGGCCATTCTCATTGTAGTTGCACCGTTGAGTTAATTAAAATTTAAAAGCCGCCACTCGAGCGGGAATTGCAATTGCCATGTACAACTTGTGCGACTGTTACCATTATTGTTACGACCAGCTGAAATGACGCTGAAATCTACACGACACAGCATTGTGGTTGTGGTAGATACTAAAAAAATGTATATGCATCTATTTTATTGGAAAGAACACTTGCTGTAAAATGTTTTATTGTTATTTATGTTAACTTATTAAAGCAATCTGCGAATGGAGTGCAGAAACTTTAAGTCAACCGGAGTTCAACAAACTCCAGCAAAGCGACAATATATTTCTTATAGATTCATGATATTTACCCTAATAACTCAATCCATGCCAGCTCTATGCTTACCCATATCAAATTCAACTTATCGCTGACTCCATTTCATTTATTTGGAAACATATATTTATATTTTTTCTCTGCTCAATTTAAATGCGCCAGTGGCAGGCAATCAAATGTGCCCGGGCAGACGTATTAAAATCAAATCGAAATTAGGTATACCATATAGAGACCATTAATCTTTTGTCCGCTTCACATCCAACCTCAATCGCATCGCCCACTCAGTCCGCAAATGTGCGTATTATCGGCGCTTAAACATAAGGCCAAAGCGATGGAATATGGAAACAAGCTAATCTGCCAATTGCAATCTCTACAAATACCAGTATGTGACACACACACGCACATACACGCAATACACACGACAAATTATTTATTTGCGCTAACATTTTAAATTGCAAAATTGTCTGTGGCTAAATCGTTTCGCAGGCAGCTTCCCCTCCTCCACCTCCTCCAGTCATGCGTGCCTGCATTTTTGTCTGATTTCATTTTTCGGAAAGCCACAACAAAACACAGTCGTTTATGGCTTTTATGTGGTTTTATTTACTGCCTGTTTTTGTTGCTTCGTTTTGTTTTGTGCTGCGTTTTTAATTTGATGTTTATCAATTTTGGTTTTGCTTTGCTCACACACACACACGGATACACACGCACACACGCACACACACGTCAAGTCGCGCATTCAACAAATTCTCGAAGGGAAATCAACGATGCGATGGGCGCACAAAAGTATGCTATGTTAAATGTTCATTGTCAATTACACGAATGCTTGTTAGCTGTCTAATGTGTGTCAAATGTGAAGGCAGACCACGCCCCAATCGCAAACACAAAGCGACGACAACAACACAAAGCAAAACAAAGCAAAATAAATAAATAAATAAAAAAGTAAAGAAATGCGAGTCTAAATAGAAAAACGCGACCCTTTCTCTCACCCGCTCTCTTTCACTCCCTCTCCCTTTGTGAGTAGTTCGCCTCAAATGTCATTGAGATTAAATTTTGCGTGAAAGTAGCATTTTAAAAATGTATCAGTGTGTGTGTGTGTGTGTTTGGCTGTGGGTGTGGGTGTGAGCTCGCGCGTAACAGCATCAATTGTTGTAGCTTCTGTTGTTATTTTTATTGTTGTTGCTGGCATTAAAAGCAAAGGGCGCGACTGAAGCAACAGTCGCCTGGCTAAAGCTTAAGACGTGCCATATATTGTAGACACACAGGCAGCTTTATGAGACTCACACACATACACGCACACACAGAGACATTCACATTGCCAGCACGTGACAGCTGCGCTTCGCAGTGGGCTCAGGTGGCAGGTGGCAGGTGGCAGGTGAGCCCTGAGCTCAAAGCTCAAAGCTAAAGGCTCTGCTACTGCCACTGGCTCTGGCTCACTATAACTCTGACTGTGGCTCTGACTATAGCTCTGACTGTGGCTCTGACTGTGGCTCAGTTCTCGGCTTTGTGCTTCACGTTGTATTGTATAGGCCAGCTACGCACTTTAGTTGTTTTAAACAATTGTTTGTTTGTGTGCTGGGTTGCCTGTTGGGTTTCTGTTGCTCTGCCCCGTTGTGACGCCCCTTGCTTTGCTGCCTTAGCGTCTCCATTGTCTGCTCTTTTCTTACATCCCACGTGCATATTCTCAAACGCTTTCTCTCGCCTCTGTCGGTCCGTCCCTCTTTCTCTCTGGCTGCCTGTTTCAGGTTCGGAGGTCTTATTCTTTTATCCTTTTTACATTTGTTGGCCTACTGCGCTCCCCAATGTGTGTTTGTATTCTTCTTCTTTGCAATGCGATTAAATGAATGTTACGGATTTGTTGACGTTTAACTGTATTTTATTTGTAAATCTCCGCCCTTGTAATATTATTATCTTTTTCCCTTTGAAATACTTCGAACATGCACTGACAATATTATGAATGAATTTTGCACTACATATATCATACAAACACACACAATTTCATTTTAATCAACCATTATTTTTATTTATTAAAGCTTCATTAATACAATAAACTTGCCATAAACAAAGTATTACATTTTATATGAAATTCTACCCTGAATATTAGTGCTGGATGACACACATTAAAATGCCAATTAAATGTATATGTTCCTACGATTTGAATGGATTTGCACATGAAAGGGATTTGTTTTTAATTTATTTAGACCAAATCCGATACATCAATCATTGTTTGTTCGCTAGGCAACAACCAAAATCTGTATAAATGGAACGTATCCTCTCAATTTTCTCAGTTTCTTTCAATGATATTTGTCTGAAATTGTTGCAAGTTACCCTCAAATCAACGGGTAACAGTAAACTGTGGGATATTACATATTTGATTGTCGGCTTGCCTTTTGCATTACATAATGCCATGAACATGGACATGGACATGGACATGGACCTGACATGGTTACAAAGGTGAATTTACCTGACCTTTTTTCGTTACGTTTTTCGATCCATGACGGCTTTGTACCTTTTTGATAACAACATCTACGCCCACTTTATACACATATATATACATGTATATGTTGGTTGTTATTTTTTCATACTAGGCTGTGCAGACACTCAAAAGATGCGCAAACAGACGCATTGAAATGCCGTAAATCACATACTCGGATGTAATACATAGATACATACATATGAGCATGTATGTGTTTTACTCGCATACCTAAAGGCAGTTGAATATGTCAGCATTACACGGCCGCACATTGTATAAGGTTGTGGCATGTTTTTTTTGTGCCCGACAGCGATATAAACAACTCCCCTCCCTCCTTTCCACTCTTCCTTTGCGCCTACGTGCATTGTTTGGCTAATAAAGCAAAATGTAAGGCCGGCCATAATATCGGCAACAATAGCGGTAACTACTTTTATTGAGAAAAGATATTTTATATATTTTGACTACAGATATGCTCTCCAGTAAGGAGGGTGGAGGTGGGGACAGTGTCAACCATTGGACATTTTAAGCGTAGCGCTTGAGGATCAGGACTCGCACAATGTACTCACATTTACACACACATATTCACATCCTCATACAATACGCCTTTTCGCACCTAAGCGACAGAGGCGCCATACAAAGCCGCAACATGAAAAGAAGAACAACTGCTCGTATACATTTATAACAATGACTCTGGTCGAGCATGTCAACTGACCCACAATGTCCGCAGACAAGTAGCAAACAATGGCGACTGTAGTTGTTTGCTTTTTATAGTAGTAGTAAATCTGTATAAATATTTATTAAAACGAGGCGAAAACGAAACAGAGAGCAGGCATTAAATGTTGGTTAGATGAATATTAAAGGCAATTGGTATAAGTGAAATTTCTTGCAGATGCATTAAGATAAGCAATAGGATTATATATTACATTAAATTAACTTTCTATTGTACTATTTTATTTATAAAAGAAAAGTTATGAACATATAGAATAGATATTATTATAAATAGAAAATTTTACATATATTAACCTGTATAGTATTAATATATTATACATTTTGTAGAAGGTACTTCTCTCTAAAATACATAAATATTAAATATAAAAGTAAATAAATGCTTGTATCCAAATAAAATGTATATGAATTCAACTGCTCTGATGACCTTTTCAGCCGTATAATATGCTGTAGTACAAATATGGCCCGTACTTATAATAAAAAGCCAACACAATGCCATCAAAGGCCGTTTTGTGTGCTCCTAAAATGCCACTCCACACATTCAGCGCAAATGTTGCGCTGTTGAAAATCGCGTCATGACACGCATACAAATGCGACACCAACACACACATACACCCAGCTCACAGGCTAACTCACGCATACATGCATAGCCGCACGCACAACGGAAGTGTGCTCTGACGACATTAGCGCCATTTTGTCGTAATTAATGTGCGCCATATTAGTTGCTATTTGGCCATTTCTCACACACAAACACACAAGCAAATGACAGAGTTGGGGTAAAACTTTTGCAATTTTAGTTGAAGAATTTTTGTTCAGCAGCTGCCTGCCCAGAGGGAACTGGGGGATGCTGTGAATTGAACAGGAATGAGAGGAGCCTGCTGCTACAAAGCCCAAGATAGCATTCTGTAGTTAACTCACTCTCTCACTCGCTCCCTCTTTTGCACTCTGTTACTCTGTATGCGTGTGAATGTGTGTCTAGACATTCATCTTTAGAGATGGCAACATGGCTAACAAGCTTTACATTTTGGGACTACTTTTTATGCCAAACATACATAATTAGCCGCGATTGGGGACTGCTTTAAGACAAATACAAAATAAAACTGTGTGCCTGGTCATTGGTTGTGGTTTTGTCCTTGAAACGTGTATCAAATATAAGCCCCAATCCAAGCAAAAGACTTCTGCGAGGGCTGTCATCAATGTTAGTAACTTATAGTCTATAGATTATAATTAATATAACGTATACGCAGGAAAATATATATAATTTATAAATTGTTAGGGCAACTCTCGCAGAATATTGTAAGCACAGGAGAATTCACTTATTGGCGTTGTCTAACGCTGGTTTTTATACCGTTAGTTAGTCAGTTAGTCGCTCGTTGGGGTGGCTCATTTGTGTGGGCGGCCATTAGTTTGTTGCCGAGTGCAGAGGCGCAGACAGAAGCCGAGTCCTCGTTTTGCCTCTGTATATTTAAATGATTTGCTGCTAATGCGTCTGTTTATGTTTTATGCTGATGTTGGTTGTCCGGCACAGCCTGAACAGCGTTTCATGTTTGCTCTGGCTATTTTTGTGTGTGTCTGTGTGTATGTTTATTTGTTTGTGCGCCTATTTGACTTTATGCAATATTTATTTGCGGCATACACACACACACACACACACACACGACCACCGCAGTGTTTATATTTCAGCAAACACATCAAGAGAGTCACCAGCAGCACAGCAACAACAACAACAACAACAACAATAATAATAACATGGGTCACACATGTGCGTGGTGCGCATTTAATTTCTATAGCGGAAGTTGACTAGACAGTCGACTGCGTTGTTCAGATTGGTTTGTCTATCAGTATTCATGTGTGGGTTCACTGTTTGTTTTCCTTTCCTTCTCTCCGCTTTTTCCCTGGTTTTCATCTGTGTCAATATTTGCTAATGGCCTTGGGAGGTCAAATTCAAATGCAAACGTCGAGCTCGGAAAAATGTCACCAACATTGTATTGAACAAAATATCTGTACTAAATTGTAGCTCAAACTGTGTGAGCAAGGATTCTAAATGTTATGATAAAATTAACTATTGATTTCTTCTGATATTCAATTGAAAAATATTCTCTTTTAATACAAATGTCAGCATATTCAAATCTGCTTAAACTGACTTTAAATAGCATTTATAGAGCCATTTCTCTATTGATATTAGAAAGTGTCGCATCGATTCGATCCAATTTATTGACACACATATTTTCCCAATGCCAAATATGTTGCATGTCAGAATGCGACGCTTTATAGATGCCGGCAACCCGGAGGCGCCACGCCTGTCATAAATCACACGGTAAAAGCCCCAAAAGAAAACTACTTAAAGCGCCATTACAACAAATTTAAAGCAATTTGGAACTTGGGCCAGCCCGCATCCAAAAGTTCTGCCAAAAAAGCGGTAAAAGAAACAAGAAAAATCAGAAAAAAATAAAGGAGAATGAAAAATACAAAAAAAAAACAAATGTTTTGGACACTTTATTATGCGCATTATTCACTGTTGCAATGGTTTATCCTTTTGCCGAACCCGGGGCTCTGTTGTGCTGGCAATTTCTAGTCCATTAACTTTACCCAAAGGTCTACTCAAGAAAAACGCTTGAAGAAATCATTTTTGCTAAAATTATATAAATGTCAAGAGAAAGGGCAGGACACCGGAATTGGTCAGGACTCAAAAACCAAGCAGCCAGCTTCTAGCAGAGCTCCAACTTCAAGTGTGTCGCTTGTTGAGCCACACGCCGGACTCTAGTGAAGTCTGCAGATCCCATTCCTTTGTATTAGGCCCATTGTGAAACGTCTTTTCAATAGCTACCCGTATTAGCTTTGCATTAATGTTAAAAGCAGCGACTTAGAAATTTAAATGTAAACGATTCAAAGTAGCCAAAAGCATACGTAATTCTTTAATATAATGCTGTATATATAGTATGAGGATAGTTCTTTGCACTGATTAGCTGCCATTATGTTTGACTGTGTGCATTATGAATCCTTATCATGCACTCAACTCAGTTCATTGGCGTGTAAAATGCAACCGTAACCTCAATTCTAACCTCCTCATGGCCCTCACCGAACAAACAAACCAGGCTAAATCCCAAGCTGAAACCCGAATGCATTCAGGCCTATCATGTGTAAAATTAGCTTATTTTGTAGCGCCCACATGGAAAACCTGCCCAGTTACTTAGTCCTCAGTCCTTGTATACAGCCGCTGGGCATAAAATAGATTGAGATTGCTATGCCATGTCCTTGTCCATGTCCGTGGCCAGACTTGCATAATTCTCGTTGCGCTTAATGCAATTTTTATGTTGCCTGGCATTAACTCAGAGTCAAAGTCATAGTGAGCAGGACACATTTCTTTGCCTGTTGGCGCATTAAATTTATATGGGAATTGCGCTTCACCGCTCCACGCTCCCCCACGACCACATGAGGCATCGAAAAACTTGCCTCGACTGCCGCACAGCGTTTGACTTGCTGCCAAGCATAAATTCTGCAAAACTCAACAAATAACCCGGCGGGCGTTGTGTGGGAAACTGAGTCTCCAACTGCAATTGCAACTGCAGCTGCACTTGTATGCAGACTGTTGTTGGTCACTGTCAAGACTTACTCGACTTTTATTTTCATTTTCATTTTTTCTCTCTTCCCCCCTGGCATTTTACATATTTATTTTGTGGGCGTGTAGTTTTCAATTTGGCAGCAAAGTGCCTGCCAAAGACTTGTGTGTATTTGTGTGTGTGTGTGTGTGTGTGTGTGTGTGTGTGTGTGTGTGTGACAAAATCGATTGATATACATTTAAGACCACACAAGATGGGCAGTTACTGCACAAAGGTTGACCTGCTCAGGAACTTTGTGCTGACTCAACGACGCGGGAATGCGGTCACAACGGAAATGCTAATTTATTGCCAACAAAAGATCGGATATCTAACAACTACATATGTAGATGCTTGCAGTTAACTTGTCTTGATTGTTAAATAAATAACGTCTATACTGCTTTAAGAAATTAAAATAATTGCTTATCACTTCTTTTGAGTCCATTTTAGAATATATCCAGTTCTTTCTATTCATTTTCTATGTAGCTAAAATATCAGTTTTAAATACTATTAATATGCTTAAAATAACTTGTTTTATTTAATTTCTTTAATAAATATGATCGGTAAATTTAAAAAATAAATTATTTAATTTGCTTAGAAACGATAAAGAAATGTCGGAGAATATGTAGTTTACATTTTGTATGCAACTTGAAGACGCAATATGAAGCGCGAAAATATAAATATTCCTTTCAAAATTTATTCCATCTTCTTGTCGCCATTCAGACATGCATTTCATACGGAAAAGTTTGTTTCTCTGACATATTTACATGGCCTGAAAAAGTTAACCAACAATTTCTGAAATCGCATTAAATTGCATTAGTTTTATAATTTTCAAAGCCCGCACTTAGGGATAAACTTGGAAGAAGAAGTCAAAAAGAAAATAAAAGATAGAAAGTAGGAGAAAGAGAAGAAGGAGAGGGAGCAGAGCGAGGAGTGCGTATGTTAATTCCATGAAGCCGTGACAGATGACAAACTGCAGCGCTGCTTGCTGCGCGATTGCATTAGGTTGCCGGCACCACGTGACGTATACGCATTGTCGTGTGTGCACTTTACTTTGGCTGACTCATGAGCAGCTTTCGCTATCACCCTTCGGCTTCCCCCCGTCTCCATCTCCATCACCATCTCCATCTCCATCTCCTGTCTCTCTGTCTTGCTGCACATATGTATGAAAGTACGTGCCTGGCATGCGCTCCTTATGAGCTGCAAAGTGTTGACCCATTTTTAGTGTGTGTGTGTTTGTGTGTGTGTGTGTGTGTGACTCGGCGCAGGATACAGGAGAATGCTGTATGGTGTGCTGGGAATGGTGTACTTTTTAAATGCACTTTATTTGTAAAAGTTTATTGCAACAAAAAGGAAAACGAAAAGGAAATCAGAAAATGTTTTGCATGCATAAATGCAACTTCAAGGGGTATATTTACCTTTGCGAATTACGTAAGAATTTAATATCTGCTTTAGTCGCTCTTATTGTTGTGGTCAAAAGTGTGAGCACTCTCTCTCCCTCTCCCTCTCACACACACATTTATCGTTGGTATGTATAAATTTTCTGAACGTTGGCTGATGTTGAAGTTGCATACTTCGGAGTACCATTCAATGAAGTACACCTGAACAGTCATCTCTCTCCCTCTCTCTCTCTCTCTCTCAGATGCACACTCTCTGCATCTGTCTCTGCCTCGATCTCTGTCTCTCTCCGACACTTATTTATGCATTCATGCGCACTTTTTCTGTTACTGCCGCTGTTGTAGTGCATTTTAATTTCGTTTGCATATGACAAGCAACGCACAGTTCAGACACCGGAATCCAGCGCAAGTTTCATTCATTTGCTTCAAGCTTTTTAAATATGCGGAATACCCACTTCACCTTCCCCTGACACATCCACTGATCCCTTCAAACACCGCCATCTGTTGCTGGCATGTAAAATAAAAGCGAAATGCATGCAGTTCACCAAATGAATTTATGAAGTGCGTTGGAAACATACATAAGAATAATTCAACTTAAAAATCATTAAATATTCAAATAATATCACTCGATGCGTGCGGCTTGAGTATGTGTGAATATATTTATATAAATACTTTGTAACTTCATATTGTTTACAAGCTTGTATTCATGGGTGTATTCATTTGTCTGGCAGCTTTTTGCTTGAATATCCACATTTGACGAGTTTTTTAAATTTTGATGAAAAATTTGACTTAATATTAACATTAACATTAAATTGAATGGAAAATCGATTCGTAGTTAAAGCTTACTAACCAACTATCAATTTGCATAGTTAATGTTAAATTTAATTGAGGTATTTTCCGCATGTTGCTTTAATAATCACGTTAGTTTTCTATCACCTCACAAATTTCAGTTGAGTCAAAAATACAAATTTAATTTGTGAAGCATCATGTTCTGCAGATTACTTCATTCTCTGTCAAGAATTCATATCTTGACCTTCTATTATTATTGCCAGTTGTCTATAGAATCCCCTTCATTGTTAACCCCAATAAAAGAGAAACAAATTAATGAAACATAAGTCAAATCGACAAACAAACATAAAATGCCAATCAAATGCGTATCTCTCGACAAACCGGCAGCAAACGGAACAAAATGGCGCTTGGCCTGTTTCCCGTCCACTTCAAAGGCGTCACAACGTTGCACAGTCAATTTGCGTTCGAGATTTATAACTGGTACAATGCGCAGCCTATACAAAAAAAAAAAAACAGTTCACTCTTCCACAACCGCCTTCGTTTCTTTCCCCGCCTTCAAACTCATGCCTGTTAACGCTTCACTGGCGACATGTCCTTGAAAAAGGCACCGTGTGGCTTGGACTCGGAATCGGCAGCCGCCTCGTCCTCGGCCGGTTTCGAATTTGGTTCGACTCAACGGGCCTTTGCCATAAATATTTTTTGCTCGATCAAGTGTACTAATTTAATGTGTTGCCATGGTTATATGCGAATCGATGACTCGACTGACTTGACTCGGGCGCTATCAACGCTGGCAGGACATTCAAAACAAGATTTATGACAGGCGTGCGCTTGCCTCGGGTTGGGGCAAGTTGTAAGTTCCAGAGTTACTGGGTATCCAGCCACAGTTTGGCAGGGGGTTTGAGGCAGACAGGCAGTAACAATAAAATGAAATCAACGTTACGAAACAAGAGAAATGACAACGTTGCTAAATGGTCTTATCTTCAGAACACTACGTTTGAGGAGAAACAAATGTCAGAGGGACAGGGCCAAGTTTTTTGATTGTCTGCGCTACAAAAATGAAACTCGACTTGAGTATTTTTAGGTCGCAAATTTGATTAATGTTATGCCGTTGTGACGTGACGAACGTTGGGGATGTGGACGGCAGAGATGACGGGGGCGGAGTCCCATGTATTGAGGGTCGTGATTTGGAGCGCCGATTTATAATGTATCTCATCACTGTCAGCAACAAGCGTACAGTACAATACAATGCCTAAAAGTCTGTAATGACAATGGCTGAATAATGATTCTGAGAAACAGAGAGAGAAGTGAGGAAGAGAGAATGAATGAGAATAGTGTGAATCAGGTGGATATTGAGATTAATTAAACTTGTTAAGTGGATATTTAAATAAGAATGAAATAAATATTTGCAGATCTCTATGCACTTTTCTCTCTCTGTCTCTGACTCCCACTCGGTCTCTCTCTTTTCTCTCTCTCTCTCTCTCTCTCCCCCTTTTCTATCTGTCTTCCTTCTCTCCGTAGCCCCCTCAATGTCAAGCAAACCTGACTGCAGTTCTGACATTACTGATAATACCCATCTTGTTTTCATTTTTACTTAGCTGAAGCATCTCCTGGCTTTTGTGCTGGAAGACAATGCCCAGGTGACGGCATTTTTGTGTAGTTTTCTCGAGACTCTACAGAGGCTTGGGCAATTTCATTGTAGTAGCCAGAAATTCACCCTATTTACCAGCTAACTGCCGAGTGGTGAGTGGAGTCTGGTCCTGGTCCTGGTGCCCAGCCCACGCATCTTGTGTTAATTATGTGTCCTGTGCAAGTTGGGCGCATTTGTCTTTATTATGGGTTGGTTTCGCCTTTCGCCTTGTGCCTTGTGCCTGACTGCTTCACTACCTGGCAACAAGGCCATCTGCCTGTCGCCTTTATTATCATTGTAACGCTTTTGTTGTTGATGTTGCCAGTGCTGCTGTCATTGTTGTTGCTGCTGTTGTCGTTGCTGTCGCTCATTGCTTTTGTTTTTCTGCAATGACATTCAGGCAAACACAAACAGTAGAACATTGCCAGAAGCAGCATCATAAGCCATAAGCGACCACCCTAAGCAGGAGCATAACTTTCGAGATCCAACAATACATCATGTATGCAAAATGATGTATGCATGTAAATGGCGGCATGTGGCATGACGTAGAGGAGGAGGGAGTAAACAAGTGTTGCGAATTAGGCCAAGGAGAAGCATTAATAAACGCATTTAGTGGCACATGCGGCGTATGCGCAACGTTAAAGAAACGACGATACACACACACACAGACGCACTGAACGAAAGCTTAGATAATAGCGCAAAAGGGATGATGATGTGGGCGACACATGCAGGCTTATAATTTGCACGTGGCACTGTGGCAAGTCCCCGTTCCGCAGTCCCCAGCCCTTTCCTTTACACCCTCATCATCCTATCCATTTTACTTGCCCCATCCACAATGCTGTACTTATTGTGTCACTGAGCTTGACATACTTTCCACTTAGGCTGCCTTCACTTTTCTGTGTAGATGTGTGTGAGTGTGTGTGTGTGTGTGTGTGCGGTGTCTTGCAAGTTTATCATTTGCAGTCTTAGTTATGCATGTTGCCACGCCCCCGCAGCCCACGAGCACCCAGCTTGAAAGTCATCGTCGTCGTCTTTATAGCGTTGCTGTTGTTGTTGCTGTTGTTGTTGTTGACTCTCAAGTTGCTTGCTCAGTTCTCGAGCGACTCAAGGCGAGGCAACATTAGTCGTAATATGTCAGGCTGTTACTCTTACTTGCCTAGTTTTAAGTCTGTTATCTGAACACTGAGTCAGAGAAAGGGAAAGAGAAGGGGACACGGTGACTGTACACTTTTCATTGCATATCTCAAGGCGCAAGGAATACAACTTGCCACATGTCGCTTTCGTAGTTCATTTGCGCTTGTTGCTTGGCCGCCTTTCGAATGACACTTGTCACAACGTTGCTGCCACGTCTCCACTTTGTTAATCCTCTCTCGCAGCTTCTGTTGCTGCCACCAACTAAACCGTAATAATCAATGTTTATAGGCCACCCACACAGACACACACAAACACAGTGTCCGCTGTCCGCCTATATTGCTGTTCCGTTGGCGCATAATTAACGTATAAATTACAAATAGTGTGACGTTAATAATTCGGCGTTAATAGAATTTCCCTCTTTTCCGGCCATTTTCATTTGTTTATTCGCACGCACAACGGCAGCTGCCTCTAACCCAATTGGCTAAACGCTTGACTGCCTAAATTATCGATAATCAATGAATTTGACTTTTATTATGTATTATTTGCCACACACAAACAGACCCTCACGGAGACACAGATACGTATTGCTCATACGCCCCATTGTGAGTATTGTTTGTGTGCAAATAAAAGCTTATCTAAATAATACACACATTTATTTGCACTTTAATGCATCTGTGACACTTCTATTGTTTAATTACTTAGGTCACCTGTATCGACTATAGTATCAAATTAAAAAATGTATCTGCTAAAATGAAAGCTTAATTAAATAACTAACGCTCTTGGGTCAAACACGAGTTGTCCAATTATGAATCCTGGCGAAAACCCTTTTGAGCTGTTTATTAAAATGCTGAACACATGCTCATTAAAAACAACTCAAAAGTCATGTTCAACCCTGTCCGGGCCGACTTGGGTGCTGTCAGACATTTTGTAAGCATTTAACTGCAAAATCATGCGACAAACTATAAAGCAACACAGCCACAAGAGAAACACATCCGCCCACCGACAAAGCTACAAACAAGTGTCTCATCTACTCGAATAGGAGGCGTGTCCGACAACTGGCAACAAACAACTAATTGGACATAGACATAGTGTGAGTGCAGGAAAACTTGTCTTTGGGCGATTCGACATTCCACATTCGAATAGTAAATACAAACAAATAGACATTAAAAAAGCGAGACAGCAATAATCAGTAGAGAAAGCAACAGCGGGTCCAACAACAACAGCAACAACAACAATCACACAAAACAACGACAAGGAGACCCAACAAATGGCACAAAATTGCAGAGGTTGACGTTTAATTTGCCACTTTTATTAACAGCGCTCATATTAGGGACTCATTTATCAGTTCGCCGGTTGCTCACAAAAAAACAAAAATTAAACACAACAGCACCGTTAGACACACACAACTAACACACTTACACACTCACACCCAGAAAGTACAAGCTCAGATGGGGCAGCCCCCAGTCCCAACATGAAACTGTGTAACAGTTGTGGGAATTATTTAATTTAGACACTGCGCCAGACCTCTTGCAATGCCAATGGCCATGGAGACTGGGAGGCTTAGCAGCCCCAGGTACAGTGGTCAAAATATTAATAGAACTCAATGCGAAAACTAAAAGTATAGTTAACTATAAAATATTATAATACTGATACAATTAGTAATAACTATTAGTTTATTTTAAAGATTTTTAATTAAAAATCACAAAAATGTTAAATATTAAATAATATACATAAGTTTATTTAAAAAAAAGCACAAAAATAAAAAATAACCAAACTGTATTTAGTTTGTGAAAATTACCTAACGATTCCAGTTTTCATAATTCAATGAAAATAAGATGAATGAGTTTTAAAATTAGCTTAGACAAGCTTTATAAAATGATTTTCAACACAAAATAAATAAGAACAAAAACATAGAACTTGTCTACACAATTTGCCTTTAATCATCTGCTCATGGTTTAATTTAAATTTAAGTTTATATTTTTCATTCATACTTTTCTGAAGGATCATTTAGTTAGATGTGCCCACTGTACGCTCTGTTGAATATCTGGTGCTGGTCGGGGAAATGCTGTTTAACTGCCAAGTTTTTTGCACTCTCATGCCTAAGCCAAGAGCGGAGCAGCGCAGAGAGAGAACAGAACCGAGCAGACCAGTTTCGGAGCACTCCTAAGCTATTGCTTTGGGCAGAGCTAGCTAAATTAATGACAATGACTGTGAGCGCTAGTCAGAGAATGAGAATGGAAATGGCGTTGGGAATGAGACAGAGAATGAGCAGGGGAATGGGAATGGGAAGGGGAAGGGAATGAGAAGAGGAAGGGCAATGGGATGGGGGAACAATGTGCCTCGGCGTCATGTACCCACTGATTGTTCTGTGCTGTTGTTGCCACTTTGTTTTTGGTTCCTTCATTTGTTGTGACTGTTGTTGTTGCTGTTCTTGTTATTGTTACTGCTGTATTTTTACACTGACACATGACAGAGCGATTCATTTGTTGTGCGGAGCTGGTAGTGAGGCATGACAGGGAAGTCAGCTCCAATGCCTGGCAACACTAGCTCAGAATATAGCCAAGTGCTTGCTACACTGCTATAGAATGCATTGCAGACACCCAAAGCATTTTTATATTGTATTTGTGGTATAAATATTATTTTTGCACAATATTCTGGCAACTCTGTTGAGATAAATTATGCTTAATCGTGTGGCTGGGAATTATGAAGCTATGAAGTGTCGGCGTCAATTACTCGAACTGCAGCCAACAGACGTCGGCCGACATAATTGAGTTCCGTGTTTGGCAAACTGAGAGGTCATGTGCCTTACCATTAAGACAAGCATTAAGGCTGCCACTCCATAAATATGTTGGCCAACACATGCACAAACGCATGCACGCTGCTTAAAGCGGTTAACGCGCCGCTTATAACCACATTTTCCAATCCCGATCATTGCGTAACCAGTCGACCATTTGACCATTCAGCCACTCAACCATTCGCCATAGGCATATGTAATTGAGCTGAATGCACGTACATAAGCAGTTAGACATGCAGACGGACAGATAGACAGAGAGTCGGCCATTCATCACGGACAACTGATGAGGCAAGTTTGTATTCAAGTGCATGTTGCTGGCTAATTTGCCTGACAGCTGCTCGTAAACGGATCGCGGTTGCTCGGAGGCAATCTAATGCCTATCTAATTTGACGACTGACGCAGCGTAGACCGAGCAATTGAGTTGTGGCTTCAACGTTTTAGCAGCTAATCAACATTAGATAAAGTATCCCATATATCCCTTATAAATACCCATTTTTTGTATAAATTTATAAGACCATTTATTCATAAAATTCTACTCCGAAATATTTCTGTAGCATACTTTTAGGATCAGATAAAAATTAAGACTTATTTTCCTGCTGAAAGTTTATGAAATAATAGTTATCATTACAGTTGAATATCAGCATAAAATCAAGTGCTTAACCGATTGGTAACAATTGTTGCAAGCTAGCATAAAAACTCGCCTGAGTTTTATAGTCAGACGAAGTAACACATCGTAAATGGAGCACAACACACACTAAATGAAATATTTATGTGCCCCCAACTGCAGATACAAATACATAACTGAGAAGCATACATATATGTACATCTGTATTCATGTGTGCCTGTGTATTTGTGTGCAGTGCACATATTTCCCATACATTACGCACACATTACGCTTTTGTTGTGTGTTGTTTGTAGTGTGTCGGTGTATGCGTGTGTTTTTGTTTGGTTCTGCTCGCCGACGTATTCTATACTGTTCTTAACCCATTCCAAGCGGAAATGTTGCGGTCTGCCTTTTTTATATTTCATTTGAGGGAGTAAAAAAATACTGCTGCATACTTTGCTGCGCACTTTGAGGCTAGCGGCAGTTTTCTCTGTGTTGGACTTGGTCCTGATTCTGGTTGCGGCCCTGGATTTCATATATTTTTAATATATTAGCTAGCAAAATATTATATTATCCACATTTATATGTATGCAGACGCTGCTTTTATATGTGCATGTAAATTTTATTTGTTTTTTACGAGCGCATAAATCAAAGAAAATTGTATTTTATATGCTTATATGAGAAATATATGCGCTCCCTTTTCGACGGTTGGCTATTCCATATTTTATAGTATAAATATGTTTGTCGACCTTTTTATTTTTGTTTTTGGTAACATTATTTGGCAAAAGAGTTGCACGCAGAGAATTTGTGTTGATTTGTGCGAAATATCGAAAAATCCCCTTAAAAAATGCAGACAACTGGCAGTTAATTAAAAAGCATATTTGCTATTGAATATTTTTCAATGCGGAATGCACTTGGAGGAGTTTAAGCTACGCTGACTGGCCCAATTCAATCTCGACAAATTTAAAATCAATGTTCAAACAAATAAATACACAAATACACACAGATACGTGTACACAAAACAAACGCCTCGGGGCTTAATTTTTATTTCCAATTTGATGCCCTGCATTGCTTTTTGTTGTTTTCTTCGTTTTTTCGCATTTATTTTTGCGAAACTGATTTCATTAATTTCTAATGCTATCAAAAAATATACAAACAACAGCCCTGGGTTATATGCACAGCCAAAAAATACATCAATGAACATGGGCTAACAGAAGGCAAAAGGAAAAATTATATTCGTATATATAAATGAAGTATATATAAAGGGAGCAAAATATATTCTCCCAGCAAAGAGCAGGCAGCAAAAAGGCACAAGATGATGGCCAAAAGACGCAGAAAGAAAAAAATGATTTCAAACAATAAAACAGAAATATTACAAAGCTCTTGGGCGAAGTACAGATAAAAAATAAGTCATCAGTGAAAATAAAATGAGAAATAATATAAAGCAAAAGACTTTTGATGAAATTTTCATTTCCAAATTCCTTGCGTAGCAATTAAGTCAAAATGCTACTTATAAGTCTCAGTGTGTGTGTGTGTGTGAGAGACAACGTCGGGCGATGAATTGTTGTGCTCTTCCTCCCGACAGAATCTTTCCCTGCCATCTTGGCTTTTCACACAACAAATTCATTAAGCTGCCTAATTTGTGCATTCTTATAAATGGAAACTTTTGGCTTATTTGTTATATCCTTCGCTCTTTAAATGTTCTGGGAAATTGAGTTGAATTTAAGTTGAAGAGCAAGTGGTTTTTTGTAATTATTTCTATGTGAGGCTCTCATTCCTACTCTCTTCTTTGACATTCAATTCATTGGATTATCTTGAACTTACCTTTTCGGCTAAACTAAACGCTGACTGCGCATTTTGCCACGTCAGCAACTGCAAACGCATTACCCGATGCCATTCACAGATAAAAGTAAAAGCAGCGACACGAAAACGAGCATTTCTTCAATGAACTGGTTACACACTTACACACACACACACACACACACACACATACGCACACATAGACAAAGTGCTGGCACCCCTTTTTTAATGCAACAATCTCGAAAAGCTCGCCAAAATCTGAGGACAAGCACAAATAGCTATTGTAATGGCCAAGAGGCGAGACCAAACCGGAGGCCGAGTCGAAGGCCCGGATAAAAGCCACTTGAAATGCAGACTGGCCAAAAGCCTCCCAAAAAGCCCGTTGCCTCTTTAAGTATCCATAAAATGAAAATGTTTATAAAAAAAGTGCTCCACTGACTTGATTTGTGCATTAAAGATGTGTGTGTGTATAGATTTTTTACATACTCCTCAGAATGTGTTCACCTTCCACCTGCCCTTTAGACAGCCTTAATGCCAGACTGCCAGACTGCAGACTGCCAGGCTCAACATGCCATTCGAATTGCGTCTTTTTAGCTGGTGACATAAAATGTTAGAAATATGCCCAGGCAAGGCTAACGGATATTCTCTTGGTAGTTATGGACTTGGCCTTATCCATAGACAATAGATAATGTTATGCGAAAGGGTAACAGACCCACAATGGCTACTAAAACGAGGACAGTTACGAGCTCTTGGGCCATGGTTAATAGCAGTTTGGTTGTAGTCAATGGGTCTCCATCTCAGTTTATACTTCGTTTTTAGAGATTCAAAATACTTTTTCATTTATATCTATACACTTGTGTAAGATGAAGTTATTATATCTGCATTCATATTCAGTTTTGTGTATTTTTTGCATCATATATCATGCATAGTTTTAAAGTACATCAGTTTTACTGTTTTCCGAGAATCTGAGACAAGCAAATGTTAATAGTTAAAGCAAGTCATTCGCAAAGTTCTATGCTGATTTCGAATGAAGTAAGGAGTAAAGAGTAGGGAGTAGGGAGAGGCGATTCCCCCACTGGATTACAACGAAATTAAATTAAATACAAAAATAATTTGCTCAAAATCAGCAGGAATCGAGCAAATGATTTTTGTTTCTCTGTTGGCCTGGTCCAAAAAGCACTTCCAATAATTGCCACTTTGGCGCACATTAAAGTCAACTTACCCCACGATTGACTACTGCATTGCCCTCCCACAGACGACTACAGCTGTCACGTCGCCCCCTCCGCACCCCCCGTGTATTCCCCTTCACCCTGATGCCCCTACATAAGGCATAATCATTATCGTTACAGTTTATTGCACATTAAAAGTGCGCCAAGAAGGCCGAGGCTGAGCGGCCCCTTTACTTTTATGCCGTGGCCTGGCCAACAACACTTGCCAGCATTACATTACATAAAGCAAATGGCTATAAAGCGAACAAGGATGGTGAAAAAAATGAAAACCAAGACTTGACCGTAGAACGTTCAACGTAGACCGTAGACCGTAGACCGTAGACCGTAATTGTCGCCATGTTAACAGCGCAGCTTCCTCAGAGTCGCCTTTTGTTCAAATTTACACATGAATAGTTGTCGACCTCCCGCCAGGCGGTGGACTGTTTAAATTTAATTTAATTGTAGATGAATTTTGCCTAAGTGTCGTGTCGAGTTAAGTCCTTTCTTTGATTTCACGTTCAATTGTACTCGAAATTTTTATTTTTATTTTTATGTGATTTTTATTTCACGTTTTTACTTCTGATTTTATGACGTTCCATTAAAGTACCTTCGAAAATATGCCCAGGGGAGCACGGTAGGTCTTTCCCAACCAACCTAAAGAGGCAACCGTTAACAATTAGCGCGCCTTTGGACTTGATTCAATATGATTTAGAACTGAAGCATTTACGCTTATTCGAGTTTTAAGCGAGTGGATGTCCTTGGATCGAGGTCGTAAATATCAGCTGTTTAAGGGGTTAAGACTCCTATTATCTTTTATTTTATGGCTCATGATTCTGGTAAATTATGCAAATGTTTGCATTCATTTGAAACAACATTTTTGATGCTGCTTTCCTACACTCTTTTGTTATTATTTTCATTTTTATTTTGTAAATATTGAAATGATTTTTATTTAAATTTGTATTGTCAGTTGTTGCCAATTTCTTCGCATTGGCTTCCAACATTGGCAGCTTTTCCTCGGTCGCTCGCTCTCTCTCTCTCTCACTCTCTCACACTCTCTTTCTCTTTCTATCTATCTGTCGCTTGCGTTTGTCTGTGCACATTTTTGTCAAATCAGCAAATGTTGCCATTGTCAACTGAGTTTGTCCTGCCATGTCTCGAGTCGCTTTTATTATTATTTTTTTTTTACATTTTTCTTACTTTTTTCTTATATTTTGTGATACTTTTTTCTTTCCCGTTGCTGTTGACTTCGTCACTGCGCAGTGTCACTAATATGAAAGCAAATTTGCATAATAATTTCTGTCAGTTTTCTCCAGCTGAATTTTCTTTGTATTAAAGTTAAAATTGCATTAGTTCTTTTTTCTACATGACTGAGTTTTCAGCATTTTTACGCAATTTGATATTGCAGCTTGTTGCACATTTGTGAAGTGGTTTTACCAGCATATTTCTGACTAATTAAATTTAATTACTTTAAATGGCATTATTAATTACAGTTATTTTAATCAGTTGATGGCTGTATGTCAAAACTGTTGCAATGTAACAAAGTCAACAGCTTATAGAACTGCATTTTCCATTTTGCGGTCAACTTACTCCGGGTCAGCATATGAAACATAATGTTGTCATATCAGAAATATTAAACCAACATCATTGACTCATAAGTAGTTACAAAAACAACAAATGAATAATAGACGTGGACTGCAAGCATTTGTATTAAATATTCTATACATTATTCTGACATATATCTGTCAATATCCGAATTGTATTTGATATTGTTAAATGTGCGCCATCTTTCAAGTTTAATGACTTCTATGAACTGTGTTATCCCGCAGTCTCGGCAATGAAATTGAACGTCACATGCATCGATAATTAAGACCATTTATTTGCACACCTTTGCGTGTTCTCATCTCTACCAATGGCTTGCCAATAAAAATAATTGGCTATAAATGTGCTAAAAGTCAAAACAACGCGAATTGTTGGCCAGCAACGGAGGGAGGTGAAGTTGTGACTGCTGCTGGAGATGGCATTGCTTTTAATTAATGGAAGCGACACAGTCAAGTGGCATTGGCACTTTTACTAGAGCACTTATACATACACACACACACCATAACACATTCTGTTTGCCGATTCCCGTTAGTATTTTATTACTCGACTTGGCAGCTGCAATTGCTGCCACATCCAATGTGGCACTAGCTACTTATGCTACCTTCGGCTTTCGCTTGTCGCACTCGCTTTCAAGTGTGTTGAGTTATAATTTTATGTGCCATTAATTTGCCACCGTAGACAACTTATACGCATCCACACACACACGTGCACATACACACATATGTGTGTAGACTTTTAATGCATTTCGGGCATGTGTCTGCGTCTGCAAACTAATGAGCCTACTCTGCATTTAAGCCCATCCTGTTGCTCTGTCTCGCTATTCCTCTCGTTCCCATTGCTTGTGTGTGTGTGTGTGTGTGTGTGTGTGTTGTATTTTGCTGTAATGTTGTGATTGTTGTTGTTGCTCCTGCTGTTGTTATTATGTCTAGGCTAATGTTGACAAGCACAAACTTTTGCTATTTATAGCAGCAACGGCGGCACTTTTAATGGCCACTTTGCTGTCGCGCTCTGCAATTAACGTTCATTGCATTTTTATAGGCCCCCAAAATAAAAATAAATGAGAGAGCATACTCTGCGGGTGCACAATTAACACATAAAGTTTGTTTAACATACATGTTCAAGTTTAAATCGAATTAAAGTTTTACAACCACATAGCAAAAAATTTTTAATCAAAACTGAAAGCTGAAAAAAAAATGTTTTCAACTAGTCAAAACTCATATTACTTCAGCTCAATGGAATTCAACTTTTAATTCTGTCCAAGTGTATGTCTTTAAGTATTCCTCTGAATTAAACTGCAGTTCACTTTAAGTGAAATTGTAAAGTTATCTTTCTATAACCTTGAATATCGTTTCTTAATTTTGTGCTGAATTGCCGCATAAAATGTTGGAAGATACGGTTTTAAGTATGTGTATAATAAACAGACATTGGCGTACATTTATACATATACATAACTTACTATATATGGATATCTCTTTCCAGGCACACTGTGTGCATAAAGTTTTCTCTGCTTGCTTATTACTCGAACGAGTATCCTTTCGAGCTGCACTTCCTGCTGCCCCGGAATGAAATGAAGACGTTGGCGTGGCTGCCACTTAAAATTTACGAGTCGCATGTCTGGCGTTGTTCTGCATTAAGTCTTAAACGGAATACAGTACATAAATGTTGCAGTATTTAAACGAAATACTCCGAAAATCAATGCAACAACTTACACAATACAATACATATGTTTAAAAGTTGTTGCAGAGTCAGCATTTCCGTGCTCATTTAAGCATCGATTTTTGACAGTCTTTGGTTGAAGTTATTTTAGTTGTTGGATACGCTCAATTTACGTATAAATTGTGTTGAGTGAAAATCTCTAATTAGCTAATTGCTATAATTAAATGCTTTGCTAATGTTGGCATTTCGTTTAACTAAACGCAAGGATAATGTAAATTGCACAGAAGCCACCCTTCCTTTCTATACATGCATACATATATATATATATATATATATGTAAATGTGTATGTGTGTGTGTGTGTGTGTATGCCATCATCGGGCATCATTATTGTGGTCGCCAGCGTTGCCGGCGAAAGCTTAATGGCAAATCGAACCTATTTGCATATGAAATGAGCGGGAAATCAAAACATGGCGACAGTCAGGCACGAGACACATCAAAAAACCAAATGAAACGATTTCCGGCTTGTTTGCGTTGGTGTGTGTGTGCGTGAAACTGCGTGTATGTGTGCTGTGAGATAACCCGCATGTGACTTCGATTAGCTACTATACCGAATTGTTAGCCATCATAATAACTGCTTTTGCTCGTAATAAATTATGCGCTGACTTTTCAATTAAAATATTGAAATGCGGCGAATGTGTCGTAGGCGTAACATTTTTTCTATATATTTTTAAAGCAATTCGAACTCTCAAGAAATTAGAAAGCCCAAAGTCCGTGGCAAGCCTTTATGCTCAGCTTAATTACAAAATCAACGGCGGCTGCCAAATGCAAGAAAAATACTTTACAAATTTTAATAACTTTGTTTGTCGGGGCAACAAGACAAAATTGTTGAGCCTAAGAAATGCAAATTAGTTTACAAGTGATTTAAATAAGATACAAAAGTGACGAGGGACTAGCAAACACAATACAAACAGAGAGACACAGCCATGGCCAAAAGGGCTGCTTACAACTTTTTAGGTGCGGCGCACAAAAAAGAACACCTTAAAATGTTGTGAAAGTGAAGAAAAGGCAAGTCTAAAAAAGAAACAAAACTCTGAGAATATAATTGCATAATTTAAAAGTAAAGTCGAAAATGAAATCACTTTTAAATTTTGTAAGCAATCATCTTAAAAGAATGATTACAAAGTTATAAAATGATGCGAATATTAGGCCTTAAACCTGCTTTTAGTTTTATTAAATTATATTATTATATATATCATACAATTAAACAATTAAAATAAGGATACTCCAATGTGGAATGCCTTGCCCGGACAGTAATCTCTCACTTTAAACAATGGCAAATGCATTAATGATGCGAAATTTAAGAGCTGGCCAAAAATAACACAAGGAAATGCCAAGTGAAAGGAAATTGTTAAGAGCAAAGAGTCGGAAAATAAGCCAACCCCAAAGACATAACTCAAAATCTGGCACCCAAAACGAAATCCAGAAATGTCGGAAAAAAACAAAAAAAAACCCTGAAAGCGAGCCCAGAACAAAAAACAAAAATAATATGAAAATGAAAAAGAAAAAAAAAAGCAGAACAAATTAGCATAAAAAAAGGATTTGTTCGCTAATTTCACTTTAATGTAAACGCGGCGACTGCGACGATGACGTCGTTGCCATTACATCACTTTTATCTCTGGACTCCATATTCCCATCTTCAGTCCACGCTCTGAGTTGGCTTTTGTCTTTTATTTATAGCATTATTAGTGGCACTAAGTAAAAGATCGCGGCATTTTTCTTTGCCTTACTCTTGCCACTTGCCACTTTTCATTCGCCATGCTCCATTCGCTTGCCACTTGGCGGCGTCTTTAGCTTCGGCTTTGGGTTTAGTTCTGTCCATGGCTTTGGCTTTGGCCTGCCCCAATAACAAAGTGCTAATGTCCCATGCTAATTATGCATCATTTGTATTTTTCTCTCTCACTTTCTCTCTCTCTATTCCATTTACTGCCGTCACATCAGCTCATCATGTTATCTCTGTTTTATTCTTGTGCTTTCAGGTCCGCCGGTTCTCTCGGAATCCATAATTGGCACCCTCGGACGCCTGCCCTGTAATGTGACCCCGCCCATCTATGAGGATCGTGTGGCTCTGGTGATTTGGTATAAGGTTGGCCTGAAAACTCCCATCTACAGGTGAGTAAAAAATTGCCCTTACAGCTGGAGGAAACTCTTCATTCTGAATTCTAAGCATTTTGTAACAAGTGTCGACCGTTAGTTCATGACTGAGGGAATACCCCTATCACAAATCAATCGAATATTTGTTGTTTTTTTTATGTTTTCTTGTGTCAGCTTAAACTCAAGAGCAGGAATGTCAGTGGCATGAGTCTCACTTCTGAGCTCTGTTGCCGCAGTCAAGATTTAAGCTTTTGTGTCAAGTGCAGATCCAGCGAACGTACCACAATAATTTCAACCAGCACAGATGCACAGAGACACACACTCTCACACACACATGCAGAGGTCCATAAATAAACAAAATTGATTACCACAGACAACTTTTGCTTACTCAACCCCCTTCAACCCACTCAATGCACAGTCAACCCTCTCAAACCCAGCAACTGGTAGACAATGAAGGGAAATGGGTGGCGGGGAGTGTTTGGTATTCAGGGTGAATGGAATCTGCACATGTCAGTTTGCGTATATCGCATGGGGAAGTGGAAGGGGATGGGCACTTTTTCATTTTGATTTAATGTCTGCTAATTAAGCAATTTTTTTTTCCATGTTTTGTGGGCTGCTCAACTGCAGCCATTAAATTAGCATAACTAGAAAATTATACACAGTCAGTCAGTCAGTCTGGGCGGGATAGACGAGCCTCTAAATTGAGTAAAGTTTTGCGGCTTCGAGGAGGACCTGAATTCTCAAGGTTACATTTACAGCATAAAAACTTTTTCAATTATTCATGTCGAACATTATGGCATTGTTGCCAGAGAGACATTTGGTTTTTGTATCTTATAGATACGAGTGTGTCTATGTGTGTGTGTGTGTGTGTGCGTCTGCATACATCAAAGGAGAGAAACTTTAATTGGATTTGTTCGACTCGGACGCATACTTACATGTGGTCGTGTGTCTTTCGCAATATCTGTGTGCTTGTAAATGTGTGCTTGTCTGTGTGTGTGTGTGTGTGTGTGCGTGTCGAGACTCAAAGTGAGACGCTGATTAGCTGATTGCTAGTTAAGGCTGCCAAGCAGGCAGTCAACGCCATTGACATGCGGCTGAAACTAATTGAACTTCAGCACTTCAAGGACTTGCAAATGACTAGAGCGAAAATAGTAATTAGCGTTGCGTAACGACAGTTCAAGCCAACAAAACAGAAACAAGCCAACTTGCAGGCCACGCTTCAACTCTTGTTTGTAATTAAAAACCACTCAGCAAGTAAATTAATCATAAAATGAAATGAAACTTGCCTTTTCCCATTGCCGTTTCTATTGGCATTTGTCTTTCCCGTTTTTTATTATTACGCGTATTTCGGACTTTTGGCCACTGCTAAAAATTTAATTTACTCCTGCTGGCGTTTCAATTCATGAGCTCTCTATATACAGGGCTATTGCTTAGTGGTATTACAAACAGCACCATATATCGGCGAATCAGAATTGAAATGCAGTGGAATAAAACACTGACAATCATTGGCGAACTGTCAAAAAACGCACAAGCTTAATAAGTGAGTCGAGTTATCGAGGGTTGCCATGGCACTTGCTGGAAAAGACAGCACTTGAAAGCACTTTTGAAATATCTGACAGATACAGAATCGGATTCCCCTAAAGTAATTTTTATTTTGTATGCAGCTCGCATTCATCTAAATATTTGGCCAAAGAAGTTGAACAAATTTTTAAAAGAGGCCAAGCATAAATGCCAAAACAAATGACTTTGAGTTGAAACGACAAATGAGTGTTGAATACACAAATAAACAGCAAAACAGAGCTGGCTTTAAATCAAATTATCGGGTTGACAGCTCATAAATACTGCATAAATTCAGTCTGGCTTTAAGACAAGCAAATTTCTGAATATTGTCCAACACATTTTCAGTTTGATCAGACTTGTGAGTAAACAGACTTCATTCTAACGCCACAGAAACGGCCAACAAAAAGTTTCGGTTAATGCGAAACCTGTTGGAAACTTTTAAAGCCAATTTCCAAACATTCGGCTGTCTGAGAACACGAAAACTTTAAGAACATTGATTGACCGCTGAAATGAGCTCATTATGGTTACTTCTATATATATAGCGCCCTTCTATAGAACTGCAAGAAAGACTGAAAAAATTTATAAAAAGCTGGATTAATCAATAATCTACAATTTCAAACTAAAACAATAAATTACTACAGCGTGATTGGAGGGGAATGGAGGGGTTTATTAATTCATTGCAGAACCCAATTACACAGTTTGGAAAAGTTAAGTGGAAAGGTGAGAGAACGACGCCTTGGCAGCTTTAAACTTTTAATTCACGACTAGAGAAAAATGCGGGACGCACTGTGACTTGTGTATAAATATATATACATATACGTATATATATATATATATATATATGTGTATTTGTACAATTGGCTCTACCTTTTACTCATCGTTATACTTGTTGTTCTTCTTAAATGTATTTCAGCGTCGATACACGCGACTCGAACTTTGCACAGGGGACCCACTGGTCGGATGAGACGTATCGGGAGAGGTTGTCCTTTCACGTGGAAGGACGTGCTGGCACGCTGACCATCAAGTCAACATCTGAGGACGACACGGGCGAATATCGCTGTCGTGTCGACTTTCAAAAGAGCCCAACACGCAACTCCAAAGTGAATTTAACTGTCATAAGTAAGTATTGAGCACTTTACCGTGCACCGTGCACCGTGCACCATGTAGCTCTTTGTGTTGCAGTTACTGCTGCTGTTGCAGTTGCAATGACATAGTGGCATAATTGAGCAGCTAATTTGTGGAGCGACATCCTCGTATCCTGGGCCAGCACTCAGCTCTTGAACAAACACATTAGTTACAAAATGAGACGCCAACTGTATGTTCTTTGCACTGTACTCTGCCAGCAAGTTTTTCTCAATTCTCCTCTGTCTTTTGGTAACTCTACTTCAGCTTCGCAAACAGCTTTTAAAGTGCCAACTTGGCGAAAACTTTTCGGCCCCTGCCCTCTCCTCACTTTAAGCTGAATGTGTATAAAAAGTGCAGCGTGCAACTTCTGAATTGAATTTTTGCTATTTAAATGGTTTTTTCGTCCATTTCTCTAGTATTTTAGGGTTCTTCAGCTGAAGCGTTTACCACTAAACATAAACTAAGTTAACAATCTGAAAACTCAATTATTCAACTGCTTACGGACTTAGCTAACTTTTAATACTCTTTAAATTATAAGAACACATTAAAGGCAGCCAAATATTATAGTAATTAAAAATACTTCAAACTTTGCATACCAATTTATTAATATTTCCTTTGGCATAGAAATTGAATAATTACATTTTTAAAGACAAGTGAAAGTTGCAATTTTATTTAAATTGAATTCATTTACTGCAACTCTTGGGTGAGCGCATTCAAACTTCGGGTACAACTGAAGTTATTTTGTGTGCTATTTTTCTTTCGTAATATATTATTATGTGGCGCGTTTTCAATGCCGCTATGCCACCGGAGGGGAAAGGTGCGCAAGGGGCAGGCAATGGCCGCAGCTTGCAATTTACCATTAAAATTTATATGCGAGTGCAAATGCGTTTAGCTGAAATATACGGCCACTTCTTGGACTGGCCATAAAAATATTGTTGGTAAATAGTTGCTGTCGACGTCGACTGCGATGTAAGCTTCGACGTCGACGTCGTCGTAGGCGCTGCTGCCGCTGCTGTTAGATGAAGCGCATAGTTAGGGACATTGGGCAACGGGGCGTGGTTATGTTTTACAAACTTCTTGAGCATGTTCAACATGCAATGCTGTGTGATTGTGTGCGTGTGCATATGTGTCGCTGTATGTGTGTGCGTGTGTGTTTGCGACATGTGAAGCGTAAAACCATGGCTGGATTTAGAACTTTATACGTCGGTTGGCAAAAAGTTTAAAGAAGATACGAGTATTAGATTAAAAGTTGCCACAGCCCTGGGTGGACAGTTTAGACAACTTGCCACTACTAATGCGAGCGGTAACAAGACGCTGCGGGTCAACAGTAGAAGAACAGAAGAACAGGGATAACTAAGTAGAGAATAAAGAAAAGAGATGAGAAGAGAAGAGAAGAGAAGAAGAGCAGAGCAGAGCAGAGCAGCTCAGTGCAGGAGAGTAAGAGAAAGCGGAAGTATCCACTAAGTCCTGGACATGTTTTGCAAATTTGCCAGCAAATATGTTGAGCTAAGCTCCGACATAATAGCCAGTGCACATAGCCCATTTTCTATTTTCCATCTCCCATTTTCCATTTACCAATTCCAGCTGCAAGCGCCACAAGCAAAATGAAAATATTTTCAAGTGAATAATCGGAGCGTGGCGCGTGCCAGCCGAGCAAGCAAGTCAAAATAGTGGCAAGTGGGCAAATAAAACAAGCGAATTTGCGAAAATTAAAAGTTTGCTCAACACGTCGGTGAAAATTTACGGCTCTATTGCATAGCAAGACGTAGACTTGGCCAAAAGAAAATCGTTATACCATCTGCACTAGCTGCTCTCGTGGTCAGACCAAAAGTAAAATAATACAAAAAAAAGAAATGGCGAAAAGCTGGGCTGAACTTTGAGACCTGCAACTTGCAACCTGCAACCTGCAACCTTCAGGCTGCACCTGGATACAGCTGGCTGTGGCCAGGACTCGGATCCTGCGAATATAACATGGCAGGCTGTCGTGACTGCAAGGCAGCTCTTTAATATTTAGACAGCTCTCGCTTCAAGCTTCAAGCGAGGAGAGAGGGGACAGACAGACTGACAGACATGAACATTGTTGAAGAATGAAAATTAAATGGAATTTAAATATTGATTTAGCCAAATAAATTAACAGCAGCGGCTTTTAAGCAGGTATCTTAGCAAGACTACCAACTGAATAAACCTAGAGGTAAACTTAAACTGCAAAATCAAAAGCTACTTTAAAGTTTGGCAATCTCTTGGTAATTTAATTTGATTGTAATTCAATTTGTATTTACTCTTCTTTGGCAACAGCTCCGCCCGAGTCAATCATCGTGCTGGACAGCAAGGGTGCCACCATCATGGATCACACACTTGGACCCTACAATGAGGGCTCCAGCGTGAACGTCACGTGCGTGGCCATTGGCGGTAAGTTCATCCACACGTCTCACACGTGACACCAGTGCTTCAGTTGCTTCTCATTCCCGCTCCCAGCTCCCCGCTCCCCGTTTCCCGCTACCCTACATCCATTGCGTTTCTCACCTCGCCATCATGTCAACGAGTCGAGTGGACGAGTATTTTGCCAAGTGTTGAAGCTGCTTTTTGTGTCTGACAATTAAAAGTGATGAGCAGGAAAATGCAGGCAAAGATTTCGCATTTTATTTAATTTCACATTTGCTGAAATGCTGTCGACTGCACGAACCAACAACGAACACACAACGAACACAGAGCGAAAACCAACAATGCCCACACAAATTGCATTGAGAGCACTTGAAAATTGCTAAAAGCCAAACAAGACAACAAATGAAATAGCGAACGGCACTTGAGCAGACACATACACACAAACACACACACCCACACACAGAGAGAGACACACATAGGGGCACTTCTTGCACTTGTGAGGACATAAACAAACAGTCAAAGACAGCAGCTAAATCGCTGCCAGCATTTGACGCTGGGAGTTCGAATGGGCGGCAAGCTCAAGTCTAAGCCGTATAACAAACATATCAGTTGCACACACACCCCCACACACACCCTTTCTCTCTCTTTCACTCGACTCTTGACCCGTCTTGTTCATTCTTATATTCCCAGTCATCCCCTTCAAATGGGAACTCAATAATTTTGCTTTATTCTTTGCTGCAGGTCGACCACAGCCGAGAGTTACCTGGTGGCATGGCAATACAATGTTCAACAGCTCTGGTCTGGGTAATCCGCTCTCGGAGCGACGTGTGGGCAATGTGCTATCATTGGCCAAGCTGAAGCGCAAGAATCTCCACATGCAGCTGACGTGTCGGGCGGAGAATAATAATTTGACAACGCCAATTATCAGTAGCATCGTCCTCGACATGAACCGTGAGTATTGCAATCCCCAAACTCCATTCGCAGCATCTAATTAATTTACCCTTCTCTCATTGTCTCTCTCTCTCTCTCCCGCTGTGTGTGTGTGCTGCAGTGCGTCCACTGATTGTTAAGCTGCAGGGCGAGAATCGACCGCTTTCGGCGGAGAACTCCTATCAGCTCAGTTGCGTTGTCATCGGCTCACGTCCGGCGCCAACGGTTACTTGGTGGAAGGGCAGCACGCCCATGAAGAATACCCATGAGATTGTAAGTACAATACCCAAGTTGCAGGTTACCCTCATGGTAACCGTTCATAAACCACAAGTAGTCGACTTAGCTGGGACCTGTAAGTGTCGTCTCTTTCTCTAAAAGATGATAGTGTAAGAGACTCTCTTCGCCAGCTACTCTGTTTACAGGGTATGCACATGCAAATTTCTATGCTGAGAAGCTTGTTAAAACGTACCCAAGTCCGAGCATTAGAATCTTTGTCTTTCCCCTGGCAAAGGACCTCCAAGGCCAACCCTCTTCTGGGCACGATTGGTAGACATGCTTTGTGGTAATTGAAGTTACTTCAACAGCAGTCACGTAGCTGCCTTCAATTAATACCAGGCCTGGGAGGGAAGGGGAAATGGCACCAGCTTTAACGACTGACTACTGCACGTGCCAGTTTGGGGAGTTGAATGCTCCTTTGTCTCGGTTGACAGGATATACAAAGCTAAAGCTATTAACTGTTTCCCCATCTCTCACTCGTAATATTTTGCAGGCCAATCCGGATGGTAATATGACCACATCGGTACTCACATTCACGCCCACCATCGACGATCGCGGCAAGTTCCTATCCTGCCGCGCCGAGCAGAGCATGATACCTGAATCGGGAATGGAGGATGGATGGAAATTGGACATCTATCGTGAGTATTGTTTACATATCTGCCTGCTGCTTTGCTTATTAATTGCACAGTGGAAGTGGAAAACATCAAACAGTGACAGTCGCTACAGTTTGTCTGTCAATTATTCGACTCAGCTCCAATCTCAATTCCAATGCCAATGCCAATGCCAATGCCAATGGCAAAGTCAAAGCCGATGCCAATGCCGAAGCTTCAAGGTGGCGTATGCTTAATATTTAATTTGACTGCGTGCAACTTTTTAATGAAAACGAAAGGCACTGAGAATCATCCTGTCTCTCCCTTCCCTGCCGGCCCTTTTAACAGCTTTTCTCTGCCGATATCGACTTTAAATACTTCCGTCAAAAATGCTGCAAAAGGCAGCGGATATAATATATTTTGTTCCAGTGTTTTTGTTGTTGTCTCTCTTTTTTTGTGTGTGTGCCAACTTGTGGCAAGTTTGGCAAATTAATTTCCAGCGGCGGCCTGCAAAACTTTGGGCCAAACTTGCGAAACTTTTTAACCCGCCGCAAACACCGCAAGCAGCGAAGCTGACTGCGAAGCCATCTTTACGCTTTTACAGTTTTTCGACCTGTTTGCACAAAATTTAAATGGCAATCCACCCCCTCCCTTTCTACCAGCCACCACACTCTTGCATCGCTTCCGTTTCCTGTTTGCCTTTGGTTTGGTTTGCTTGCTTACCTTTTAACTTCTCCTCTTTTTGTGTATTTTTTTGTATTTTTAATACTTGCTACAACTTATGCTGTTCTTTCTGCCCCAATTCTATTGAAACTTTTGGTCCATTGAGCAACCCTTTAGCCAGCAACTGGAATTGGAAATTGGGAGTGGAAGTGGGAGTGGGAAAGGGAGTGGGAATAGGTCGGACTCTCGGCTTGTTTGCACAATTTGATGGATTGCTTAATAAGCTTAATTGATGCGCGCATTCCGCGCACCAATTTTGATTTAATTAAGTTAAAATTGTACTTGTTTCGGCCCTTTTCGCACTCGAAACCAATCTGAGCTGTCCATTGGCACAGTGCGTGTATTTTCGCACACTTGGCGCTTTACATAAATAAATTTACCGAACACAAAACAAGAGAGTACTTACCCCCTAATTGTCTTCCCTCGACTAACATAGACAACCCTAGACTACCCTAAATACTAAAGACTGGGGGCGGGTCACAGTGTTTTCACAACTTAAATTGCCTAATTTGTGAAGCTTACAAAGTATTTTCACCTTTTAAGCTTCGCCATTTTATTTGCTTTACTCATAATTTGTTCTGTTTTCGTGAATTACTTGTGGCTTTGATGTGCAGCTTAGTCGTCCTTTAATTTACCTACAATTATGATCTTCTACTCAACACAGATATCCCCGTTGTCAGCTTAGAGCTGGGCACAAACTCGTTGAATGCAACACTGCGCGAGGGCGTCGATGTCTTCTTTGAGTGCAACATCAAATCAAATCCATGGATCTACAAAGTCAGCTGGCGACACAATGTAAGTAATTTTAAATTTCATATAAGAGGCAGCATTATGGTGGTTAATTCCTAGCTCAACATTTTCCCGGGGCCAAACAGTCAAAATTGAAAGACGTTTATTGGAATTACGTTATTATTTTCATTATACTTCATACATAAATTACCTTTAGGCCACACAACAAATCGAAAAGCGCAGCTCACACCTAACAAATTCGGTGTGTGTCCCACAGAATTCACATAATTGTTGCATATTTTAGAGCTGACAGGCATACACAAAAAATCGACACACACACACCCGCACACATGCCTAGCTATATATATTGAAATTTATAGAATTTATTATTGAATTATTTAGCTGTAAAAGCACTTAACAATTTATGCAGCATCGGCCCTAAATTATGCAGTCACGCCCTGCCCTTCCCGTCTACCCAATGGAGAAATAGCGACCGAGAGATAGAGAGAGGGGAAGAGGGAGAGAAGGGATCCTGTTTGTGCCACGGGCAGATATATGTGCGGCAACATGAAAGTGTTATTAGCCTCAAATTAAATTTATTTCAGTGCACAGTTATCGCCCAAATTGAATTTAACTCAATAAATTATTGAACATATCTAAAATTTATTGGCGCGTGCGAATTTTCAATTTTACCATCATCGACTCTGCCGATTGATTCCATTGCAGGGCGAAATTCTGGAGAGCAACCCCGCCGAGGGCATCGTCGTGGCGAATCAGAGCCTCGTCCTCCAGAATGCGAGCAGAGCGAGAACCGGAATCTACACCTGCGTGGGCAGCAATCGGGAAGGCGACGGCGAGAGTAATCCCGTGCAGTTGGACATACGATGTGAGTATTGTATATAGAAGCGATCACATCAAATGACAACACAACAATTGAGATTCAATTCATACTGTGACTTCTTGTAAATTTGTCAGTTGAATTTCATTTACTTTGAGGCTCAATTGTTGGCCAATTGTATGACTAACTAACAGGCATCACAATGCAATTATGACAAAGCCCAAGACACACAAGGACAGACAGACAGACAGACACAAATCTAAACAATAAACAATTAACCACAAACAAAGGACAAGCGATCGGCTTTTATTAGCTTTGCCACATGTTGCGCCACACAAATTGCAGTTGTCATCTTGAAATTAAACAAAAATACAATAAACTATATAGTTGAAATATACGAATAAATATTAAATAACAACTTCACAAATTGATTAAGCAAAATGAGTTGAATATTTTCATTGGGCGCAAATGAATAAATAGCAACATGGCAATTGCATTTCTGTCTTGCTCCCTGTGGATTAGAAGAGCTGTAGACTGTAGAGAAAGTTGCCAGTTGCAAGTAGCCAGTTGCCAGTTGTCAGTTGCCAGTTTGCTGGACGCCAAATCGAGCAAAACGAGTCAAACGTGGCAAACGGTGCTTTTGTTGCAACTTGTTTCCGTATTGTTCGAGTTGTTCGTGTTGCCACTTAAGCACAAATTAAACTCGAACTCAAGTCTCACAATGTTTTGCTTTAATTATGCAAATGCCTTGCCAATTTGCACAGACACGTACTCACTCTCACACTCACTCACTCTCTGCCATCTTTTACTGTACAGTTGCACCCGTTTGTCGGGCCGGACAGAGAACTACTTACAGTTCGGGACGCCAGGAGACCGTTAAAGTTGCATGCGAAATCGAGGCGAATCCCGCGGAGGCAACATACGTCTGGAAATTCAATGCAACTCAAGGTGAAGTTGCCGATATACCAGCATCCCTTGTGGCAGTCGACCGTGGACGCAGCGTGGCACACTACACGCCCATGATGGAGAATGTAAGTATTCAGTGGACCTTTCCGTCCAGTCGATACACACACAATGGTATCATATAAATCACTCCGTGTACTCCCTGCCCCCCCCAACAGGAGGGGGGTACATAATTTTCCAAACGAATTGCGGTTTTGAATTTTCAATTAAGGTTGAAAAGGTGTGTCGCCAACGCCGCATTGCATGCATAAATTAAGTCAACGAAATGCCATTGCATTGTCACTCACATCCACACACACACACACACACACACACACACACAAGCACCAACACTAACACACCTCGTGTTGCTTCTCCTTTTGTATTCACAGGACTACGGCACGTTGTTGTGTTGGGCCAGCAACGAAATTGGCGATCAAAGTGAACCCTGCGTGTATACAATAGTCCCAGCAGGTGAGTATCCAACAACAGAAAAGAGTTACCCCCCACCATGCTGCTCCCCTCCCTTGTCATCCCTATCTGCTCCATGTGGGCTGTGACTCGCGTGTTTGTCCCTTTGCTTTTATTTTCGGACAGCGTATGGTAAAGTCGAGTGGGTGGCAAAGTGTAGGGTATACATTGGAACTCGATCTCAGTAGAATTGTAAAATATAATATAAATAATAGATATCATTAAAGTAATACACAGTTTATTTAAACTTCGAATTATTCTTAGAGACCATTCTTAAAAAGTGCATAGTCTCGTTAACTCTGCCACTACAGGGTATTCAGCTGACATCCATTGTTAGTCCTCAGCTGCTCTATGTCTGCTTTGTGTTGTGTGTTTTTGTTTATGTTTAGTTTGGAAGGCAGGTGGCAGCTCCCATTGTGCTGATTTGTTGATGACTTTGGCACTTTTGGTGCTTTGCTGGATTAGTCAAAAAGTTGTTACTGTTGCTGCAGTGTTGCCACAGCTGGATTGTGGCATATTGATGTCTGAAGTCACATTTTATGCAGTGCCGCAGCAGTTGCAAATCAGTCACGCGGCACGTGCAACTTTGGCAATTTGTTGCTTGACTGCTGACCCAATGATATCCAGAACCTGAACGGGCATTCTGAATGCCACTGAATTTGTGTCGCAATCTGAAATCGAATAATATTAAACAAATGAACTTCTATGCTTGGGACAGGCGAACCGGATCCATTGCTAAACTGTACGCTCCTCAATCAAACATCCTCGGGCTTCCAAATTGAGTGTATCGAAGGCTTTGATGGCGGACTGCAGCAGGACTTTATCATGGAGGTTTATGTGAACGGAACGACGCGCTATCCAAAAATTTACAAATCAAAGTGAGTAGACGGATATCCGAATCACACGCCGTGTGACTTTTACATTACAAAACAAAGCTCAACGAGGCGTGGCAATGCACACGCAATGGACACAAGCACAAGGAGGACATGGAGGACATGCAGGACATACAGTTCTGGTTCAATCCTCAAGCCTCCTTCAGCCTACTGTTGCCATCAAAAGCAATGTTCATTTATCGTTCACGTTCTCCTTTTCCCTTCTCCATCTTTCTTTTTTTTGCTTGTGGTTTTCGCCTGGCGCTCATTGTCTTTGCCTTGGACATTCAAATATCGATTGGACGCGCATTACATGGGAACATGGATGAACAGGAAGCCGTACTTTGAGGTGAGCGGTCTGGTGCCCGGCATGGGCTACAATGTCTTCCTCATTGCACACAACAGCAAGGGACGCAGCAATGCGACGATATTGCAGGTCTACACGCTCAAGGATCCCGAGAAGCAAACGGGTGAGTTTTCCGACGGGACTGCACAAAAGGACTGCGGATGCGGGTGACGTTGCGGGTGACGGTGCAGGTGTGAGAGACAAGGGAGAGGGCGGTTGTGAGTGCGTGTGAAGAGGCAAATGGGTTTGCAATTTCATGCATGTCCTGCACTGGATGTCCTGGACTTTCCTGTAGGCAGTCGTACAGTCGTTGCCTACAAATTAATTGCCACTGCCTGTGCCATGGAATGCAGTTACAGTTACTCATGACTCTCTGGCCATGACGGTTTGATTTGTCTTTTAATTTGCTTTAAGTTCTTTGCTTTATCTAACATTTTCTTTTCTTCACGTTTCTATCTTAACTTCTTTTGCTTTTGTTGCACGCTTTCAGTTCAAATAACATTCACCAAGTCCTTCCAAGCTCTAAAGCCTGCTTATGACATAACAGCGAATACAAAAACAGCTGCAGCAGCAACAACAACAACAGCAAAGCCAACAACAAGTGATTGTGTTTGCGAGGAAGATGAGTTTATGAGCGTGGGCAATGGGGCGTATGATGAAGGTAGTGGCTACTTTCACCTTAAGATCTTTCTTTAATCAACATTTCTTATTATATGTACACAATTTTAAATGCTTTGAAACACTTCTGTATATTTGTTTATATTTTATCTTTAACAATATTGCTATTTTTGTTCTTTAATAATTACTTGCACAAATTTATCATTTTTAATTTATGTTTTGAATTTATTTTCAGTTATTATATTTATTTTTTATTCCCAACTGATGTGTTTATTTTTAATGTATTATTTCTTTATTTAATTGAAAATAAATAATTACTATGCTTACGTTTGTTTTTATTTTATTTTAGATTATCACATTGTCCCTTTTTATTTTTCTTATTCTTTTACACTGTATATATTTTTTATACTGGGACTTCACAAACATTTGATTATTAAATGTATACGCACAATAATATTTAAATAAAATTCTCTTTGATCTAATTAAAATTTTATTTGATCAATTATTCTATTATTTCAATTATATACATTTCTCCGGAGCTTTTAACTTATTCACTAATTTTGAATAGAATTTGAATATTTGGTTCCCTTTAAATTTAGTCAACAAAGACCACAGAATAAATCCATACGAAAATTCGAGCAAATGTTTCTGTTTCTGTTTCTGACTTTGCTTTGGCTTTACAGTTGGCTACTAAAAATGCTCGACATGCCGCCGGCGGCTGAGACAAAAATTAGCAACCTTAACACTGAGCGGCTTACAACGGACCACACACACGTACTGGACACACACACAAACACATATGCAGCTCATTAAAGCAACCATAAATTCAAAGCACGTGCGGCAGGAACTGGGACCGACAACAACAACAACAACAACACAAGCAAGAACAATAACAACGACAATAACAACGAGGACAGAAACAGGGACCGACAACGGAACGGAACGTAGTTAGCAGCTCATAAAACAATGCAAAAAAAGGAAACAAAGTCGAGTGAGGATAGAAAAGAGAGAGAGAGAGAGAGAGAGATTGAGTGAAGGAGGGAGGGAGGGAGGGGGAGAGGATGAGAAATACTAGAATAAAGGCAGTCAGAAAAATATGCAATGCATTCCGAAAAATTATTATAGCACTCGCTTATCCTACGAATTTTCATTCATTTTCTCTTGTTATTTTTTGTACTTCTTCTTCTTCTTCTGGCATCTGCCATGTGCCCTTTCTACTACATATCTGATAGACCAATCGGCCATGGCCTATACGCCCGCCATCGAGGACATCCGGCCATTCCTTGGCATTCTCGCCGGCATTCTGGGCAGCATACTCCTGGTGGCCATCATCATAGTCATCGTGGTGCGGGTTCGTGGCTCATCGGGACGCGATCGTAATAATTACTCGCATCCGGGCAACGGGACAAGCAGCACGGCCAACGGCAATGGGAACCTCGGCATTCTGGGCAGCAACAACAATGGCAGCCTGGGCATCGGAACATTGGCTCACAATGGAGGCCAATCAGTGCAGGATATGCATCGCATTGGCCGGGAGACGTGTCATGTGACGAGCAGCTTGGACAGCATTGATAAGAATCCAGACATAATACCACAAGGTAAGCCATCGACTGTCCTTGACAATTGCCTCAGATAGCATTACCATTCAGCACTGAGCATTGAACATTGACTATTGAACATTGCACATTCAACATTGGCCTTTGACCATTGACATTTCGATTGTGATGCGACAGATGGACATGATGTCGACGATGAGTGGACAACAAAGGGTCACAATCGTGCCTATGCAACAGCTGCATTGGCCGAACAGAATGCGGTGATTACCTCCACCACATACGATCACATTATGCCCACCTATGCGGTGGTCGATAAAAAGTCCGGTCCCCCAACGGCACATGGCCAGTATATACAGTATAATACGCTAATACCCGTTGGCAAAATGAGCGCTTATGCCAATCAACAGCAGCATCAACAACAGCAGCAGCATCAACAGCACCAGCAACATCAGCAGCATCAACAGCAGCATCAACAGCAGCAGCAACAGAAGGTGAGTTATGCCCCGGCTAAGCTCTAATCCGCACTTAGCCATTTAACCTTTTACAAGATGGTTGCCATGGCAAAGTTGGCAGCCATCTTAATTTATAGCCACGACAGGTGGCTATAAACCAACCCAACCCAACCCAACCCAATCAACCCCAACGGCAACGGCGTGTCAGTCGAGCTTCCGGAGGCCACTCGAGAAACAGGAATATACCATAGTGTTACTCCTGTTGCTGTTGCGCATATTTCAGGTTAAGTGGTTTTTATGGCCGGCAAACAGTTCATTATTTAAGCCACAATTGATGGCCGCTTTGCCGGGGTTTTCTGGTCAGCCATATAGACCAAACAGAAAAAAATAATAATCATACAGACAGATCCTCGGTCGACAGCTACCTTTTCATTTAAAGTTCATTAAAAACAGTTTATTTAATTTGTAAATTCACATAACTATTAAATGGAGCTCATCAGGCAATTAGTTAGCTGAAACTGAAAACGAAAACAAATCGTAATAAATTCATAAACGTAACCAAAAATCGAGCTACAATTTTGGCGTTCCTAATGCGATTCCATGGACAACACCTACAACCGCAATATGTTATCGTTGGGTGTAAATTCAAAGAAAATTTCTGAACAAAAAACCGTTTGCGGGCCAAATCGGTGAAGGTCGCGCAGATAAATAGAAAACAACGAGCGTAAAGGGGGCGTTGCAAAGTGGCAGTGTAGGAGTAACAGCAATAGAAGCAGCAGCAGAAGCTGCAGCAAAACCAACATAATTTGAAAATCATTTAAGTAGAAATTCTCAGTGTGTATGCGACGCCCACTAACATCAGCAACAACAACAACATCAGCAGCAACAACAAGAGCAACAACAACAAGGACAAGCAGCAGCAGCTGTAGCAATATAAATTTTCCATTTGCGAATTTAATAAAAATAAGTTGCAGGCGGACCAAACCCGACCAGACCAGACCAGAAGCTAAAGCATCGCCAAGGAGCACAGTCTGAGGAAGGATCCGCGCATTTTCTATCTCTCTCTGTGTATGTGTATGAGTGTGGTTGTTGCTCTACTTGTTGTTGTTGGTAGCTGGCAAACTCAAAATGCAATAAACGGCAAGTGTGCAATGTAGCCCAACTCAGAGCTGCAGCTGCTAACTGGAAGTGTTTGCTTTCTGTGGGGGAGGGGCAAGTTGGGGCCACTATAGTGAGGCAGGCAGTCACATTAGGAACAGACGCTGCATGTGAGTGCTCCACAGTGACAGTGGGCGTGGCACTGCCTACGCCTGTAGCGCAATACTCAGAGCAAACAAATTGAGAGGTGTGTGAAAAACAGAGAAAAGTTGTCAGATTTGTATTGGCTAACTCAATTGTCGCTTAAAGTCAATGTAAGTTCAAGTCCAATGCCAAGATTAGAATAAAGGTTCGATGAATTCAACTTAAAGATGGTTTAGCTGTACTTTGGTCCCTGGACAGGTGAAGTGCGCAATTCTTGCCCAACTGGCAACCTGATTATTATGCAACTGTCAGGCAAACTGAAAGTGATTGACTTGACTATCACTAACTTTCTCTCTCCCTCTCTCTCTCTCTTCTCTGTCTATCTCTGTCTATTTCACAGACTGAGCTCAGCTATAGCGAACTGACTGCCCCAATGGTGGGCAGCGCCGTCGGCGTCCAGCGCTTGACGCCCTATTGCAGCGCCACCTTGGGACGTCCGAGGCAGACGGAATTAAAGCGAGCCGAGCCGAACATCTACTCCCAGGTAAATGTTATGATGGATGATGATATTTTGGCCGACTGGCAGGCGGCCACGGCAACCGGCAATAGCTATGTGGCCGGCGCTGTGGTCGACAATGTGGGCGGGGCCGGACCGCTCTTCATGCAAGGCTACACGACGCGCGTGTAGACGCGATTCTTAACCTAGTGTTGTTTAGATTTATGTTTTGTTAATTTCATTCTTCTTTTGTGTCTTTTGCTTTAATAAATTTGGAATGAAACCTGCGTTATTATTGCATCCGGAAAGTGTGTTGCACTTTATTAATGGCTGCAGCAGCTTGGCCTTGCCATAAGATTTTTAATTGCTTCTCCGGAGCTGGCGCAAAATCAATTACAGTCAGCTCATAAATCATTGGCAGCTGACAAAACGAGAAACTGACAGCTGGTACACAGAAAATCCGAGCGTTCAAATTGCAGATATTGGTCTTCTATTGACAACAAATATGCACAATATTCCGCATACGCAGCGTAACACAGAGTGTCTATTACTCCCTAAGGTTTTTCATGACTGGGACATTCAAGCTTGATTCTCAAAGGCATTCATTACCCATTCAACACAACGTATACGTAATAAGCATGCCAGCTTCACTGAAGCCACAAATACATTCAGTTCAAGTGCATTTAAATTTGAGATAGTTCAATAATGTGAGTTGATTCTCGTACTCAAATTAATGTGGATTTTTCAGTCCCACACAAACTTCAACCTAAATAAAAGATACTCACATTGCAAGTTGTTAAACCAGTTAGGTTAAGGGATTCAATTAAAATTTGTCAGATGCCAGGACAAGGCTGAGAAATGTTTATGTACCAGTTTTACTGAACATTTGATGGTGTCTGTGTCTGTGGCTCTTTGTCTATGGCTTGCTTTGATTTCAACAATTATTGTAATGACTTGAGTTATGTTCATGGTGTACTCGGACATTTGTAGTTGTGAATGGATGTTGTTTTGGTCGCCTCCAGTGTGTGCTGCTCTTAAAATGCACTTAAGCAGTATGTGTGGGTGTTCACTTACGTTGCCATGACACATTCTCAATGTGCACACAGCAAACAACTTTTATGGAGCAAAAAACAACAACAAAAATCTGTAGTAGCAGCAGAAACAAAACAACCATGGCAACCATTTACCTAATGACATTGTTGGGCTTTATTGTCATTTATCGAAAAGTTGTACACGACACAGTTTTCCGACTCTTTGGCCAGCAGGCAAAAATTGTTTGTCGTTCATTTCAGTTCCCTGTTCCCAGTTTTCAGTTTTCAGCTTTCCGTTTACTGATTTCTGTTTTCAGTTTTCTGTTTTATTTTTCTGGCAATTATTTTAATTCGATTATATTTGTACTTTGTGTTTCCGCAGTTGGTGTTGTGTTTTCTGTTTGTCTGTTATTTCAAGTTCTCAAACTGCGTTTTAGTGGTCGAGTTTTTGCCGTGCTGTTCGTCAATGAGTTTACAGAAACGAATAATTTAATCCGCTTCGATTTTTCTAATGAGCATAGAACATATTTACAGGCGGTCAATTGCATTTAAGTTCTTTGCAATAGAAATGCAATTAGTAAACACAAGCATTTTAGTTACCTGTTTAATGAACAAGAAATTCAAACAATATCTGACTGTTAATTGATAAACATTGCGTTCTTTATACCTTGGTTCATATGTATAATTAAATTATTTATTGGCTTTCTCATTTTGACTGCGATCTGTGGTACTCACTTTTAATTTATTTAACGTTGAAAATTAATTTCATTAAAAGCACGTTGAGAGCATTAAGACAACAACATAAATTGTGGCCACACATTCGCACACAGACACTTGTACATTCGTATAAACATACATGAGTGAGCATTATAAATATGCCTCGCGTAAACAGTTGGACAACTCATACGCACACACACACATAGGCACACACCCGCACATACATATTCTCCCCAAGGGGCAATTATTGTTGCCCTGCAAGTGGGAGAGGAACACATTGGCTAAATAAGCACTGAGCGCCGCAATGGAAACTTGCAACAACAACAGCAGCAACAACAGCAGCAGCATCATCAGGAACAAAAACAAAACCCAACGTCAACAATAATTACAATAACAAAAGTGCTAGAGTCAACCACAAGAATACATACATGAGGCAGCCACACACACATTCTCACAAACACAGCCAGATACTCACACATACATAAACAACCCTCCCATTCTCCCCTCCTTCCTTCCAACAACACCACATTTCCCCCCATCGTGAATATATCTAGCGAATATATTAATTTGAGTGTGTAAGTCAACAAAGCAGCCACTGTAATTAGGGCTAAACCGCTAGCGAGGGTCGCGCAACAAGTAATCAGAATAAATAGTTAATGCAAAACGGTTTTGAGTCTTTAATAAATTGTAACAATTATTAATAATTATAATTCATTTAAATATTTAATAATATAATATCGAGCTAGTTAAATTATATTTTCATATTTTCCATACTTTTGCCCAAAAAACTTCTATAAAAACTTTAACAGTCGAAACTTTGACAAATTTTAAACGATTGAATGATGGACGCAATATGATTGGGCTTTAGAATTGGATTATTTTAAAAATTACTGTCCTTTTTCTATACTTGCTCTATTGCGATTTTAAGTTCTACTTATAGTTTAAATTTTCCTTACTTATATATATTTATGATTAACATTGAGTTGGCTTTCTTTTATGCACACAAATTTATGTTGATATTATATATACATATTTACCGATAGCTGATAGCTGATCAAATTAATTAATTACACTTTTTATTTAATGTCTAATGTGGAAAGAATATTTGATTTGAGACCCTGGTGAAAATACGGAACAGCTGTTGTAGTTCAAAGTAAACACAATCTCACAGAATCTCTTCCAACTTTTTGCATATTAATCATTACTGTCTCCCTCGCTTTCTTTCTCCACATTGCTCTCTCTCTCTTTCTCTCGTCCTCTTCACCTCACGCACACGCATATAGATCGATCTGGCACACCACCCAATGTACTCAACGAGTCCCATGTTTGGAACGAACAGCACCATCACCGGTGTCACCATGTCACATCCATCACAATTGGCCACCTTCTCGCCGACGCCGCCTCCTATATTTGCGCACAGCGTGGTCACCACTGGCGATGGCCTGCTGCAGCCAGTGACGTGCATGGGAGTGGTGGCAACATCTTCGGCAGCGGCGGCTGGCAATGGACCCGTCCAGCAGCATGCAACGCCAACCGGCGTTGGCGTTGGCGGAAACGGAAGCATCGTTGGCGTTAACGTCGGCGTCGGCGTCGGCGTTGGCATGAGCCTTTATGGCAGCGATGTGGTAAGTGTCAGCTTGATGTACTCCTAGTCCTCGTTGGGCAGTTGTTTGTTGCCGACTCCCAGCTTCCAGCTTCCACCTTCTAGCTCCCAGTTCTCAACTTTCGACTGCTGGCTGCATGTTGATAGCAACCAGTGAAGACAAGTCGCTTAATGTCCAAAACGTTGAGAGCATCAATATGCAAAGTGGATTTTGGGGAGTTTCGCTGAGGAGGCAACTAACATTTATCTTTGGCCACGCCCCACTCCCACTCCCACTCCCGCTCCCGAATATTCTTTTGTGCCCTTTATATAAATTGCAGCCACTGGGGCAGAAAATGGATTTTTGCGGTTGGTCTGATAACTGCTCAAGGGATTGCTAAGTAATATGCCTTATGTTCCGGCTATTTATATTGAACACTTTACAGAAAGTTCAGCCCCAAGGTAGTCCAACAAGTAGCGGTTTTCTGTGTGTAATTAAGGCTAATACATTTCCATAAAAACAGAAATAATTCAGTTAAACTCACTTTGTTAAAATATATTTGCCATATACTCAAACCTTAGTTAATTTTTCACCTCCTGTGCTTTCATTTTGTAGTTCATTACAACCCTGTGAGTTAAATATATTTATAAGGACCACTTGATCCTGGACAACTTAAATTTTAAATTCGAATTTAACGTCAAAAGTTCAAAGCGGTAAATGACCTCGGAATGTGCATAAAAATGACAGCCGCAGTAAAATGATAAAAAAATAACCATCGCCGTTTGCTCTGCTCCCTCTCCCTGACTCTCGCTCTCTCTCTCTCTCTCTGTCTCTCGCTCTCAATGTCTCTGTCACTCCCATTGTCTCTGTCATTCGCTCTATAAATATGCCATTATGTGTACACTTGGCGACGCGCATTGCGTTAGTCCTGGCGACTGCTGCAGGCTCAGGCATTGCCACCATTGCATTGTCCTTATTTCTTGCTGAAAATTCGCATTACACGAACTTGAGAGATATCCGTCTCTTTTGCTCCTATAGAGCTATGCTTCGTGACATTTTTTTTCCGAAACAGTTTCATGCGAAAGGACACTGCGGTGTGGCAACTTTTGACTCTAATGATTGCAATTATTATGGCCCGCAAAAAAAGACCAGCAGCAACAGCGCCAGCAACTGAATTTACAATGTTTTACCCCCTTTCTGACACTGTTGACTTTCCTTTCACGCTGTCTGACTTGTTGTTATTTTTATGTATGTTTAAAAGTGTGTATGTGTGTGTGTGTCTCCCCAGAGGTTTTGAAAAATGCAATCCAAAAGGCAGCGAGGCGCGCAAAGCAGACCAAAAACACAAAACCAAAACCCGAACCAGAACCAAAACCAGAACAGAATGGAAGAGAACAAGGGTTCGGGACCTGGCAACTGTATGTGACTGTTGCGATGTTGCGATGTTGCCCGGGGAGTTGAAGACCAGGAAATGGTTAGATTTGGCACAACGGTACACTGAACGAAACCAAATGACACGCATACGCCCAGTTATCCCAGCCAGCAATTCTGGGTGTGCTCGCACTGCCCAGTTCCCTGCCAGGCGATGGGCGACAGCCGAGGGGCGATGAGACGTATTCGTAATAGCTCTGGGTACTCAAATAATGCGCGCCTCGTTAATTTTAAAGCATAGCTCTTCACTGTTCAGTGTTCACTGTTCATGTTTTCGACCATGGCCCACGCCACTTAGCTGTCTGTTATTTCATTTCTCATTTCTCATTCCACTCAATTTTTTTTTTTGTGCTTTTTTATTGCTTTCAACTTGTCACTGTGTCTACAACTATGGATTTGCTGTTTTTTAATAGCACGGCGTATTCGCAGTTTCTTATCTATCATACCAAAGAAACATAATATAAGATGCTTTATTTACCCAAGATTAAGTTCATAGTTTATGGTCACCACTCAAATTAAATGTCGATCCAAAAGAAGAACGCTCATAAATTGTTTTCTCATTTTCCATTTAATTTTATGTAACAGGCCAAGCCACAACTTTTAAAGACCGTGCCCGAGGAGCTGCATCATCAACTAAATGGCGAGGAAGTGCTCATTACCCAGGATCGCAATCATGGAACGGGAACGCGATTTTGACGCTAAATGAAAGAGACGAGCCAATCATATAAGCCAGAAACAAATCAAAAAGAAAGTGAAATGAAATAATAAGAATAAAGTGGAAGATAACGAAAAGGAGAATGAAGCGCTGAACGTATCGGGGGAGAAACTAGTAAAAATTGACTATAAGTTATGTGATGTGCGCGAAAAGAATTTAAATCTGAGATCGAACTGTCGCCAAAGCATTTAGGGGAATTGGACAAACTTGGGGAAGAGGGGTCGGGATGAAAGGGGATAGGTACTCAAAATATGTAGCACTTTTTAAAGCAGCAAAACAAACTGCGCCAAATAATGTAAAATATTTCTAACAATAAACAATGCATGTGAAATTTCAAATGAATGCAAACTACACGCAGAGGAAGCGATAACGAAAACGAAATTTTCCGCTTAATTTAAGCGTCCGTGTAAAAAATTGAATACTTACTTTTAGAGCTCTAATTAATAATCAATCCATTTAAATGATAATTAACTTAGCTGTATGATGTAAACACTGAATGAATTGTTAATGTATTTTTAAATAACAGCTTTAAGCGCCATAATCTAGAAAACTTTTAGCTAAGTAAATGAGAAACTGAAAGGCAAAGTGAAAGTGAAAGTGAGGAGGAAAGTGAGTATGAAAATGAAAGAAGAACAAATTGATTATTGTTGTTAATTTATGTTTGTGAGTAAAAAGCCCCAAAGGACATTAACATTTAGCTTGATCTTAAGACATAAATACAATTTATTACAAGTAAATCAAATTCGTCTAGTAATAAGGCCCATTAAGCATAGCGTAAAAAGGAAATGTAATTACCAGTTTTGTTTACATACTCATAATGGAAACCGAAAAAGGCATCAAGAATTTATAAGCAAACTCAAATAAGTGAACTTAATAATAAATGGTTAACTTAACAGAAATTAATTCAATTTAGCAACACGACGATTGCATTTTATACGTAACACAAAGAACAAAAAAACCGCCAAAGTTGGTGGACCAAAAAAACGGAAGGAAATGGACAACTACAACTCTACACATAAATACTAACAATAAATGGGAAGTAATTAATTCATAAAAATTATAAGCAACTGCATGTAAAATATTTAACTGAAATAAAACACTCAAAATGTATTTAGAGTTAAGTTAAAAATGACATAATAAATAAAAAATAGTTAATAAATTAAATTTAATAAAATGTATTATTAAAAAAAATCCTCCTCTGACTTGTTATTTCGCTTACCATAAATTAAGTATTTTACTTTGCCGGTAGACCAATTTTGAGTTCATTGAACTTCGCTTAACTTAAATGCAGCCTGCGACGACAAACATTTGGGAGAAACATCATCAGTCGATTGCTGCAATTTGATGTTCACAAACATTTTGTTAACAGTAGGCGGTGTCCAGTGGGCGTGGCTAGTGCATCATGGGTGTGTCCCATGTGAGCTTATGTGTGTGTGTGTACGATTGTGTGTGTATGCGCGTGTGTGTGTGTGTGTTCGGCATGTGCCTTGTTGCAAACGCCAAATATTTACAGGGCGCGTGTTCAAACACACGGAAACGGAAGTCAAGCTGAGCGACACGACCACAACGACAACAAGTACAACAATGAGAACAAGTACAGCGACAACGACAACGACAACGAGAAACGAGAAGCGACAACCTACAAACGACAACGACAACACAAATTGCCGATACATCGTTCAAAAATTGTCAGCCATGTAAATTTTGTATGCGAAAGCACTTAACACCATTTTCGCTTAAGCAGTGCAAACAGACAGGGACTCAACTAAACAGAAGGATAGTGGCGATGCCCGAGAGACAGGAGCAGCACCGGCAACTGCCAGGTGAAGACAGGACGTCTGCCGGGCTGAGAGGCATATCAGAAACATCTTTTATGACTGGGCCTACATGGAAAGCAAATTATGCAAATTTCGACCGCAGCGTCGATGACTTGTAAATTTTGGTAGCGCAGTTCGGTTAAAGCCTGTTTAGATGTGAAGATATGCCATAACGTAAGCATAACACTCACACACACACACACACGCACACACACAAACACACACACGGAGAGCCACGGGATAGATGCAAATATTTGGCACGATATGAATACCAGCACTTACGCCTCAAGCAACGACGACGGAACGGCAACGACAGCCAAAGCAACAGAATCAGATTAATTCGGTCACATGTCAAAAGGTAAAGCCACAGACCACAGGATGGCGCAGGATAACACGGCATAGGAATAGAATGTAACACGCTAAATGGAAATTAATTAATCAAAGTTTGCTACATAAATTATAAATTAAAAGGCTCTTTATGCCTTTAAGCGTCATCAATCAAGCGGCAATTAGGTGAGACAAGAGTTGAGCGCTTCCCCGAGATCTTTAATTTATTATTACTTTATTTATAGATTATTTTGGACGAGCCAACGAGACTGATGACATAAAAATAGCATTCAATTGTATTCTAAATCACAAATAAATAATAAATATTTCAAATGAATTGCAATGTGAATTTTATTTGCATTTTATGACCCCGGTCTCCACACAGACATAGTACACACAAAGTGGAAAAATATATTTCCGTTTTTATGACAGCAAAATATAAAGTGGAGAACAATACAATTTTTAAACCAAACGCAAAATGCCAGAGTAAATGCACAACAACTGTAGTTGGCCCTTCACAAAATAGAAGTACAATACAGTAACGAAAATATTTTATTGAAAATGTAAACATACACATATTTTTAATGGATATATTTTTAAATTAACATTGTATTTCTTTGGAATAATTTATCCGAATCTTTCTAAAAGGCTCATAGACAAGATGATTTTCCAATACTCCAACCTAATATGCAAGCTCTGTTGAAATTGAAGTCCCCCATCTGTAAACTTAAGTATCCAGCTTTATTATGTGGTACATAAAATGCCATCTCCATTTCACTCGCTGTTCAGCGAATGAGTTTCACTCACTCAGTCCGACAGATACGAGTACTCATACTCTATTTCCCTATGACTCAACCTCGAAATAGTGCTCGAGAAGTGCAATTTCGATTTTAGCTGCCGCCATTTTGAGCAGTTGTATTTTGCGTTTGATTTTTATTAGGCGAATTACTATTTCATTCTCTCTCTCTCTCTCTCTCTCTCTCTCTTTGTCTGCGTATGTATCTCTGTCTCTCTAACTGTCGCTGGCTGTCTAGCTTTGCGTTGGCTGAATCTAACGATGATAAATGGCAAACCGAGTTCGTTTACAATTTGTAATTGTTCGAGCGCATTGGCAAAAGTTTTCATGTATTTATGCAACATTTGTTTTTAATTGATTGTTAAAAATGACAAACGACCTTCGGTCTGTGGCCACGCCATGTGATTTATGCGATTGCCGAGCTAATAAAAGGGCTTAAAAGTGTGCGAAAGATGAAAATGGACGCCATGCAATTAAGCTTTTTTTGGCCATTTCACACTTAAGCCGCCATTAATGCGACTTCACGGCTTTCTTCCGTCCGGCCTCCGTCTGACCGTGTCTCTGCCTGCCTGTCTGTCAGTCCGTCTGTCAGCCATTTTGTTAAGCATACTGCAGCTGGTTGATTTATAAGCCGACACTTACAACAGAAACGACAACGCAACGACAACGACAATGCGAACGACGATGGCCGCAACGCGAGGCATTGCCAGTTGACCACTGAAATTTTCTTACCACTCTGATTTATTTACATTTAAGCAATTTCATCGCTCCAGCCTTTGAATGTGGCATGAGGAGGGGATCAGTGGACCAACGACATCAGGAAATGCACAGCATTGCAGTCGGAAATTGGCAAGCAGTTGAGCCAAAAGGGTGCATCCCGTATTCCAGACCCCCATCCCCACCATTCCCAACAACCGGCTCGCGTCTGCTGCCGCCTGGAAAGATTAATGTACCCGCTTTTATTGTTTGGCCAGTTTGGTCACTTTCCGGACACTTTGTACAATTTATAATAAATAAAACGCCAGAGGCGCACCAAATAAAAATAAATAAAGAATGCTAGAATGAATGGTACTTGAGTGAGCAAAGGTAAATTTCCTGAACCACGGAATATGCAGAATATGCATTAGCAGTTAAATAGATATGTGGTCTACTCAAATTTAAATAAAGAATAACGTGTTAGTGTTTTCTCTCAGTTTGTTAAGAAAAATATTAAGTAGACATTGAGCACATATTACTACTGCTCTACCTCCATAAGCTGTGAATACAATACATACTACATACTACCTATCTCATTGATTTGTCTGGCAACCGCAATCCGATTTGAAAAGCACACCACGATGACGAACGCGCCACAAAACTGAATTGCCAGACAAATAAACAGGCAGCCACAAGGCAACATATAATGTGCAACAAATCTACGCAAATTTCATGCAAACAAATCCATTTTAATACGAATGCAAACACATTGACAATCAAAGAGGAAGCATAGGAGTGGGGAATACATTTAGGCGGCGACACCTTTGTGACACACGCAGCAGGCAGCAAACAGAATCCAAAGGTTAAATAAATTGCCAAGCAACGTTTGCCAGGAGGCAAACATATGCCCAATGCCGGCAGCCATAAATATTTGGGATACGGAACCGAAAAAAGGGTTAAATAAGGACGGCAGAGAGACAAATGTGACGCACATTTACATTGAAAGTATGTACCTGGCGGTGCACATTTCCTGTCTTTCAGCTCCGGTCGCCCCATCGTGCTTCACCCACTTTCCGGTTAATATGGCGGCGTCAAAACAACATTAAACATGGACCGACCTGGAACGCATGCCGGCAACCGGAAGTGAGTATAACACGCACTGCGTATACGTAATACTCGTATAACATAAAATTTGAAAAAGGCGAGGCAAGGTATTACGACTGGGAGTCCCGCTTTGGGTTGCTCTTTTATGCCCCATATCAAGGATATACTTACACAGTTTGCATGCTCCACAGTTTGCAAATTATTTTTTTAGTACTTTATTCAATGCGCATTAGGCGCACACTCAGCTTTGGATTTGGGTTCAGAATCGAGTCACTCGCTCTCTGCTTACGCGGATTTAAATCGTAAATAAATCGTAAAGATGCGGGTGAATGTGACGAGGTTTCTTTCTCTCTGAGGAATTGGGATTCTGTGTGTTCATATAAAAATCTTACTAATGTGGCCTTTTTAATTTATGTTGAATTTTTTACATGTTTTGCGTGTGAATGGAGGATATTTACGCAGTTCTCTGGTGCGATGATTGGGTTCCCAAAGTGATTTCTATTTATAAATTTATTTAAAATAAGGGAGAAAAACTAAACGCACGTGTGCGATAAAAAATTGATGGTGTCCAAAAAAGTGGAAAGTGAGATTAAGCTGAAGAGCTGTTGAGTTGTTAAGTTTTATGAGTTTGAAGATTAAATGCGTATTCAGAAATTTAAATGCGCGCATTCGTTTGACTTCGCAAGTAAAATGTAACAATAAATATATAAAAATATTGCATTTCAAATTAGATTAAACTTAGTCATACTGAATTAATGAACGAAATATTCAATCGAATAAATGAATCAGCTATTCGTAGCTGTAACGCATTTAGCAATAATGATTTAAATGGTTTCACATTAAAAATGTTTGAACATTTATTACTATATCTCATTGTTGTTAGTAAAAAATTTGTAATTGATTTCCTTATGAGTGGCCATTGTTAAAACTTAACTGACAGGCTAACCGCAGAGTTGTTATATTGTCAGGTAATTGTCTAATTTGATCTATGAAATTCATTTGGCATATTCATTATTTAGATTGAATGTTTGAATCAAACCATTGATGCGTCGATAGTCGCCGCAGTAGTCGCTGACTGATTATATTTTAAATAAATGCAAATTGCATTTATAGTTTTTTGTTTGTTGTAGATCGAAAACTAATAAACATAACTCTTATTGACATGAATATTATTAAATTTCGTACAGGTGGAAGGCAGGAAGGCAGTGAACAAACATGTTAGAAATGGCGCATTGTAATATTTGTAAATTGGTTTATTAAATGTGCTTTATGGATAATTAATAAATTGCGCATCGTTTTCACATTCACATATTCCAACTAAAAACAATAACTGCCAGATCATGAAGAGATGAGCTTCAACTAACCAGACATTGCGGTTGACTGCACAAATCAAATAACTGCATCTGCATTTATATGCTAATTATTTTTATTCAAATTTAATTAGATTTTTCCACAATGTTAACTCACATTTATAGCCTAATACATTTACGAGTCAATAATGATTTCAATATTAATTTGCAATAGAATGTTAGTCGAGATGCGTAACAACTCACAAATTTTCTCGGTTTCATATGCCATTTATGTCATTAACACATAATTAACACGCAATTCATATATATCTATATATGTATATAAAATGCTTTGTCCTCACTGACTGACTGACTGACTGAGTGACTGAGTGATCCTAGGATCGACTTGAAGTTTTTTTAAACAAATCAGATTAATTTTTAAGAGAATCATATGGATATTTTTTATTTTAAATTCCACTTGTAAGCTATTTCAAAAAATAAAAAACATTACTTTAATTATATACAAAGTAAGGGTTAATTTTTTAATAAAGTATTTACTATTGTGCCACGCACATCTAACTAAACTACCAAAACCATTAGTTTAGTCCCACATTTGACTTGCAAATATTGAGAAGGTTAATTAATAGCAGACTCTGTAAATTGACGAACTTTAAGTGGCAGTTACATTCCTGTTATGTTGGCTCCACAAATTACAGCTTGTTCTCGTTGTTTTTAGTCCATAATTAGCCAAAGCGAAAATGTTTTCGCAATTATAGAAACTTGCATAAAATATTTGATCCTGCAGTCCGCAACGACTTTCGCTATTTCGCCTGGACCACACTGCGTATGCGGAATGATTTGAATTATAAAGCTAAAACTCTGACTGGGTGTGCCAATTATTTAGCATAACTTTTTGACGGACGGCAGCACTAATTGGTTTTTGATTTGGGCTTTGGACTTGGCCTAAATGACTGTGTGGTAAGGGAATATTGCGAGTCTTTTCGAACTTTGAATACACACGATCATTACATGCCTACAATTTGCCAAAGTTTAAGCTTGGCAAAATTAACCCTTAAGTGTGTTGCAAGCTCTTAAGGCATTTGAGAGGTTGGGTTCTCTCTTCAATATGTGTGTGTGTGTGTATGCTTTGTAAAGTTGACTACGCTAATATGTCACTTTGTCGTGGCAAAAGTTAACTTTGCCAAGTCAGCCAACAGCCTCGCCCATTGGCATTGCCTGCACTTGGGTTTTGCACCCAACTGAGTTTTTTATACCCTCTAGCAATTAAATTCGCAAAACGGGTATTGAGAATTCGCTAAACTAACCACTTTTTGAGCTTATAGGCAAAACTTGATTTAAAATTTAACTTTTCTTAACTGAAAATATTTGCATTCAATATTTATCACAATACAGGGTATGTTTCAGTTATGCTGTGACGAAAGTAACACTCTTAGTTGTTTGGATTGCGCTTGCTTCCTGCATGCATGTATAAGCATGTGTGAAACCAAAAACCAAACCAACAACGTCACACAGACAAAGCAAGAGCAACAGAGAGGGAGTCTGTGTGAGAGAAAGAGATAAGACGAAGGTGCGACAGTGCGACGGTGTGACGGTGCGACGGAAAGAGGAATGGTGAGAGATAGAGAGAGACACTCACCTGGTTGCGGTTGTTGGCCCGATGTTCAAAGCGGTTGGGCTTTTACCTGCTGCCTGTGCACGTTTCGGCATTAAATTTGCACTAACACAAATTGTCGCTTACTCGTACACGGAATGCTACATAGAGGTAAAAACTAGTACTGCTCTCGGTCTGACTCTGTGTGTGTGTGTGTGTGTGTGTGTGTGTGTGTGTGTGTGTGTGTGTGCCTGTCGCCCATCTTAAAAGCCATCGCACAAAGACAACATATAAATTGAATTGTTGGCAAGCCAAACGACACGAAATGAAATGAAATTTCAAGAAAATGTCGCTGATTTGAAGTTAGTGTCATGGCAAAGGCTCTGAAAATAAAGGTACCCGTAAGAGCTGAGCAAATCAGTTACAAAAAGCAGACACCACACACAAACAAGTACAAAGTAGTGTTAGAGATACATGCTAAACATAATTACAGTCGACAGACAACGTGTAAATTTGAGCCTGAGGTGTCAACTAGAATTTGCGGTTACATCAATAAAGTAGTTTATGCAATGCACATTAATAATCCAGCAAATTGCAATTTTCATCGCATTAAAGTTTCACATTTCATGCAATCATTGCATTTGATTGGCAAAGAAAACATTAATTAAAATCGCGTATAGTCATTTGGAATTTTGTTAATCTAAGTCAGTGTCAAATTGGATATCTTTATTAAAGTCGACTTAAATTCAACATTTCTAATAAATAATAAATACAAGAATTTTATTGAAGGTAAAATGTCTAATGATTTTATAGAACAGGCAAGTTTTCAATAAAAATACTGTTGGCATTTTTAACATTTTAAAGATATGGAAATTTAAATTAAAATCTGTGCATTTCATATCATTTATTGCAGTTACTTTAAATTCTCAGACCAATTTGCCTTGGGGCATGAAACACTTTCTTTCGGATTGTGCAAGTTTAGTGTCAAGTCTATTGAGACTCTTGTGTTTTAGCCTTTAAAGTGCATGCTGCTGTACTATACAAGACTGTTTATTTATTTTATACGTACACCATCACACCTCTGGAATTGTGGCACCTTTTTGATTATAATTTACGAGTAAATGTTGTAGTTGAAATTTGTAAACTTTTACTTCACGAGAGAAAAAACGACGGCAAGTGCCGCACAACTTCTTCATATTGCAAACACATTTGCTGTGAGCCAGTCTCAGCCTCGACTGCCAAAAAGGTGGCGAGCAGGTGAGCAGGTGAGTGCTCGTGTGTGCGTGTGTGTGTGTGCTCAAGTGTGTGAGTGTGTGGTAAAAGTAACTTTTAAAAGCCAAGCAAAAAGTTGCTGCTGCCGCTGCCTCTGCTCAGGCAGTGCGTAGTTGTTCTTTTTGTGAGGGTTGCACCCAAAAACTTTTGCTACATTTTATTAGAATTTAAAATACATGCAGACGCCATAAATTTTATGAGCTGATGCGACAAGCGAAAGTTGCAACAACTCGCTGCACGTTGCTGCCACTGCTGCTGCAACCGCTGCTGCTGTCCTTAATGCGTCGACTGCTGCATAATTTATGCTCATTAAGCGCAAATGCAATGCTGACCCACATAGGCAATTGACTGCACTTACACGGCCCAACAAAGTAGCCAGCAGGCAAGTCGAACTCAGTGCCACTTCACCCGCTGCCCCAATCCCCAACCTCTCACTTCGAATCTGAATCCGAGTCCGAGTCGGAGTCGGAGTCGGAGGCAAACGGATTCACGCTGGAATAAATGCCTTTTACTGTTTTGGTATGCAAACTTTTTCGCACTCAAATTGCAGCAGCAGCAACAGCAGCCAGAAACAACAGCAGCAACAACAACAACAACAACAAGAACCAAAAAGGAGCAAAAATGGAGAACACTGTAACTTTCACACATTCAGAGAGGACGCTCGGATTGAAGGAGGCAGCTCGTTGGTAGCTGCGACCGCCTGGTTGCACATTTGAATGCCTCAAATTGTTTGCTGTTTTGTTGCTGCTGCATTGTTTGAAGCCCAGCGACGAGAAGCCTCCGTCTCTTTGCTTCCTCTCTCTCTCTCTCTCTCTCTCTCCCCCATTTACATAGTTCTTCTATATTTTTTTGTCACAGTCATAGTCACAGGAAAAGAGAAGCCGCCGCCGCCGCCGTCGCCGTCGCAACTTTCTCCTTTGGCGACGTTGCCGAATGAATTGCAATGAAATTTTGAGGCAACGCTTGTGCTTCTTCTTCATCGTTTTTGCATACTGCAATTTTGTCAGAGACTATAGCGATGGCAACGAGCTGGGACTGGCTCCGTTTCTGCTTCTGTTTCTGTTTCTAGGATTGCCTTGGGTGAGGGAATTTGTTGTTTGGCTCTGACTGGCTGACTGGTTGACTGTCTGGCCGGCTAGCTGGTTAGATGGTTAGATGGCTGGCAGCAACAACGCCTGCCAGGCAGTCGTCAGTCACAACTTTTGTTGTGGCTTGGCTCACAGCCAACGCGAATAGTTGTCATGCCCTGTGGCTGCACATCTCACTGGGCATGATCAACTGGTAAGTAATAGTTGTTCTTCAATATGTGTCATCTATTCCAGAGTATCTTACAGTCTGGCAGTGGAAGAAGAGCATACACGTATTCTTGCTTGTGCTGTTTCTTTGCTGCAGCCGGAAGTTTGGTTTTAGAAATCGAGCGACGAAACAGACAAACCGACGACGACAGACCCTCTTACTTACTCTTACTGGCCCCGGCCCCGTGCTGGCCTCTTGGCCGGGTGGAGTATCCCAATGGTCTGAACCATACGCTGACCATTGGCTAGAATTCATTAAAGTCGACGGCTCACATATGCGTGCAAGTGGCAGGCAGCAATGAATTTTGGAGGCCAGTCCCTGCTAATTTTCCAGAGATTGAAGCCCCCACTCGAATCGTGTTACACTCGCAAAAGAAATGGTATTGTTGTTGGGGCTTGTACATACTGGCCATCAGTTTGAAGTTCGTTTTCTCTCTTTCTCTCTCGCTTCGTTTTGTTTCGTTCTGTTTTATTTGGGTCTGTTTTGTTAGTTATTAACATGACTTTATTAACACTCAATTTGCGGTCGTTGGTTGTTCGGAGCGCACTTGCATTTTATTTGCACACAAAACATAGCGAAGCGTAAAAACAGCAATACACTGAGAAACAAAAAGGAAGCAGCCAACAGCCAACAGCCAACAGAAACTGTGGCAGCAACAGCAACAGAAACAAGAAACAATTTTAAATACGAGTACGCAACTACCCGCTAACAAAAAATGTGTATATTGTGCAGAAAGGAAGGAAAATTATAGACACTCTGGACATTTGTTTAAACAACCCAAACACCACAGAATATCGGTCGGACTCTGACTCGGCACATAGAGAGCACTGCGGGCAGCCAACACGATGCGGTTGCATCCTATACCAAGTCCAGCTGCTGCCTCATTGCTGACTGCATATTACAGTTTATAGTTGTTTTTTTTTTTTTTTTGACTGCCTCTACCTGCAGAGGTTGCGAAACCACAGAGAGACAAACTGATGCCAGCCTGTCAGACTGTTGAAAAATCGAAATATTTTATTATTTCTTTCTGCTATTAACACGATTTCCATTTAATATGCAATAATCAGACTAATTTAGTGTTGTAGTTCATTCTGTATTTATTTTCTGAAATATGAAAATTGTGAAATATTTTAGGAAATTGTAGAAATTAAGCAGTAATCCATTAATTAATGTTTTATAAAATGCACTTCACAGAGCAGAGTTGTATGCTGATTTACATCAATCTTTCTACTCTGCGTCAAAATAATTAAAGTCGTATACTTGATGTTGTCGTCTGGCTTTCATTTGATTTTCACGTTAATTACACAGCTGCCAGGACTAACTGAAATTGGATGCAGTCTCAGATGGCAAGGACACTCGTTACTCGTTACTCGTCACTCGGCACTCGTCACCTGTCAGCCAGTTATGCAGCTCTGCAGTTTTGCAGTGAATAACAGTGTTCAGTGTCCATCCATTTGAGAGGAATTTTGAGTGCCTAAAAGGCATCAAAGCAGCTCAAAAACTAATTGCAACTACACAAACAGAGCAAACCAGCAACAATTATACACAAAATTGAGGGTAAAAAACTTTATTAATTGCAAAAATGCCCTCGTCAGGCTGCGGAAATAGTTGAAATTGAGACTGAAGTGCCCGAGGGGTTGGAATGTGGTGGAAGTTGACAACTTCATTTGCAACGTTGGTACGTTGGTTGCCTCTCTACTCTCTCGTCTCTTTCCTCCTCCTCCTACTCCTACACTTACCCGTACCCATCCCCTCCCTCCTTTATCATTGTTCAGACGCTCGCACCTACTTAACTTTTAATTAAAGCAAACAAAAGCCAAGGCGAAGCGAGGCTTGGTCGCTGGGTGGATTGCCGTGAACGGGGATTGCAAGGGGGAACAGGGAACGGGGACACGGGGGCAGTTGTGCCGCCTCAGAGAAATATCAAATGACGCCAAGTGACAAAAACCGTAAAACGAAACGTGCAAATAAAATGTTGGCTGTAACAAAAGCTGTCGAAATTAAATGGGCCGCCAAAGCGGAGAAGCAAAAAAGAAAACCAAGAGACTCTTAGTTGGATAGAGGATGGAAGATGCAGGATGGAGAATGGGGAATGGAGAACTGAGAATAGTGGATGGAGAGAGCCGCTCCACAAGACGATAGGGGATGGATGCCATTGTCTTTTTGAGCTTTTGCCTTTGATGTTTTTTTCCAAAATTTGCATATCATGATACGCAGCTAAGACGCAGACACAAACTTACAAACTTACAAACTTACACACAAAGACTGCGAATGACACCAGCACTTTGACGCACCGAGATCAGCAGCGACTTTCACTTTGTCTGCTGCTTACAAATTTTGCAAGAAATTTAAATGTCAGCTCAAAGATGCTCCCCAAATATTATATGTCGCGATAAGCTTAAAACTGAAACACGAATAGAAATAATAACTTTAAATTACGCTTTATCTAAAGTTCAGTGTATAGACTTCATTTCAGTCCAGACACGATAGTTTAAGAACGCTGGGCGGGGGGGATAATAAGTGGAAAACTGATGTGTAAATGCGTGATAATATAATTCATTTTAATAAATATTTAATGAAATGTTATTAATAAAAACAAAAACATTAAACAGTGTTGAAAAATCGAATAAATTGAACCTTTGTTTGGCCAACGAAGCTGAGTAACAAGCAATTAAGCTCAGCAAATAATTTAATTTATTAATTGCACAAACCACAAAAAACATGCACAAGCCCATTAATTATTGAAATTGCAAATTATGAATATATATTAATATATGTATATATACAAATATATATGCAATTAAATGCTAATAAGTGGCATTAATATTGGTGAATGTGCTTAAAAGTTTAACAAAAAAAACTTGCATATTAAGTATTATACTTGTATGGAAAACATACAAATACAATAATATAATCAAGCTTTAACTGCATAGGAAGGAGGGAAAAGTTCTTCAAAATATAAAAAGTATTATTGAAATATTAAACCGAACACTATACATCAAGCAAACCAAAGAAATTGTATAAATAGCTATTAATTTAGATAAGAATTAGTATAGAGTTAAACACATTTTTTCGCAGATGAAATTTTTATTTAGACATAAAATGATGTAAAATGTATCCTTAACTCGTTTTTGATATTCCAAACCTCTTATTTTATATTCAAAAATAAATTAAGCTTATAAGTTATTATTATTTAATGCATAGTTTTTAAAAGTTCACTCAAATAATTACTTTCATACTCACAAATTAATTAAAATTATTATATCCAAAATGTCTCCACTAATCAAACTGTCAGGGGCATGTGTACAATGTACAGTGCAGTACTTATACATGTAAATATGTAAAAATGTGCGTATTATTGTTTGTCACAATGAGATATAAAGGAACAACGTGTATGAAAAGAAAGAGAGGGAATGGGATGGGAATGGGGAATGAAGGAAGAGGAGCATTGGAGTCACGGCCACGCTGCCACGCTGCATGGAAATTAAATGGCGTGCCATTTCCGTGTCGTGACTGTCATTTCCGCTTCCTGTATTTATACAAATCACAAAGTAAGCCAAATACATGCCAGACACGCAAGGCGATGCGACTCGTCTGTGCTTGCTTTTGAAGTGTGTGTGTGTGCGTATGTGGGTGTGTGGGTGTGTTTTTATGGCCAACGAAAAGTTAAAAATACCGAAAAACGACCATAAACTTTAAATGTCTTTATGAAGCCAACAACAATGAGGCGAGCACATAAACTTAAAACGAAATGAAATCAAATAAACAAACGTGGAACGGAATAAAAATGAGCGAACTGTCTGCAGGGTGTATGAGTGGTGCATATAACAGGATATTAACGAAATGTCAACATGTTTGACAAAGTGAAAATTACACAAACAAAATACAGATAGCAACATCAACAGCAACATCGCGAGGCAAATACCCAAAAGTCTCAATGTGTGCGATGTGGGTGCATAAAAAATAAGCCAACAACGAGAGCATATAATAAATCCAAAAAAAATAAAAAAGAGCGCAAAAAAGAACCGCTTAATTAAATTGTTTGCGGGCATTAAAATGACAGAAAAAAATACCAAAAAAAACGGCAGCGAAACGCAAAAGTGAAATGAAAACTTGAGCTAAGGCGGGTCACAAGTGTCGCCAGTGTCGTTGTCAAGTGTCGCAATGAAGTCGCAGAGCTGAGAATAGAATACGAGGGGGCAATGAGAGAAGTAGAGAGGAGAGGAGAGCAGAGCAGAGAGCAGAGCGGAGCAGAGGGGCAAGCGGAGCGTGGGCTGTGGTAAGCGGCAGACGACCTCATTGTGAACGCGGATTAGCTGCTGACATTCGAGTGAATTGTAAGCGTGTCAAAGCATGGCGAAAGGATTAAACTAAGGATTATAACTGACACACACACACACACACACACACACACTAGCACACTAACATAGCCAACGAGCGTTGATGAAGTTGTCAGCACTGTTAACAGCAAATTAAATGCTCAACTTTCGAGCTGCAACATTTTTAAAAACATATATAAAATTCATTACTTGCTAAATGTAACTATAACTTTGTAATGAAAATCTAAGATATGAATAATGCGCAATCATTTTTTGATTTAGTTAACCATTCAATCATATGGTTTTTTATTCATCTTTATTAAATTTTAATGCAATATACTAACTAACATTTGATAAGTTCTCTAAATGTTTTCTTACTGTTAATATTCTTATTTCAATTGATACCTTAAAATTATAGTTAGTATATAGCATATATAGCTATATGGGTAATTTGAGTGTCATTTAATGAAAGAGGAAGAGGGAGAGGAGTCTTGGCTGTCAGTGCGCGGAAAAATAAAATCAAGTGGCACTTAAGGTTTTTTATAACGCTCGGTGAACACACGTTACACTTCTGCGTCGAGCGCCTTGTCATGCAATTTACATTAAATGCATATTAATAAAATTTATGTAATGCGATAAACCGACTTCAGTGGCAACAACAATCGCAACAACTACAACTGTGGTTGCATGAGCTGAATTGAATGAGTTCGGACAGACATTTTAAAGGCAACAACAAAATATTCTGATTTCGAATTTTGTGTGTGTGTGTGTGTGAGTGAAAATTTAAGAGCACAATACGTGTGTATGTGTGTGTGGGTTTATCAGTTTATATGCGTATCTGTGAGTATCCAATATTATGCAATTAATTGCATTGACAGCATTATGAAACCTTTGCGAACAATGCAAAGTGACAGCTTCAATGCCCCCGAAACTGGACCAGGCTCTACAGGACGAGGATGAGGACATGGAGGCGACATTCAGGCGTGGCTTTGTCTGGATGCCCAGACCACATGTTAATGGCCACTGTTGAGTGTTATTGTTGTTATAGTCCTTGTTGTTGCCGTTGCAATTGTCGTTGTTGCTGTTGTTGTTGTTGTCGCCAACAGCAATTGCAATTTAGTAGCAAAAAGCCTGTGTAAAGTGTTGCACTCGAGCAATTAACTCGGCGCTCTACCTCACCACCGCTGCCCGTCAATTGCCCAAATGTCTCCTGGTCAGGTTTCGGCACTCACCAGTCGGTCGGTCGGTCTGTCGTCCAGTCACCACTCGTACCATGCGGCGTATGCGCAATCAGTTAAAGCGCAAATATTTTATGAGGCATGCGGCAACTGATTTGCATATTTGCCCGAATTTATAGCTGGCGTTTCCCAAGCCCTTCATCCAACTGCTGGTATTTGTAATCAGCGTGACCAAAATTTGAATTCAAATGACAAAATTCTCACCGTGAGGTCGAAATGAAATTTACACTTGCTGCGAATTCAGCAATACCATAAAATCCTTGATATTAGTTGGAAAGTAAAGTGCAACAAGAGCTCGAAATAAAATAGTTGAAGCAAATCAAAAGTTTCTTCACTTAAGATTGAAGATACTTTGTGTGCACTTCACTCCGCATCCTTCGACATTGTTGAGATGGTCACAGTTTTAAGTCCTTACCACAACTATCGTTCGATAAGTCTTGGCCGCAATGCAATTCAATGCAGTGCAGAGCCATCGCCTGTCAGTGTCCAGCTTTGTCTTTGATTGAATTAAATTGCCTTGCCTTGTACGACTGTTAGTGTCCCGGTCCTGTTTCCTGTTTCCTGTTCATGTCGCCATGTTCCATGTTCCATGTCGGCCAATGTACGCATTCATTCATTTTCATGTCCTGCCAGTTGCCATTGTCGTCTCCAGTCGCCAGTCGATCGAACGTGTTAGGATTTGAAGTTTCAGACACACAACGCACTCGCTCTAAGCCCAAGCTATTTTCTGGACAGACGACTCGACCAAGTATCATCAGCAGGGGGTTTGGGGCGTATCGAAAATTAAAACCACAAGCGATCATAAATAAAATACCAAACCTGCAAGGAAATCGTTGGCAAACATAAAAAACAATAGAGAAAAAATTGCAAAAATAAAAACAAAAAATTTTACAAAAGAGAGAAGGGAAATAACATTTAAAAACATTTAAAAAATTGGCACACAAAAAAGTTCGAAGCCGCATAAAAATTGTTAAACGCCAAAAGCATCAGTAAAAATCCCCTCTGCCCAACAAACCGAATGCAGCAGCAATTTGGCGCAGATATTGTTTAATTTATTGCATTTTACAGCAGCGTGCAAGTCTTTTGCCTTTTGCTGGCCATTCTTTTTTGTATTTGTTGTATTTGTTGTATTTGCTGTTGTTGCTGTTGTTGTTATTGTTATCCTTGTTGTTCTTGTTGCTCTTGTTGCCGTCAATGGCCAACAATAAAGCAAAGGAGTGGCTCGACTGGTTGGCTAGATGACTGCCAGGCAGCTTGACTGCAGTTGCCAGTATTGGGGTTGAGCATTGGGGTTGCGATTGCAGTTGTTTGCTGCTAGGAAGGGGGATGGAGAGGGGGCGTGGCTGGCTGGCAGTTTAAGCCTTTTGACAAAAGCATTTTACGCGCTGTGGGGCAGCTTCGGTCGCTGGCTGTTTGCATTTTTATGAAACTGACAATACGACATCGATCATTGGGGCTTCACAGCACGCGGCAGAACAGCGCCAGGAACAGGAACAGGGACAGCACCACGGACAGGGACGAGGAATTGGGCAGGGGATGGGAATGCGGATGGGGATGGGGTGTTGGGGACGCTGTCAGGACTGGCAGCAGCCCTGTCAACATTCACCGCAGCCGCCAGCATACAGGACATTTGTTATTGTTTTTTCGGTCAGCAACCATTGCAGTTTTATATGGCCAGTAATTATTCGCACTCGCTTCGTTGCAGTGGTGTTTGTCTTTCCTTTTTCCTCCACTCGCTCCTTGCTCTTTTCCTCTTTTTCCCTCTTTTCCCTCATTTTCTCTCTATGTTTAACATTATTCTGAGCAGTGCAGTTAATGCAGCTCCCGCTGTGTCAAGTATTTTAATAATAAAACTAGAAACTAATAAAATCAGTAATCAACTGCTGCTCGAAATAATGTGTTTGCTTCACAATAAATTCCCATCGTTTATGTGCGTCAATCTTGAGTTTATTCTTCTAATGACTGCGCTTTGTCATAATCCATAATCCAAAAGGCGATTGCTCAATGATCTGGCTCATTACGCTGATTGAACGCACACATAAACGCACTTACATATATGTATATATATACTCGTAAATATATGCTAATTTCAAGCTGACGCTGTGAAGACGCTACGAGAATAGGTCGCTAAAAAGAACATGTGAAATCAAGAGGCAAGAGAATCATTAAAGTAGACACACACACACACACACACATACAGACACATTCAGCTCGACACTCCACAAAGACGCAGTGGCTCAGAATGAGCTCAAAGTCATGGCAACCATGGCTTCCGTATGTCTTCTATGGTTTCGTTAGCCCGTTAAGCTCCACAACTGAGAGAGTATTGCAAAAAGTGAGGTCATCACACACACACGCACGCACACACACACACACATATTTGTGTGTGTGTTCACACGCATGCATATTCAATTGGACAAGTGCGTGTAATTGACCCAAATTGTGATGAAATTGCGCCAAAGGAGCACTTTGCCAGTACACCAGTTCACCAACTTTGACAGAACAGCAGCAGCAGCAGCTGAAGTCGAACAAGTAAAAGTGAAATCAAACGGAAAGCTGGCCAAAAACGAGGCTCCACAATCAACTAAAGCAAACTGGCCAACTAGGAATATCCAGCCAACTCATAGCCGTGGTCTACACTCCACACATACACACATGCTTAGCTATGTATGTGCATACATATATGCTCCTATGTCTAGCGGTACACTGAACACAGGAGCACAAATTTGAGGAGCGTTGATTGCATTTGGGTCATTGGTGGAAATGAAGGAAGCACAGTTGCTGCCACCTCTATTCAGATTAAGTATATGTATATGTATTTGTATCTGCATCTGCGTCTGTATCTTAGGGCTAATAGCAACAATTGACAAATCTTTGACAGGGCTTTGTCAACTTATTGTCGAGTTTCTGACATATGCCTCAATAAAATTACAAAAGTTTTGGCCACTCAAGCCGAAGACGGAAGAGAGCATTACAAACAATGGCTAAGCCAAAGCAGTTAGAGTTGCATTTAGTGAGGGCAGCTGTAAGTAAGTACAGTTCCCAATAGCTGTTGGACCTGGGCATACCCTGTGAGAACAAACAATTGATATAAGAATCAGAGAAGTTCCTTTGTAAGACTAAAATATAAATGAAATGCGATTTATGTCGTTAATATTCTTATAAAATTAAAAGAAAAGAAAAGAATAAAAAGAGATAAAGAGAGAGAGCACATATATTAAATGTCATCTCTTCAAGTGCAAGTTGCGTAAAAGTTAACATATTAAATGCACCCAAGTTACCCTTTTATGGCGTTGAGAATAAAAACTTTCGCAAGTTATCAACAATTACGCATAAACAAAAAAGCAAGCAAAAGTTGCGATAAAAAGCACACAGCATCAAAATAAATAAATGCCAGCCAAACAGCCGAGGGAAGCCGAAGGAAATAAGACAAAAGCAAAGTCGACGACAACGGCAATAAAAAGCAGCTGCAAGTCAGCGACAGGACACGGACAGGACAGGACAGGATAGGACAGGACAGTACAGTACAGGAGAGATTTTTGGAATCGTTGATGGGTTGATGGGTCTCCTCCGGACAGCGGACTCATTTGCACTCAACTGCAGCTGTCCTCCATCTCAGCGCTCCTTCTCTGTCTCCTTCTCCTGTCTCTGTCGCTGTCGCTGTCACCCTCTCCATCTCTGGCTCCTTTTTGGTGCTCTAGGAGCAGCTGACTCACAATTGGGCACTGAGCTGCTTAGCTCTTAAGCGCTGTGACAACTTTTTAAGCAACTTAAAAGTGAAGTTTCTTCGAAGTTGGGCAAGAGTCGCACTAAGAGTTACCGGCAGGTAAAGCTGTAGATTCTGATGCAACTTCAAATGAGGATTGAAATTGTGCTGCAGATGCAGATGCAAGCCGTTCAGGTTGCGTTTCAGTTTCTTTTGTTTAAGTTGTGCGCGCACAGGAATAAATGAAGGTATCAAATTAAAATGCGCTACGACTCTCTCTCTCTCTCTCTCTCTCTCCCCCCCTCTCCTCTCTCTCACTCTTTCTCTTTCTCTCTGCGTGTGTGTGTGGACTGCCTGTATCTGTGTATCTGTGTGACGCTTGAGCAAGCAACTGCAACTCTTTTGATACTTCTTGGCCTTTGTCTAAGACAAACAAATGCCAGCTAAAATTTAGTTGTGCTTCTCTCCCTCTTTTTTGTTTTTAATTTTATTTTTTGGATGCCGAAAAACTTCAGCCGTACTGTGCACTCGTTTGGCATTAATTTTATTTGTTTGCCAACGCCAAAGACAGCCAAAGAAGGATTATACCTTGACGAGGCTATAAGCATTAGCAATACAACCCCCAAGCAACTAAACTGGAAATTAGTGAAGAAATACAAATTTTATTGCTTTTAGCTCAATACTTTACATGGTATAGATGATAATAACAGAAATTGTTGTGTTATTTTTATTATGTAGTGTAGTAGTGTTTTCGAAAACCAACCAAAGCAAGTATCGACGTCAGGCATTTACATAGAATGACCTTTAGCCACAGCATATTTCAACACTTTCAAGTCCAGGGGATGCCAGACGCTACCAAAGGGGAGGAATGACACTAAATGAATGTGAAATGTGTGACAGACTAGCAAACAGACAGGGCAAACTGATGATGCAACTGTCCAGCTGGAGAAGGACAAACCGACCGACGGTCAGACAGTCAGACGGTCAGATGGTCAGACAGTGAACTGACTGACAATCTGAGAGAGGTCATGGCAAAAGGACATAGGTGACCAACGACGCATCGAGTCAACAACTAAACGCAGACTAACTACAAAAAATACGGACAATTTTTGCGCTCTCACTCTTCCTCTCGCTCTGCCAGTAACAAAATGGCTGCACAGACGTTGCACTTGTCGCATAATCCATAGATTTTTTTAACACTCCCTCAGTTGGTGTCTTGTTGTTGGCTGGCTGTTGTTGCTGTCGTTGTTGTTGCCGCTGCTGCTGCTGCTGTTGTTGCAGTGGTGTGCCCTGATATCAACACGGATCAAAGCGGCCATCTTTCTTGCACCAGCACAATGGCCGCTTCCTGTTGTTGTCGTGTGCTGTTGTTGCTGTGCTGTTGCTGCTGTATTTTACAACAATGCGACATCAAGCAGCGAACGCGTAAAGCTTATCATCAACGCATGGCCAGCTGAACTGAGTACAGCAACAGCAGAAGCAGCAGCAACAACAACAACAGCAACAACATCAACAACAATCAACAGCAGCATTTCGTGCTGTTGACACTTTGGATTCGAGAATTTATGCAACTTAAAAGCGGTCAAGTTACGAATTTATGCATGGCACCATGCACAAACACATATAGGCATCCCCAAACACACACACTCACACAACACACACCCACACCCACACACACACACTCAGCTGGTGGGCGCAGTCATATAAATATATGTTTGCATGCCGTTTTTTGCTGTTGCCGTTGCATAAATTGAGCAGCGTCGGTTGCGGCTCCTACTCCGACTCCTCTCCAACTCCGGCTCCTGCTCTGCCTTCAACTCCTTCTCCGCATGTGGGGCTGGGTCCGAGTCTGGATCGGAATGTGCAATCGGAGCTGCAATTGCCTGCTGCTTACAGACGTTTAAGTCTCTTCTGATTCTGAATCTGATTCGGACTCTGCTGCTGACGCTTTCCATTTTGATTATTATTTAAAATTTTTAAATATATAAATGAAAGAGTGCCATTTTATTTTCGTTTTCCTGTTGAACTTATGTGACTTTTTTTGTGGGTCCGCATAAATTGACAAATTAACAGAAAAATCGCTGGCATAAGGTCAAAAAATATTCGGATATGGATTCCAAATAAACTGACAATGAAAATAAATAAGAATTTGTAATTGAGAAGCATTTAAATAATACATATTTAATAGGTGCCGACAAAATTAGAGGGTAACATACTACAATAAAATAAATAAATTATATATATGCATAAATGTTAATAAAATATACAAAATAATAAGGGTAATTTAAAGCAGAGTCTGGAAAATTTACAAAACGTTCATTTATTTAGAATCTTTATGATTTAGTGATTCCTATTTCATTCGTAAATAAAACACAAATTGAAGCAAAAAAGGTATTAGATGTCACATATATAAATATTTATGTTATATAATATAAAATTACTATAAAATTAATGTTACTTTTAGAGCTGCTATGTTAACTAACATAGCTTTTCAAAGTGATAATATTAGCGTAAAAAGTCAGCAAAATTTGCAGACACCGTGGGTTGAAAACGGCGTAATGAATTTGGGAATGAAAACTAATATTTTAAGTGCAAATGAAATTAAAATTTAAGTTGCAAGTAACCCCAATTAGGTAACCCTTTACAGCGACTCGCTCTCTCGCTCTTTCAGTCATGCAGCTACACGTTCGGTCCATTGTGCACCGTTAACCTCCACCTTTAGCAGCGGCAAAAAGCTTTCAGCAAGCCGCAAAAACGCCAAGAACTAGGCCAGCAACCGGAGCTTCAGAGTGCGGCGCGTGCTGACGTGCGGTCTCATCAAGCATCCCCTAACTCCCACACCACACGACACCACACCAACCCATTCCATGGCATTTCATCGCACCACACCTCATTCCGTCCGCATTGACCAGAGTGGCATCCAATCTTTGCCAGAGCCGCAGTCAGCGCCTAAGTGCAGCGCATTGTGCGCATTACATAATAAATTCTCAGCTTATTTGCATAGTTTTGTGGTTGTGAACAATGCCCAAGCCAAGTTAATGGAATTTTGTAATAAATTTCGCAATGACTTGGTTAAACAGACTACAACTGCAATGAGCTGCTCAGTTGACCCTAAAAGCTGTGAACTTTGCCATGCTTCTTTCATCAGCTCGCTGATGCGACTTAGAAGCGCCACAAGAGGGTGACAAGAGGGAGGGAGCAGTGCTATTACAACAAGTGCCAAATGCACATCAACAACATGAAAGCACCAAGGCAATTGCAACTGCAGACGCAACAGCAGAAGCTGTGCAAAGGGCTGGAGGGGGCAAGAAGGCAGGAGACGGAGCTGGAGACGGAACTGGAGCAGGAGCAGAAGCTGGAGCACAACTGGAGCTAAAGAGCTAAAGAACTACGCCGCCTGCCGACTTTTCAACAACTGTCGTCGACTGGCGGCTGTCGCCGGAAGCGCAAAGTTGCAGGCAGGCAGCGGAAACGGCAGCGCAGTAAAAGTCGCACTACTTCTGTGGTTGTCAGTTGTTTTAACAGCTTAGCTGTCCCAGCCCCTCTCCATCTTCCTCTGCCTCTGCCTCTGCCTTTCACCTGCACCGACCACTGCTGTTGGGATCGGTCTGGAGATTGCCACGGAAATGTGCTGTCAATTTACGCGAAGGCAACGACGACGACAACGACGACGACGATGATGTCAACTTTTAAGTTCTGCCCCTAGTTTGATTCGCACTTTGCTCGCAAGTTTGTGACGAGCTTTGTTATTGACATATAACGATTAAATTATACCCGAACAATGTATAACCGCCACGCAGTATTCACTTATAATTTAAGTCCTTTATATTTTTCCCCATTCACCCTTTTTAGAGCCTACAAATGGATAGCAGGAAAAAGAAACTGCCAAGGAACTTTAAATATTGACAGCAACTGTCTGAAACTTATGCTGCCACCTTGAGGAGTTTGTAAAATTAACTTGTATCCCACATATTTTCCACTGATCAAAGTTTTTCCCTTTCTCACGACTTTTTCTTGCTCTACATGCGCAAGGATGAAATGTTTGACAGTTTCGACTGCAATTATAAATTATTTTCAATTTGTCAAGGCAAGCGATAGGAGTATGTTGCAATTTTGTAAATTTGCATATGACTCTGCAGATTCTTGATGGGAAAGATGAATACAGTGTGCATTTCATTCAATTTCCATTAAAATTCCGTGGAACAACATCTAAGTATAAAATAAAGCATACTTTTTGGCTGATTCAAAATACGATTTTAATTATAAATATATTTTGCACATCTATTGTGATTCTTCGCTATAACTTGAACTCAGTTATCGCACATAAAATACACTGTCATGAGAGTGGGCTTAGCCCAAATACTTGATGTCTTTAAGAGCTGCCTACCTTAACATAAATACTTCAGACGCAGGCAGGCAACTACATAGTGCACGTTCTAGTATCTGGAGCCAACGATAAGGATGCACAGGCCGCGTTGACAGGACGACAGAACGACAGGACGATGGGACGTAAGCAGAGCAGAGCAGAGACAACTGGTCGAGCAACGAGCAACCGAGCTGGACAAAATTATTACTAATGTCATAGAGCGAGGCGACAAAAATATATAGTCCTGTCATATATGTACTATATATATAGTTCACACTATGCAGGGAAAAAATCATTGAGGCAATGGATGGAACGAGAAGGAGGGGCATCAATCACAAAAGAATTATGTTGGGGTAAACAAAAGCATTTGTCATGAAACAGCAGACAACAAAAGCAACAACAACAAAAGCAGCAGCAGCAGCAGCAACAACATTTGCAGCTGCTGCTTTTGGTGTTGGTGTTGGTGTTGCAAGTGCCAACGGATTGAGGACATTAGCTTGAAAAGCTGCTGCTGGACAAGGATTCAGGACTTGGTTGCTGCTGCTGTCAACTGTTGGCTGTTGGATGGTCAAAACTTCAGCACACACACACAGACACAGCACACACCAAAAAAAACCAAGGCACATAAATCTGTGCCCAGCAAAAGGTGCATATGCAAGCCTGCTATTGTGCGTATGTGTGTGTGTGTGTGTGTGTGTGAGTGTGATCCTTTTGAGTAATTGCACACATTTAAAATTCTTTTCACACTTGATGCCAAAGGCAACGCTCACTTTCCCACAAATGCCTGCTGGGCAGCAGCTCTTTGAAATTGAAGTTTGGGGTCAACATCCGCCAATTTTTCATCAGGCATTTATGCATAATTTCACAAAGAGTATACGAGAGTTGCAGCTACTACACTATCCTGCCACACGCTACACATCCGTACTCGCAACGCCCTCTAAAGGGAAGTTCTAATCGCTTAGTCATCCATGTTGTGGCTAAATACTTGGTAGCAGTTATTAAATTCTGCTGCACTTGCTGCAAGTAATTTACCAAGAACCACAGGATCTCCCCGCCCTCCGCCCATTCACATATTGTCTAGGCAATGGCTTTGCCTGCGTGCCAACTACGAACTTCTTGGCTAAAAATTTGCATTTAAATGAGTTTGGCCCAAAGGCAGCGTATCGAAACTAAATATTTGGCATGTGTGCGCCATGGCAAACGGCAGTGGCTGCCATCAGGTTATTTTTACAACTTATGCAACAATGCACACATGTACACAAATATTGTGGCACACGAGACACACACACAACCCAGGAAACTAAAGAAGGCGTGTCGTACCGAGACGATTGCCTAGTAGAAACGATTGTAATTCTCTAGCTTAGAGACGTGTAAGGAAGCGATACTATCGAAAGGAAACATTATTAAATAGGTCGTTTGAGGTGTGCAATCAATGCTAATTTTTTTTTATGTTAATATAAATAGTAATTAAGGAATAAATATGTAGATCTTCAATTGAAATTATTTTACATTTTAATTCAAGTTTCATAACGTTGACAAAGTTTACAGTTTCGTTGCGGATATGAATTTGTTTGTGATAGAATCGGAAATATCAAATTATAATTATATTATTACTATTATTATTAAAACCTTTATGCAAACGCTAAGTTACATTTATCTGCCACCTTATATAACTACTTAATCTGTAAAGTCCCCCAATTAAAATCTCTTTTGGCTTCAAAATTGCTCAGCTGTTTCCCTTATGATCTCATATTAAGATTATGGACTTAAGGCAGCTGCAGGAATGCTGCTATATTTGCTCGACTACCTGAACAAGTAAATACCCTGTTGTCTGCTTTAATTGTCGAAACTTGAAGACAATGTTATAAAATGCATAGATGTAGAAATACTATCTTAACAAAATATTGTATTTAAGCATTCATTTAATTGTTTCCAAAGTTCTTTAAGCTAAATACACATATTAGTTTAAAGCATTATACAACTATCCATGAAATTCAAAACAGACGTTACGAAAATAGCAACAACAATATTTACAAATGCAATAACATTGAAAATGAAGCCAAAATCTGTGTCGAAGCATGCGGAAAACAAAATGACCAAAAATGTTTTGCAATTTGTTGCTTATTTTCTTATATTTTTATAACATTTTACTAAATTACTTACACAATTTTTGAGACCAGCTGTTGCCAACAAACAGAGCAACAAAAATATTTGCAATGCATACAAAGCAACAACAGGGAGAAAATGCTGCAAAGCTAAGTGGCAACCAGAACCAAAACTAGGGAAAGGGTAGACAAATAGATGGGCAGAAGGGGGTGTGAAGACCGGGGGGTAAATGCAAGTCAAGCCCCATGAAACGAGCTAAGTAAACTTAATTGAAGCCGCCTTCCGCTCAGTCAGAGAAAGTGTGTCAATTTTTGAAGAGCTTGTGGTTTCTCTACTTTAAAATTGACTAAGTTCCCTGAATCAAGATCCCTTTAGTCAGTCTTTAGTCAATATATACGAGTATGCTATATCAACTGACAGGTCGTTTGCCATACCAATGACCTCTTGACATGCACTTGCTAAAAAGCCAAGCAGCGTTGACAAACCGCCAGAGCAACAACAACAGCGAGTATTTCAAGTGGTGGGCACTTTGGAATACCCTGTGAGAGTTTTGCTTATAATTTATGATGAATATTTCGAAGGCTTTTTCGTCTTGAATAAAGAATATGTTGCGTATTTTAATTTGAGAAAACAATTTTAATTACATACGTTTCCCGAAGTGTTACTTTCTAGTCCTGTATACCCTGTCGCTGATTCGTTTTTATAAGGACAACAACTTAACTACATAAGCGTCGACTCGACCGATTCTCAGGCTTCTGTCCTTTATAGTTGCTGTTTTCTGTTTTCTGTTTTCATTTTTCTATTCATTTGCCCGGCGACTGGGGGCACTTTTTGCACAGCGTTGATTTCCGTTGCTGTATGTAAAAGTGCAACTTGAGGCGCACTCACACTCAAGTGTGCAAGTGTGTGAGTGTATGAGTGTGTGTGTGTAGATGTTTGTGTATGTCGACTGGCAGCAAGTGGTTAGAAAACTAAACTGTTGCCATGTGACAAGTGGCAGCTTGACGACTACTAAAGGAATGAAGGAGATGCCGACGAACAGACTTCGACGTAGACTCCGACGTCGACGTTGACGTTGACGTCAACTCCAACGTCAGCATCAATGACGCTCGGCGCGCACTTTGCAACAAACAAAACGAGGCAGAAGACTGCACCTGCTGCGATACAACTGAAGAACTGAAGAACTGAGAAACTGAGGATGTGGAGAAGCAGACGAAGCTGATGACGAGAAGGGCGACAACTTTGGCCTGTTGTTGTTTTAGCTAAAAACTCTAGTGCACACTCGAAATTGCCACAAAAGGTACGAGCAACGGCAACAGCAACAGCAACTGCAACAACAACTGCAACAACAACTGCAACAGTAACAGAGGCAACAGCAAGCGCTCATTTAAGCACTCAAGTAATGAGTCGACTCGCCTGCGAGTGCAGTCAAAAGGGTTAAGTGCAGGAATTTAAAGAACGTGTCTACAACAATGTCTATTGAACTCACGCGACGGGGTTAAAGTTGAATTACACAATATATATACACACACAAAAGCGAAAGCTGAATAAAAATGTCACTTGGCAGCACAATACAATACATGGAAAATCATTTAACACTGAAATCGGATTATGAAGCTCATATGAGACGAAGTCAACAAATACACTGGTTGCTTGAGTAGATTGTCATCACTTGGCCAAGGCAACTGGCAACCGGCAACGGACAGCAACAACAATTGAAAATCATTTGAAACCTTTCAAATGTCTCACAAAAGAAATTGATTTCATTTCAGCACTCGCTCCATGCCAGAAGATTTGATTTAAATTTACACGACACGTCTCTCTCTCTCTCTCTTTCTTCCTCAGCTCCCGCTCTTGGCCACCAGCTGCCGGGCATAAGAAGGAGAAAAGTCTGAGAGAAGGAGTAGGAGGAGGGCGGAGAGCGGAGAGCGGGCAGCAGGAGATAGTCGTTGATGTCCATAGCAGCTGTCTGTTGCATTTGCCGGTCAAAGTGAGAAATGCATAAAAGATATGACTTGCAGAAATTCAATAATGTAAGCAGGCGAACGATGCGAACTGGAGCGCATTTAATCCCCAGCCTGAAAGTAGGCAATGCAAATGTAGAGCACAAAGTGTTGAAGGATGCAATTATTTGTGTGAAGAAGAAAGAGAAGAAATTACGGCTAAAACAAATAAAAATTATAAGAAATAAAGCATTTGTTTAACAGCCAGAAAAGTGTTGAAAATATTTTCTATTTTTGTGTCTCTCACCTATTTGAATACCTCTTTTTTAAGGTTGAAGAGATTGTATAAGCAAACCAGAGCAAAACCCTTATAAATCTCTGATGGGCATATCAAATTAAACCAATTTAAAACATTCCCATCAGTTGACGCACCTTCCTCTGCCCATCAGACAGTCCATAAGACAGGCTTATACAAACTTCCAGTTAGTTAACTTCCAGCACATTAAGTTTGGAAATCAGCTTAACTAATTTTCCCGTCTACAAAGTCTGCCGTGCAGAACCCTTCTTAGTAATTCAATTAGCAGTAAATCTTTACAAATAGGAGACTGGACACACACCCACATACATACATCCCATTTTCAAACATGGGAAATACTTTTTAATATAAATTATGTGAAACTAGAATCTAGTCTCCCAAAAAGCAGCACTGGCAGTTAATAGTTTTGCCTTTTGGTAACAAAAGGCTTACCTCCGGCCAGCCGTGGGTGGATTTATCTATTCTATTTTGTAATTTTTAATTTCGAAACTAATGCGATTATTCACAGCTGACGGAACACTCTGGCAATAAAAATGACCAACGTGTAAGCCACGTTTAACACTCGGTTTATTTTTAGTTAACGGCCCAGTCGCCGACTCATTCTAAAACAACAAGACTAAAAAAAAAGCTTAGAACAAAAAAGAACCAACAAAACCAAAACTATTCGCAACCATTCGCTGAGCTCAAACTTTAAGCTGTATAGTTGCAAGCCAAAACATAATAGGGCCAAAAAGAAAAGCTCAAAGTGTAGTGCCGAAGCTGTTATTCTCTATTTAAATCCGCTTTATTTAATAAAGTCAATTATTTTATTTATTTAAAAATTATATTACAAAAATAGAATATGAATAATAAATATAATTTATCGCTTATAATTTGTTTAACTACAATTACTTAATTTTAATTGTATAAAATTAAAACAAATAGATGATAATTATAATAACTAAAAATAAATATACATTTTAAAAGCTTCCACAAACTGCTTGCAATATTTGGCATACTCCACTTAGGTATAGAAAAAGTGTCTCAAAATGCAGCGAGGCGTGCAAATCGTGTGAAAAGTTAAAAATGACCATGGTCCACAAGCCGGACATTGTTTCAATGGGCGGTATCCTCATCCCACAGTCCAATCAGCTGGTAAGCTCATATCCCATTTGACATGCCAGGAACTTAAAGCTCTGCCACGTGCTCATTTGCAGTTATGACCGCTTAAAGAAGCGACCAACACTTAACATTTAATTAAAATTTTTTCCAATTATGAGCTGGAAATTCCAACTTGTTCAGCTTGGCTCGATGTTGAGACTGAGAAATTGCCGACGGTCGAGAACCTCAACCTTTTCAAGTGTTGGCAAGTTTCCTGGAATAGGGTGTCGACTTGCTCAGATGCCAACTATTTATATTGACGAGTAAACTCTATAGTTTAACAGTTATTTCAATAAACTTACCATTGGGGTGTCCTGGTGAGTTGCCGTTTGATCTGTTCCCAGAACAGAAACTACACTAATTGACAATTGTAGACTGCTTACTGATATATAAAGTCATTAGTCTCGATAAAAATCAAACCATCAGTAAACCATTGAAGATCTGGCAATTGTGACTATATGACGTTAGTGACGGTGACTTCGACATTTACGCAATTAATTAGTTGCATTGTGCAACAGCTTTGTGTCTGGCCTTAGCTGGCTTCAATCACTTTTGGGGAGGATGCATTACATCTTTGGTTACAGCTTCAACCCTTACGCATATCCCAAATGTCTTTAGAAATTCCTTTGTGTGCATGCACGTGCCAACAATGTATGCGTATATACTCTATATATGTACGTCTATACATATATTTTGTGGGCGGTGGGTATGACATCAAAGTGCATGCAAAATACGTGCCATGCATGCCCAAGTCGCATGCTATTTATTTTTATTACGCATAGCATCCAAAGTTTAACACATTACTTTTATTCAGCTCATACTATAGCAAGTTTTGTAGTCCTGTGATAGAGTACAAAATCGCATAGGTGGCACCCAAGCGACATACTGCTTGAGAAGCTTCTCCAACTTCGACTCCGACTCAATCTTCCACATTGACTTTCCCTACATCTTCCGCGTCGTTCATCGCTGGCATGTTTAATAAATGGCAGGAGCTGTCAAGAGGCCACATTGTTTGTGTTGCTTAACCTTCAAGTAACTGACTACTGAACTTTTCAGTTCCCCATGAAACTCTCTATACATATTGTTTATGAATTATGAGTTTGTTCTTCCCAATGCATGAACTAACAGGCAATGGATTATTTTCTCAACATATGCAGCAAAATATGATCCACTTTTAGGATTTATTTTAGTATTTAGCTAGCAAACTTAATGCACTTTTTGCATCATGATTATCATCATTCAGAAATATTTTATATTTCAAGGCTTCTCAGAAGCCGCAGCATAAATTTCAATCAACAATCAGTACACATTAATTAATTCAAAAATATATTTATTTTTAAATCTTTGTAAAAGTACACAGATATTCGAGTTGGTCGTAATTTGACCATTTGTATGTTAAATTTGCTGCGACCACAATTTATTTATATTTAAACAAAAACAAATACTATACATTGTTTAATAAAAATGTTTTGAGATATTTTAAAAGCATGTACGACTTGTCACTCAATATTATGTATTAAAAATATAACAAATATTATATTAGTATTAGTCAACGAACATTTTCAAAATTTAGAAATATCATATACCAACACTGGAATAATACTACAATTTAATTAAAATAAACATAGACTAATAAATAAAATTAAGAACATGTTAGCTAACCAAAATAAAGTATTGAAAAATGCAGGGCATTGTGCATCTGGTTAAACCTATCTAGTTAGCTGGTGTGCTTTATTTGCCAAACCAGCATTTGGCAATTGTGCTACGATGTTGCATATGAAAAATAAATTATGCAGCAAGCCAAACGAGGCATACGCGTCGGAGTTTGATAGGCCTAATTAGCGACTGACATGGCCAAAACGAAGGACCATAATCAAATTACACAAAACGCGATGTGTGGCCAATTAAAGAGCGGGGGCTATGAAAATTCTGTAATTTTCATTATGTATCAAAAATTGATGGAAAAAATAGTGCCGCAATTAAGCAGAGGGGAGAGAACTAAAATAAAATCGGTAGATTGGGTGGATGGGTTGGATGAAATGGATAGCAGTTCGGATCATGGACGTAGTTTAGCACCTAGCGATGGCTATAAAAATGTGCAATTTTCACAACACATATTTCCCTTTTGGCAAAATGCCAGCAAACGTACAATGAGAATAAAAAAATGGTGAGGCGAATAGAAAAGCAAAAAATTTTGCAGGCCGTAAATAACCGAGGAAGCCAAGTAAACAGCGACTGGCAGCCGCAAAAGCCAAAACACACTGCGAATGCGAATGAATATTCTTGGAATTTTCATTTGTTGTAGCGAGTTTCTGGTGCGGTGTTTGGTCTTGGTTTGGTGTTGGTGTTGATGTTGCTTTTCGTATTGTTAGTGTTAGTAACTGGTGTTGAGGTCGCATACTTGTAGTTAGAAATGTCCCATCCGATTCTGTCAGCCCAATTTGTCGTTGTGTGTGTGTATGAGTGTGTGTGTGTGTGTGTGTGTGTGTGTGTGTGTGTACGACTGTACAGTGTAATGGCCTTGCTGCTGCTGCTACTGCATTGTCGCTTCATTTTTGCAGCAAAGTGTGGCAAAATATGTTGACAGGAAATGTTATGCGAATTTCACTGCGTATAAAATGAAATTTACGTGAGCTTTCGGCTCGACCTTTCTTTGTTATTTTGTTGTTGTTTTCACAAGTTTTCCTTAAGGTAATATTTTTAGCGGCATATTTGAATTTCAATAAAAATATTTGACTCTCGCCTGTTGCCTATAAATTACATCATTTCCAAGTAAAATATATAATTATTCATCTGATTTTCTATTCACTACAAGACTGGAAATTCCAATATATGTAACAAGTTGGAAACTTCAAGTTGCCGGCTTTTCATATTAAAACTGAGTTTAATGAATGCAGCAATTCCCATAACAACTATAACTATAACCGGTTAATATGTACATATTGATTTTACATATAAGCGATATGAATCCTAAAATCGTAATCTCTTGTCTCATTTTAATGTCAGGTCGTTTTCTCAACTTTTATAAAAATATAACTGAAGTAAATTCAATCTTAAGGTTTCTATTAAATGTATGGAATAAATTGCGCAAAATCAAAAAGATTTAAGTTACTAAGTTAAGATGAATTATACAATAAACTGGTTTGACTATTTCATTGTTACTGCTGATCTATAAATATCAAATGAATTACTACAAATCAATTCAGTTCTCAACACAATGATGAGTAAACAACAGACTAACTTGGCTTCAGTGCTGTTGCTTTTGACATTGTTGAACTTTGCTGTAGTAAGTGTGAAATAGATGTGCAATTATAAGATTTCAAAGATACTATTTCAATGCAGTGTCGTCATCCATTTGACTTCTTTGACGAAAGCTATGATGAATTTGTGGAATGTCTAAAGGCTAATAATCTGACACACGACGAGTATGAACAGTTTGAGTCCTTTGAGAACAAAGCAAACTTGCTTAACGATAAAGTTGAACTGAAATACAAGTGCAACATTGACTGTCAACTGCAGCGGCAACCTCAAAAATGGCTGAACCAAGAGGGTCGCATGGACCTGCAACTTATGAATGCAACACAGGAGGCAGCCGAGGCTATCGTCAAGTGTATGACAGGTGCACCTAATGAACAATGTGCCTACAGCTTTAAACTGGTTATGTGCGCCCACTTGGCCAATCATCCTGTGATTGATTATGATGAGTATGAAGAAATAGATGAGCCGCAGAATGATTATGACTATACGACCACTCAGCTAAGTAGTGATTAATTTATGAAGTTAATAATGATAATGATTACTGCAAATAACGAAAACAAGTTGAAAATGTGCAGAAAATTATTGGTATTATTTAATCGCCATTCAAATCATGTATCCAATCACATGAGTTGCATTAGTTGCTTTAATGTTTTAATGATTTTTAAGCGAACGAATGTCAAATTAGACACGCGAATGACACAACTCTATAAATGCAACAGATCCAGATACTTAAAGTAAAAAATCTATAAATACTATTATATAAAAAAAAATATATAATTAGAATTAGTAGCATTAAAAATGATAATGTATATTTTTCCATTATTTTAAACCTATATAATTAATTGTGAAAACCTGCATTAACAGGTATATAAGATCCATTTGGAAATTTATTAAATTAGTTATTTAATTGCTGCTTTACCAAGCAATCGTTTTTACAATGGCAAATATTTTGAACACTCTTGTAGCTTCTGGAATATTATTCAGTCTCTTCTTGGTCCTTGTTCAGGTAAGATTATTTCACAAAATAAAAGAATTCAAAAGGATTTACGCTTTATTTAATCACGATAGAGTTACTCTGAAGACCAAATGGCTCAGGCAGTTGAAACATGTATGACGGCCAACAACATTGACCAAGAAGAGTATGTCGAGATCTTGAACAAGACTGAGGACACTATTGATATGAAGTACAAGTGCTTTGTGCATTGCTTGGGCCGGGAAATGAAAGTAGTCGACTCCAGTGGATACGTGGATGTAGAACTGGTTGAAAATCATGGCAAACTTAGTGACAGGAATCGGGCCGCGTTCTCAGTATGCAAGGAAGAAAATGATCACATCTCGGATATGTGTATCTATGCCTATAAATATGTGGTTTGCTTGCAAGACAATCTTGATATGACCGAATTCAACAGCAATTCTAAGTAAGATCTGGAATCTGCATTTATTTGTTTTTTATTAAAAATATGAATATAAAATAAATATATAAAAATATCTGAATAATATCGAAGACTTTTGCTAAGTGTATGATTGGTATATTTATTTTACATACTGCCCATTAAGCACATGAGCTGCTCAATGAGGACTACATTGGTTATAACTATTTTAACTCATCTAAAATCAAAATCAGGTACTCTACATTTATAATTATATTAGTATAAAGTTGCAATAAAATAAATTAAATAAATGATTATATAATAATAATACTGCGAAGCCAATAATATTTGATGATTGCTGTTGAATTTAACAGATTTCAAAGTAAACGAAAGCCAAATTAGACACGCGAATGACACGATACTATAGCTTAAACAGATCCAGATAATGCAGATGAACTGTGTCGGAATACTAAAATAAATATATTTTAATAGAAAATAATAAGGCATGTTAATGATATGTATGATAACGTGTTTAATATGTACACCATGTACTATATATTTCAATAGAAACTAATTAATTATGAAAACTTGACTGATCTCATATATAAGAACCGCTGAAAAATTCAGTTGCTCAGTTATATTAATTTCTGTTTAACAGAACAGCATTACTTGCAATGGCTTATATTTTCAACAGTATAGCTTTTACGATCTTCTTTGCTCTTCTCTTTGTCCTGGTTCAGGTTCGTATTTTGCCTAAAATTTAAAAATATTTAAGAGACTCACACCTTAATTAACTATGTTAGAGTTACTCTGAGGATGATATGTCTCTAGTAATTAATACTTGTTTGGCGGCTAACAACATTTCACAAGAGGAGTATGAAGCTATCATGAACACAACTAGTTCAGAGGAATATGAAGATGATGATGAGAATGAGGACGTTATTGAAAGGAAGTATAAGTGCTTTGTAAATTGTCTGGTTGGGGAAATGAATTTGATGAACTCCAGCGGATACATCGATTTAGAACTCGTTGAAACTCATCAAGAATTTAGTGATAAGACTCGGGTTGCATTTTTAGAGTGCAATGAACAGAATGATCATATTACAGATAAGTGTGAATATGCCTTTTCATTTCTGCTTTGTTTAAAAGACAGTCTTGATTGGAGCGAATTCACCAGAGATTCTGAGTGAGATTCTGAAATAATTGTTAATAAATCAAGATAATCAACTTTATGGATAGTATATATTTTTTACTGATTCTCAGAGAGCTCAATGAAGTATTTTTGTACGCTTAACAAAAATGGAACGCCTTAACTTAATCCTTTAAATGTTTTAATTTTTTAAATTCAGAAATTAATTTGTGTCAAACATACTCGATACATTTTACATAGTCCCTTGCCGCTTTCTAAAACTCATAAATTATATGAAAATATGCTAAAAAAAAATAACAACTATCGAATGCAATTAATTAGTAAGTATACTGCATTTGTCTGATTTGCATAATTAAATGAAATTGCCTTGCGTACCACGGGGCGTATGAATCATATTAATTGTATTGGCGTGCAGCTTTAATTGATTTGCGATAACAATGTAAGCATTTATCGGACGACAGTTAGATACGAGTGAAGCATGTATACAAAATGTACTGTTAATAATAATAGATGATTGTAGCTATCAGCCTGAAGGCCCTCAGTCTTCAGAATGTATGACAATGTTGTTGTTGTTGTTGTTGTTGTTGCCGTGTTGTTGTCCGTGTGCAAAAAACATTCTGCTTTTCACAATGCAATTCCGTTACAGTTTTACGCTGTTTTTCTTTATGCCAGCAGCGAATGCAACGGAAGTTGTCACGTTGCATTGTTGTAACGCTTGTTGTTGCTCTTGTTATGTGAAAAGAAAAGAAAAGAAAAGGCATACAACAGTAACAGCAACATCAACAGCAACAGCAACGGCAACAGCAGCTGCAACACCCACACACTTGACTGGCTCCGGTTTTGCTTCTGGCTGCCATTGTTGGCCTGGCTTTCGATTGTCATTTCAACTTTTACGCGCTCTGCATACGTGTATTGGTAACTGTATACAACACACACATGCGTGAGTAGGGGGGCGTGCCACATTAGCGGGAAAAAAGAGAAATATGCTTGTGTATTGTCAACACGCGCGCCCACGCGTCGTATGAGTAACGTGGCCGGGACTGCCACGTTTCTCCAGCCATGTCAACATGCAAAACAACAATGAGGCGGAAGCGCATTGTAAACGCGACACGACTCCTCTATGCAACGCTTCAAACCATGACGAGGTGCGACCAACGCCTGCTTTTTTCGGAGATGGCTGCGGGAATGGAGCAATTATAATTTTGTAAATCGACGGAAGTTAAATAAGCACATAAAAAAACTTTACAGCCCAAAGCCATCAAGATACGGCAAATGATAATTGCAGCTTGTGCATGTCATAAACAATCTAAGATAAATACATAGTATATATATATAGTTGCAAAGGTAAAACCATTGTAATTTACTAAAAGAAAGGATTCAACGAAATATCAAATTTTTAAAAATTATAGGAATAAAAAAATAGGATTAACAAATTTGAAACATATTAAAATCAAAAAAAAAATTAAATAAGTATATGTATATATATTAAGTTTATAAGTTCTGTCTTAAAAGCGTAGTAAATAGTAAGTAGTCTTATTAAATTGGAGTTGCATTTCCGCTGCGGCAAAGAAATGAAATTAGACCAACAACTCAGAGTTCTGAACACAGCTCAACAACTGCCAATAAAGTACTCGGTATGTCTCGACAAAAAAGAAAGAGTGAAACTTTTGCGCGGAAATCGAAAAGCGTCGTTGCTTATGCTACAGTTGCAGCTCGAATGCTTCGATGCTTCGATGCTTATGCTTCGATGCTTTGCTGATGCTGCTGTTGCTCAAGGGTGCTTATCAAAGGACACATGAGGTACTGACATCCACTCACAAAGAAAGGTAAGGTCGAGAGGTAAGCGGTGGTTGAGCAACTTGACAAGGCGGCGAAGCGAATCGCGTAAGTTTGCAGTTTTTCTGCTGCGTTTTCCCATGGGGAAACTCGCGCAAGTTCTGCATATGACTGCAGGCACGTCCCTGTGTGTGTGTGTGTGTGTGTGAGTGGGTGTGCGTGTGTTTGGGTGTGTAAGTTGATTTATGCCACTTTATACACAGCAACGAAGCTCTCTCTCTTCTATCTCTCTTACTCTGTCTATCTCTCATTTTCCCTCTTTCTCTGCTTGTAAGTGCAAGGCTGGTGCATAAATGATTTATTGCTATTCCCGCGACAGTTTCGTTTCGCTTTCGTTTGCCGCTCTGCAACAACTGGCAACATTTACACACACACTCCCCCACACATACACTTGGACACACACACACACGCGCACTCGCACACAGAAATGCAACAAGACAAAGGCTTGCAGACAGTACAGAAAACTGTCGCACTTTTTGCTATAATAAATAATTATAATTGTTTTCCTTTTTCCCCAGCCAACTTCGCCTTCACATGCGCATTAATAAACCTTATAAATATTTAAGTTGTGTGAAAAATTGCAGTGCCGAGGTGACAGTTAATGGAAATGTGGGTAATTGAATGTGCCACGGGATATCCATGTCGTAGCCACCTGCAGTTTATTCCTGGTATCCAGGTGTTAAGGCACAACTGCTCTACGTATGTAAGTTGGCCGAAGAAGAGGAAGCTTGAACATTTGCATAATGTCGATACAACATTTCTGTAGCCTGTTGCATGCAGCTGCAATATGTAGAAGCTAATAGAATGTCAACTGCTTGCAACCTGATAAAAATCATGTTGCTGCTTCCGTTAGCAGATTTCAAACTGACTTTTCACGAAATTCGTCATATGAGTACTGAGCACATTCACTCAAATTATTATCGGGTACTCGCATTTCTCTTACCGAACATAGCCACAATACTATGCCAGAACATGGCCAAAGTAATTTGGTTGTTGAGAGTTTTTGGCAAAAGTGCTTGGGAACAATTTCGTCATCTTCCGTAGCTGGCAGAGGCAACTTCTAAGTTCAAAACTTTGAGCTTGGTCACCCAAAAATCTGTGTTTCCGTTTATTTTCATCATGGAAATGCGGCCACAGGAAACAGGAAGTGCGCTTCGTGCAACATTTATGAAAAATCCAAATGCCCCAAACACACATACACATAGATAACAAAAAATAAACACTAAAAGACAAAAGGCGTTAGACCCAATAAGAAACTTGGCGCGTAGAAATTAAACAAAATGTAAATAATAAAACGAAAATCCTAGAACGAAACAAAACTAAAAACATAGAATTAATTAAATTTTGACTTTTGTTTTGGGAAACCAAACAAAAATGCCAAAAATTAGCCACAAGCCGGGCTGGACTGTACGTAAATATTTGAAAATCTTCTCACATGAATAATTTCATTTAAATTGCATACATAATTTTAAGTCGACAATTTAATAATAGCAATTGAATTTCCATTCTCCACTTTACACTATCCCATTGCCAATTGGCAAACATTTTATACCCAAATGGCAGATAATTCTCACATCCTCAACACATACATGCATAAATAAACATGCATAACAGTGAATATACAAAGTAAAACTGGATTTTAATGTTCGATTGAGTAACAAGTAAAACTTGCAACATTTTGAAGCACATAACAAGAATATCTCGTCAATACACAAAATTGCACGTTTATATCTTGGATTTCGGCTCACTGGTGCAAAAATTCGGAATATTCTAGATATTTCATTCAAATTGAATTTATTTGCTGATTTCTCGCTGCATTCAGGTAAGTTTTAAATTTTTATATTTTACTCAATAAAATCTTTAATTTAATAATAATAAATTCTTAGTTATCTGTGATAATATCGAGATATTTGCAAAAACACTAAGTTAATTAATGAAAAACAGTCGAAATCTTTTAATTGCTTTCTCTATTTAAAGAGTTTAAAAAGAAATGTAACCACTTATTAACTCAGTAGAACATATTCTATTTATTTTTATATTGCCATACATACATATATGAAAATGTGAAGTCTTTTATGTGCCTACCAAAATGTATGAACCTGTCCGAAAGAGTACTTTAATATGTGTACGAGTACTGGAAAAAATAAATACAGTCTTTGCGCACTCATATACATAGTAATTTCAATGCCAAGCTCTTTGGTTCTTCTTTTTGGTGGTGTTTGTGCATCAAAGCAAGACATGAGAACACGCACAGCGTACGCATAAAGGGGAAAACATTTTTACACATGTGACTGACGCTGATTGCGTTTGTCACGTCGCCGAAATAAAATTGTAACCCATTCCGCAAGCCTGATCCGGATGCCGATCCATTGCCAGGCAACTAACCGACCCAGAAAGGTGGCAAACGCACATACTATAAAGAAAAGCCGCAAAAATCGGTGGAAAGGCGGCGCTTGACATATAGTACAAAAAGAAACGAGGAAAATATATGAAACCATTGCCGAAACCAAAACGGAGGCCCCCGTTGGCCTCTCTGACAGTTGTAAACTCCTTTCCTTTCCTTTCCATTCCATTTCTTTCCTTTTTTTTTGTGGGCTCTGTTGAACGCCAAAAACTAGGCAACGGAATTGCAGCAAAATCGTCATCGATGAACTCCACGTTGCGTCGCATCGTCCTCTTTTCCCACAGACAAGGATATAAGCGACTGACTGAATCTCACATACTTGTTTATGCAACGCAGTCGGCAGTCGACAGTCGACAGTCGGTAGCAGAAGGAGGAGCAGTGGCAGTGGCAATGGCCACGTTGCGTATACGTATCGTTGTGCATATTGGGTCGCCATCACAGATTGTCGCAGTTGCGGCATATTTGCATAATTTAGCGATTGAATTTTATGCTCAAAAGCAGCACAGCGCAGATGATGCTATTTCCCCTGCTGCTGCTGCTGGCGAACATCTTCCGTTGTCACCGCCCTCCCCCTTAACACACATCAAACGAGCTGTGGATTTATCCATTTGCTTTTTACTTATTAATTAAATAATTTTTCGTTGCATTTGCCGAGCATTGGCGTTCACCGTGGGAGCTGTCGTTGTGTGCCATCGACAATAATTGCATGCAACATAATTAAAGCCATTAAAGCACTTAAGCTCCCGGAAAACCAACGACGCTATCGAGAGGGGCAGCTTGGGCGAATTGGTCGAGTCATGTTTGCATATGCATAATTATGATGAAAACACATTTAAATGCATTTAATCGGGCGTTCAGTCCTGTCGACTACCAACTACCTCTTGTCTCCCGCCTCCCACTCCCCCCCTCCTGGCATTTGCCCATTCCCACCAGCTTGCCAGCCTGCCTGGCAGGTAGCTTATGGTCACTGCCCACTACCCACTGTCCACCCAAAGGCTTTTAACGTATATTGGTTTTTATTAAATATGCGAGCATGCCATATTATATGACCAGCTTGCCTGGATGGTCAACTGGTCAACTGGCCAACTGGTCGCCATTGGCCTGTCCCAACTGTCAAAAGGCATATTAAGTTAGCTGTGACAAAGACAGCTGTTTTACACTTCATGTTATTGGCTTAAAGTGCTACAATCATTGATACTGATTGGGGCTCAAATGCACTGACAGCCGCACAAAATAATAATTTATAGAACTAACTATCATATTTATTAGAAATAAATGCAGGTTGTTCGGTTAGATACATCTATGTATACTAATACATCTGAATGGATCATTCATTCATTTATGAAATATATATTCGACTGAAGCCAGTTCAAACTAAAATCAAAAATCACTTATTCAACTAAGAGCTTTGCCATGTTACTGGTCTCTGCTCAACTGTCCAACAACTGCCAAATTTGTTGCCAACTTATGACTATGTATTCTACTATCCCATGCAACCCACAATATCTTTTCAATTGTAGCCCGTTATTAACTTACCAGAGAATTCACACGTTGACTTAATTAAAGTTGTACTCGGCAGGCGCAATCAAAAATATAAAACAAAAAAGCCTTGCCTCACAAAAGGAAGCGGACGCATTGCCAGGAAAAGCAAGAAACAAGAGCCAAAACACATGTGCGAAAACTGGCAAAGTAAAAGGCCAAAACAAATTGCCAAAGTCAGTGCATGAGCACCAGGAGCAGTAGTACTATATACATATATTGTAGAAGCAGCGTTGGGAATCTGATTTGAATGGAACGAGTGTGGTTGCTTTTTATAGGGTGGCCAAATGGCAATTTATAAAATCCTTTGAAGTGTCGAAAATCAGTAATTGTAGTCAAAGTGCAAATTGATTGCCAGTCAGATACACACACACACACACACACACACTGGCATGTTCTGATAAATTTTGAGTGTGCTTTTGTGTGTGCCGAAAAATCAGTGTGCCAGCCATGTTTTATTGAGTGTAATTTGTAGTTGCAAATTAATGGCCGCACTTCACTTTTAATTAAAGCACACCAATAGAAGAACTCAAATATCGTTATCCTCAACCAACGAATCGAATATGCCCTACCAATATGTATTAATTGAACTAGTTACTAGTTTACTTTAATATTTTTAATATATTAAATCTAATTTGAAGCAAACGACCCTTTTAAAATATTGATAAAAGCTTAAAAACCCCAATCTCAAACTCAATGACTAGAATCTGTAGGAACACCTTAAAACGTATATTATTTAGACCTCTCTCTAATATAATCTAATTATATCTATAATTTCCTAGAAAAATATAAAATATCAATTTACTTTGACTTTCCAAATACTAATCAGCCTCTTTTATATTCTGTTTGGTTGACTGTAGCCCAGATGTATCTACATCTTGTAATGCCTTTTGGTAGGGTACAATAAGTTCGCAGCATGCCGGACAACTGGGTTGAAAAAGTGTTTTGTGCTGCGGTGTGAGGTTTAGAAAAGTGTAAGATAAGTAACTCAATTGCTGGCCGGACGAACAAACGGCATACGGAATACGGCATAAGGGCGAGTCCGTCTGTCTTTGGTTTCCCCTTTGACTATATTACCTTTCTGTTGCTTAGTTTACTTCATTCTTTTTTCGCTTACCCTTTGCCCTATGTCCGCGGGGCTGGCACGTTTTGCCTTTGCTTAAGTGACTTCATAACCTCGAAGTGCTCCGGCTTTTTAGTGCATTCAGGGACTGAAACTTCTGTATGCGTGTGTCTCTCTTTGTGTCAGTGTATGTGTGTACTGTATCTCAGGTGCTTTCTGGTAGCACAACACGCTCGCTGTTAAGTTGCATTTCTGAGCTGCTTTGTCGCCTGTTGCATAAAAATTGCTTTAAAACATAAGGCGACTGAGACCGCGATAGTGACAGCAAAAGTTTTGAATAAATTTTCGCCATTTGCCAGTGGCAACAGCAAAAGCAGCAACAAGGATAACCAAATAACTAAGTTGACTGCCACCGCATCGATGTCGCTGGAATGGAGAAAAACGGAAGGACGACGATGCCGCTTCCGAGGCATCATCAATTTTGGTTTGGAAAACTCATCAATAAAACATAACAGCAGCAAATAGAGACATATGCGCCAAAGCGCATGAAACTTGCTGAAGGACATGCGACATACCGACAGCAAGGACCTCGCTCTGATCTGCTTGTCAGCTGCTACTGTTGGTAAGCAAATGGGAAACCGCAGATAGTAACTTATTCAGTCAAAGAAAATCAAATAAAGAACATAAATTAAATGCTTTCCATTGATTTCAAAATTGATTTCGTAATAATTTTCCCAGAGGAAGATTTCAATTTTCTTATAGGTTTCTAGTGAATTATCGATCCGCAGCAACTTTTAATAGTTTTTAATGATGAGAACGTCTGGAAGATATAAGACAATGATAAGACAATTTAAGATCCTGATATGTATTCTCTTTAGTTGATATTGAAAACAACATATAAAGATGCATCTAATCAATGCACCTTTCACCTTTCACTTAGCAGTTTCGCTGGCAATGCTCCTCAGTTACTTTCTTAATGCCAGCTGGCAATGCGGGTTGGTTGCTTCAAGTGGAAGTGCTGTGTGGAGTTGGCCGAGTTGCTGATTTGATTACATTTACACACATCCGACAGTTGTTGGTTTGGCAACGGCAACTGTTTTTCGCCAAGTGCGCGGTGAAATGTTCTTGTCAACACTAGCAATGGGCCAGAGTTGGCTAAGCGGCTGTAAACGGGAAGGGAATCGGAGTTGGTGTTGGTGTCCGTGTCGTGGTAGGTCAACAATGGCAGCTGCAGCTTGTAGCCGGGCTTTGTTATTGCCCAGCCTTGTCGTTGGCATGCGAGTTCTGCAAGGTTTTTGGCACTGGCATGAAATAGAGTAGAGTGGAGTGGAGTGAAGTGGAGTGGAGAATTTGTAACTCGCCTGGTTGGCCAAGAGCCAGAATGCGAAGTCATTGTTTGCTGCCAATTGAATTGAAACTTTATTTTTGTGTCTGCCTGTTGTTGCTTATTTGACCCCCAGGTTAGCCCATAATAATATTAGTGATGGGTATGTGTAGCAGCTTTATAATAAAGCCCAGAAATCCTATTATCGAGAGACCCACAACAATGGCGAACACGGAGCATCGAAACTCGTACCGATCCGAATTCGTGCAACGCTTGAACACTCGTGTCGTATACTTTATGAAGGCCAACAGTGGTAGAATTACAAACTGCAGTTGATCGTATGCCATCCGTTTATAGCTAGAGCGACACTTGAAATTGGGCGTGAGGTCCTGCATCAATTTACTTAAGCTGTGGATGAGATGAAAGCATTGTTCGAAGTAGATGAGACTGATACTCTTCGGGAGTATCATGTTTTCGGACTCAGTGAATTGCTTACCCCGTTTTATGCCGTTTTCTTGCACGGCGACGTCTCAACAAACGCTGATCCATTTAAACTTTGGTAGTTACTGTCGACTCTGTTGACTTGGGAGCCAGATACAAAGCAATGCCTGAATTTGAATTTATTTGTCTGAATTAACAGCGCCCCGCCTGTTATGATGGAACTCAAATCTTTCGGCGCTTCCCTTTCCTTTTCTTTCCAATTTGATTTTTATTCTTTTTAACTTTTCTCATTATAAAAGTTTTACCATTTCCGTTGCACGCGACAAATACAAGAGTTGTGTTGCACCGACAACCTTTTCAAGAATTTCAAGTGACAACTGCAATTGAGAACGTGATTTGCTGCTCAGAATTGATTCTCCAAAGCAATGCGAATACAAATAATATAAATTCCATTTTAAATTAAAATCGTAATATCGATAACAATTAAATCATTTAACAACTTCTTGAAGATCTTAATATGCGGAAAATATCGTAGGAAATTTACACAGCTGTTATTTGAATTATTATTTGGGTAAAAAATCAATAATTATTTAATCACAAATAATATAAATTTAATTTTGAATTATAATCTTAATATACAGCTTTCTTAATCTCTTAAAATTTGCTAAATAACGAAGGAAGTTTACAAATGAAGCTGTCTTAACTAAAAAGTATTATTTGAATTAAAATTGAATAACTATTAAATCCGTTTTCTCTGCATGTCAGGTCTTATTGCAATTATATAAATTACAATTTGGTCTAGTTGCTGTTGCTATCTTAACCCAAAGAAATTCTCAACTGCAATGCATGTCGAACAATGCACAATCATTTGAAGTGAAGTGTGGAAGGGCGATTGCTTCCAAGATTACACACTTAATCAAACTTTATGCTAAACTGCCTGCCACCCTCAGAATTTGCAACAATTTGCTGGCGCTGCACACGCACAGAAATAACACGAAAAGACAAGTGCAGAGAAGGTAAAAGAGGATGGGAACGGAGACGGAGACGGAGATGGGACAATCGGACAGAGGTCTTAAATGCTGCAATTTGTTTTGCTGCCGAATCGTTGCTGTCTTCACTCGAAGCTTAACCAAAGAGAGATACAGTGGGTGGCAGAGAGAGGGAGAGCCGTGTACCGCCAGCAGCCTCGATGCCGAAAATGTTGCAAGTGTTTCTGCTGCTGCTGCTGCTGCATGCAACAACAACTCCTGTTTGACATACTTGGCTCGCTCGGACTCCCAGGACATTTCACTGCAAAATTGCTGGACAAAATTGTGGTGCATAAACCGGCTGGGATTGCAACAACGATACTTGTACTCTGCCGCTGCGGCACCATCGGCTCAATCGGCATCATCTGCATGAGCTGTACGCACCATTCACACACATGCACACAGACACACACTCACAAATATATAAATAAAGTACGCACACACTTGTGTTGGGATTTCATCGTCGCCATTGAGATTGAAAAATGTTAAAAAATTGCTTTTAAATGCCGCAAAATACAATTTATTATTCAACGGAGGCAAACGCCAAACACTGGCACAATGTGAGCCCTGGGAACGAGCAAATGGGCGTGAATTGAGGGCGTGCATGTGGCCGAGTCGTGCTGCGATTGGTTATGGCCAGTGCGTTGTAGTCAAGGCTCAACAGTGCGGCTGCTTGGCAGTAAATTCAAATAAAGGACGCACGCACACACACACACACAATCACAGTGGCAAGCAATGGCAACAATTGTAGCTGCAGTTGTTTTGTTTATTACGCATACGCACTGGTGGTCATAGTGAGAAACATTTTGAAAGCAGACACTTCTTGGTTGCTGCAGCTTTAGCATTTTAAGCTTTGAGGAATGACAAAGTCTCACCACATAATTACGAAAAATGTGTTTGTCTTGGTTGCTGTCTCGCAATAAAGTAGAAAAGTACAACTGAGGCTACTTACGTTTTATTTTTTATCGACTTTAGGGTATTGTTAATATAATAAAAGAAAATTTGTAATGATGTGCAAAAGTTATATGCAAAAAATTGTGTTAAATTCCTATTCTGGGTTAGGAATTATATGTATCTATAATTCATATTTGAAGCTCATCATTAAAGCGCTTAACAACATTTACAAGCTGCCTAATAGGGAGTGAGAGAATGAGAAGGAGGGTAGTAAACACAAATTAATATCAACACAATTTAACGAAAATGATTTAATTAAATTTATTTGCGCGTTAATGCCATTTGCCACAATGCCGCTGGGGCCAGCTGGTAACATCAAAAGACAGTGGAAATTAATCAGGCGCACACAGCTGAGCCCCGCCTACATTTCCAGGACCTGCGGCACATATAATTGCATTAATTTATGTGTAAAAGCCGCAGAAATTAAAAATAATAATATGTAATACATATAATCCAAATATTCCAACTGTTTCGTACAGAAAGTTTCAATATAAATTGTGTGCCAGCTGTCAAGAAGAAAAGGCAGCTCCAACTCCTGCTACGGAGAGGTGATAAAGGAACCCACAGGTCCTCGAAAGCTACAGACCAGTTAAAAGACTAATTTTCACATTTGAACTGTAAACTCATCATGAAACAAGCCTCTGCTGTCACTGGCCGAACTGTAAATGTTGAGGCTAATGCGTTGGCGGACTATTATCATTTGGCTAAAATCGGAGGCGTTGACATTTCGGGCGTCTTGGGCATTTGGGCGTGGTTGGCCAACCAATTTCATGGTTAAATGATTCAGAAACAGAATTACAAAATTAGTCGGCCCGTTAACACAATGTAATTAACTTTTGCGCGACCGCTCTCAATATATTAGATATTTATTTACCAGTCCCGTATAACCCCCGGGGTGCACTTTGTTTCGATACTCTGGTGTCCTGGTTGGTTGGTTGGTTGCTTGTTTGCTTGGTTGGTTGGTTGGTTGGTTGGCTGTTGTCCTCCGGCCTGAAACCAGTTTCCCGTTGACAACTTCAAACTATAAAGTAGCTAGCTGGAGCTTCCAATTATCCAATTTCTATAGGTTTTCCCACTCTCTCTCACGCCCTTTTGTCCCTCTATCTCAATTCGCATTCGGTGGCAACGCTTTTTCAAAAGCAATTTGAAACAAATTTTATTGCCAAAGTTTCGAGTACATGGAAAATGGTTCAAGTGCCACAAAAAGTTGCAGTTGGTGCGTGCCTGCGCCTTGACTTGTGCTACAATTAGCTCAGCCTAAAAGTGTGCAAGTGTCCCTTAAGAGCGAGGGAGACTGAATAGAAATAACAAGGTTCATTGAACATTAAAGTAAGGTATCTGGTTTCTTAAAGTATATCAAATTCTTGCGTCTAAATGCTATTGTTTTAAATAACAATAATTTGAAAGACAGATCAAAATGTCTAATATTCCATCATCCTTAAATACCTGAAAAATCACTTTATCATCTAAAAATGAATTCAAATCTTTTCCAACTTCAGCTCACAAAAAAGGGGGTCAATAAGAAGTTGCAGTGGCATCCCATCTTCAATGCACTATAAAATCAAACCACGAAAAACCTGTGCAATGATTGCCGAAAAGAAAGAACAACAACTCCAACAGACATAGCTATTGCCAGTGACTGCCATTACCAATTTTTGTGCTTAACACTTCAGTGAGCAAATCATTGAGAGTCTGAGATACAGGAGATACGGAGACATGTAGACATGCAGACATAGAGGCGGCCACATCGACAGGGAGGGGGACAGGGCAGGCCTGTGTTTCCGTTTGCTGTCCCTGCTTATGCCATCAGCATGTCATCATGGCAAAATCAGACGACATGCAACATTGCATAAAGATTTGTCACAGCTAAAGCTCCCAAAATGCAATGCAAGACAACCGACAACCGACAAGCGACAAACGGCAACCGGCAACGACAACGACGACACACACAGCGAGTGCCAGTTCGAACTCGGATTGAAATAGCTGCACAAACACATAAACATACAGATACAGATTCAGTTTGTGTTGCAGATGCCGATACTCGGATAGAGATGGAGATAGAAATCGAGACAGTGACACAAACAGCGAGCGATGAGCTCAAATCGCATTTTCGCATGCCGAATTTCGACAAATAACAACAAGAAAAGCTAAAACTGAAGCTGTAGCGCAGCAAATGCGAGGGCGGTTCGATAAATAGTTCAACAATGAAATAGTCACCTGACAAACGTCTTAAATGATTAACATAACTACTTAAGCTATTACTTAAAAGAATATAATTAACAACGTTTTGAGTGTTGAGTTGTATCAATTCCGAAGTTATGAGGACAGTTTCAATTTATCGCTTTTTATTGTCAATTATGTTTAAAGTTTGTAATTCTATATGCAGATGTCGAAATAAATAAATAAATAATCAAACGAAGCAAAGTGTTTTCGATATTTTAAAGAACCATAAGTTATAAATGTTTTTTTATTACGAAAATTCGCAAATTGGACAAACACAAGATGTTATATCTTTAAATCACCTTTTAGAGGTATTCAATTAAAAGTCTAACAAAGTTGTCAGTACTCCTTAACCCACCCTCGTAGCAATAGACAAGCTAAGCGGCAGCAACTTGCAGCAAATTCAATTTCGTGCAGCTCGATTGCATTGCGGCACATTGGCCCGAAGTCTGTGAGACTTTGTTTTGGAATAGTAGCGGGAATGGGATGAAAGTGCAACTGGAAACAGAGTCGTGGACGGAAACGGAGACGGAGACGGAGACGAAGTGGGGGAATGAGTATGATTTTTCTGTTGTTCTTGCTGTCGTCTTCTGGCGCTGATCATCGATTCGCATTGCATTTCAATATATAAATATTTATACACAAGTAAATTTGCGCACAGCTGCGCAGCGTTCTAGTTGCAGTTCGAGTCGCATCGCAGCGTCAGTGACAAACTAGGAATGAAGATATATGGACATACTCGTACCAGGGAGAGTGAGTAATGTTAATTCGCGTTGAATCCCTGGTAGATAGTGCCTTATACCAGTCAACTTGTCCTTGTAGCCGCTTCGTAAATCGTTTAGTTTCGCATTTGTTTTGTTTTGACTTTTGTCTGCGATGACTGCGACCTTAATTCGTTTTTTTACCAAAGTCTCGCCAGGAATTTGACGGGTTGGCCAATAACCTAGATACATATATACACATAATACACACATATATGTTTATATATAAATCATGGCTAAGCCTTTATGACATATGCTAAAATTTAATAGCTTGGCAACGTGGCAAGCTGGCATCCAGACATCCAGACAACCAGACAACCAGGCAGCGAGTTAACCCCATGACATCCTATTTTCATTTTCATTCTCATCGCGCTGCTGTTCGCTTCACCTTTGTGAGGACACGACAGGCCGTCGGGTCGCGTTTTTGTTTGGTGTTTGGCCAACGCGTGACAAAATGATTAAACGGTTAGCCAGAGCTACGGTCAGAGCCAGAAATACAGCCACAGCCGCAGCCGCTGGATGCAGGACACGGGACACAGGAAACGGTACGTTGAGCCACCGATGAGGCAACTTTCGCCAGCCGATGCCATTGTTCGGCAATGACAGTGTAAAATTGTTGATGATGATAACGATGTGATTAGATGAGTGGTTATTTGGTACAATCTAGGCAAGGGGTTTGCGGCTCTACGGGGTTGCAGGTTCTACAGTAGAGAGAGGTTGTGAGGTTGTGCGGATGTCGCGTTGTCGAACGGGTTGATTGTTTGCCCGCCTGGCTGAAGTGTTGCTACTAAGTAGCACATGAATAAGTTGAAGGGGGAGTAATGGCGTTGCTTTTAAAATATTTAATAGATCATTTTAGCCTGATGCTCATCAAGCTAAGTTGGAAGACATCCAAAGTAGGATGCTTCCAACGATAAATAGGGTAAACGCTTCAAATTAATAAAGCACTTGAATAAAGTGATTTAAAGTTACTTTAAAAAATTTCAATTCGATTTCCGCTCCAGCGATTTCAACTAATTAAACACAATTATATTTTTAAAGGATCAGTCGATTCAATTCATTCTTATAAAGCATTTAAAACTGAATAGGTATCTTGTTCAGAATCAAAATTAGACGTTTTTAAAAACTTCAATAGTCATAACTTTGTGAAAACGTAGCCAATTTTCATGCGGAATATCAATTTCATCATCATTTCGGCTCTATTTTGATTCTGCATCAAAATATTAAAATAAAAATTTTGGTTCCTCACCGTCTAATTTTTCCATACCTACCCCTTGACACTTTTTCAAAAATTTCAAACTGGCATAACTTTGTCAAATCTTAAGCGATTACCTTGCGGAATGTCAATTTTATCATTATTTCACATCTATTTTGACTGATACATATTTTAGTTGGCCAATAAATCTCTTAAGTTCCTGGGTTTAAGGTGGTAATAAAAAATTATGTGCAGTTCCGCGTGCTCCGTGCGCTTTACCCAACCAGATATAGCCAGGCTAAGTGCCTTTCTAGCTGGCCGTGCTTATTAGCCAACTGTTAAAGGTGCCTGCAACAGGGCAAGAAGACTTTTCAGCCGCTGTGTGTCTGACTGGCTGCTTTCTTTGGAAAGCCAAAACTATAGACAGACAATTTCCTTATGAAATGAAAATAAACATGACATTTCTAGGTTTATGTACTTTTGTGCAGCAGCTGTGTCTCTCCGGCTTTTTCCACCAGAGCAGGCTGCTGCTTAGGCCAAAACCCGATACCCCAAACCACGACAGCAACAACAGCAACAACAACAACAGCAACGACGACGGCGACGACCCGTTTGCTATTGCTGGCATGTTCTGACTTGGCTGTGACTGCTATAAAATGTCATCTTTTATTATGGCAAGGCTCAACTGGCGCAGACTGTGCCTAGACTAAGGCGCCCAGTCTCCAGTTACTCAACTCATCTCTAGCTCCAGCTCCAGCTTCAGCTGCTGCTGCTGCTTCGGTTCGTTGTGATAGTGGCAAACAATGCTGTGCACTGCCACGCCCCTTTCTCTGTGACTCTGACTGCGACTGCGACTGCGACTGCGACTACAACTGCAACTGTTTCTATACCCAGTTTATACGCTTGGCTACACATTGCTCCCGGCTTCATGCTGTGAGTTTCATTTCCGGTGCGACATTTTGTTACAAAACTTTATTTTCAATTTGTGCACATATTACACACAGCTTGCCACGCCCAGGACACCAGCATTCCGCCCACTTTATGTGTATGTGTGTGTTGTGTCGTCTCTCCAATGTGGCCCACTTATCTGGCTTTTGTTTTTATTTTTAGTGTAATTGTTCTATTTTTGCCATCGCAATTGCTTCACCCAACAGATCCTCTCCATTCCATTCCACTCCACTCGCTGCATGGTTCCATGCTACTTATCATCTGTGGGTACGTTCGGTCCATTCGTTTCATTCGTTTCAGTCGTATCAGTCGTTCCATTCGTTCAGTGTCCAAGCTCATGCTGTTGATTATTATTACAAGCATTATGACCGGATTTCACTGGCGGCAGCAATGTCTGTGCCAGCTGCTGGTAATGAAATTAGTTTGTCACTCAGAGCGAGGCAGAAAGAGTGAGCGAGAGTGAGAGCGAGAGAGAGTGAGAGAGAGGGGGGATAATCCAATCCCCTGTCCAAACTCATAAGATGCCCAATGTAAAGCTGCCTGTTTATGTTGCACAGCCGTTTTGGCCTATCTGCAACATCATCATCATGTTCATCAGCAGCAGCTTCCTATTTTGATTGCAATGAGTTTTCAGGTCAAGTGCGCTTCCGTCTTCAGTTGGCCGCTTCTTGTTTTATTGAATTTCATTTTAATGTGGCTTTTATTGTTTAGACATGCACTTCAACATGATTTAGTTGATTTTACTTTACTGTAGACCGACTTGGCCGAGATTTGCATGCAAATTGACTTTCACTTTGGCCCAAATGTGTTTCTAAACCCGGAGCTACACAATACCAAATGTATTTGGTACTTAAAACTCAAATCCGATTTTACGAGTTGTGTGCACAGATTTTTATTGAGTTTAGATTCTCTCCTAGCTCCAATATGCATCACGAAGCATTACAAATAAACAAGAAATAAGTATAACAAATTGAACAGATTTTTATCTTTCAATAAAACGGACAAAGACGATTTGATTGAGCATACGCAGTGTGTGCCAGACAATCCGTTTCTACAGAGCGTAATTTAATCGCCTTTACCTGGCTGGTAAACTAATTCAAATTACTCTTTCAAAAATTTGACAAGTTTAATTAGTGCAAAGAAATTATTAAAAAGTCTGTGCAAAACTTCTCTCAATACAGTCAACTGCTTTGATGAGTTCATGTAATCAATCAACTTTGATTAGCATTTTGTGAGGGTCACATCAAATGTTCTTGTAGACAGAAAAGAAAACCCATGGAGTTACCATTCAGGCTAATCCCAAATTGAGGCTCAAGACTTTTGCTTTTCTTTAGGCCAAATAATCACCGATACGTTGGGCGATTTTTCTCCTTTCGTGGGGACAAAGGGAAAATCAATATGTCTTGATGTTAGATAAAAGTGAAATAAATTGTATGGCTCGTAAAGTGAAAGTGTCAAATGACCAGGATGCTGAGAGGGCTAAGCAAATGAAAAGTGAAGATGTATGATAGTCGTGGGCCAAAAATAGTGATACTCTGTAACATTTTGCATTAGGATTGGGTCAGAGTGCGTTCCAAATGAGTGTTTTGTGTACAGTTTTTAGCTAAATGCGAATGCTGGTGCTTTAAGAGGAGGCCCAGCTCACTTTTTTCGGTATTCGCGCAACTTAAATGTGAGGCAATAAATACTTTTAAAAGATAAATAAATCCCCTGACACAAAAACACCAATCAATGTCACTGCTGAGCGCATACTGAGGGACTGAGGAGCTGAGGGACACACCGAGGGGTAACCGCATAGACCCAGCAGCTAAGCAGCTTAGTCCAGTACACAGCGCCACCTATGTTTCAACTTTCGAAACGAAAGTAAGGCAAACAAAACAAAAGGAATGTGAATGCGAATGTGAATGTGAAGAAAATGCGAGCAAAAACCAAGTACAAATAACAACAACAAAAGCAACAACAACGGAGGCATTTTTATCACACGTTGACCATGTGAAGCGTAAATTACCAATGAAACGAGTTTACTGTTAAACCAGAAAGATGCAGACACAGATAGAATGCGAATGACAGAAAGACATAGACCAGGAAGCAAAGGAGGATGGAGAGAGAGAGAGAGAGAGAGAGAGAGACAAAGAGAGTGAAATGGACAAGTAAAGCAGCTAAGCAGCCTGTGGATAGCCTCAAAAAGTTAAAAGTTAGCAGAAAGGCAATTGCAAAATAAAATGGCAATAGCAAAATGCCAACGTTCAAGAAGGTGTCCAACGGAATTTAATTAAGTGAGCTGTCAAACGATTGACCAATAGGTGGCGCTACATAAAATGGAAAAAAAGACACATATGGGTAGACCGGAAAGCGGATTGTCAGCTAAGCACATCAGCAATGGAAAGTCCCTTAGACTTTTTGACTTAACTTTCCATAGAGAATAAGAAGATCGAAACTGAACATATCGAATTTTTAAAATTTCTTATTTCGAATTCGCTACGCTTTTAATCATGCTTGATAACTGACTTAAATGTATATTTGCTATATTGCCCATACGCCCTGTTATACAGATTTTCGACGCCAGCTGCCGGTCTTTAAACAGATTTATCACTTTTAACCAATATAAACCTTTCCAACTGAATAAGTCACTTTTATATCCGCCTTTCGTGTCGCGAGCTTTTATTAACTTGTCTTCTGTACGTAAGTGGGAGTGTGTGTATGTGTATGTACGTGTATGTGGGTGTGTGTGCTCTCCGTGTTGTACGCTGATTGTTTACATTGCAGCTTTATTAAGCAAAAAAAGGCAAATGAACTTTGCCTTTGGCGTTGACTCTGCTCTGCCTCTGACTCTGACATCAGCTGCAGTTGGTTGGCCATTAAGTTGGCCCTGGCCAGAACCGGCTTTAGGCCTCTGCGATAATTGCAAGCCAAAATCTCATTTGGTATGCAATCGCGAAGTGTACAATTTGATGTGGAACGGCAGCTTATCGACGACGCAAAACATAAAAGCCTTCATTAAAACGTAAATATCAAATTTGCAACATTTAATTGACTATGTCAGTGTGTGTGATGTGTGTGTGTGTGATTGGCATTCTCAGTTGCATATATGTATGTACATGTTATATGTGAGTTGTGCTATTGTGCTCTCCAATCAAGTGCCGGTTTCAATTGCAGCCGCAATTACGCTAAACAAAATTACGTATTTGTAAAATAACCAAATGAAAAGCCAACTGAGGTTTGTGTGTGTAATCTATGTAGATGCATGTAAACACACAAACCAACACATGTTCGGTCATTTCTCTCTGTGTATGCGTGAGTATCTGTGTCTGTCTGTGGTTATCGGCTGTATTATGCTTAACTGCCGCAGAAATCAAATTGACTGATTTGGCTTACATTAAACATAAATATTTAAAATTTAACTTTACAAACTTTTTGTCTGCATTCGGGCAAATATTTCTTTTGAGATCATAATATGGTAAATATACTGTATTTTACACAGACGAAACGAATACAATAAAACAATTTCTGACTTTAAGCTATTTTAAAATTCAGGTATGTTTTCAATTTAGTAGCCTTGCATTTTGTCGATATGGGTAAAAAGCACATATTTTATCAAGCTTTAATTGAACTGAAACTAAGAATTTTTTAGATAAGAAGTTGCACCACAGAGACCATACTCTTAAAAAATATTATATAATAAAAATAATAGTATGGATATAACAAATTGAATGCAACTTTAAGCTGTGGAAACAGCAATATTTTATCAAATTTCGAAGCTTTCAAGAAAAATTTCTCAGTTTTAAGTACATAATAAATATCCATGTTTACAAATCATATTTCTGATGTTTTTTTTGTTTTTTTTGGTTTATGGCAAGTGGGTGGAGTTCAATTCAAGTTAATGGAATACACACAATGAACGTATTATCGTTTATTTCAGCTACACCTAAGCGAGAGGAAACGCTCTACAAAGTACATTAACCATTCTTCTGTACATACATAAACATAAATACATACAGACATACACATATGTATTTGCCAAATTTGCACACTCTAACATTGGAAGCTTTACAGTGGCCATTAGCAGCTTTGCCAAGAAGCATGTGCAGCATATCGAGAGTGGCTCACACAGACACACACAAATACATCCACACACAGACATAGTCATTAACTCACACTCGAAGACTCGGACAGTCCATAACATGGGGCATCTATGTAGTACCGAGCCGTGCCTTTGGTTACAACAATGGTAAAGTCTTTTGGAAAGTGGAAAATGGCGAGCGCACTTTATGAACGGTGCATGCATAAAGTGCCCAGGCAACCACTATACCCGCCATCTGTCCTCCTCCCCCCACTCGTCACACGTTGTGGTATAAGCCAGCGCTTTTCCAATTTCCGGTTGAAGCTCAGGAAAGCAGCAGCAACAACAACAACAGCAGCAACAACTGTAGCAAAGCAAGCCAAGTGAGTGGAGACCAATGTATGGCCATTTAGCTGCATTGTGTTTGTGTTTATGCCTCCCCCCTCGATACGCCCCATCAACGGTAAGGGTATGGCTTGGTGCATAACTCTCACATAGATCTGCACACACATACACACACACACACACACACCTATACATATGCATATACCAAAAACGCGTCAGAAGCGCATTAATAATGTGCTCAGGCAATCGCAAATGCGATGCGGGTGAAGCCTTTTGGTGCCAGAACAATGATAGTCCTAATGATGGAGATGCCCATGATGGCAACAATATGCGGCATTTTAATGAGCACCAGTGGCAGTAGCAACTTATGCTGAAATTTGAATTTAACCCCACACTCTGCTGGCAGACTGTTGTATGTAATCTTGTCAAGCAATTAATTTGTTCAATGACATCCTCAAGGTGTAAGCGAAACCATTTAAACTTGATGACAACCACGACGCAGATACTTGAAAACTCAAAAGTTGCTACACAAACTACGCAAGAGGCATCGACAAGGAGCATGTCGGGGGTAGTTGGTAGTGAGCGTGGCAGGAGTTGGCGCAAGAGTTGCTCAAGAAACTTGTCATGCATGCCCGGCGAAGTGTGTATCCGGCGAATGCGAAGACAAATCGCACGCACCAAACACAAAGCTCACATGCGAGGGTTGTATGTTGAGCATTGAAAGATGCTATTGAATTCAGTATATTGAAGTACTCGATAACTTTTGTGGCACCCCACGCAATAAGGACTCAGCCTAAGTCCCCGAACTCAAAGTATCTGCTCTCCTGGCTGCGTGTGAAATCGGAAGTGGCTGCCGTTGGCTTACTTGTAGCCGTCTCGAGTCCTTGGTCCTTGGTCGCATGTTCTCATGGTCTCTTGGTCCTTGGTGTCTCTGTATCTGTCTCTGTCTGTGTGCCGATACCGCTGTCGCTGTCGCTGTCGATGTCGGCACTGGGCGACAGGTGCTTCCGCATTTGAATGTCAACGGAAACCACAACGGTACAACTTAGATAAACGTTTGCTCTTTAAATATGTGCGCTGTCGCTGCCATTGAGTGGAAGTGTGTACCAACCCCAGGTACACATACATGTATGTGCATATAAATATATCTACTCATTTATACATGTATAAGTGTGTAATAAGGTAGCAGGCATGGGAATACATTTATTGAGCGCCAGTCACCATGTTTGAGCAACTGACTGTGTACCATATATGTAAACCAAGTCCATACAGTCGAGCTACTTGTAAAGTGGTTACAAGAACTGGATACGGGCTTTTGTTGTGGTATGTGCTGGGATTGATTGGATGGGTCTTTGCTTAACTTACTGCCAGCCAGCTGTGAGAATGACAAGTCAAAGATAGCCACGGTATTTGCTCTGCCTTGCAACGCAAAATTGATTATGCAGCAGAAAATGGAAGGGACATTATTATAGATAAAGTCAAATGCATTAAACGGACTGTCCTTTATTTGCTAATCTTTGTCAAATAATTTTTTTAATTGATTTACCTTTGTTAAATCTCTTATTTTTATTCAAAAATAAAAATGGTGCTTAACTTCACTTTGTTCAATATTTAAGTTATCAATTTTAACGTAGCTCATCTGAAAAAAAGTATATTATTAAGTTGTTGATTTATTTATAAAATACATCAAATTTGTAGATAGTATTTTTGTAAATAGTATTGTTTTACCTAATTGGTAAATATTTAAATTAATTAGTTTATCTTTTATGGAAATTACCTTAATTACATATTTGTATCTAGCAGTAGCTTTAATATTTAAAATAAATTAAGTATGTTCATAAGACATAAATAATATTGTTATTTTTCATCTAATTTAAAATGACAAAGTTTGAATTTTCAGTTAGTTAATTTTAAGCGGACGCGCATTTGAAAATTCGATTAAATTGAAATCAATTTTCATTCAATTTAGGCAAATACCTAAACGAATTAAAATAAACCCAATTGAAACTTAATTCACCTGCCGCATCGCAAAGTTTGAAAGAAAAAACAGAATTGGAAAATTGTTAAAAAATAAAATCAATTAACAATAAATGCGAGCAATTAAATTAAATTCAATGTGGTGGGCGGTGATGCTGATCTGATGGTGAGCAGCACCACATATGAAAACAGGCCACTTAATTAAGCCTGGACAGGAGAAGGAAATGGACTCAGACCCCTGGCAGATGCCACATTTACACTGAACAACATGGTACAATGTGTTGACCATTGCCGCATTTTAAGTGCGAAACAATGTAATTTCATGGTAATCAGTCTGGGCCGGTTTAGAATTTAATGCCGGGCTCAAACTGGAGAGTCCACTTCCCAAAAAACCCGAGCTGGTCAGCACTAACTACACAAATTTCCGGTTGTGCGCACAAAGCCAATGGACAGAGAATTTGAAACGGGACATCGGATCAAGTTGAGCCGAGGCGAGTCGAGTCGAGTCGAGGCGAGACGAGGCGATGCGAGTCACTTGGCCAGAAAAATGTCAGTTTGCAATTTTCTATGCCATTTAAAATAAATGAAAATTGCGCTCGTCTATGCTTTGGATGTGGCATAGTTTTAGGCGCTGCCCAACGCGTGTTAACGTAAATAAATTACACAGATACACACACACACACACACACCTCGGTCGCATTGGCGAAGCGACAATCAAGTGGTCAGTGGCATGCAGCTTATAAATCAGCGCAAAGCGCAGAACGTGGCATCCCTTTTGGACGCAGCAACCATCGAGATAGATGGCCAACAATGCGGGTCAACCCAGAGATATCGACAGAGTTTGAGTTAACGATGGATGAGCGAATGAATAGATAGATGGATCGCCTGTATAAATGGTTTGCTATTTAGTTTCGGTTTGCTGCGGTTTGACTTTGTTTTGAGTGCATAGTATACTGTCGGGTCTTAAGATAGCCCCACTCATTCGATTGCCTATAATGTTCCCGTTTCACCCCTTTTATTGCCCAAAATCGTATTCGTACTGGGTCAATTGAATGGAGCACACATTAGGGCCACATTCTGTTTTGACAAACTGCACAGCAATTAAAAATTAACTAGCATCTGGTTGGGATGCTGACAAAGCACTTTAACTATTTTCCGGCAATTGAGGGTAAAATGATTATTTAAATCGAATTCACGAATGGGATCGATGATTGAAATTTAAAGTAACTTAAGCCTTTTTAAGCTGCACTCGCAACATAAAATAAATAAGCATTAATAAATAAGTAATTTTTATTGTATAACAACTGATATCTTTATATTTTTATATTCCACGTGTTGTTTATTTGAGAAGTATTAATGTAATATCTATTAGTTTAAAAAAAATTCAACCATATTAAATACAATTTTGAACTGGTTAAGCGACCCAGACATTTGTGAAGTTTAAGTAATTGACTTTTACATTAATGAAAAGCTCTTACGAAAACGAGCAACCCGTTGTTTTATTAACAAAACAGTGTTTATTATTTTGTCAGCCATAATGAAAGTTGTCAGGTCGTTAAATGCGATTTACAAGTCAACTGCTTAACAGACAATTGTGGCATTTCATAGAGCGTAGAGGTGTACGCAGTGCTGCCAAGAGAAGACATACATACATGCTCGTAGACATACCCAGCATTCCTTGGATCTTGACAGCATTAACAACAGTAACTATTTAAGTATCTGCCGCAGTTGTTTCGCTGCTTCTTGTGTGCTACGCTCGGGATGCCAGAGAAGAGACTGCAACAATGCCATAGATTGTTGTGGCAATTCCAGTAACTGAGAGCTGAGAGCTGAGAACTGGGAGCTTGGAACTCGAAACTGGTACAGAGAACGGCCCAAGGACCGACACACAAACCGCACACATGACGATGCCCAGGGACCGGGGCTTGACTGTCCGCCTTATGAGAGCTGTACAAGTTAAAGCTTTAAGCTCTTACCGCAACAGTTTCTGTTGCACTGTGGGAAAAGCGAACAGAATATTGCTATGCAAGTATTTGTGCAAGTTATTTAAATGGCTTTGTGTTGCATTCTTTTTGGCTGGCGCACAATTCGCCGACACTAGAGCCCCAAGCAATCAACTGTCTGACCTGCAATTGCAGTGGGGAAAAACACAGCTTTCCCATGATGCAAACAAGCCAAAGCGCCAACGCGTCGAAACACCGAAACGCCAGCCAAGATAAGCTAGAAAAGCAATAAAGTCACACTCAGATGGATTCAGTTGCCATGAAGGAACAAACGTCTCAATTTAAGCAGCTGCTTTTGGCCGCGTTCGTCGCATGTCAGTTTTTTGGCAGCTGCAACGCCTACAATGTGCCAAAGGCCACAGTCAAGGTGAACACGCCTCAGGGCTTTGAGGTTTCGATTCCTGATGAGCCCGGCATCACACTGTTTGCCTTTCATGGCAAACTCAACGAGGAAATGGATGATCTCAGTGATCAGACCTGGGCTACGGATGTCGTCAACTCACGCAACAATCGCTGGACATATCGCAATCGCCAGCAGAAGCTGCAACCAGGTGACGTGCTCTATTTTTGGACAACTGTCAGATACAATGGCCTCGACTATCACAGCTATAATCAGCGTTACAATGTGGGCCAAGACGATCGCAATAATAGCCAACGCATTGATTTACTCACCCAAAAAGGAGCAAACCATTCAATTATTGATCTACACACCCAAAAAGGAGCAAACCATTCAATTATTGATCTACACACCCAAAAAGGAACAAACAATTCAATCATTATAAATGGTAATCCCACAATAAATATTTTTGTTTTGTAATATTTGGAAATGCCCAACCGGAAGTTTGTGAACAAGTAACTACATTCTATCTCATTTGAACCGCATAAATTATCTTTTAATTATGTTCTCGGAGTCATTAATTGTTTCAATTAACGTTGCAAACCGGTAATTGTTAGTTGTGCTTTTCGCTGAATTAATTATAATATAAATACAATGCTAATATGCAAACTAAATTTCGAAGAAAAAATTTAATATTATTTATACAATTTCTCTAACAGTTTCAGCTATCACATTGTTTATAGAATTTCTATTATATTATATTATAGTCTGCGGGACTTTAAGCGACTCCCAACTCTGTAATAATTTGAAAACAAGGTTTCGTTGATAGATTCAGTATTGCTTGACCTACTTTTAATGCAGTGTCAAATATTATTAAAAAAAAAGAGATATTCAGAAAATGTGTAGAATTTATTTCGATATTCTTCGCTTATCATCATTTTTATGAAAAACAGTTTTCCGAATTAAATATTTGAGTGGCAACAACAATATTGGACTGTGCACATGTCAAGCTCATAGCTCGTTGCATTGTTTTCCAAAGTGCAATAAATCAAAGGAGCACTTTGTCACAGATACCCAAGTAAGTATCCGTGCAGTATAAATCATTTTGAAAAGTTCTCTCCACTTGTGCCGCTGTGTGAAATGCTGTGCGAGTAATGTCTGCTTCAAAATTACCGAATTACATTCAAAGTGCAAAGAAACACACTAAAGCAAATAAGAGTTCGATTTGAGTGTGTGACAGACTAGAAGATACTCTGTTTAAAGACATCATAAAGTATTTGTATAAATAAGCAAGTAATTATAAGCTACTTGGCTCTTACCGATAAATGCAGTTTTTAAATCAGTTTTTCCTAAATAATACATTCTTCTACGTTCTACCATCTACTATAAAGGTAATAGTAAATCTCCTTTTTCAACATCTTCTATGCAGGGTATAAAACAAGGAGAGCCAAAGGAAAAAAGAACTCATAAAACAATTCAACCAGGTACTTTCGATAGTTGAATCATGCTAGGGTCTTTAGTGCCAAGCAAAGAAGTAAACAAGAGTACAAAACAAGAAATAATAACAGCAACAACTTGCTTTTGGACCATTTAACTTTCACTTGAGGCAAACAAATGCTGATAAAACTTTTAGCTTGGCTAGTTAAAGCACAACAAAAGTCAGAAATCCGTTGGGCTTTTATCAACACAAGTGCTCAGAAGTTTTTTATAGGTGCTGATAACTGAATGTCATTGTTGCATGGTTGCTACCCTACGAGTATTTTGTGTTTGTTACTATTGTATAATTTAAATTAGTGTAGCTTTGTTAAATTGAATTTATAAAAATAAGTACAGAATCAAAAGAAATTGTAGAGCTAGTTAAAAAAATATATGTTTAGTTGGATAAATAATAGTCTAATAATTATATACATAATTGACCTGTCCAGCTGCTTTTCTCCATTAGAAGTCACACCAGGTTTCTATTTAGAGTCAAGTGCTGCTTGTCCAGTTTTCGGTTCACCTTCTTCTCTGACCGCTTTCAGTTGTTGCAGTTGAGTGTAGACAGAGCTTCTTTCTGAAGCATTAAAAGCAATATTAAATAGACATTGAAATTTAAATCTATTTGACTCAGATTCGACCAACAATTCTACATTGGTAATATACGATATTATACGGTATATATTAATATACGGTATATATTTATATTAAAATAAATATATCGGCTAATTTATGCATTTGTGCCATCTGCATTAGTCACAACTCATTTGTCGAAAATAAAGCATGTCGGCCAATGGGAGAAACTGATGTAGTTTTTCATACACGGCTGTTTGCAACTCGTTCTTATGTAAGTGTGACCATATGCATAATATGCTCCATATATATACATTTACCTATGGGTGTGTGTGTGTGTGTGTTTGAAATAGGGGCCACTAAGCGACGCTGTCAGCAACATTTGCGAACTGCTCTCATTTTCTCAATTCGCGCAATGTGTGAGAATCGCAAAATGCAATGCAAGCAGCAAGTTTGTGTCAGCTGACACTTACATAGACACACACATATACATCACACACACACACACATACCACACACACTCACACTTACATCGACTTACACTCACGCCATCACTTTTACACGTTGCAAGGCGTTAAAATTACATGTGACAACTTTACGTACCAGATAAAACAAAAAATAAAGTGTCACAAAATTATGGCATTAAGTTGCTGCAAGCATTTGAATTATTTAATGTGCAGCTTATTTTTTCAGTGTGCCCTGCAAAGTGATAAACATCCATTTTCATTGTTGTATGTGTCTTTTTTTCTTAAACAACTTTGAAAATGTTATTTTGTTCAAATCAAATGTTTATTGAATTCGATTTAGCTGAATCTATTCATTAAAAAATGTTTATAATATTTTTATTGCTATAACTTTAACTGGAGATTTATGGGAGTTTAAAAAAAATGGTTCTCCCCTATTTTTACCGACTACTAACTCATCGGGTGTCTCAGCATTATTTTCTTGATTATCTGGATGTTCAATATTTTCATCATTCTCCAGATTTTTAGTATAAATACTATGATTATCCTCTTTATCTTTAAATAATTTGTTTTTTTTAGCATTGTTTTCTTGATTTCCAGGATCTTCAATACTACCTTCTTGACCTTCATTTAGTACGATCATTTTTGGATCCAGTATTATTTCATCTGCAAAAATTTTGATGTTATTAATATTGGGTAGATTTCTATGATTTTGACACCAAATTTCGACAGTCTTTAAAATAAAAATACTTCGCAATATTACCTAAAGAGATTTTGCCATTGATTATGCTTTTAATACTATCTTGACCATTTCCACTCTGAGGTTGATATTTTAGTAAAATTGTTGCTAATCTGTCCCCAGTATCTGCTTCCATCAACTGCCAAAAAGCATGATTGCCCGTTATTACTACTTGTCTAATATTTTCGTCTTGAAAGTATGTTTTAGTGTCTGCCCGTATTGATACAGATATCAGCAGTAACAAGCTGCAAATACGTCTCATCGCGAAGTTAAACCGAAAAAAACTAATCTGGAAACTTAGAAACTTTTCAGATATTAAGGTTGTTGTTTGCGTAACGAGATTTTAGTAATAATATCATCAACGCTGTTCTGCATGTAATATACCATATCACTGATTTATTACCAATATTTCTTATGTAAGACTTTCTCCGTTTTTAGATCATATAAAGCCTTAAATTCACATAAGCCAAAAGAAATAAAAATTACAAAATGCCAAATGTTATCTAATGTATCTATTTAAAGCTGCAGGTAAAACAACATTCACTATGAATAATAAAAAAGCATAAGTCTGAAGAGGTAAATTAATTATAAAGATTCCGACAAGCTAAATATTTTGCTCAACTTAAATTCAAGTTGCAAGCGGTGCCACATCGTAAAATAAGTTGCTAGTAACTTGACGCACATTTTTCACACACGACGCCTTCCAAAGGGGTTACATTTAGTGTTGTCCTTTGCTATCTGAAAAACTCACCAACATCTTTGAAAAAAACTACAAATTTCCACGAGCAGTCGGAAAAATAAAATAAATGGATGAAAAAACCTGAAAAAATACCCAATTGGTTTGAAAAACAAGAATTAAATATTAAGAATAATAAAAAACCACCAAGACCAATTTTAAATATTTACTCTTAGCAATAGAAACCCAATAAATCTAGTGGTAAACCCACCAAAAGAACAGCACTGATAACAACCCGGCTGAGTGTATGGTTGCCTCATCTACAGGTGGCACTGGCATGGGAATAACAATGCCCTCAGCCGGTTGTCACTTGTGGAATTTGCGTAGCTCGCGCGGATTGGCGAATGCTTCTTGGGATAGCCGCCCCCGGCCCCCGGCCCCCGCCAACCACCAGTTCAACTGATATATGGCACTTTGAAATTAGTCTAAGTGCAAAATGTAGGTCGCAGTGCAGGACACATGGTTCACATATTTCATGGTAAGTAAAAAAAATGTGCATAATATGTATTACTTAGTCATGGTATTCGAAACGAGAAAAGTACTCGTACATATTCACTGACAGTTAGACACCACATTCAGATGCCAACAGATGAAAGCCAATTCTAAAAAGCAGAGTTCAAATTAATTAAACTGCATTGACCGCTGCTATTTATAACAAAGTTTCGCATGCAATATTTTCCATTTAAATATCGTTATACCCTGTAATCGTGAGATATAAGAGGTAGATTAAAAGCCACTTGAAAATTGGTCAAACGATATTCAAAATAAATTAGCATTTATAATTTCACATGTATTCATAATTATTGAGCAAAGTTTCAACTTGAAATAGTATTATTTTGCAAAGATAAACAAATGTAGACTTCCTTTTCTATAATTTTATATTTATTTTTATTCTATTAGTATATTTTCAAACAGGTTTTTCAAGAAAAGGACGTGTTAACACCCCGTTAGAGGAGATGTGTGTACACTGTCTATAGTATCTCTGAACGGTACCCACTTTTGCAATAATTCGCTATTGAATATAAGCAAGTGTGTCTATTGTGCTGGTAAATGGCGTCTTATTTTGTTATCATCGTGCAATAACGTCATCGGCGTCGGCTTAAGTTGTGAGAAATGCAAATAAGTTCGAGTACTCATTGAATCAACGTAATGAGAAGCTTTATTCGTGCTTGTTCGTTAATAAAAATATAAGTATAGGTAAGTAGTGCAAGTATGCAAAGCTATTAGTATGTAAAATACTAGATACCAAGATTGCCCAGAGAACGGTATAGATTCTCCTCAAACTTGCTCATTTGAGCCTGGATGCGATTCTGTATATTTGCAACCTCTTGTTGCACACGTTGTTGCGTCTGGGCGACTTTTTTAAGAGAGTCCTCCCTTATCTGGGCACGGTTCTCATACGATTGCCGATTACCACTGAAGAGACCTCCATCAGCTTTGGCGAATACGGTACCATCAGCCAGCTCGATGACGATGTTGCCATTATCATATTCCAGCGTAGCCTCCTGACCGTTTATATCGATCTTCTCCTGAGTCTTTACACTTGCATATTTTGCCGGGAAATTGTATGTCTTGCCGCCAGTGTTCAACTGGATACCACCATTGATGATTCTGATTTGGTAATTGCCAAAGTACTGGGTGCTCTCCGGTCCACCGTCATTGAATAGCACAACGCCGCCATGACCATGAGATACAAATGAGCTACCACTACTAATTTGACCATTGATGACAACATTTGATCCCGATCTATCATCATCATTATCAGTATCATCGTCACTCTCATCGCTGTCCGAGTTCCCATTAATTACAAGCGTCTGACCACCGGCTCCAACCAAGACTGTTTTGCCATCGGGGCGAGTGTAGATGCTGCCAGCTCCATTTTGAAGGAAGGTGCTGCCTCTTTGGTTGTTTATATAATTGGGCACTGACTGAGCGGGTACGTGTTGCTGGGCCTGGGCTGCCTCATTAAGAGCATTCTGCTTGATCTGTTCACGGTTCTCATACGATTGCCGGTTGCCACTGAAGAGACCTCCCTCGGTTTTGGCAAATAAAGTACCGTCAGCCAGCTCGACGACGATGTTGCCATTATCATACTCCAGCGTAGCCTCATTACCATCGATGATGACCTTTTCGCTACTCTTCGCATTTGCATAACTTGTTGGGAAATTGTACTTCTGGTTCTTAGTTGTCAGCTGCAGACCTCCATTGACCACAGAGGTTTCGTAGTTGCCGAACAACTGGGAGCTTCCTTCATCGCCGTTATTGAATAACACTACATCGCCATAAGTAGGTGGAAACTGGTTACTGGTTACAATTTGGCCATTGACAATAACCTTGGTTTTGTGAGGCGCTGCATCCCTCGGGTTCGTTGTTCCGGGTATTGAAGTTACCACTCCGTTTGTGCGATCCACATAAGTTCCGGCATTTTCCGTCACAGCTTCTTGTGCTGCAAATTCGAAAATATGGTCAATATATCTAGAACACATCTACCATAATGATGATCGTCATCAGACTAACCGCTGGCTAAGCACACGGCGATGGCAATTAGCCCAAACATCAATTGAATGCGACCCGTATCCATATTGAACATTGAGTTGACTGTCTGAATTAAGAGCTTTGATCCCGCTTTTATAGTTGCGATCAATCGAGTATAATATGTATGTACTTTATTATTATGTATATTAAATGTGGGTAGATACAGTGGAGAGGTCAACAGTAGAGTCTCTCGGGGAAATGCCAGCGAAGATAACGACACTTTTGCTTCTACACGACTTGCGATTCTCGATCGCACTAAACACGTCTCCAAACTGACGCTTGTTTTGACTCACGTTTTGCGAATACAAAAACGAAAACAAAAACAAACAAAAAAACCAAAACCAAAACAAAAACAAACTGAGGTAACGCTCATTGGGCGTTACTCAGCTGTAAATTAAATCGCTTCAATGCCCATCAGAAGACTGTCAACTTAAATCACAAAAAACTAATTGACACATGAGTGAGGATAAAGCGAGAATTTAATTATTATCTGATTTATCATACTTAACTGAATAGGTGATTATATTTTCTTATATTCATATAAACTGAATTGTATGCAGAATACAATAAAATACTATAATGTGCAGACTTCACTGTATCAAAGAGACTAAAACCACATATACGTGTATAGTATGTATAAATGTAGCTCGAGACGGGAAATCCCTTCCATTAAGTTAACACTTGAATGTATGTCTAGCAAAGTAAATATGTAATTCTTTATAGGCACTTGGGTTAAAGGTTTATCAGTGAGCTGGGAAAAACATAAATTGATTGAACATCTCAGCTTAAGTAAGCTGACAAAGCTGATAAGATATTGATAACAATATCGATTATTCAATTTACAATGTGTACTTAAAAGTGCATATATTATTATTTTTTTACGACGATCTGATATAGAAATATAAAGTGATCTGTATTTTATAAACTCTTCATAGTTCTCAAGCAACCTGAAAGAAAGGCAGTTAAGTTTCTTTTAATTTGTTTATTTTTCAAATTGAATCGACTTCATTAATGAGCCAAATGTCAATTAGTAGCGCCATTTGCCACTTGCTCCATTTGAATGCAGAATAATATTGTCGGTTGTCTCCCCACCATTCCAGGCAGGTCCGCCACCGGGACCACTGTTGGATGCGGGTCCCCACTTGAACAATGACGGCATTCCGTGAACAGCTATAACCGATATAACAATGTTTTGTATGTATTCAAATATGTATATATGCAATATTGCATATCGAAATTGGAATTCGAACTGGAATTGGAATTGGAACTTCGGCCATTGACTTACCGCTGAGTAGCGTGACGAGCAGCAAGAACAGGAAAATAAATTGAAGACTGCGGCCCATGGTCAAGGCAAAGAATCGAATGAACGAGCCTTTAACAGTCACGCGCACTTATATATGTCCAGAGCTGGCGACCACAGGCAATGCGAGGTGCCGGACAATCGCTTGGGGCAGCATAGAGTCAGCGTATGCATAATCGGTTGGCTTGCTTATCTCTCTATCCCCCATCCCCCATCCCCCCGCCGTTGACCACCAAACGTTACACCAACAGCTTTGATGAGTACTTTGTCTGGGTGCCAAGCTGAAGTTGAATAATGTTAGAGAGCAATGCTCTCTTGTGCTCGCTCTCTCTCCCACTCTAGTTTGCAGCAATTAAGAAGTTTCGCTACGTTGCTAATTATTTTCAATTGAATTGCTCAGCTCCAGCTACAAACATAATATATATAGTACATAGGTAGAGGTAAAAAGTTTCGGTATTGCTGTCCATTAAACATATCGACTTTAGGCTTTCATTCAGCAGTCGCAAATTGACCTCACATCGTAAGTTCTCAATGGACTTTTAAAATAGTTGCTCTACTCCTCTTTTCCCTCTCCCCTTAAGCTATGAATAAAGTTTAGGCTTTGATATTGTTTTTTTATTGAGCTAAAGTAGTTTCAACAAATAAATTAAACAGGAACTGTTTTCAGGTTGTTGCAACTTTTGATTTGCATTGTGCATAGGAAAACCCAAAGAGATTCAGAGCTATATATTTCTCTCTTCGGAGATCTCTTGGGATTTTCCATGCATAATGCCAGTGAGTAACTGAGAGATGGAGAGATGGAGATGGAGAGCAAGCGAACTACGCTCCGTATAAAACCTGTTTAGAGTACCGGCGGCCACAAACAATAACAAAGCGAGATAGACCGAAATAAATAGTGAGCATATGAATAACACATTAATGGGTGTGTGTGTATGCTTCACTTATTCACACTTGATAATAAATGAATACAAAAGTAGCGCTTATATTTGATTTGGGTTTAAGACCCTGTACTTAAAACACTGCAGTGAGTCTATTAAGTTTATCGAAATGCTTGCGATACAATTTATACACAATAAGTTCAAGGTCTTCCACAGCTGAGCTCTCTCGCAAGTTTCTTTTTTGCAATTATGCACTTATAAGCGATGCGACTTGTCTTAATAAAAACAAAAGTCACGTTTAAAAAATATATTGAACGATACAACTAATATTAAAAACCACAAGCTGTAATTATCAAGAAGAAATGTTTAACACAAGTATCTGTATTAATAGAAATTCCGAATTCATACTCAATAACACTCAAGTAGCGAATATTAAGTATTTTAGATTTAAATACATCATACTCTTTAACATATTTAAGTTAGGTGTGTAGCAATCTTAAGATTGAAAAGTAAGCGTATTGCGCATACGACGTGATGTCCAATAACATAAATAACGAGCAAGTGAATATTGTTCCGTGCTAAACATTAATACACTATTGTTTCTTTGTTTCATCCTCAAATGGCGACTTATTTATGCTTCATGGGGGCCAGAAACCAGAACAGGAATGAATCGAAAGCAAAGGCAAAACACTGATCAAAAGCCAAACATTAATGCATAGACGTAGACCCATTAAAAGGACGCAGCTGCATTCACTGTGGCAAATATATGGACTGCGACTAACAGTTCCACAGTGTCTAACCAACCTGGATGGGATAAAGTCTGTGTCTGCATCGAACTGAAACTGGAACTAGTCTAGTCGGGCGGGCGGACGGTCCCGTGGGTCGGACCTGAAGCGCTGCACAACGTGGACAGTGCGAGGGCTGCCGATGCTTTTGTTATGTGTTCGAATCGAATCGAATCAATTTGATTTTCCAATCAATTAAACTTTATATAAATTGCGTCTGTGCTGCTAAATATAACAACAACAACTGCATCAGCAATAGCAACAATAGCCGCAAAGTAGAACTAGAAATGTGCGGCACAGATAACAGAGAGTGAGATGCCATGATGCGCTCACTCTGTCTTGCTCTCTCACATTGTCTCTCGGCAATGTCTCTATCAACGCCTGACTGCACAGGCACAGAGTATGCAGAGAGGTGGAGAGAAATTGAGAATAGACTATTTCATATTGTACTACTTTGACTGGATTTTCGCATTCGAATCGAAGAAATGTTTTTTATGCGATTTTTAGTTGCAGACAGCGTTTCTCCTGCAACTGCATTTGACTACTAAAAGACAACAAAAACACCGAGTATACAAGTTTACAAAACATTTAATGTCATTTAGGACTTTAAGCAATATTAATTAAGTATAATGCCCTCCACTGTTGTACCTTAAAGCTCCTATTTTCAGCTGTCCGTAGCTTAAATTTTAGATATTCCAATATAACTCCGCCAGTATCCTACCCAAAGGGACCTCCACTGGTTCCTCCCGTTACCAAGCCATCGCCAGCCTGGTTTCCAAAAGGTCCGCCGCTTTGGCCACCAGATATAATACCCTCCGTAGTAGTTCTAAAGGGTCCTCCACTGCCTCTTCCACCTTTTAGTCCATTATTTCCCGTTCCAAAGGGACCACCACTCGATCCTCCGTTTACCAAACCATTGCCAGCCTGGTTTCCAAAAGGTCCACTGCTTTGGCCTCCATGGACAATGTCTTCCTGATTTTCAGTAGTTTTAAAAGGTCCTCCACTACCTCTTCCAGTTATTAATCCAGAATTTCCCGCTCCAAAGGGACCACCACTGGCTCCTCCGTTTACCAAACCATTGCCAAAGGCCACTGCTTTGGCCTCCATGGACAATGTCTTCCGATTTTCAGTAGTTTTAAAAGGTCCTCCACTACCTCTTCCAGTTATTAATCCAGAATTTCCCGCTCCAAAGGGACCACCACTAGCTCCTCCGTTTACCAAACCATTGCCGGGCTGCTTTCCAAAAGGTCCACTGCTTTGGCCTCCATGGACAATGTCTTCCTGATTTTCAGTAGTTTTAAAAGGTCCTCCACTACCTCTTCCAGTTATTAATCCATTATTTCCCGCTCCAAAGGGACCACCACTGGCTCCTCCGCCTATTAAACCATTGCCGGGCTGCTTTCCAAAAGGTCCACTGCTTTGGCCTCCATGGACAATGTCTTCCTGATTTTCAGTAGTTTTAAAAGGTCCTCCACTACCTCTTCCAGTTATTAATCCAGAATTTCCCGCTCCAAAGGGACCACCACTGCTCCTCCGTTTACCAAACCATTGCCGGCCTGGTTTCCAAAAGGTCCACTGCTTTGGCCTCCATGGACAATGTCTTCCTGATTTTCAGTAGTTTTAAAAGGTCCTCCACTACCTCTTCCAGTTATTAATCCGTTATTTCCCGTTCCAAAGGGACCTCCACTGGCTCCTCCGTTTACCAAACTGCTTTGGCCTCCATATACGATGCCTTCCTGATCATTAACAGTTGTTAAATATCCTCCATAGCCTCTTCGACCTATTGGCCCATTATTTCCAGGTCTAAAGGGTCCACCACTGCCTGGCCATTCGTAATTTCCACTGAGTGCTCTGTTATTTTCCGCCTGGGTTAAGGCGATAATCAACAGCATCAAGGCCCATATATGTGTCATCTCCACGCGTTACAAATTTAGACTGACTGAGACTCATCTGAACAAATGAAATCCAAATTGTAGTTTTTGCATATCAACAAAAATTATTATACAAACAAACTTTGACTTCGCCAATAGACCTTGAACGTGTTCAGCAATGTGCAGGGATTTATAATCACATTGAACGATCATGACTGGTTGTACAGCATTAGAAAGATTCATTTTAATTTTAATGTAAGAATGGGGAAAAGCAAATATTATTTGCAATTTCATTCATTTTTTATTAAATTTAAATTATTTGATTAAGTTATCATTTGAATGTTGTAGTTTGTTCACATCGCAGACTGATCATTTGTAGATTGAGTGATATTTCGTGTTTTTTTTTCGCTGAACATGCCCATTATTATTGACGAGGTAAGCGCGATTTATGGGTAAAAGCTTCACATTTTTTGACGATTGTGAAAAAGCTATGTACATATTGATCTTAATCGCGCTTTGACTCTCTCAACCGATTTACTCACAGAGCTTTCTATACTACATAATGTGACTCAACACCAAGAGCCCAAGTACTCGTATTATGTTATTATATTGTTTTTATTAAATATATTTTAATTTGTCAATTCCATTTAATTTTAATCTCTGACTTACCTATCAGTAAAGGAAATCGCAACCTTGATAACTATTTTGTTTACCGTATAATCTCGTGCTCCGTGTTTTTGCACAATATGCAAATTTATATAATATTTTACATTTGAATGATTAATATAAATAATGAGCTCAATGTGACATTCAAGCATTGTAATATGCATCATGGGAGCAGTGCGAACACTATTAATTCTCGGTACTTTTTGGCTCTCAGCCAGCGTGATTTTCGGTAAGTATTCCAAATTTATCTACTGGATATGTTAAGAGAGTCTACATTTGCAGGGCAAACTACTGGTAATGCTTATAAGGAATCAGGGAAGGATTACTATGTCGTTGTCGAGGCTCAACCGAATGCTAAGCCAATTGATCCAGTTGATCTTTTAATACAACTAGGAAATCAACTATCGGGCACAGATGATAGACATCAGAGGGAAATCCTAAGAAAAATTCACCATATCTTTAAATTAAAAGATATGGCAGAGACCGTATCCCGCAGCTATATTTACCGTAATTCAAGACTGTAATAATTCACATTTAAAGCATACCAGATATTTATTTGAAATTTGTACACAATATAGAACGTCTCATATCGAAAATTTCTACATTTCTACATTATTATGTACTTTTGCTGGTAAGACTTTCTTGTTATCGCACCGTTCTAATTTGATCGATAATTGTAATTTCGAATATTGATTGCAGCCCTGGTTCTTATGTACAAACAATATCGGTCACACTGTTCCTCTGAACAAAATAGTCTTAGCATAGGTTAATCTAATTTTATTGTTTCCGAATGTCAAAGCTCTCACAGCGCAACGAAATTAATGAATCACCAAATAATGCCGCCAGATTTACACTCGACAACTCTCAATTTGCTGCATGGCGTTCCCAGTTCTATTCTTTGGCCTTAAATCGACTGGCACAGAACGTGTGTACGTCGAGTGATCCGATCAGAGCTTGTTTGCGACAGGAAGCGAAGACAGTGGGCATTCCGGGCAAGGTACGCCATGAGTTGGGCAATTCAATGAAGGCAACAGTTGAAGGTCCAAATTGGCTATGCACTGGTCTGGATCTGTTGCGTCTGGCCATGAAAAAGGATTGCGAGCTGTCTGTCGCATATTTGGTCTATTGGCATAAGCTGGAGCGATGTAATTATGTTCTTAACTCGGTGATGGAGCTACTTTCACAATGTGAGCCACTGGATGGACGCACTTTCCAGTATCTGATGAAACACACCGTGCCCGATGGCGGCAATTGGCAAATGTTTGTGAATCTCGTCCAAAAGTATGGGGTTATGCCCAAAGTGTGCTATCTAGCCAGCTGGTCCTCATCCCGTACACTTCATCTGAACAAGATGCTCAGAAGCAAAGTAAGCGCAGTTAACTAACCAGCTCCCAGTTGGATTACTACTAACTCATCTTTTGTATTGCAGTTGCATGAGTTTAGCAGCCAGTTGCATGCACAGTTTACCTTCGATGGAGATGCTGGGAACTTGCCCTCAATGCTAATGCTCATGATGGAGGAGTTGTACAAGATAATCAACATTTGCTTGGGAACCCCGCCGACGAAATTCAATTGGAACTTTAAGAATGAAACTAACGTCCAGAGTTTCACGCCAATGAGCTTTTTATCAGCAGTTGGTGGTGCCGTTCTTTGCTCTTGATGCCCAGATCTGTTTGGGCCATGATCCGCGCCTCAGCTCCAGCTATCATAGAAACTATCGCATAGCCTACAGCTCCAATATGATTGATGGATTGCAGCAATGCTACAACAATCAATCCATGGATGTCCTGCTGGAGATCATGGTATCATCTCTGGCCGCTGGCTCAGCCGTTTGGCTCGCCTGTGATCTTCAATCAATCTTTAATGGCAAGTCCGAAGTACTCAGCCTGGAAATGCACAACTTTGAGCAGGTATTCGGCATGCCCTTGGGATTGGAACTCGATAAAGCACAGCGTTTGGTCTACAAAGGAACGCGTCGTAATACTGCATTGCTGCTGACTGAGGTTACCTTGGATGCTCTGAAGCAACCGTTGCAATTTCGCACCCTTGCCAAACCAACAGAAAGTGCCAAGAAATCAGAATCCCACACCAGTTTGCAGCTGACCGCCAAGGATGATGGCGGTGACGATGTCATTAAGGCTGAAAGTGAGACAGCCAAACGCAAGAAGCCCAAAGGCAACAGAACCGCACTAAATGTCGATTGGCTGCGGGAATATGCCTTTGAGATTGTTATCGATTCACGCTTTGTGCCACCAGGCGTGTTGCATGTGGCTAAAACCCGATCCACAATTGAACTGCCCATTTGGGATCCCATGGGCGGACTTCTCTCTTGATGAGTTAAGAGTACCCAATAATAATGCCAAATTAAATTCAAGATCAACAATATATCCTACACTCCCGAATTTTGAGAAAATCATATTTTTAAAATTGACGTGGTGTTTTATGTTTCGACATCATCTAAAAAATTGTATTCCTTTTTGGTATCAGGGCCGCAATCCAAATTATTTAACCAGTTTGTTATTTTTTAATAATAATAAAGTTGAATTTTTAGTTTTTTTGTGAATTTAAAATTTATTAAATTAATTAGAATATAATATTTCAACTACTGTTTTGTTTTTTATTATTTAATTTTGCAGCGTTTATAACACAGTTTGGATTAGAAATTTCCTTCCAACTGAACAAGAAAGAAAAAAATCAAAACGAAAATTGATGCTGATTTTGTTGATGGTTTGATTTTGTTGAAGCTTTCAGTGTGATCAATTATTAAACAACCGATCGTGACAACAAAGTCAGGATTCACTCTATTAGGATTTTTTGATTTATAGAATGCATTTATTTGAAAACTGTCCCAAAGGGAACTCATTCTCAGCATTTGTGTTCGCGTCGAGCATCGTCCATTTAGCCAAGTGAATTGAAAACTTTGCAGCTCAAGCGCCGGGGCGCGACCTTCGCCAAGTTTTTGTGAATTAGACTTACGTGCCCAGCATGCCTAATTAGGAATTAGGAGAGAGAGAGAGCGAGTGAGTGGATGGAGAGGGAGAAGGGAAATGCGAGTAACGACGGAAAGTCAACGACTGTTTTGGACTTAAGGGATTTACGCTAAGGAATTTGACTTTGCATAATATAAAAAAGAGAGACAAACAATTCTTAGCTTTAAAATGGCATTTTATTTATTAAATTGTTATATTAAGTTGTGAAAACCACTTTAATAGCGCCTATTATATCCAAAGCCTCCATAGCCACCGAAACCTCGTCCAGCTCCAACATAAGGATTATATCCGGAGTAGTATGAATGATGTGGTTGCACTACGATGGGTTGCACTACCACATGTGGCTGAGAATAAAACAGCTTCTTCAGAAGATGGCGAGATGGACGTAGCTGAGAAGTTTCCGATGTTGCTGAGGCATCTCCCGCTCCACTGTTGGAAATTGCATTAACATCAACGCCACCATCTGACAAATCAGCAACAGCATTATGATTCTCAGGAAAGGCCAGGATTAGGCCAACAGCGAAGCTGCTTAGCAAAAATAATGCGATGTACTTCATTCTGGTCGGAAATTGATTTGGAACTGAATGTAGAAGTCACTCTGCCGACTCTTAAATACTCAAACTGAGTAAGAATATATCAGGTAGCATTCGGAAGCATCTACCTGATGCTGCAGCTGCAAGGGATTAGGGATGCAGATTACCAAATACCGGGAAAGGATTTACAGTGAGATAAGCAGTAAAAACTGTTTTGTAAATTCTTTTTGGAATGCTTTAAACAAATTTAATTCTTCGTAATTTCATATTGTTTTGGATGTGGTGCCCTTACCCTAGACAAGCGCTTTATTATTTATAGTTTATGGTATATATGTCTGCATAAGGATAATATCTTATCCTTAAAATGGTGGTGGTGACATACCCTGGGGCAGTGGTGGTATTCCCTCAGGTGGTGGTGGCAGCTGACGCCGTTGCTATAAATTCAAAACAGAGAAATGGAATAAAAATTATTGATATGATAATAGAACTTTGATTCGGTGGAATTTGCTGGAAATTTAAATGAAAATTGAACTGAAATTGAAATAACTAAGAAAGAATTCCGTGGAAAGTCCCTTGACTTGAAATCAGTTAATAAAATCCTGCAACTCCTTTTTTTGGAATGCTGAATGGAAATTTTATTATTCGCTTTAATGATTTCATCTTAATTTTATGTGGTTCCCCTAGCATGCACAAGAATTCTACACCTATATATACAATATTTTAAAAACGGTTTCACATTGGAGGAAGTGGAATTCCCTCTGGTGTGGGAAATTGAGGGGGCACTTGTCGTCTTTGCTGTAAATGCGAGACACTCGATCATTGGTGATGCATTAAATGATATGAAAGCTAATAACAATCACTATTTAAAATATTTTATGAATGGAAAACTAACATGGAATTACTTTAAGAGGTTTAAAAAGGAAGCTTTTAATACATACTCGCATGTGTGGTGTGTCATTTGTCAGATGTGGAGCCCCATCCTCTGGATTATTGCTCATGTTCATGACATTTCGGCGCGACTGTCAATTGAAGTGATTACTGTAGCACCTATTAAGCAGTCAATAAGTTAAATAATCATACTCTGAATTGTGGAGGTGGTGGTGGTTCCTCATTTGCGAATGATCCCACTCGGGCTGCTTCATTGGTGGCATGGCGCCGTGCCTAGAATAAGTAGGCAATAGGCAGAACAAATCCAGTCATTAAAAGCTTATAACCCTGAAAAGCCCGACTCTCTACTGATGGGCTTAATGAACGACGGGACTTATACAAATTATGTCTAAATTAAGCTTGTCATATTTCTAATCACACAACTGTTGGACTTACTCTGAGATAGGTTCTAAACGACTCCTGTAATAAAAAATAAATGGAATATTAAGTGAACACAATATTTGACTAAATACTGTGGCTCACCTCCAAGCCATGTCTAGTTCCACCACCGCCACGTCCGTCGACACCGCATAGTGTCAAAGTCACCACGTAAATGAACAAAACAACACAAAATAGCTTCATTTTGTGGATATCACGTCCTGTTAAGCAATCCAAAAATGGGAGATATAGTATACTGGGTGTTCTCACTAACTGGTCTCTCATGCAGTTGCCAAGCTTCTTATATACAACTTGTTCCAATGGCAATTCTAAATTTAATTGGCTTGTTAAATGTTATCCAAAATCTTGTAAAATGTCAGCTTACCGAATAATTACTGATAGATATCGCACAGGGGCATCATTTAAAATTGTTTATTCAATCATTGTTATTAGCAGCCAGCACAGATGACATAAAGCAAGATGTATCTTACAGATGTATCTTCCAGATGTATCTTGCATACTTGAACATGGAAAGGGCGGCATGTCAAAAGAGTGTTTGGAAGCATGTGAATGTTTGCATGCGATCTTTTAGAACAATATTATACCAATATTGATAGAATATTCGCTGCATGGATGTCAATTTTTTTCTGATTATTAGAAATTGTAGCAGTTATTTATTTAATAAATTCTACAAATGTCATCAACAACGCTATCTAACATATTTTTTTGTCATTCCCTACAAATCCATCTATCTATTCGAATTATTCTGCAGCTCTGTTGCCCATTTATAGAAAGGACAAATGTAATCCTGTCACATGCTAAATGCTTTAAGTTTTGCTCGTTTCACGCCATACTCCATAATTTCCGGCACTAAACACGCCACAATGCGTAAATGTTCCACCTCCGCATTTTGCATAATTTTAAAATTATTACACGCTTTGATGTCGTAGGGTGCGTCTCGCTGTCTCTTTTACTCTTGATACTCCTCTCTCATCTCGCTCATTCTCTTTCTCTCTCTCTCTGTCTTTCTCTATTTCTGTTGTCAGACAAGTCAAATAGAGGTGAAGGCGCCAAAAATGAAATTGTTGAAAAGAGTACAAAATAAATAAGCGCACTTTTTCTCATTTCCGTTGCTTACTTTGACGTGTTTAGTTTTTGATGTGCAGAGTCGCGCACACAGCACCAGCAGCAGAAACAACAACAACAACAACAACACCAACAGCAACAACAACAGCACAGCAACAGCAAAGGCAAATGATTAAATTCGTCGTCAACGTGGACAATGATGATGTTACCCAATGGCTCCAGCGGTTCCTCTCTGTACGGGTTGCTTACTCCTGCTGCATCTTAGAAGCGCCCTTTTCCTTCTCTGTCTCTGTCACACACACGGACAGGCACACACACGCTTTCACTCTTTCTCTCTTGCTTGCTCCTACCCGACTCTTTTACTCCTTCAGGCTTCGTTGCTGTCTCTGTGTGTAAACTTTTCTCATTAGAAAACTTTTACTATTTCCGCTACTCAACGCCAAACGCAAACAACAAACAAACAAACAGCAGCAACGACAAAAAATAAAGTATAAAATAAAAATATAAATAAAATAGAATAAAATGAAACATCAAAATACGAAGAGTACGTTGAGCGGGTAAAAGTAAATGTGTTGTAAATAAAATTTGGTGTGCCCAAGTGCCTGAATTGACATTGTTTCAGTTTATGAAATGCTCGATGTTGCCTCACAATTGGCGTGATGTTGCACAATTTCAGCAATTTGCAACAGGCACAGACAAAAGGATCAGAGCACTGAAATTGCTTTATTTAATTTTACCAAAGACAGATGCAACATTTCAAAGAAGCTGCTTAAAAATCAATAAATCAGCGCTTAGCGTTTTACCTCTGCCTTTACCTCAGTTTCAATTCAATCAGATTTTGTTATTTGATTTCGCCAGCCTCCGCGCTTTCCTGTTTCCTGTGACTTGCAGTGCGCATTTCCTTCAAGTGCCTCGCATTTGCTCTAATTTGATTTTGAGCGCGCTTCTTCTTCTTCTTCGTCTTCGTCTTCGTCTTCTCCTTATATGCGATTCCATCGCCTGTCATCCGTCACTCTCCACTCGGTTCAAATGTGTCAGTTCTCAGTTGCGAATGCAGATACCGTAAGATTTAATTCCTATCTGCCAGATTTCAAATAAAATTTCTCAAAATTCCAAATCACTTATCAGTTGTGTTTCTTTGAGTTTCAAACCCATCAAATTATCTGCTTAATTAATTTATTTTAACTAACCAAAAGTTTTAATAAATATATACAATAATAATTTATAAGAAATTACTTTAAAAATATAAAAGCTCATCAGTAGCAAAGTTTATAGCTATACAACTCTAATGGAATATGCTACTTTGCCAATTTTCACATCAAAGCGGCTACTTTATAAGACCATCTCATTTTTCAACTATTTACTGTTGTGACATGTTCCCGACAAATTTACATACATAAATTTTATTACATTTTCAGTAGTTGTGCAAAATTTGATTTCAATTGAAATGCAGTTGAAAGCACTTAAGCCCTCGATTTAATAATGGATAGAGAAATATACGAAATGTAATTACAACACGCTCCATTAGCAGCCTATGGAGTAATGCGCCATAAGTATTATTGCCAATTGGTAAAGTGGTAATGTGGTAAAGTGTCTGCGAGTCAAGCAGAGGAGAAATTTTTAGCTCTTTACCCAAAGGCAGAACATAAACCAGGGAATACTAAATATTCTATTAATACTCGCACTATTGGTGTCCGGCAATCGAAATGTATTTCAGTTGTCACTACTAAATACCCACTCAAAATGGTAACTGTAATAAGTAAGACATCTCTTTCTATCTCTTCCCCTCTCTCTCTCGATATATATACATATAACTATCTCTCTCTCGCTGATATACACTCTCTGGTGAGCGCAACAACATCACGTGTCTAGGAAACGGATTGCCTAGAAAGCCTCACGAACCGGATAATGATCAACGAACTGTATACGTTTCCGCAATCCTAGTCAAATCGACAAACATGCACACAAAATGCAACGGCTCCTGATGTTCAAGTTGATGATGATTCTCATGCTGATGCTGATGCTGCCACTGTCGCTTGGGGAATAGGAATGAGAATGAGAATGAGAATAGGAATGGGAATGGGAATGGGAATGGGAATGAAATAGAAAATGGGAATAGGTTGGTAGGGTCGACTGTGCGGCAAGTAGCCTTGGTCGAAGCCGAAGCAACTTATACCGCTCGACTGGCGGCCTCTGTGCTGACTGCTGACTGCTGACTCGGTTGTAAATACCCCTTGCTCGAATGTTTTGCATTATTGATAAACTGCTCGGCGTCTCCATCGTCGTCGTTGTCGTTGTCGTGGCAAGAAATAAAGCAGCACCAAAGAATATTTATGACACTTGCCATGCCCCAACAAACTGTGCTAAAAAATATGCAGCCAGCTGCTGGGGCACGCCCCAAAAGCGAAACGTGTCATGCATTAAGCGCCTGAACGTGTGTAGCAACCCTTTATACCCTAACCAAAGGATATTATAAGATATTCAACGGAATGCAAACACCTGCTAACTGATGGAGAGGACCTATGTCCCTGATTGTTTATCCTGCTTTAAATAATTCTAATGAATATTATGAGTAACAGATTATTGCTTAATCTAATTTATACTAAATCTTATTTAATAAGAGTACATGAAATAAGAACCGAAATAGAAGCATGTCCATTAAGAAATAATAAATATAAAAGTTCTTCATCATTTTTTTTTTTTATAACACAATAATAAATTATAATTTATCAATTAATATAATTGAAATTATAAACAACATCACTGTTCAAAGTGAATTGTTTTCATATATTGTGTGAAATAAAGTTGTAGGGTAGTTTACAGTCGAGCACTTTCCACCTGCTCGAACTCACAACATTTGTTGCACTTTTGGCAATTGGCGTAAGGAAAAAAAGGCGGCAATGAAGCGTTTAACGGTGGCAACAACTACGCAATGCACAAAAGTACAAAAATTATAAAAAGCACTGTAAGTTGCAGACAAGAAAGGCTCGGAAAAGCAATTGCCAGACCAATTTGAGTCCTCTGTCGAATGCAGAGCACAGTGAGTGCAAAAATTTGCTCACGTTGCGTTGTAATTGCATTTGCTTTGTTGTTGCTTACATCCAACATCCAAAACTTAACGAACGGGCGCACAAAGAGTCCAAAGACTGGCAAACTAAAAAAATAGAAAAATAGAAAGAAAAAAGTTGCAAAGAAGAAAACTAAACATGGGCGGCTGCTGTGTCAGTGGGCGTGGTCCATTGCGTCTGTCTGGCAACGCACACGTCACGTAGTACAGTTGCCGCAACTAAAACTTCATCAATTTGCCTTGAGAATGCTCGGTAACTTACAACTCCCCTTACTCCCCTTGGTGCTGTGATGGATTTCCATGGTGATGCACCGAGCATGTGACCGACTGCTCCCATAAAGGAAATTATATTGGCCGAAATGATGCATCAGGCATCCGTTGGCCAGTCTGTTCTCCGTTCAGTTACCGCCCATTATGCATTGCGCTTTATTTATGATTAATTACAGCGTTTAAAAGCGCATAAATATGCATTGCAAATTTTATTAACAAAAATAATTAAATACATCACACAGCTCGGAGCCAGGCGAATAATAAATGCATTTTCATTAAACCATTTTCTTTATGTATGTGTATATTAAAATCAGTTGACTTAATTGCATTACACACGGCATACTTCCTATCAGATTTTGTATTTATCAAAATTCTTTTTAATTCATATTTCTTTAAACAATATAATTTATAACATCAAGTCTGTTTGAATATTATCAAATTATAATTACTGTACCCTTAAATTACTGTTAAAAGATTAAAAATTACTTTATACTGTTTCTGATTCGCCATGTTATCTATTTACATTGAATTTGCAGAATGACTAGTAATTATTCTTAATGCTTGTATACTAAATATACAATAAAATCGAACGCTCCACAAAAAGCTCATTTATATTAAAAAAAAAGCTGTTAAGATATGAGTTAAAAAATAAATATTAAAAAGACCGGTTTTATTTACTTTTTAACGCAAATCATTTAAGTGAAAGATAGAAAGAAATATAAATGTGTCACAGACAAACAGTTGATATTCAATAACTTGAACATAATTAATATTACAAATATATAATATAATTGCTCTCTTATAATGTGCTCTTTGTATAATTGGTGATCACATAAGCTTTATCATCCTCGCGATAGCCCAAACCATTATAGATAATATAGGTCCAGTAGTACAGTGTGTCACCAACTTTGAAGACTGTCTCACGGTCCCGAAAAGTCCAGCGACCCCGTTTAGCACTGGGAATATCTCGTGACCATCTGCCTGCCTCTAATCCATCGAATTCTTCGTTCAACTTGCCATGGAAGGCAAACAATGATATGCCCTCCTCATGCGGTATGGACACCTCAAATCCCTTGGGATAGAACACTTTCACTTCGGCATTTGGCACCTCATATGCCCAATTAGATATCACGGCTGCCAGAATAAGAACGCTCCGTAATGCTAGTCTCATTTCCTAGTCCGTTGAATGCTCGTAGGTGAATGGAGTAACGGCTCGTAGATGATTTTTATTTAAACACATATGAAGCGTCTACCTCTCTCTGCTTATCAAGCAAATATGTATATGTATATACTTGTCTAAGCTACACGATCGAATATTGAGAGAGCATACAAAAATACCGGACTCAACAATTTATTAATTTATATGTACATTTATAATTTAATCAATTGCATATTTCACTATATGTGACCTTATTAACATTTAAATAATTTCAAATTACACATTATTAATGACAATATTTAAATGACCTCTCAAACATATTTAAATGATAACATAAGTTGTCATATTTGTTATGACTTTTGTATTCTTCCAAGCGGTAAAATACATGAGTTTACTGCCCCTACAGATGGCGCTATAGACAAATTGTTAAATGTTAGGTAACGAATTTTGCTTAAGATGCTCAACAAATGTGCATTAAGCATTGTTTCGCAAACAGGCCATAGGTGGCGCCACAGACTAGAGCAATGTGGCAACCTCGGAATACATTTATGTTATTTTTTAAAAGTGTCTGTAGTTTGGTAATTTTTATTATATTTTGCGGATTTATTTAGTATAATCAGAAAATGGTAAATTTAGCAGTTTTAACATTTTAGTGCGATAATTTTGCGGGTGCAGCCACCGAGTGGCAGCCTTTATTGCCAGTGCTTCCACACCAGTGTTGCCAACTTGTTATGGGGGAAATGGCTTTTTTTTGGCTGGTAAATTTGACACTAGTTTTCAAAACATACAGTTATAAAAAGAGCCAGATTTGCGGCCAATCGAGCTTTGAAATTTGTCGATTTCAGCTATATATTAAATAAAGACATAAAATCATGAAGTACTTTTATATTAAATAAGCCAGATAAATGTTTCTTAGTGTCACCCAACTGGCATCATATGTACATATATGGTGTGATTTCTATAAATTATAGTAACTATATAAATTCGTATGCATTACAAAAACAATTACTTAAATTACATTCCTTATAGTATGGGATAACTGCACTCACTGGCAATGCCACAGAAGCTGCCAGCATTGCGAGGTAGTCGCATGAATCCAGACTCACCCCAATTCTGGGAATATGAGTTCTTGATGATCCAATAGTCACGACCACTTTCGGTGCCGTATCCAACAACAACCACAGAATGGTTGACTTCATCCTGATTGCACTCCTCGTCCTCGTAGATGCCGCCCTCGTATTGCTCAAAGGAGATGCTGCCTGCGTTCATGGAGCATGCCAATGGTCCAAGGGTGGCAATCACTTGCTTCATCTTCTGCTCATCTCCTGGATCAATGCGGGCATAATCACGTATTTTTACAATACTCTCACGTGGATAAACTCCAACCGTTTCATTCTGTTTGCACTGCATTTCGTACTGCTCGTAGGGATACTTGTTGGCCAGCGTGATGCCATGATCCCGGATGTACTCAAAGCCATACTCCTGGAAACCACCATCGCAACCCATGTTCCCGTAGTCATCGGCACAGTCCACCAAATTCTGTTGGGATAAGGGCACCAAAACACCGGTGCGACGAAATAGATGACCCTCCAGGGCTCCTGTGGTGGAAAATGACCAACAAGAGCCGCATCCAACGCCTTGAAAACCGGCTGCAGTTACTCCTCCCTTCTCACGCCAGTCAAACGCTTCGGGCAGATGATCATTCAGAGGGATTGTGGCGGGCACAAAGTTAATATGACGTGCTGTAAACTCTCTGCCAATTAAAGAGTTGATTGCCTGCATTTACAAATGGAATCTCTTAGAACAATTTACTTACTCGCCCTGATATGAGATCTTGGAACCGAGCAGGGTGGAGATCTCTTTGCGAGTCATGTCAGCGAATGAGTTTAGACTCAGACGATAACCGCTCCCTCGACTGTTCGTTAGATCCACCAACGACTTTTTGGCTGCAAAGATGCTCTCACGGAATTCTCGCTCCCGCTCATCCGGATACACCTTTCCCGTTTTGTGCAAGAAGTCATCAAAGTCTCGCACATCGCAGAGTTTCGGGAAGGTTTGCAGTGTCTGCAATGACACAGCTTTTAAACAGCCCAACAACAATAACCACTGCAATGTCTTCGCTTTGCACACTCCCATCTACAATATAAAACAATATATTCTTAGGTGAGAATAATGTACATAACAATTTTTATTCGCTTCAAAACGTTATCATATGAGGCGAGCCAAACTCGAAAATAGATATTCCCACTTATATTCTTTTTTTATTATGCATTTCCATCTTTATCTATCTATCTATCCTTACTACTCAGAAATGTAGTAATATACCATATATAAAATAAGGCCATGTCATAACAATTATTTTTTGTCTGCTTTTGTCTATTTGAAGAATTACAGCTTTGCGATAAGATTTGAAGCATATGAACAACGCGATATACATATATTTATTAGTATTTATCATGTCATTCATATCAAATTTTCAAGCGGATCTTTACAATAAAATAATTATAATTTAATATATTTGCCAGATGTCTTGTCAACTTATTGCACGAATAAAGTCTTAGATAAGTTATTTATTATAACAAATTTAAATGAAGGGCATTCAATGTTCGACTTAACCATGAATGTTTGGCGATTACATATTATCATGAAATATCGATTGAATGAGTTTTTAATGAGTGTGATTAATTTGTAACTATGTTTTCCAATGAATTTTGATTTATATTTACATATTCATCAAAATTAACATAAGAGTCCGCATTTGATGGCCATGCATTTGGTTTTTTTGTAAAATTCCCATAACCAAGCCATTAAAACACAAATCAATTTCTCTTTCAATACGCTTTTGAGTCATCTTCTTAGTAGATTTGCACTGATGTGGGGGCTTCACTTGGACATGGATGCGGGTGAAAGGTGCTCTGGCTCCCAGCTGTGTAAGCATAGACAATTGAGAGAGTCCCTCGCGTATTTAAAAGTGCTGACTTGCTTTATAGGTCCGTAATTGTGATGATGATTATTATTACAACTTGTTCACAGAAAGGTTGAAGTTTATGTAACCAAAGACACAGTAAATGCTAGATGTCGCATCTAAAATAGACGCTTTAAATATCTCAAGTTAGATATCGAGGGAGTCATAGGGTTTTTATAATTGGCTTTTCACAACTTGTAGTTTCCCAAAGAAAGTACTTTTTAACTCTCATTTATATAAACTTTCATTCAGATTCGATTTCTTTACTCTTTCGATTGTCTGAGAATCAGTATTGTTTTTCCAGATCGCTCAGTTTTATTATTGTCCGTTCATTTATTTTCCATATTATGTATTTTTATAACTATTACTTATTTTGTTTATAGGGATTATCACACTGCACACATGTGGTAAGTACGTATACTAATCACCTTTTCTATCACTGTTTTTTTTGGCTTTTTCGCCTATTAACACTTGGCAAAGATGTCGTTGTCTCGGAGTCTGCGATCGCTTTAAGACGCGCTGGCGATAGACACTTCGGTTTTATAGTCCACGAATCGAATGAAAAACTTGCTGGTCATTTAAACTCCAGCGTTGAAAATGTTTTCATATTTGAATTCCTCATATATTTGTGCTCTTCGCTTTAAATGCAAATTAATCATTAATTTCTTATGTGGATTTAACCTTTTGACTGCTGATATTTAAAGAGTATATTGACTATGACATGGGCTTTGTAACATATACAAGGAAAGATGTCTTTGAATTTAACTATTGTCAGTTTATCGAAAGCCGTCGTGAGTAAGTTACACACTAAAATATGTTAATTGACCAACATTTTGAGCATAGGAAACACTTTAATTAATGCAACCAATTTTGATGATTTATGCACCTGTTTTAAATCGTTGTAATGATGTATTTCCCAATTATTTAATAGGAAGATATATTTTCTTGCATTGCGTATTTAAGATATAGCTAAGTTTATTACCTTACTAAAAGATAAAAGATGTCATGAAAGACCAGGTTAATATGTTAGGGTTGTAATTGTCTTAGATACTTCCCTATTATGTTTTCTTTTAGCCATTTATTATACACTGACTATCAGCACATTTGTGTATAGACTTTATTGCCGGAGGATCCTAAAATTCAATGGAAAGAAATTTCGGCAATATTTTTACTCCGCCTGCATTTCAATAGAAATGTTTATCCGCCGCAACGTTTATGAGGTTCATAATTTGACTACAACTGCTGCCAAATATGAGTACCGATGCAGTGCCTGGAGAACCACTTTAGATACAACAAGGCCAGTGGAAATTACAAATTAACAGACACATGAGAACGCAACGACAGTGGGCCGTGTAAACACGGCACGCCCATATGTCTAAGTATACTATGAATAGGCGATATCGACAGGCCCCATACTCGGGTAGGAAGTTGGGAATACTATTACGAGTATATCATAATTAGTCAAGTGCGAATTAAGCATTCGTGGGCCCAAAGAACGATAGTCGTGAATCGTTTGCCGCATTTATGAGTCCGACTGCGAGTACGAGTACGGGTATGTAGAAATCTATTTGCACTGTTCATGGCGCGGTTTTTATCTTCTATTTGCTTGTCTAATCGTAAAGAAAGTGGATGGATGCGACTATATAAATGCTCAGCTAATTCTCAATTGTTAACTAGTATTTCTTATACTTTCGAGATGTTAAAACTGTGGCTCTGCTGTGCTTTCTTTGCAAGCGCATATGCTTATAATCATGGACAGGACTTAAAAGATTTCGAGGCATACATGGTAAGTCGACTTGTACAATTTCAAGGGATATTAAAAAACCACTATCTTGCATTCAATATTTGTAGGATCTCTATAAAAAACAATATTCCAACCCAACGGAGAAAAATGCAGCCAATTATTATTTCAACTATCACACCAAATTGATTGCTCAGCAAAATGCGTTAGCAGATCGGAATTCGAGCAGCTATCGCGTTAAGATAAATCAGTTTTCGGATATCCGATTAATTACGTTTGCAGCCCGTTTACCTCAGGCCGTTTATCCAACCATGTCCAACGATATGCCACCTGTTGATACAGAGGATACAGTTGCCGATGAGTTTGACATTCTCAGCGAATATACCATTAATGTGGTGGCCCAGGATCAGGGCACCTTGTGTAGTGGCAGTTGGGCATATGCTGCGGCCAAGGCCATACAGATATTGAATGCTCTGCCAGCTGACAAGAGTCCAATGAATTATTCAGCTCAGCATCTGATTGATTGCGCTGGCATGAGTTCCAGTTGTACAACGCAGGTGCCCCAACAGGCATTTGACTTTCTAATCCAACCAGACACTGTACTGTTACCTGAAATGGAATATCCGGCCCATCAAGACTCCGTCCAGGGTATGTGTAGACCACCCTCGATGCCAGCAGGCGGAGTTAAGCTGGCTACGTACGCGAAGATTCGAGATGGCGATGATGCCTCCGTTAAGCGCTTCGTTTCCAGCTCAATACCCGTCATTGTAGAGTACAATCCGGCCACATTTGGGTTCATGCACTACAGCAGTGGAGTCTATGTGCCACCAACAAGGGCAAAGGCTGCAAGTTCCCAGTTTCTGGTTGTCGTCGGTTATGGCCTTGATGCAGATAGTGGCTTGGACTATTGGCTGTGTCTCAATTCGTTTGGCTCCGGCTGGGGCGAGAATGGCTTTATCAAAATAGTGCGTAGTGACAAGCAGCCCATTGCAAAGGGAGCAATTTTCCCAAATACCCTTGGTTGAAGTTCTTGTTCAATAATACACATACATACAAATGTAATCTGTTAATAAGTCCCTAGTTCGACTTAAGGGTTCAAAATATGTAAAACTAAATCATAGTTAACATTTGGTTTTTTGTTTATTGATTACATCATTTACGACTGCATAAGTTGAGAAAGTAGCAACAAGTTTTGTTGTTTTGTGAAAGTTTATAACTTTTTTCCATCTTTATATTCAATTTTGTATTTAGTTTATTTATTGATTTTTCATCTACAAGCGGAGCTTTACAGACTTAAACGCTAAAAATTAACAAGTTCACATAATTTTTGTAAATTGTTGTTGGATTTGTTCTTTTTTGTGGTTTTTCGTTTTATTCTCAATTTTTATTTTTAATTTATTTTTCTTTTTGAATATATATTGGTTGGGTTTGCATAGAAACTCATAAACCAAATATAATGTATTATAATTTTCACGACTCAGCCAGCGCAGACAAAACACATTTTGTTTTATTAATAAATATAATGCAACTGTGTGTTCTTTGGTTTAACAATTCATATTTTTACTGTGTTACTTGTTTTTTTTTCTTTCATTTTGGTGTTGTTTTTAGGTTCGAAACGAATTTTATGACCATCATGTATGTATGTTTTATTTATTTATTGTTTATATGATCAACCAAACCCTGTTGTTAGTTTCATATATTATGCTAAATTATTTGATAAAATATTTGAGTTATAATCTCTTTGGGTTTTGTAGTTAGGTTCGTTCATGTGTACTTGAATTAACATTTATGTTGTGTAGTTTACTTTTAGTTTTACCCCAGAATCTTGTTACTCATAAAGCAAAGCTCAGTGATATGATTCACGATGCCATTTTTTATATATGTGTAGTTTATTTATTTTGGTTTATTACTTCTCCACTTCTATTCATGCTTCATTGGAATGTAGTTTATCGGTATTAAAGAATAATTTGTCTTTTATTTTATTATTTGCACAATGATGTTTTTATAATTAATTTCAGAAATTATACCGTTAATTTGTTTTATTTTTTCAATTAAGTATCTTTTAACTAAGTATAATGTGATTCCATTTCTTTTTCATTTGACTTTTTATTTTTCATAATTTTTGTATTAGTTAAGTTTACCTACATATTCTCACAATGTTTTGTTATTATCTTTCAATCGAATAATATTTAACTAAATATCATTTGTATTCATGTGTTTTAAGTGATTTTTATATATACTTTATAAAATGTGTTTTCTACACAAAATAATGGGTTAAAATTGATTTGCTTTCGATTTATTTAGTAACAATCAGTTGGCTAGTGTTTGTTGTAGAGTTTACACTGCTTTGTGGTGACTGTACCTCATTGCCTATTAGCAGTTTAAGTGGATATATACTTTTTTCTCCTTTTTTGTTGATTTGCGCTTATCAACTTGCACTTAATTATTACTAAAGGCAGATGTAATGTTCTTGAAAAAACGTTAGTTTCTTAATTAAAATCAAATTAATACCATAAATTATCTACACAATGTAATTAAAAATGTTGTTGTAAGGAAGATTTTTTGGGCTTATTTACGTGTCTATTTTTTCCTCACTTAAATCTTTTTTTGTTTTGATTTTATGTTTAGTTGTACGAAGCTTAAAGTGGACAAAATATAATTTTTCATAGTTTTTTAATCTATTAATGAATACTTTATTTGTATTTTTTTTTTTTAAGTTTTCTTCTCTTTATACACATATATGCTATGTTTTTGCTATCGCATTTAGTTGAAATATAACTTTTATACTTGATTTATTTTTTGCATGATTTTTCGGATGATTTTGAATCCTAGTTACTGTAAATATTATTTTCTAATAACGTTTTCATTTGAATTAAATTTTATATCTCTTAAGAAGATTTTTGTTTGAAATCTTCCCTTCAAGGATGTTCTGTTAAATTTATATAAATATCGCGTCATAGTAGTTGAAAATATATTCGCATTTTGAATTTTTTTATTGTTATGAAAATTTTTTAAAACAATGGAAAATGTGTTTAGCATTTCATTTTCTTGGAACATTGTGTGGACTATAAAATAATTATCATCTTTCAATTAAGGATACTATAAATGATGTTAAGCCTGTTGTTGTTGGTTGGACATGAATATCTTTTTATTAGGCGGAGATGTTTACTGGCAGTTTTTTGTTTATTCATTTATTTTTATGGAAAAACATATTTTGTAAAATTAATATCCATGTAATATGAGCTTATTAAATAAAAACAATATAATTGATTTTGCCGCCCAAATATAAGTTTGAGAAGTTTCATTATTTGAGGTTCTCTTAAATTTGTTTATTTTATGAGCCCAACAAAGTATTTGTGTTATTTTGTATTTTTATTCTCACCTTTACTTACGAGAAGGTTTATAATTAATTAACTTAAACTGGTCATCTTATTACTGTACTTTGCCATATTCAGAAAATCTAATCAAATGTTGAAAACAAAATATTCGATAAAACAAATACATATGAATAAAAAATTATAAAAGTAATAGAAAGGATATAAAATAGGAGTATATTTATGAGCTTTGAACTCCTATGCTCTGTCTTGTCATGAACAGCGATAATCCTGCGGCCAAGGCAAAGATCAGCGACTTCTGTGAAGTAGCACCAATAATGGCTCCATTGCACAGATCCTTGGTGCAGGCGCAGTAAGTGGCAGACACATCGTGGGTGCCTGATCGCCGCACGCATTCCTTATCGGTACGATCATCAGGGATATATCCGCAGCCACGTACGATGCGAGTCTTGCCGTAAACTGAAAAATACGTTAAATTAACTAAGATATTAAAGTACGCTCAACTAAAGTAAATAAATTAAAATAATAGCAATATTTTTGATATGTTAATACAAAAAATAATAAAAATTGTCGTGTTTCTTTTCAAGAGGAATAACTTACTCTTCTGCACAGTCTTGCGGCATAGCACGGGCTTGTATTTGTCCTTGAGATGCTCCAATGGTTCCTGTTTGCTGCAGTTCACCTCACCAATGGAGTAGGGCTCGAATGGATCTCCGCAACGGGGATCGAACTCACTGTTGCAGTCATAGCACATTAGGGCAGTGGAAACTGTAAGCAGGAAGTCAATTGTTATTTCAAATCAAAACCACATTAACTATGTAATGACATGGCTACGATTTTCTTTTACTACTTTATATTGCGTAAACTTTTCCGCTTACCTTGTATGCAGCACAGCACACCTAACAACAGCAACACTTTTTCCATAAAAGGCGACATTTTTAAGCTTTCCCGTTTGTTGTTGTTCTTTAATGCACTCTGCACTTGGCTTGATTTTTTTTTTTATAAATATTAAATTGCCACTGAATGCTCTTCTTAGTATATGTATTATTATTTTTGTTGTGTTAAATCAGCATGCTGAAAAATTGTAAAGAAAAGTGTCTTTATAAATAGGTTTCTGCTTAAGGGAGAATTAAGTGTTTTTCATTTTAATTATATAGTTGCAAGAAATTAAAACTTAAAGTAAATTAAAGCGATTATCTAGCGGTTATAAAAAGTGAAACCCAAATAGGAAAACATAGATTGCAAGGAGAGCAGCAAATTCTCTCAACAATACGAAAAACTGCAGATGCACAGCAAAAAGAAGCCAAAATGCAGAGAGAGAGAGGGGAGAGAAAGAGAATAGAAACTGAGAGCAAGAGTTGGCCGAAAAGAGGGTTAGCTCACGACCCAATTTGAAGTCCACAAATTTGTGGATCATAAAAGCTTGAGTGTAATTTTCACTCAATGCTTGAGTCACAGTCCAGAGCTAAAAAATGAGCACAAGCTCAACGGCCGCTTTATGTTGGCCACTTAATTGGATTGCAATGATTGCTGCTGCTGTTGGTAAGAATACTTTTGCTTTTATGTGTGTTTACTATGTGTCATCCACACTGTGACTGCCAATTGCCTGAAATTGATTTTCCCACTCAGCAGCAGTTGTGCATTGTATAATATCGTTGAGGGTTTTTCTTTTAAGAGGCATGAGGTAGTAGAACCTGGTTAATGAACGAGATTACACCTACAGGAGGGACTCTGAAGCAGTTAACATCCATGAGTCCTATTAAGTTACTTTAATGACCCTTTGTTGATAATTTTATAACTGATTCATTTTATAATTTTCTCACGTTAGACACTGATAATTTATTATCGAAGAATTGAAAATATTTATATGATATCAAGCATTCGCAACAGTTTATATAATGTATATAAACTATATTAGAAATCATGACGAAGCACTGTCAAATTATCCAACTACAGCGTGGAGTGCGTGGTCTCTAGCAAAGGGTACAAAGTGCCCTTCAGGGAGTGGAGGAGACCACAAATGTCTGTCTTAGTCAGTCCGCATTTAACATGCCACATTTTACGGAAACTACGAAAGCGCAATGCACCGACGGAATCCATAGGAAGCACGCGTTGCATGCACTTTGTTGCATTACTTGAGCGTGTTGCAAATCACTCAATTCAGTCCGATACTATCAGATACGAGTGGTGCTCATTTAGGATTTGGGTCTTTCGTACAAAAGGCAACATTTGCTGAAGGAAGTGTGGGAAAAACAGAAAGAGAAATAGCTGTGCCAATCAATAAGGTAGCCAAGGGGCCGTTGTCATGTCAGGCTGTCAATCACATCATTGTACTACTTATTTGAGATACTCATATTATTTTTTGTGCTGTTGTTTCTATGGCTCTTTGACATGCTCGGCATGTCGAGTGTAAATTATATATACACGATTGGCTGATAAGTGAAACGATTTCAATTGTATATGTGTTTGGTTCCATTTTTATGTTTATATTATTTTTATCGATGTGTATTATATATACATTATATTATGTATTTGGAATTATTCAATTTTAATGTATGCTCGATGCATGCAACACTGTGTGTGGGCGAAAGACGTAACACTGGGACTGGGACTGGGACGGAGACTGCGACTGGGAAAATTCAATAACTGACCTAGTTCAGATTCTAGCTATCCATGCCATGTGTCTCCGTTAACAAACTTTTGACATTTCCTATAAAGAAATGTCTTGTTTCTCTTGTTTTTCTTTCCTTTCGTGTTTTTTTTCGTTGAAAGTCAACTTCTGCTGTGGCTTATATAATCCTAATAGTAACACACAATTAACATAGAGCACAGCAAATGCCAGCGAAGATTTCCGTTGCTGTTTTTTTTTTTTTTGTGCCTTTTACGGGAAATATCGATTAAGCTATTATAAAAGTAGGTAGGACGGATAAAACTAGAGGCTGAAGACATGCAAAAAAGTGGCAGTTGTTGTTATTGTTATTATAAGAACTGGACTGTGATGGGATGGGTCTTGAAAGCGAATAGTTTGAGAGATATTAGTAATCGTGTTGTATAACAGCCAAACGAAAGTAAGAATTTTCTAATTCTTTATTTTTTAATGAAGGGCCATTCTGTTGATAATTAAAAATATATATTTCATGTATTCCATTTTTAAATTAAGCATATTCAATTATATCATAAAGTATTTTTGAGCATCACTACTATTAATATTCATTAAAATATATATATATATATATTTATTTTAATAATTTATACATGTATTTTCGATATTTGTATTATTCAAGCTTCAGTTTTTATTGTACTTTCTATCCGCTCATAGCTAAAACTGTTTTGTAATCACTTTGCACATTTTTCGCGTAACTTTTACTCTCACAGGGCTTTTCGCAATTATATAATATAGCAGATATTGAAATCAATAGCAATTATTTATATACGAACTTTATTAAAGACTTTTTAAAATATTATTTTATTTTTTTTTTTTGTATATTTACATAAGAGGAGAAAAATATTTTTCGAGTCTGACAACTTGGCGTCGTTGCGAATTTCTTTCAATTAAAAGGACCGTTGAATGAACGAGTGTTGGCCGAGAAAGACCTATTGAAGCTGATGCCAAGTGGAACGAACGAACGAAAGCGAAAATATCCGAGAAGGGCTCAGCGGGTGTCTGTTGTGGGTGAGTTCACTTTGAGCGCAAATTCGTGCACAAGGCAAGGACGAAGCACAAAGTCAAAACGCAGCGAGTTAAAAATAAAAGAGAACCGACGTCACAGTGGTGAAAGGTACACAAAGAGAACCAGAAAATGTTAAAGAGAGCGCGACCTAAAGACAAAACTAAAAAAAGTAGTTTAATCGATTGCAAATGCTACACAAGCCTTAAACGGTATTATCTAACATGAGCAAATGCCAACTTTATAACAGTTTTGGTTTATTCTATTATATTTATTGTAATCCCTCAAACTGACTATCAAGTAAGGGAAAAAGTTGAATATATTTGTTGTATTATTATGTATTATTTTTTACATTTCAGTCACACAAATTTTCCGATTACGCGACACAAAACGTTGCAACCCCAAAAACGTCAAATTTCCTTCTGAGCGGCTCTGCAAATTTTGCAGTTGTCAGAAAAGCCGTGTGAAAAGACGACTGAAGCAGCCGCAGCAACGGCCGGCTAGATTTAAGAGTTACAGATTCTGAGCGTGCGCATTAATAAGGCATAAGTGTGGTAGCATTTGTACTGAAACATTTACAAAATATAAATATGTATTATTTTTATGTTTATTATAAATATCCATCAACAATATTCAGAAGAAATGATTTTTCTTGAATGAGTCTGTGAATATATCGTTTCTTTTTTGAAACGGTCTTTGTATTAGTTGAAGATTTGATAATCTGCGGCTATAATGGGTTAAACAAAATCTGTAAATACAGTCTTCGACATATATTTATTAATACAGCTTTTAGCCATCCTCATTTAATAGCATCAACATTCTATGACAAAATTATATATAATAGAGTACGTACCACATTAAATAATCTTTAAAAACAATTCACTCGTTTAATGCAGACATAATTTTAGACCAAAATAATTGAACCTGCGGATTTTGCATCAGTGCTCGTTTCTTTCTGCTTAACAGGATGTTAAGTATATCAGCATTTTTATAGCGATCTCGACTTAAATTCTTCGAGTCTGAAGTTTCGGGCGAGGCCTCAGGATCGGCAACATCCTCGAAGGTCTCCAAATCCGCTGCTGGACAAGTTGATTGTGCTGTGAATAAGTATATGTAAAACTGACAGTTTGATATACATTTATTGTCGATTCACTTACATTTTCTGCATTTGCTGCTATCTGTTTTAACTTTTTCGACCCGCTTCTGATAAGGTTTCCGTGACTTTTGACCTTCTTTGGATTGTGGTAGTGTCGTCTTGCAACGTTTGTTGGTTGCGGGTGTGGCAATGTCGTTATGTGGCGTTTCTGTTATTTCCTGCTGCAAGCGTCGTTTTACGTGCAGATTTAGGCGCTCCTTAATGTTGGACTTTTCCGGCGTGCCTGCAGGTTCCAATTTAATCACTTGTAGATTTTCAGGCAAATCGGCCATCGCACCACTGTTGCCAACTTAGCTATTTTATTGCGAGTTCTGGCTATTTCACAGATCCTTTACTAGAAACAATTAAAAAGTGCTAACTGCCGGAAAGCTGGCTTTTTTAAATATATTTCAACTGTCTTTTGCTAACGTTATTATTTATAAAAATCTGCAAAAGTGACCCCAAGAACTATTTTATATGCTTTACGGCCAGAAACACCTCTTTTTTCTCCAAAAAGTTGGCAGCACTGATTACGAAATAATGGTTTGCTTTAAAAAGGCTGCCACCCTGACATCATTTACAACATATGGTGTTAAAGTGGCGCCTAGGTATTTATTCATCGATATTTTCTCTGTATGAAAATCGGAAGTGGGATCCAGATCCAAATATTTTATATATAAATTCTTTGCATTAACAGCTTTACAAGTCAAATTTTTTGACCAGTTTCACGTATGTATTTTAAAAGGAAATGAAACCTGTCAGAATCAAGTTTCAAGTATTGTTTTATACTAAATATGATATAGAGTTCTACATAAAACTCGGAAATTTTTTTAAAACAGAATTCAATTAATCTGAATATCGGTCAAATTTTTTCAAAGTGGAATTTTAAAGTTGATCAAGAAACTTTAAAAGTCTAAATTTGTTTGCTATTAGCTACATTTTCACGCAATATTTATTTAACACTTTTCGCTTTTATTTAGAATTGTTGATCTACTTTCTGTACCACATCTGAAGAGTCTTCATGCGCTTCACTTTCTTCTGGAGCTGCAATACGCCGTACATGAGCGCCTCCGCCGTGGGTGGGCAGCCGGGCACGTAGATGTCGACGGGGATAATGCGATCGCAGCCACGTACAACCGAGTACGAATAGTGGTAATAGCCACCACCGTTGGCACAGCTTCCCATGGAGATTACCCAACGTGGTTCCGGCATCTGATCGTAGACTTTCCGAAGTGCAGGTGCCATTTTATTGGTCAGCGTACCAGCCACGATAATAACATCCGCTTGACGTGGTGATGCTCGGAACACGACACCATAACGATCCATGTCATATCTAAAATGTGTAGTGATAAATACAATTGTTCTTTTTATTATTATGTGATCCTACCGTGGTGCTGCAATGTGCATCATTTCCACAGCGCAACAAGCCAGACCGAATGTCAGTGGCCAAATGGAACCCTTGCGACCCCAATTGAGCAGATCGTCTAATCTGGCCAGCGACCACTCGGCCATGCTGGACTGCTTGGTTCCGAAGGGGGAGTAGCCTTTCTTTGGTAGAGTATTGCTAGAATCGACCACTGGCATCGTTTGCTGCTGTCGTACCAAGGAAGTGCTCAGCGAGCCGCCGAACGCAGTTTTTGCGCAGGACGCATTCGCTGTATTTCTTGTTGCATTTAATAACTTTGCGTACGTTGGTCCAGCAATTTGTCGCAACATTTTGTCGTTTTTTGTCGTATTCTTTTATGTAATTTGCAAAATGAACCAGGGCTGACTAAAATATCTTCTTCTTTGAAAAACGTAAACAATAAGTATAGTTAAGAGTGACCAGCTGATAAAATTTATGGCGCATCGTGATTTGGAGTTACCGTTTCGTTTTGGCAATATATCGCGTGATTTTGTTATCGGTCCACCATGTTGGATTTGGTTGGTAAATTTCTGGCATCGCTGTTCATACGTCTTCTTGCAACTGGCGACATCGACGGTTCCACGAAAAATATTAAATAAATGTAATTAAAGTGCTTATAACCATAAAAAAATGTTGAAAAAGTGCATATAAATGAACAATCCAGCAAGTTATCAATAATTCATCGCTGTAAATACGTAAGAAGTAGGAGAAATCTGCACCTAAAAAGTAGCAGCTAACAAATAAAAATTTTCGTTTGTCTCGCGTCGTCTACAGCAAAGTTTTACATTGGTATTCGTGAGCGAGCAGGCAACCCAATACAAATACTTCGTGCGTGTGAATGAGAATAAGGTGCTCCACTGCCAGTGGATAGAGAGAGAGAGAGAGAGAATTTTGTGTTTTTCCAGTGTGTACATGCGACGCAAGCAATAAAGGACCGATTAAGAGATTGAGTTATGAGTGTCGCTGCAATGACTATGGACGATCAGAGACCCTTGATGAACAGTTACGATAAAATGTCTACAAAATATGACCACAATTTGCATATGCTTAGCAGCAGCAGCGGCGGCGGGGGGTGGTGGTGTGGTTGGTGGTGCAGGGGGTGCTGGGGGTAACACTGGCATTGGGGTCGGTGGTAATAGCGGCCCCTCTGGCCCGGCATCGCCGACACCGTCTGGCTCTGAGGAGCTGCCGGCATCGCAGCATCATCATCATCACCATCATCATCATCATTCGACTTCATCTCAGGCACAACAGACACAGGAGCAACAACAACCACAGCATCGACACCACCATCACCAACAACAACAGCAGCAGCAACAACAACAACATCAGCAAGAACACGAAGTCGCTGTTGCCGAAGCTGCCGCCGCAGCCGAACAACGACGATTGCTCGAAGGTATAAAATTATTATTTATAAAAACATGTTATAAAACAAAACAAATTATAAACATATTATATATATAGTACATACTATATAATATACTCCTGCAAACAATCCACCACAAAAACAACAAATCAGTGTACATTTGTGTATATTTTATAATTTTCTTAGTTTCTTTTTTTTTTATAACGCAAAAATGTGCCCAGGTAGAGTGAAATAACTAATGCATAAAATTATTTAAAGATAACCATGTTCACCACATTTTATGATGTTGGTTATTTCACAAACTTCACACACATTGTATAAGAAGATGTAGTAATGTCTATAGGGTTTTTACAGCCTACGTTTGAGTTTTTGTGCAAATATGAGTAATGAAAAACACTAAAAAGAACTCCACGTGTGTCTTGTTATTGGTTTTTAAAAGATCGAACTCGAATTGAAGCGAACACTCCTTGAAACATTCAGAATTTGGCGTTTTGTTTAGTTTTTAAGCTATTTTTTACAGATGAAAGTATAAAATATAATATTTGAAATAATAAGTGTGTAACAGATATGTGAGTGCAAATAGAACTATATAAATATAATAAATAATAATTATACAAATAAATCAGATCAATGATCAGATAATTCAAGTGCTGAAAAGTGTTGTGCAAATAACAGTTGTAATAAAAAAATAAAAATAAAATAAATATATTTATATGCATATATATATATATATATTAAATATAAACTGAATAAATATGGAATGTGTAATAAGTGTAAATAAAATTGATCAAATTTCTCTACTTCGTTTCTGTGTCTACGTTTTTATCGTCGTCATCATCTTCGTCTTGAAAGTTTCAATCGTGTGTACAGTTTGCGTTTTGGCCACATTCGTTGCCAACGTTAACGTTGCCGTTGCTCAAGTTGTCTACGTGCCCGCATTTATAACTGAGCCCCTGAGCGTGCGCGTTCTTCTTTCTCATTCTGTTTTATCTCTCGTTCTACACCCCACATTCTGTTTTGTTAAGCTAATAATGTTTACGAGTCTTCTATTGGCCATCCAACAAAGCAACAAAACAAAGTCCCAAAATAAATAAATAATAGAAAAACGTTGAAGCGAGTGCATAATAATGTATAATATGTATGAAAAGTATATTAAAAGGTTATCAAATTATATAAATATAATATTACTCAGTCTTTGTGTAAATCATAATAATAATTTAAAGAAGCCAAGAACTTTGCCAGTGTTCAATATAAAAGCAAATCATGGCCCAAAAAGAACTTGACGTCAAAAAAAATAATAAAAATTATCATAGTAATGAAAAAATAAATAAATACAAAACAAAACAAATTGCGCGCTAAATTATCCTGTGCCCGGATATATGTGTCTGTGCGTTTGACTTCTTTTTGTTATCAGCAATACAATAATTCTTTATCTACAAATTTAATTAATTTATTTTAGACAACATTTTTGCTTTAATTATAAAATGTATAATGGTTTGTTTTATTTATAATACCTTATGCCTATTTGAATGCGTCTGTCCTCAAAATTTAAATTAGATTTTCCTTCTCTATTGCTTAAAATATATTTTTTAATTTCCTCATTTCGATATAGGTCAAATGTTGGCCATAACATTTAAGTTGAAACACACACACGCACATATAATAACGGTACTCGGTTGGTTTGATTACACAGGCATAACAAAAATTAAAACGTAATTACCAAGTTAAATGGCAAATCGTATAAATAAATACAAATATATGTATAATTTCAATAAAATGCTTATATAAATAAATAAATTGTGTGTTTGCACAACAAGATGAAAGTAAGTCGATGAACTTTTGTTATTGAGAGCTTATGAGCATACGAGAGAGCGAAAGAGTGTTCGAAAATGCCAAATGTTTGATTATATTGTATAAGCTTTTTTTGAAAAGCAGAGCAAAGCAAAGTGCGCGCGTCGAGTTTTTTGCAAGTGTTTTTCTAAATATTTTTCAGTTTTGCCACAAAAACTTCAAATCGTTTGTTGTTTTCACAGTGTGTCTTCTATAAAGCAAGCAAAACCAAAAAAAGATAAAGAAAATGCAAATGAAAGCAAAGTTAAAGTGCAAGCCAGTGTTGAGTAAATGTTGAGGCAAAATATCAAGAGAAGCAAGAAGCGAAGATTAATGCAAGTAATAACGTGTGCGAGTGCAACGTTCGTGGCAACAACAAATCCGACGGCGACGTTGAAGTCGAAGTCGAGAGATGGCAATGGCAACAACAGCGGTATCAGCAACAACAGCAACTACAAGCACAACACCAAGATCGCAACAACAACGTACAAAAATGTCACGAACTAACACGAATGATTGCAACGTATTGGTATGAATTCGTATTAAGTTCAATACAAAAAAAAAAAAAAAACAAACATCTAAAAAAAAAAACTAAAACTAAATATGTATCTACGTACAAACCACAACTACAACCAATATTTAGATCACACAAAAGTTGTGCAACTTTTTTTGTTGACCTTTAAGAACTTGTATATTTGGAATGCTTCTGCGGCATTTGATGCTTTTTACTCTTCACGATTCGATCGATTGTTGATCTTGCCCTTTGTCCTATGGCTGGGGCGTAAATTAATACTGATTCCCTCTTGTTTTTGTTTCACTTTACTCCTCCGACATGGTCGTCCATGCAGATGAAATTGAAAATCTCAAGGTGGAGCAAACGCGACTGGGATTGCAATGCGCCGATGCTCAACGACGTGAAAAGATTCTCATGCGACGTCTGGCCAACAAGGAGCAAGAGTTTCAGGACTATGTGGTAAGCTTCGATTAATTTCATAGAGCTATTAATTTATTTCAACATTAAGCAGTTCATTGGGGTATTAATTAACATTTAAAATAATGAAATTAAAAAGAGTATTTCAAATTCAGGAAAATCTAAAGAGATATTATTTTGTATATTGACGAACATTTATTGGCACAAATCCTATACCCTGTTGGGAGGAACTACTCTGAAATTCTTACCATTTATAATTGAATTAATAGTAAATTCTGAATGATCATCTTTAAAATGACAAAATTAAGTAAATATATGCTACACAGAAAATGTATGTTTTACTTTATTTTATTACTTTAACAGAGCCAAATTGCTGAATACAAGGCACAGCAGGCACCCACAGCTTTGGCTCTTCGCACTGCACTACTTGATCCGGCTGTCAATTTGCTGTTTGAACGCCTCAAAAAAGAATTAAAAGCCACCAAGTCCAAGCTAGAGGAGACACAAAATGAGCTCTCTGCCTGGAAGTTTACACCAGATTCAAATACAGGAAAGCGTCTAATGGCAAAGTGTCGTTTGTTGTACCAAGAGAATGAAGAGTTGGGTAAAATGACATCCAATGGACGTTTGGCGAAGCTGGAGTCTGAATTGGCCATGCAAAAGAGCTTCAGTGAGGAAGTTAAAAAATCACAATCAGGTATGCAATTTATTATTAAATATTTAGCAAAGTAAAACAATTTAATAATTTGTTATGTCCTATACTTTCGATTACGTCCAACTGATCCGCTTGTCTGTTTTTATTTTATCTATGTGTACAGAGCTAGATGACTTTTTACAGGAGCTGGATGAAGATGTGGAGGGCATGCAGAGCACTATATTATTTCTACAACAAGAGTTAAAGACAACACGCGATCGAATTCAGACACTTGAGAAGGAAAATACACAGTTGCGACAAACAAGCTCCGTTAACAGCCTAAAGGAATCGATCGACAATGCGGCGTCGACAACAACTATTGTGACAAATGGGCAAAGCATCAGTAGCAGCAACAACAACCAGTTCCAACAAGCCATTATCAGTAGTAAACTGGATACCATTGATGAGAATGCCTGTCTCGAGTCAACAAGCGCTGTTGACAACTACAACGGCATCAACAACGAACAACCAGTTGCTACCTCTGAGCTTATTATCCCTGATGAAGCCAGTAACTGCAATGGTAGCAAAAATGGTGCTGCTGCGCGATTGGCACGAAAACGGAACTACGAGGAGGAAAATACAGCAGCTTTATGCGTTCCTGAGGCATTGGTGGTGCCGACAATGCGGGAAATTAGTGCGCCACGTATTCTGCCGCCCAAAAAGTCCAAGCTGCGTGGAATTGCAACACGGCGCAACTCTCAACTTGAGGATGAACAAAATCTTGGTCTTGTGACAGCGACGTCGCTTGTTCTAGACAATGCGGTGGCTAGCATGAGCAGCGAGGAGGCCACGACAGCCACGACATCTGCTGCGACAAATATCCTGGATCAAGCAACACCGGTTGTGGTTGTGGCAGAGGAAGTGGCACCAACAAATGTGGCCGCAGCACGGATTCTGACGCGACGTCGATCCGTTCGCATGCAACAGAATGGTGCAAGTGGCGTTGACTATTGAGGCAGCAAACTTTTAAAAAAAGCGTGCTAATATGTATTTATGGTATCAGACGTTTAATTATTTTTCATTTGACCTATGCATAATACTAATCGTTAATTTTTGACGTTTATTTTCTGAATTGAGATTCAAGAGAGACTTGCTGTTTATTATATATATACAAATTATATATATATATATATATATATTTTTCTTTTTACACATTTGTATTGTATAATACGATTATAGTTGTGTTGATGCCCATGCATGCGACATATATAGACTATGCTATAAATATGTAGTATACCATTTTAAACAAAATTGAACACATCTTAATCTTAACAGGAAATAACATTAACCTTTATCAGATTAATACAATTGATACATTTATTTTAAATGAAACTTGAAAAGCTAATGAAGTCGAATCCTAACCGACGTGTAGCTAAATTATTTTTTAATTATTAATTTAAGTAATTTTTGTAATACAAAAAAGTTGTATTAAATATTACAACTTATGTTAAAATAAATTGTTAAGCGTACCGAAAAATGAATTGATCAAGTTGTTAGTTTTATTCTGCTGCAATGTTTGCCATCTTTATTAAATAAAGAGGTCAACCATATCTTAATTGGGAAAGATGGGATCAGTTTAACACTTCTCTCATTTAAATAAACCAGACAATTTATGTGTAATTTTTAAGATAAAAGAAATTTAATACTATCAAAATTCAATTAATTAAAATAATATATAGATATATAGTCCAGAATTGAGTGATATAAGTGATACAATAGTTATTTGTACAGAGTACAGTAGTTACAGGAGGGTAATATGTAAAAATGTAAACTGGAATAAACATTTAATAAGTAGAAAGAGCACATTCAGTGTCTAAAAATTCATTGAAGTCATTGTCCAATTCCTCTAAGATATCAAGATTGCTCGTTAGATAATAACACACCTCATGCGGCGATACCTTACTGATCAGATCTAAGACGCCTAAAGCATAATCGTGGACAATGTAGTGACATGGTTCCCGAATAAAGTTGGGCATGTAATCGCAGATCCTGATGAACATGTGCACCATGTGATTCCGTTTGACTTTGGTGTCCACCAGTTCTATAAGTCTGCTTACTAGCATCTCACAAATTAGGCACACAGGTCCGGGCTTGGTAACAGTTAGTCCCTCAAGTTGATCTTTAAAATGTGCGTTCACCGCAATTTTATTGCTGACGAGCTCCTCCCAAAGAGCACAGATGGACTTGGATAACTCTTCCTCAGACACTATTTCATCGATTTCAACTTACAATTGAAATATGCTTATCAGTAAATTTCTTTGTGTTTTATAAAATATATACTCACGATCCTCTTGTGAAGTGGATTTTTTACAAAGCCCAATCGAACTGCATATTTTGTTGTTTGATACACGTTTGACCAATAGATCGATAATTTTAGTTGCGTACTTTTCACGTAGTTTATTGCATTTTTTTGACAAGAATACCATCTTGGAACAGACTTTTTCCATAGTCCTTTGTATGCTACCCTTATCTTCATAATGCTTTATGTATTTTCTCAATTTCTTTAAAAACTTCTTGCATAGAGAGCATTTGGCGGAGGATGTAAATACCATATCAACGGCAAGCTGATTATTATTTTCCTCCGACAGGGTCTCATCGTTTTCAACTTATAATGAAATGTACACAGAATACTTAAAAATATATCTAGAATATAAAAATATCTAAAACTTACAATCCTCTTGTGAAGCAGGCTTCTGGCACATTCCGATCGTTTTACATATCACATAATTAAGCTTATGCTTTAAGACGAGATCGATAATCTGTTCAGTATGATTTTTTAGCATTTCCTCGCAACCAAGATGATCCTTTCCTAGCTTCTGGCAAACGTGGCCCAAAGCTTCTTTGATTTTGTCTTTGTCTCCATGATCTACCATCCGTTTCAAAATCGTCATCGCTTTCTTGCAAATTCTACATTTGTGATTGTATTTCGAGTACTCTTGAATAACTGGCTGGGGCATCTGCAGTTCGAACTTCTCGTTGTTTAATTCAGGCAGTATCTCATCCAGCTCCACATCTTTTTATAAGAAAAGAAGTGCTAAAGTTAAGTTTATTATGTTAATAATTGGTTACTTACCATTCTCGCTATTATCTATATTATACACTAATACTTGGTTTATCGGTTCACTCATTTCGTATTCAATTGCCTCGTCGACAATGGGAAAGCACATTGTTAATATTGTACAAATTATCCTTGGACTCCTTATAAATCTAAGAAGATTTTTCGAGTGCTTCTCCATTAAACGTGTACAAGTCTTTGAAAGTTTTCCAAATTTGTGGCAGACGTTATTTAAAGCATTTAACTGCTCCTCTTTACTTATAATTTTTTTTGTTATAAAATTTTTTACAGCTCTAAATGCGGCTTCACATATTTTACATTGAGGCAAGCTTAAATCCTCTTCGGACACTAAAGCCATATCTTCTTCATTTTCGAAATCCGTTAAATACACTTTCTGTTCTCTCTTTTTATGGCACACTCCGATGAAGGTGCACACACTTTCAGCATCCAAATCCATTTTTAGCATACTATAAATTGTATGCGAATACTGATCCACAACTCTGAGACAATTAGTTTTTAAGCTACGGATAAATTCGCAAGAATTCATTAAGTCTTTCTTGAACTGGTTTTCTGTTATGTTTTTTATGTAGAACTCTTGCAGAATTTTTATATTCTGTTTGCACTCAGTACAGAGAAATTCATCTTGTTTGCTTGGAGATGTCAGTTCCTCCAACATATTGGTCAAGTCATCATTCACACAGTTGCCAGTAACAGCGCAGATATCGTTCGCCTGGAGGTGTTCTTTCATAAGTTCATACATGACATCAAAGTAGTTCAAAACTATGTTGGTGCAAGTATCTGATAAGCCCTGAAGGCTATAACACGTATGGAACATATGGTCAAGCATCTCCTCCCGATCGATCGACTCGAACTTCTTCTTCATTAGTGAAAGTAAGTTACAACTAGTGCAGGACAACAGATCAGGCTGACCAACAATAACCTCGGCATTTATTTCGACATCGTCAGTCTTAAGGTTGTCTTCTAGCTCATCTTGGTTGCTAAAATTCAGAAAATTAAGGGTTTGCATTGAGTTCCAACAAGGAAATCATCGGGAGCTTAGTTGATATTCGAATTGTTTATTTGAGCGAAGTTAAATTGATGATTAACTGAAACGCTTCTGTGGTTATGAACTCTTTCATGTGATATATAATCTCATGCACAGTCGCAGATTTAGAATGTTCAATATAACAAGTTGTGGCTGTGGTTTTCAGGCTTTGTGAAAAATATATGTATCATTTCAAAGAAATTAGTTAAAATAAGAATTTGTATCAATATTTATAATAATAATGGTACCGATTTGATTTTAAGCAAAATCTTTCATTGGTCAATTTTAATATCTAGATTTTAATCCACATACATCTTTCTTACTCTATTCTGATTTTATACTTTAATACAATGAGAGTTCTGTAGTTGGGATTGCATTTGAGATTATTACCTGAGATTGTTGCACGGATTTGTAGAACTCCATTTGCAGTTGCTTTCATCAGGATCTCCAAAATTAGTTGAGGAAACAGCAGTGCCTAGCATTTTCAATGCAATTAATAATTAGAATATAGTTTATAAAAAAAATAAACCTTGATTTCAAAGCATGCCAAGTAATTTACTCAAGTATTGGAATAAAATTAAATTAATTTTGGAGAGAGAACTTATATCTATTTTGTGCATAATATTTTAGGTTTTTATGTTCGCTTGTTTTTAATTTTTTTAGCAATCTGTTAAATAGAAATCTGGAATATTGTTTCTTACTAAAAATTAGCACTGCAACAAAAACGAACGGGAAAGCGACACGCATTTTTTTTTAAGAAGTTCAAAATTCACAGCACAATATTCTTCACTCGAGATTTGAAAATGAACTGTGACTGAATAATAGTTCCTTCTTCCTTATATACTGGTGATTCTGATTGAAACAGTCATTGATTGCATTGATGTACTTCACCATTAATAGTTCATTGTGGTTAGACAATTTTTAGATTGTTATTAATAGTGTAAAAATATCTTTATATAATAATATTTATTGTAAAATAAAAATAAGTAAATAACATAGTAATTTTGGTATACAAATTAAAACATATCTTCTACAATTTTATAATTCGGATAATAAAATAAAAATGGCAAATAAATATATAATGTAGAATAAACTGATATAAATAACAGAGTGATATTTGAGTTAAATAAGTACTTGTTTCAGATGTCCAAGAAACTATTTTTATAAACTAAAAATGAAATAAAAACGTATTAGGACAGAAAATGGAAATTCGTGTTTAGAAATTCATCTAACTCTTTGTCAAAGTTCTGTGAGAATCCAAGACCATCACTAGTTGTGTGATTATAATTTGTCTTCAGAATATGGCACATCTCATGTGGCGTTACCTTACTTATCAGATCTAAGACGACTTCACCATAACCAGAGACAATGACGTGGCATGGCTCTCGAATAAAGTTGGGCAGGTGATCGCAGGTTTCTATGATGCTGTGCACAATATGATTCCGTTTGGCTTTGGTATCTACTGTAGATTTAAGCCTGGCTATCAGTAGCTCACAGATTATGCAGAAAGGCCCGTCTTTAAGCTCCATTGGTCCCTTAAGTGGATCATTATACTGCGTGTTTACCACAATTTTATCGCTGACGTCAACTTCGTCGGTCACGATCCCGCTGATTTTAACTTACAAATAAAAATTCTCAGTATAACTCATAAATTGTTTGTGGTTTTATGTACTTAATACTCACAGTTCTCCCTGAAAATAGATTTCTTACACACGCCAATCATATTGCAAATGCGCTGGCCTGGTACATGTTTCACCATCAGATCTATAATCTTATTCCCGTGCCTCTGAACCATTCGATCACACCGTCTAGACAACTTTCCTAACTTGGAGCAAACTCTTTGCATTGCCCTTTGTATACTACTCTTATCTCCATGATGCTGTATCATATGTTGCATGGCCTGCATAACCTTCTTGCATAGGAAGCATTTGGGTGAAGCTGTAATCCCCGCCTCCAATGAAATCTGATTATTCTGTCCCTCTAAAAGTGTTTCGTTCATTTCAATTGCTGATAAAATGGAAACAAAAAATGTTTAAAATATATCTAGAATATATAATAGTATGTGTAATACTTACAATCCTCTTGTTCGGCAGACTTGTGGCACATACCGATCATTTTGCATATCACACTAGGGGGCGTGTTCTTAGTGATAAGGTCGACAATCTGATCGGAATGTCTATTTACCATTTTCTCGCAAACATTATGCAGCTTTCCCGCCTTCTGACAAACGTGGCTCAGAGCTCTTTTGATTTCATCTTTGCCTCCATGGTGTATCATCTGTTTCAAAGCCTTCATCGCTGTTTTGCAAATTCCACATTTGGGTACGCCTTTGAAATCTACATCAAGTGACAATTGGGATTCGATTTCAAGTTCACTGTCCAGCTCCTCTAATAGCGTCTCATCGATTTCAGCTTATGACGGAATAGAAAGAGAAATGTTTTTAATTAAATCTAGAATATACAAAGAATTTTCACTTACAATCCTCATGCGAATCAGACTTTTGGCACATTCCGATCATCTTGCATATCACTTTATGGCACGTATGCTTCGAGACGAGATCGATAATCTGTTCGGAATGATTATTTACCATTTCCTCGCAGCCAAGATGATCCTTTCCTAGCTTCTGGCAAACTTGACCCAAAGCTTTTTTGATTTCGTCTTTGTCTTCACTGTGAATTATATGTTTCAACATCCTCATCGCTTTCTTGCAAATTAAACATTTGTGTCTGTCTGTCGGATTCACTTGAATAACAGGCTGGGGCATCTCCAGTTCGAACTTCTCGTTGTTTAATTGAGGTAGTATCTCTTCAGGATCCACATCTTTTAATAGGGAAACATTATGAAGTGTTGAAGTTAAGTCTATTGGTTACTTACCATTTTCATGATCAAGCAAGAGGCACATGCTTAGACTTCTACAAATTTGCTGATAGGCAACATTCTTTGATACTAAATCCATTATTAGATCTGCGTGTTTTTCTATCATACTCTGGCATTTATCCTTCGGGCTCTGTTCCTTAAACATATGACATACGTTTTTCAAAGCATTATGAATATCATTATGTTGTTTAACCAATTTTTGCAAGGTAGTAATAATAAATTTGCAGAGTTTACAGTTCTCTGAATCCTTGGTCAGAGCGTCCGTCATTAACTGCACCTCCTCGTTCATTAAGACCTGCGTGTTTTGGTCAACTATTTCGAACTCCATTGTTTCATGGCCAATGGGAAAACACATTCCAAGCATTGAACATAGTACTCTAGGATTTCTCACAAATTTAATTATCCCATTGCCGTGCTTGTTTACAAAGTCATGACACTTTCCTGAAATTTTTCCCAATTTGTTACAGGCGCGATTCATAGCAGCCTTTACCTTATCGTTGCTTGCGTGTTTTGATATTGCTTTTTTTGCAATTCTGAAAGCGGTCTTACAAAGTAAACATTGAGGCATCTGCGGAGCCTCATCGGACTCCAATGGCAGCTGCAGTTCATTTTCAAAATCCGTAAAATCTCTCTTCTTATGGCACAATCCGATAAACATGCACACACTGTCAGTATTCAAGTCAGCCTTTAACATACTATAGATAATATGCGAATATTGATCTACAACTCTAAAACATTCAGTTTTAAAATTACGGGTCAATGAGCAAGAACTCATTAACTTTTTCTTGAACTGGGTTTCCGTTATGTTTTTTATAAAGGACTCGTGTAGATGTTTCAAAATATTTTTGCACTCAGTACAGTAGAACTCATCATGTTTGCTTGGAGATGTCAGTTCCTCCGACACATTGGTCAAGTCATCATTCACACAGTTGCCAGTAACAGCGCAGATGTCGTTCGCCTGGAGGTGTTCTTTCATAAGTTCATACATGACATCAAAGTAGTTCAAAACTATGTTGGTGCAAGTCTCTGACAAGACTTGAAGGCTATAACACGTATGGAGCATATGTTCAACCATCTCCTCCCGTTCGATCGACTTGAACTTCTCCTTTATTATCTGTGAAACCAAGTTACAACTGGTGCAGGACAACTGATCAGGCTGATCAACAATAACATCGACATTAATTTCCACATAGTCAGAATTTAGATTGTCATCTAGCTCTTCTTGGTTGCTATAATTCAGAAATTTAAGGATTTGGGTAGAGATATACTAATAAGAGTTAAAGCTTTAGATTAACATAAACACATCTTACCTTAGACTGTTGCACAAATTTGAAGAGCTCCATTTGCATTTGTTGTCATCAGCAATTCCAGAAAATTGTGAGGAAACACCATTGCCTAGTATTTTCAACGTAAAAGAAATTTTGAGATTAATTTATCATTTTGCTAATAAATCTATGTTTTAAATGATAACCTAGGACTTGACTTTCGCTAGCTCGTAAATAAATAAAAAACACACTTTTAAAGTGTGTATTTTATATTGGTAATATGTTTTTATTTTCTGACTCCACTTGTATTTATATAACTGCAGTTATTAGGTGTCATTATATGAGTATTTGATATTTGTATATTATAAGTGTAGGGCTTGACCGATCTTCGTAATTTTAATGTCCTTTAAGGACCCTTACTTACTGCAAATAAACACTGCTAAAATGAGTAAGGGGAAAGCAATTCCCATTTTCATTGTTCATAAGTTCTAACTACAAACACTATTATTTACTTGAGGTTTAAAAACAAACTAAGACTAAATAATGTTTCTGCGGAGCTTAAATACTGGTGATCGTGATTAAATGAGCCCTTGCCGTTTCCATTAATACGGAGTTGTGGTTATTCATGTTACAGTTTGTTATAAGCAAGTTAAATATAACTTTTAATCAAAAATTTTTTTTAATATAATTGGTTTAAGATAAGTACTTACTTTGTAATTGAATATTACTAAACACATGCATTTCTGTTTCACAGTCACACTATTTTTATAAACAAAAATTAAGAAAAAGAGAAAGGGTTTAAGTTACATGTTAAAAAACATTTTAAAACCATTTTGCATCGGGAATGGGAATTTCTACGGACTATAATCTGGCTGTAACATTAGACGTTATCACACTGCAATGATCGCTGGAAACTAAGATTTAGATGACCCCCATCATTTACAGAAGGTAAGAAAATTTGTAAAACTCCAAAAATTTAATTCATTTGTATTGAACATGGTACAGAACCAGTTGCTATTATTTATTGCGAAATTGAGAAAATACAGAGTGTTCTCGTACATATCCAATTGTTGTCTTACAATTAATATTTTATTGAGTAGATACAACTTAAATAACATACGAAATGGGACAATTTTATTGAGTTTCTTGAATACAGACAAATAATAGATAAATTAAACTAAGAGTAAATAGTAAATAACAAATTTTAGTTATTAAACAATGGAGATATGATAAGTACTTCAATTCTATCAAAAAATGGGGGACTTGAATTTTGAAATCTAAAGCTTTATATTCAAATCGGGAGCAAAATCGTTCTGAGTGTGTTTAAATTTGTGTAAAGCTGGTATTTGAGTTTGTCTAAATGCATTTAAAATTGATTTTTATGAGTATTGCACATTATTTGGTACATTTCAACTAGTTAATTAAGTTATTTTATTTTTTTTTTTATATATAATCTAAATTTTCTAGACGCTGCTGCTTCTGCTCAGTTCTTTGGCTCGTAGCTCGTATCAAGTTAGTTAGTAGTATTTAATAAAAAGTTTTTATAATAGGTACTTGTGGGTTATGCTAGGTTTCAATTAGTATTATTTTTAATTATAATTTTTGTATATATGCCTTATATAAAAAACACTGAATTAGGTATCTTTAGGATTTTGCTCATGATGTAAATGATTTTAGGCTTTAACGCTAGTCATAACGAATGTTTATAAAAGTAAGTATTTGATGCTTCTTCAAGCTGAACTCTTGAAGCGCCTTCGTGTTTTTATTTATGTTTACTATATTTATAATTAATATATTTTTTTGTATTAAATTATTTATATTAGTTGTATCTTTAGTGGGCTAAGCTAAGCAAATATACAAAAGCTACTTAAACATACATATTCAATATACCTGGTTTGAGTACACTTCATGTATGTGTATTAAATGGTTCATTATGGTTCGCATTATCGATAGGTGTATCTTTAACATAATAATTAGCTAAGTGTTACATACAAATGTGGCCATCTTAAATTAGGTTTCAACACACACACACAGACACACACACACACACACAAACAACACTCATGCATACACACTCTCTCAGCTTCAGACACACACTCATACACACACTTAACATGGGCAGTAGTCGGTTTGAACAGTGTGTGCAGTTATTGCCTATTTACCAGCGTTCGGCATTTACAAATTTGTTTATGAGTTGATTAAGGCCGTTGTTGGATTTGTAGGTTTTTAGCATACTAATAAATTTTATATATGTATATATATATACTTGTAGATATTAAGTTTTATGTATTGAAATGTCTACTAAGTATAAAGCGCAATACCTGGGTCATTATAGGCAGCACACACTGTTACATTATATAGTTAACATAAAACACAACACACGCCTTGAAACAAATATTTGGTAGCTATATAAGTCCGTCCTTCACCTTAACGCTAATTTTGAACAAATTGTGGAAAAAAATGTACTGCGCTTAAGCGTTTATGAGTATAGTAAAAAATCGTACTCCTCTTTCAACTACCGTATAATACAAAAACATTATCAATATATGTATATTGCCTAAAATTAGCTAAAGATAATGGGACCGCCGTTAAAGCAAGCGACTCAACACATGGCTGAGCAGCAAGAGCGTGAGATTCGCATAGATCGTGCAACCCTTTCCACACAACTTGATGTGGCTCTCCTGAGCGAGGGAGCGAGGGAGAGAGAAAGAGAGAGAGAGAGAGAGTGACAAATTAGTAAGAGTGTCGTAGTAGAGTGGGAGAGGGGTGTGTGTGAGAGGGACTTACATTTGCATGGCGACTAATGCAGCTTTGAGGGCGCACTCGATTAAATTCTCGAGCATGTTTATAGCAGGAGAAAGTCTCATTGATCGCCAGCGGGTAGTTAACCGCTTTGGGATTCACCGTGAGGACCAGGGATACATCACGCGGACATAACTGATCGATGACAAGCAGTATAAGATTACTATTTGGTATTGGCAACACCACAAATGGCCGCTCGCATGCGTGCGCTGTCATATTGTAGACAACGTTATCCTTCTCATTATATAGGGTATATAACTCGCGTTGCATGTCGCAGGGCTTGAGTCGTGTGCGGTGCAACGTTATGTATTTCAGCCAACTGTTCTTTGAATTGATGTTCTCGTCTATCAGCTCCGGCTTGGGTTCGGTGCCATTCAAGTTCATATATACGGTTTCAACGTGGGCCTTCACGCCAGGAGCCAGACTCATCAGTTGTACAATATACCACAGCGCCGTATGCAGCAGCCATTTGCACAAACGCAACATATGAAAAAGGGGCTACAACGAGATAAATTAACACGATTAATCAGTGAGTATAGCTGTAGATTAAAAGTACTTACGGAGAGCAGCGTATTAGATGCATTGGCATCGGTTTTCGATTCAAAGCATACCGCCTGATAGTCATAAACGATGACACGTTTGTACACCTTCTCTTCCACCAAGCGCTTCATAATCGCGCCATTAATCTCGCCAAAAAATCGACCAGTTTCGTGTACTCGTGTCGATATGATTATAAATCCATTATTATCCAATATATAGCAGTCCTTATCATCCACAGCACAAGCCTATTGCGGGTAAGTTTAACATTAGCAAACATTCTGTAACAGTACTCTAAGAAAATGCATGTACATTGCCCGTAATATTGTGAAACAGCTTGTAGAAGGCCGAGTGCTGAAACTGGAAGCCAACAACTGCGGATGGTGCCGATTTGGAGCTCTCATTATGAAATATGGCATTACTGGCAGTCACAATAATCTCCTGGCCGCCCTCTGCAAAATATATATAGCAAAGAAAAGTAAGAAAATTCAAAGAATGCCTCAAGAGTGTTGAACGTACCGCCTGCATCGAAGGGCACAGAGTACACAAAGCTCTCCTTGTGAACAAAATATTGATCGACAGCACGTTTGTACCAAATCTCGTCAATGGCCTTCTTATTATTCTGGCTGAAGCTCTCGCTGAAATCTCAGAAGTTGTAATACTGTAAGCAATTATTATTTATTTGAAACTTACCCCACTCCCGGTTGTTCCGCCATATTCGTGTGGAACTCATGCCAGCGGGTCAGACCACTGTGCGTGGCCAGAAAGGCGACAGTGATGCCAAATCGCTGTTTAAATTCATGTCTGTTGAAACAGAAATTTCGAATATTAGCATGCATTACGACATCGTCGGGAAAACACATATATGAAGGTATATATGTTAGATAAGTGAATATAAGAAATAAGTTTAGACGAGTTTTCTGTTTACCTTGGCAGCAAACCCATTAATACGGCTATTGGGCTTGATGCGCTAACGCTAGATGGGGTTTATTGTATTGTATTTCGATTTAGACAATATGAAAGGCATTATGTTATGTGGTTTAAGAGTTTAAGAGTTCAAGATTGCAGTATTCAGTATTCATTTGTGGGTGCATAAAAATATTATGAAATAGACAAACAACAACAATACACGAAAAATCGGAATAATATGCAAATAAAAGTGAGAAAAAGAAAGGCGTACACACAAATTATAATTGTTAATATGTGCTGCCTCAGTTTGAGATTTGAGTTAAGTATATCATATACGCTGGCATGACGTTGACTGTAGTTCATGTCAAGTCTAGCACCGCGTCTCGAAACATACAAGTAAGTACTGTATGTTAGTTCAGTTAACAGCTCTGACTTACCTCTTTTCATCTTTGTCTCTGGCATTAAAGCTGGTGTTATTCGAGAACCATTTGGTGACTCGTGCATCAAAGACAAGTGATTGCATTAGCTGACGATCACCTGTAATTTTAAAGAACGTTCGCATTAGAGCTGGCTAATAAACTAACGATCAGTTGCACCAAGCTTTAAAATAAAAAAAAATAAAATCAAATTCTTTAAATTCCCTTTATTTCTCATGCAATCCATTTGGGTTTCTGATAATTTGTGCAAATTCCGCAGCTAACTGGTGTCAACACGCACAAACACATACATTTAGTAACTATTTAAAGTCATAAAGATTGTTATGATAAAAGAAATAATACATTAAGGACAATATTGATGTGTCATATCCAATACGTATTGTCCAACTCCTCCTTTTTTTTTTTGAACGGAATGTGAAAAGTGCATGACTCAAATATTTTTGTATTTGTTCTACTAATTTACATACTATATGTGCACTTAGTACTTGTGTGGAAAGGTTGGATGTTACGACTTGACTTGGCTTTGGTTTTCATTACTCACAATAGTATCTTTCTTTTTCATTGATTGATGAATGACGACCAGTTGATGCGTTGTTAGCTGTGAATTTGCAATGAAAATTTCTTATGCAGTTTGTTTTTCAGTTCGTTTATAGTTCTTTCGTATTTTTATCGAGTACAAACAGAAGATCAAAACACAATATGCATAGCATATAGTTGATAGTCGGCAAGAGCGCCAAATGCTTATCAAAGCATATTAAAAACAAAAATGTGGGTGCAAGTGCAAAGTGCATGACTCAAATATTTATGTATTGGTGCTACTAATATGTGCACCTAGTGGTTGTGTGGCAAGGTTGGATGTTACGAAATGACTTGGCTTTGGTTGTCGTTACTCACAATGGTATCTTTCTTTTTCATTCATTGATGAATGACGGCCAGTTGATGCGTTGTTAGCTGTGAATTTGCATGGTTATTGAAATCGTTACGAAAGTTTCTTTTGCAGTTTTTTTTATCATAATCTTTTAAAATGATTGTACTTTAAACCGAGCGTAAACAGAACATCAAACACAATATGCACAACTTAGTTGAAAAGAGCGTCAAGAGCGGCATATTTAGAACCAAAAATCTGTTGCAGTTGGCCAATTACAATTGTGGGCTACTTACAAAAAATGGCCGCCGCATGCTCCGGGGGCATCGCGCTTCGACTCGATGGCCAATGCCAACCAGGCTCAGACATACGGTCTACAAAATATAATAGTTCAGTTTCTGGTGTTCTGAATGTCTTATTAGTTTGTTTGCAAAAAAGCCTGAAAAAAGTATAAATATTTAATACAAATATTCGATAAGTATTCAATGCATTCAAAGACCTACCAATCTGGATGGATTTTCCAGCGTTTGCCATCAAAGAAGCTGCGTATATTTTTGCCCGTAATATAAGTGCGGTGTATGTCCTGTTCGGTGCGTGGTTCCACGCGATTTACTCCATACCGCTCCGGGTAGGTTATAACTAGTGTGAATGGTGTATTCTTGATAGCAGTCCAGTAATACTGGCGCTTGACGCGAGCCACACGTTTCTAAAGATAAAGATAGTAAGCATAAAAACATAATAAATGTAATACGACTTACCATTTCATCGAAATGATTTTTAACCAACATCCATTTGCTGCCAGTCGATTGATTGATTATAGAATCACGTATCTGTTAGGAAGTCAGTAAATATTACAAATGAAATAAATATATGAAAAATATATTTAATTAATAAAGCTTACCGTCATCAGTACTGGATTAAAGTCTCTGGCGACTCGATCGTCATCTAGTAGCTCCACTTCAATCATGTCAACGCTATTGTAAGCTGGTTTTAATATATATCCTTGGAACTGTGCAATGGAAAATACCATCGTCAATTTATAGAATGATATTCTTACGAAAATATACATACAATTGGACGAAAATCTGGATGGAATAGTACATAACCATTGTTGGTTACTATAAACGCATAGCCATTTACGCCAAGCTGAGAAAACATTTCATTATATAGACAATTTCTGCAGAATTATTTTCAGTATTTTTGAACTCACCATAAACGGCGATAGCAATTTTTTAATTTCATTTATGGGTACATCGGTGCCAGCCACTCCCAGTATATTTGCGATTTTTTGTCTGTGCACAAGCAGAGATTTCAAGATATATATTTAACAAGATGGTTTTGATGGGAGTGTAGTGATCAGAACAATACACAAGTTTGAATTTGATGTGTATTTTAGTTTTTAGCACAAATACAAATGCAAATACAAGTACGAGTACAGATAAATTTATTTGTTGACATGTTACTGAATACTGAAAATGAATTTATTTTAAAGTTGCAATGGCATTGCTAGTACAAAACAAAATTTTCATTTGGTTTACACTTAATGGCGTTAAAAGAAATCGAAAAAGAACCAAGAAAATGTATAAATGCAAATATAGATATGAGAAGCATTTGTTTTTACTACGCAAGAACTTACAAATACAATAAAAAGAGCTGATTTCAATTATATTTTAATAAACAATTTAGGCAAATTTCATATTTTTTTTAATAAATGCTTTTTTGTTTTTCGTTTTGACAGTTTTTAGGCTAATTACATGGCTAGCAGAGTAGTACTAAGAGCGTATGAGAGCGTTAAGTGACTGTGTTACCGAAATAGCGCAGTGGTAAGTAACAAAGGGAACAAATACGAAAAAATAAGCAAATTTTAAAAAGGTTTCATTTACAATTTTGTTCTAATTTATAAAATCAACTTAGGAAGTAAAAAAAGCTGTTTACAAAGTGTTGAGATAGCTAAATAAGATTGCATTAGAAATTTTTGATTGGCGCACTTTGAAAGTACAGTTTTGGGGTTTGACTGGTTTGTTTCGTAATATGTGTATTTTGTACTTAAGTAGTTAGTTGGTGTTGTATCTTTTAGCACAGTTTTTATACCCTTCACACAGTGACTATTAAGTGTAAGGTGCGTGTAGCGTGTAGCGCAGTGAGAACTAGCTGAGAAATATTTATACAAAGGCAATAATTTTATATATTTTTGGTACATCAATTAATCCGATCAATTAAGAGGGTGTGAGTGTTACCAGTTGCAGATACAAGTATGTGAATTGTAAGAAAATTGCAGTTACAGTTACCTAAAAAAAATTACAATGTGTGCCCATTTATATAGATTGGTAGAAGATACGTCGTAGGATTAGATGTTTATTTTGTAGAATATCAAGCAGTTGTCGGACAGTAGCTCAAAAACAAGTGAAACCATAAACCCAAGTGCAGCGACAATAAGTACAAGTACATGTATAATTAAAAAGGGCGTGGATGAAGTGGGAAACTGAAAAACGTCAGGAGGTGCTGAACTTGAAAGCGAAACAAGTCAATATAGTTATTTCTTTTTAACAAAAATTATTACATGCGGCACAGACGTTGATCAAAACAAATAATAGTTCGAATTTTAAATTGTTTGTTAATTGTAATTAGATAATAATTAGATTTTTTTGTTTTTTTTTGGTTGCAGTTGTTGTTGCTTAGATTTAGAAACAATTTACTCACAACTTGAAGGTTTATTTTCGCAGCCGGATTTATATCGGTCGTTAGATTAATGCGCTGTGAATTTGTAGTGGTAGGTTTTTAATAAATAAATGTCTATAATCTGAAGCAACTCAGGTGTTCCACACCTAGCGGCGTAGCAGCAAGCAAATTTTTGGCAAAGGGCATAACGTGTATATTAAACTAAATTCGAACTAAGGTGGCTGCCTAAAAGTTAATTACCGTCCATTGGGCAGATCTTATGAAGGGTATAAAAACTTAATCATCGGTTCCTAATTCAGTGTACTTGTTGCGGTGTTAAGTATAAGTGTAGATCGTGTATATAGGTTCATATAAATGTTGTGTTTTCCTTGTTGTTTTATGTGCTCTATATGGCCTCAGCACTAGCTTAAGTTTACAATTAATTGTACATGTACTTACTAATCATCAATTAGTACGGTACCCTAACATTTTGATCGGGAGATTTCTATTGGGTATTTAATCAATTGTACGTCAAATCGAGTATAGGCTCCACGTTACGCGTATTAGCTCAGTTGTTTATTTTTGGTTTTGTTATTTGTTTCTTACGTAAAACAACAAATGTTAAATCGATCTACACAAAATGCTAGATAAAATGTTCTATATACTTTTACGGTTTGTAAGTAACTAGGCATACCTATATTTAATGGTACGTATACGAATATAGAAAGAAAATTTTATATGTATTACTATATATAATTATGTTGTATATAATACTTTACAAATCGAATTGAATTATTGAGTTTATATATATATTTTTTTTTTTTTCTTTTGGCATTTTTTTAATGTTGTTTTATATATTTTGTTGATTGTACCTAGTACGAGTACGTGGTCAACTATAATGTCAAAAAAGTAGCTAATAAAATAGCATGGTCCTAGACCATGTTAGCTAGAGTTATATACGAGTAGATATAGTTGGTTACATAAGTATATCGGTTAAATATGGAATAGGTATGCATGTAATGTAGCGCAAAGTATAACAAATTGTTTACTTTAGTCTTATACAAATATATATATTGATATACATATAAGTATATTTGATAAAATATTGAATTCAATACGATATATGCGATTAATTGGCGTATATAAAACTTTCGCTTAAGAGCATTAAAGACTTTTACTCAAAATTTTATTAGAATTTTGTAGCTTTGTTAGAATTTGGCATTATAGTTTGTACCTCACGTGTTTGCAATTCCCAGAGTGCTTCATTTATTAAAACTTCTTCGGTGATATTCTGTGGTATAGTTGTGTATAGTTTTGATAGTAGTAGTAGTTGTTGTTGTTGTGTGTTATATATATATAACGCATAAAATATTAATATAGTTGTATTACATAGTGAGTATTTATATAGATTGAAATTTGTTTGACTGGGTAGTGTATTTTTATTTTCTTTTTTTTTGGTTTTGATAAATATATATTTGTTATTGATAGTTTTGATGATGAGAGAGCATAATGAACGCAACGTTGTCTGCGGTGCGACATCGAAATGTCGTTTATAAGGTTTTTGCTAAGAATTTGGCAGTGCTAACTTTTGATATTTTGATTTTGAAAATGGTTCGTGCCCGGGCACGTATGTGTCAATGAACCTGACTTACCGCATTTTCGCGTCGATCATAAATTGGCATTGAGACTGTGGTCATGAATTGGTAGGCATTTGAGTTTAATGGTTGGTTCCAAGTCTATAAAAGAAAAACATATTAGCTCCAATCATGTCACTGAAGAAGTTAAGAAAATATCTCTAAGAATGCATTGGAGATTAGAATTTTGAAATTAGTATTAGACTGACCTCCTTCATACGTCGATATTCACGTTTATGCATTTCGCTAGCTTGCAACATGTCGAAATGAACTCGTCTGTATTCAAGGACATCAGCCTTTTGTTCCTCGCACTGTTTGGTTTCCCACAAGTGGTCAGAGAGTTTTGTTTCCTAGATGGCATTATACGATTGTAGACATTTGGTATGGTTAGTGGTCCTAGAGAATTACCCACCTCAAGGTCTGCATAAACCTGCGTCCATATGACCGGATGATCATGCCTACCCAATACTAGTGGTCTAGCCATAACCGGTATATAATTTAATACCATTTCGCGTACCTCAGCTGTATCACTGAGATGCACATAATATCCCTGATTCTCGCATGCCATCCACCGTATATCATCCCAATTTGCCACCTCTTTGCCAATCAAATAGGTGAACACACGCACCGGCCTATATGGCGGATCACGCCAATTGTATAACTGGAAGACCTCTTGATTATTTTCTGGTGCCCCATCACCGATTATCATAATAGCCTGATTGCATTGCGCTCCGCGCGAATTAATCTTCGTCTCTTCCAGTATTTCGAAAGCTCTTGTCAGTGCGGCGGTATAATTGGCAATCGCTGTGGGTATAATCAATTCAATCCCTTCTTTCAGTTCACGTATGTTGCCCAAATTTGCCTGGATGAATTTCGAAGTTGCGTATCGAATTGTTTCCAATTTTGTTATTTTTTTGATTTTGGGGGATTTGTGTTTTATTCCGCATTGATTATTTTGATATTTGGTTTTGAGGGGAAAAAATTAGAATGATAATTTTAAATGATGTATTTAATTGAAATTATAATCAAATAATATGGTATATACTTGAATCAGTGTGTCCTCGAAACATCCGACAATTGGCTTGACTTCCTTATCAAAGGTTAAGATGTTCACAAAGTCATTTGTACCCAACGTATCGAGTATGGTATTGACAACATGCTTTGCGATATCTAGCCTCTGTCCCAACATAGAACCAGATGTATCCATTAGGATAACAATATCCTTTGGACTTGTCGCTGCCTCCATGTACCAAGAGCGTAAACGGCAATCATATAGATCAACCGGCGAGTTCTTCTTCCATTTCGATGCAGGGAATTGACGCATAAAGCCTGTCGAACTGCCAAAAAATTGCCACGACAAACTTGGATCGTTTTTGTAATTATCACGAAATATTTGATCTAAATTCTCCGACCATTGAATCGCCTTTATAACATCCGGTGCTGTGTGTTTTTGTGTGTTGTTCATGTTCATATTTCGTTGTGTATTGTCGGCAATATGGTGTTGTGTAGTCATTGGTCATTATGTCAAAGAAATGGGAAGAATTTTTATCTCATTAGTTTTCACTTTCTTATTGGGGATGCAAATTAAGACCTAGATTTCTATAAGAAATTTTTCTTTGGGAACACAAGGCACGAGTGCAATTTTTGTATTAGAGTGTGTGTGCTTCTAGGGCAATGTGGTGAGCGTGTTGATCAAGTGTAAACGTGGCTTAGTTGGGTGTTGTACGGTTTTTGGCAAAGCACTCCGTGTGTCGACATCATTCACCGCACTACGCACTCATCCCCAGCAGAAATTCGCAACGCAGCGCCAGCAAAGATTGACCGTATTTTCAGTGATATTATTTAAATGTTTATACAAATTAACATTCTTAAATCATGTAGATTCAACATTAATACTTTGCCAATGGAAAAACTATTGATCTGAAACTTTCAAAACTTTTGCAGAAGGTCTATGAGTTTCAATTCGGGAATAGATATTTTTTAGTAAATGAATTTATGCTGACAAACTGTTAAATACAGTATTTTTTCGCCGAATACTTCGCTGAGTTGCTAAGTGGGATTTAAATGCGGTTGTAGCAAGCGGTTTAAAATTGCAAAATGAAAATGAAGGCTCAACACACGAAAAACGTTAACAATTACAATATGACTAGTAACTGTAACTCTGTAACTAATTAAAATGGTATGATTGAAATAGAATATTAGGACTACTAAGCTAGACAGACATATTTTGATAACGCTGTGTATGATCGTGTATGGAAGCATTTAAATATAAGTCACAGATTTGTAGTGTGCTTAACAAAGAGAGAAACATTTACAGTACACAGAGATATAGAGAGAAAGAGAATGATATGTAGTTATTGTAACTGAAATCATAGTTCAAACCTCGATCATACACGTTCACTGGCACGTGAACTGAACTGACGCTGAAGTTGACCGACGCATTATGAAACTCTGGTCTTGGTTCCAGAACCAACACCTTGGGCGGAACATAGATGAGGGGTTCGCCAATCTGATCATCCATATCCGGTGCTGTTGTGGGAGGTGGAGGCGTCGGTTCACCCGGTTCCGCCATCTCTTTGGCATTGTAGTATGAAAACATCTTGTCGGCCATATCATTTTGATGTGACAGAGCTGTGTTCTCGGCGGTATCCATAATTCGCTGTGCAAAGGGGTAAGAAAATAAATAGATGCATATGAAATTGTAGTTGAACGCTTAGAAGATCTACTTACACGCACGGCGCTCACTTTGAGATCCATCATCATTTCTATTTCTTTGGCCATAATTTCGACAAGTGCACCACCTTGTCGTGTCACCACTTTGGCTTCTTTGAAGCTCTGTAAATATTCATTTAAGTGGTGTCAATAATAATTTTTAGACTGGCAGTTTTGTAGTAGTTGTATTGTTTTGCTCATTGAAAAAACTCAAGGGTTGTATATTTTGTATCTCAATTATCTTTTGGCATCTGTCTTGCAATATCATTAAAAATCCAAAGCAGCAGCAGCTACTGACCCCATAAAAGAGACATTGACAGGATTGCCCAGCAGGGGTCTGAGTAAACGAATTTGTTTTGGACAAAGCCGGTTGCTTTCAACATTTGTTGTATATACTATATAATTGGCTATTCAGTCAGCAGCTTTTAACCCAAATAGAACGTTGGCTGCTGCTGCGTCGGTTGCTGTTGTCGCTGTCGCCGTCAACGCTGACGTTGGCGTCGTGGTCGCGTTCGGCGTCGACAAACGTCAACAAGAAACAATGGGAGGGTAGTGGGAAAAATCAATAGGGCAACTTACTTCTTGCACTTCCTTGCGCCTGGTGATAAAATCGCCCAGTGTAAAGAGCTCCAAGCCCAGCTTGTCCGCCCACGAGTGCACGCTGTGATATAGTTGAGAGAGAAGATCAAAATGAATGATTCGAGATTTGATTCGTTAGATTCGAAGGGTGGCACTCACAGATTGTAGTTGATATTTTCGCCAGGCAGTAGATTGACGCCAGGCGCACAGTAGATGAACACAAATAGAAGACTTAGGCAGAGACGCCTCCAGGCCCAAACTGGTCTCGCCATAATGCTGTACTGGCAGCGTTGATCTGGGCCGCGACATATATCTGATCCGGCCTAATTTAATTGTAGACCAATTTTCTGCACAATCACACACTCGGGCATAACGTTAGCCCATTAAGCTAAGGCTTTTGCCTGTCATTCACGCCAAACACACAACCATACCGCACTTTTCTATCAATATTTTACACTTTTCTCATACGCTGCACATTTTCTGCGAGTTTTCCGATATTATTTTAGTTTTAAATGCGTTTTCTTCGAGTGCACGTTTCGTTTTGGGTGAAAATTCTGGAGGCTGGAAAAACTTTTCTCTGTATACTGTTTTTGGCTGATGGCTGAAATCAAGTTTCACTGACGTTTCTGTGTCAGCGATGACTTCACCGTCTGCTCCTCATGCGAGCGAGCGAGACGACTACTACGCACACGCGTTTGACGTACGCTGCACCGTTCTCGCTTTGCTCAGCGCCTGCGTTGACATTTGAGGCGCCAGCGCAGTTGCTTTGTTTACATCTGCCGAAGCTCCACAAGTGTTTGATTACCTGCTCTGGCAGCTGCGCATTGTCCTTGTTGACGTTTATCAGATGTGACGGCTTGGGACAGCTGAGCGCCAGCTGTTAATCCTTATGGAGCATTTGACAGGCGACTTCCAAACAAGGGCTGCAACTCTAGCGACTGAAAGCTCTCATGAGCTTTTCAAAATGGTTCATGTCCTTTCTAAATCGACATCGTTAGTCGATGCAATGGTAAGAATTTCCCGTTCTGTTCGCTTCATCTATTCATTTGAAATAAATTAACTTACATATGGTACATATGTATGTCAATGCATCAGTAAAAAGACGAAGCAACTGATACATCGGGAAAAATCGAAAAATACTTCGATAGTTTTTTATTCTTTGCTAACTTAAAAGAGGGGAATTCGCATTAAAGAAAAATCACAAGTACAAATTTATCAATAGTTTTTACTGGTATACCATTAAGTTTAGACATTTCAAATGGAATTCACAACAAAAAATTACATCACACATAACTCAAAACGCGATGCGAGTATTTATCTTTAGTACTTGTAGCCACCGGCACCACCGCCGCCACCACCACCGCGTCCTCCAGCAGCGGGTCCTTGTGGGAACTGAGCTTCGCCCTCATAACTGACGTCCGCGTGGTAGCCAGTCTTCCAATCGGCCGTGTAGCGTACAACCTGAGTGCGTCCGTCGGGCAGCTGTACGCGATACTCGCCGGTTACCACATCGCCGTCACTGGATGCCTTGTGTGCATAATCGTTGGCCGTCTCTGGGTCCTGAACAGCGTACTCAAAGTCGAATGGCATGCCGGGCACATGCACGTGATCCTGTTGTAAAAAACACAAATGATGAGTTGAGACTGGAATCGATCTTAGTGCTGTGTATAGCAGGTACTTACATCGCCAGGTTGGCCGGGAATGTTGCGTGGGGGAGATGGTGGGGGACGAGGACCATTTCCTGGGGTTCTACCTGGTGGACCGGGTTGCTGTACGAATTAAAAAGTATTGAAGTCAGATTATAATACAAATTAAAATAAATATATTGAGAACTGTCCCGGACATTATTGACTGGTTACTTACGAATGGCTTATTGGGTTCCGGATAGTCATATCCATTCTTGGTGGGCGGCAAATACGCATTGGAGCCCGGCGCAACCTGGGCGTAAACATATGCGGTAATGGCAGCAAGTGATAAACTCTGCAAAACATCAAGATACCACAAGTATTTAGTACAAGCAAAAACAAAGAAAACTTGGCATTTCTAGCTTTGAAAATAGAAGCGCTAAAAAAGGTTAAATTAAATCAAGAAAAAAAACTAAAGTGAACGGTCGCAAATAGAAATAGAAGTCGAGATAAGATCGCACCTGACATTCAGCAGCAGCAGCGGATGCAGCAGCAGCAGCAGAGCAGCCGCCGTTGCTCTGGGGCAGGTGTACAAAAATAATAAAATTGACGATGACTTGCTGCATTTACTCGTATTTGGAATGGGCCTCAAAAACTGAAAGCCACTTGGACTAAAACTATAAAGGGCAAGAAATGGCGGAGGTGAGCTGACAATTAAGGCGGACTTACAGACTTGCGGACTTGCGGACTTACGGACTCTAAAATTGATAGCTGCAACTTGCAACTAACTGAAAGTGTCATCATTTTTTGTTTGGCTTTTTGATGGGTCCAAACATGGCTAATTGACATATGCAACTCAGTCAAGTGTCCATCAACTTGACTAAGTTGGTCAGCTAACCGGTGACCAGATGTGAGCTTGGATCTGTCAACAGGCTTCTCGTTAGCTGCCTGTCATTTGTTTTCAATTTGCATTTGATATATGTAATTTGCGGATTGCGGAAATGTTCTCATCTGCCACAACGAAAAGTTGTATCTGTTCAGCTTTTACATGTAAAATGTTAATGCTATAGAGAATGCCGCTGTTGTATTATACATAAGTCCGAAGCTAATGATCATTAGCTATTGCCAATAGCCGAGGCAGCTACAAAACGCCTCAAATTGTTTGCTGACTTGTTTATTGAGCTTGCGTCGCGTGCTTCTCTAGAGAATCGAGCTTGAGCGCCAGGTGCGAATTTTTAACTGAGTTTATCAGAGATTTGTACAGAGCAAAATATATGTTGAGATGATTAATTCATGATTAAATCAATTCAAAAAATGTGGAAGTAAATAAATATTGACCTTAAATTTAAATTTTCTATAGATAGATTTTAAGCATTATTAAATTTCATCAACATTTTAACTGAGATGCTTGGCTTACAAATTTAAATCATTTAACTGTGTAACGGTAATTACTCGAGCATTAGCCACGAGGGTGGTCCCAACCTTCAAGTGGCCCAAACTTCAAGAAAATAGGAAAAACAAACCGAAAACCCGATAAACGCCATAAGCATGTCAGCAGCAATTTGGCATGTTAACTAACGCAATTACCGCCAGTCGAAAAGCGGTACCAAAAATTGTCTACATTTTGCAAAGTCTTAAATAAAATAACAACAAAAAGAGACGAAATAAAATAAATTAATTTGGGTGTAAATTAAATAAAATGCATTGTCAAAGAGCGGCTAACAAATTGCCGCACTCCGACGACAGCCAAAAAGGTAATGGTGCAACAAACGATAAAGGTATATACGACTAAACACAAACATACTATAGTCAGATGGATAAAGCCTTGCTTGAAACTGTTTGCCAAGCAACAAGAAATCGCATTGAAAATCGCGTTGTCTCCGTTGTTGTTTGGCTTTACAGAAAGATGTCGAAGAGGAGAATTGAGTCGTTACTATACTCGCACAGTGGTACGAGAATATTTTTCAAATATTTTCAATAATTGAGCTATAATTTATGCATGCAGTAGTCGACAGGTCTAACAAATAATATTAATTAAATAAGTATGATGATTATTACCAATATTAGTAATAGTGTATATATTATAATTTTTCTTTACATATTATTTATTATTCAATAAATTAAATCAAGAGGTTCAAGTATTTTAATAAACATTTTCATTATTAATCAGCCCAATCAGCGGAAGTAAATATTGTAAGCCCGTTTTACATAGTGCGCTTAAGCATAATTATTTAAATGCGTGACTCTAACAACAATTGCAGCAACTCTCGTGTTTCATGTCAGCGGCGCGTCAAGTTGAAGGTTGAGCAGCACAAAAAAAAGGAGAAACAATGATTGGAAATAGTTAAAAATAATTACAGGTGGGCAGTGGGTGAGACACGTTCGGTAGCTTCGCCACTTCATGGTTTTTATTTATGTTTTCTACACATTAAGCCCCTTTTACATATTTAATTATCGAAAGAAATACATTATTTTTATTTATTTCAGATTTGAATAAGTTGTGCTACAATTCAAATCTTGTACAACATGTCCATAAATACCAAAGTCCAAATTCTGTTCCATTTTTGGGGCATTGGATGAAATCTTTATAAGTAAGAAGCTAATGCTCATCTCAACTATCTGGCCTGCATCCACATTTGATCACGACCGAGTTCTAGACACGATACATAAACTCTATAAGATCCGTACTAGTATATGTTCGCTTTAGAAAATTAAAAAAAAAGACAAATACAAACGTTTATGACAATTGCATATTGAGTGCATCTGCAGCTAAATGTCAAGTTGGCTGGAAAATTGATTTATGCGCGGTTACTCTTAGTATTTACTGCCTCAACTTCGACTTCAACTTCGACTTCGAGTATGAATGTGTTTAAGCAGCGGGAATCGGAATTGGTTGAGTTCGCTAGATTTATGGTGACAATTAAATTTTTAGCAATAAAATGTCTTTATAAAAGTGCTTTTTGCCACGTTAGCCGGCAGGGACAGAGCGTACAGAACGTGCATTTAAGATAATTAATTTAATTGACCAGGTGACTTAAGTGAGTTAAATTCCAGTAGTTAAACAGCGATTGTTTCTCATGACATTTTCCGATGCAACTTTATTGTATTTACAATAGTTTTGCATCGATCTGCATGACTTATATTTTGTACATATTATTAAAATGTAAGCCAGCGCCGAGTTGCAAGTATCTCTAGCTCTAGCTCGCTCTTTCTTCATTGTTGAGCGGCACCCAAGACAACATTCTGCAACGCCTACGTTATTATTGTGCCTAACGAGCTCTAGGCCAGGCCTATCTGTTGGTCTATCTGTTGTTTCTATAAATATGTAGATGCATGCGTTGTGTTTTTGTTGTACATTTATGGAATTTTGCAGCGTTCCCAGCAATTAAGCAAGTTACCAAAGTATGTTTTTGTTTTTGGTGCAACCGCAGAGCAAAACTCCTCTATATTGATGCGAGATAGCTGGCGTATAAGCATTGGTGCAACCGCTACGTCATACACTTGCAGCTAGCAGCTAGCAGCTTGCAACTTGCAACTTGCAACACACGATGCCGCTCGCTCGATAAAATAACAAACATTTGGCTGACCTTTTCATCGCATGTTGCATGCTGCAGTTGTTTTTGTTTCCCCACTTTGGGGCATTGAAATGCAAATTTGCCAAAATAAAAGTTAATGGGCCATGTGAATGGCAACAAAAAAACCGCAACTGCCTCTCCTTGTGAGTATGTGCAATGGGAAATGACTTGGACCGTCTTAATTTGTGTTTTGTCTCTGTTTGTATAGGTTATCAAATGTGTAACATATAGCCAATGATGTTATTTTAACCAAATTTGATCATCTTCCAGATACTTACTTTTATTTCAATCAGATAAGCATTATAAGCATTATTTGGGCAATCTGATGGTGTCTCTTATAGGTTCTAAAAATATAATTTTAAAGTAAGGTACTTAACTTATTTGTAAGTAGTCTTAGGAACAGAGTATGCACTAGTCGAGGACTCTGAGTTTATTTTGTTTCCCTTCTTTATTGTATTGTGTCTTTATTATATCTTGAATTCTCTAATATTTATCATTCAATAATTCATGCACCACATTAACCCTATTTAACCTGAATTTACTGGCCATAAGCCACAGTCCGTAAACGCGACATAAAACCGCTCATAAAATTTACGCCGGCAGCGATTTTGTACAGATATTAACCTTACCAAAATAGAAACAATGGAAAAAAAGGCAAAAATAAGCGGCAGCGCATTCAAATTACTATTCAGAGGAATAATAAAAAAATATCTTGCAAATTATATATTATAGTCGTAGTCGTCATCAGGTGTTGCAAATATCTCAAGTAGTTGCTGATGGCAATTTGCCAATTATTGGGGTAAGAAAACTTGTTTCACCAGCAACGAGTACTCGAAAAGAGAGTGCTTTATTCGTATATACCCTGTATGTCCTATTCTAAATAGAATTCAAAGTAAGTACAACTAAAGTAAAATTAAGGTTTCATATAAATGTTAAGTGCACATAATGCTAAATCGTCAATTATAAATTCTGTGTTTATTATTGCAATAGAAATGGGGCTATTCAAAGGAATTTCTTACTTCAATGCTCTGTACATTTTCTGAATATTCTTGCTAGGAGTATCCATGATTTGCGCGCAGCTGTTGGCCAGGCTTACGGATGCCGGAGAATCAGAATACAAAGAAACACTTACGGCAAACTATGCAATTAAAAATGCCTTTTGAGGGAGGCCCTTACTGGGGCAGCCCTCATTGTGCATACGCCCCGTTGAACGTTAGGAAATTAGCCACAACGGCCGATGTTGCCGTTGCCGTGGCCGTTTCTGTCGTTCTGCGTTCAGCTCCTACTCGAACATGTACGAACCTGCAAGATAGCTTCTATGCTAGGTTTAGGTTTTGCAATCAGCTGATGTTTCGATTTAATTAAATTACCGCACATACCTAGACCCAGATAGTTTCAAAAAGCTGCTGCAGTCTTGCAGAAAAAGTCAATACCGCAGCGAATTAACTACCATTGTTTTTTTTCTTTTTTTTGGCTCTCTATAATTTTTTCTTTTATGCTTTAAGCATTGCCAAAGACAATGAAGCCAGCCAAACAATTGCAGCTGCCGTCCTATCGTCGTATCTTGAGAAGACGACGCGAATGTCCCAAATATATTTGTGCATATTTTGTGCATATTATGTCTGCCATCAAAACCGCGGCATTTTTCCAAGTCTGCATTATTGTTATTATTATTATTGTTAGCACATTCGTTGGTGGTAATGAGAATGCAACTAATGATGCAGATACGGAATCTAGTTAATTACTTAAGTATTGTAGCTTTGGTAAGTGTTTATCTTGCATTGAAAAATCATGTGGCTGTGGTTTGTTAGGGTATTCAAATACCCCAAATACCTGACAATCATCGGGCGTGCAATTGGGCAATCGTTCACACTTCAATCGTCATCAGCCTGTGGGTTGACTATGGCCAGAATCTGAACCCGAATCACAATCCGAATCAGTCGTAATCAAAGCCAGCATTGGCCTATGTGTCTGCCGCCTGGATGCTTCTCCATTGGAAAATTACACAGATTCTGTCGACAGACAGGCAGCTGCCATTGGCTTTATGGCAACGATGGCGGCTCCATCAACAAAATCATCAGCCAAATATCAAACGATGCATATTTTATCTCTGTCATTTGAAATTCAAAAGCGTGCCGAGGTTCGAGCTTCAAGCTTCGAGCTCCGAGCTTTCGGGCATTCGAGCTGCGGATGCGTTTGACGTCCATCATTTTCGCGTTTTTCTTCTCGTGCGAAAATGAGCAGCTGAACTGGGGAGCTGGCATATTAAAACCAGCATACCCTCCATTACAAACTATTGCTGTGGCTTTTTCTGCATCATTGTTTTTGCCCATACACCATCGACGATAGACAAAAATGAACATGTTTAACATGTTCGGCAGGCAACTCAACCATTTGGTTCTGTGTCTCTGTCTGTCTGTCTGTCTTCAACGATTGCCTGGCGGCGGGAGCCTTGCCATATAGTATGATCTGGTTTTTGCATGCCTGTTCAAGTCAACTGTAAAGGTTAGTACTCATCACCGGTCATAGTCTACTTTTGGGCGTGTCGAGCATGGTTAAAAAAAGAAGGGAACCAGAAAACCGAACCGAATAGTGAAAAGTCAAAAAGTTACAAGCGGCAAATTACACGCGTCTGGCAAGCGACTACCTAGACTCCCCATTCTCCGTTGTAGTCTCCAGCACCTTTGCTAGTTATCTACTTGGCAGCCCAGACACCCAGACATTAAAAAACACACAAACAGAGCGAAGCAGAGCAGAGCAGATAGACAGACAGACAGACGACGGTATACATAGTATCCGAGTGTCGCACCAACAATTTAGCACGCCCTTTTTTTTTGATTCCCCCGGCACCACTGGCACTAAAATAATAACTCAAAAACGGATTGAGATATTAACCAGTTTTTGCATTAGATTAATATGACCCATACCTATTATGATTATAAAAATTGTGGGCGTGGCACCTCCGCTTAAAAAAAAAAAAACAATTTAATATTTTCAGATTTTAAGAGTATTATTTTAATACAGAAAAACATATTGTATTTGTATTTAACCATTGTGGTGTCAAATGTGGGCGTTACGCCCTTAGGAACATGTTAAAAAAACAAGTACATGTGCCCTGCAGTCCTGTGATGTGAGATAATTAATTTTATATGAAATGTAAAATATAGTCCGCACAATACACACCATTCAAAAACTTCGAAGTCTTCGTTTTCCAATTTAATATTGAGTGGGAATTCTATTAGATTCATTTCGGGAAAACTGCATGTATCCTCCATCTCGCTATTTGAATTAATTGAGCATTCCAATAGCTGCAAAACTTCGAGGGAAGATACATTTTCTTTTGTCACGAATTCTCTTATGCAAATTTACAGAAGAAATAATTGGATCAGAAGAATCCATTGCACGCTGGAACACGTCTGTAAGTTTGATTCCTATTACATTTTCGGACGTGATGCAAAGATCCTCCTTATAATATTTATTTCGGGATTCGACCCCTTCCTCTCAAAATATTCAATAGAAGAACAGTATTTTGAATAATGTCACTGAATGAATTAAAATTTTATGGACAGTTGCGGTCATTGGCAGCCAAGGGTATTTGTCAATGATAACTTCTGCGTTCTAAAACAAAAGGCTTCAAATTTCTTATTTCATTGGCAGTGACATGAAAGACATATCAAATTCGTAAATTTCAATGACCTGCTCGTTGATGCCAGTGATGCTAGAAAAGTTGAGGATCCTAAATGCACGTCGAGCGTTCCTCATTGTACTTAAATCCTCAAACTTTCGGTTGATAAACCAACAAAGTTGGTCAAAACCCTAATTTTTTTCGTGAAGAACCTCTCTTATCAGTTTCCTCAACAATTTTCCATTTCTTCATGTCACATTTATATCACCAATGCACACCACTTCTCGAACAATTCTGAGTTGGCATATTTAGGTTATGGTCTAAAATTAAAATTTAACGAAAGTGGTTAAGTGGCTTTATAACTTCCAATTGAAAAGATTAAATAATCTACATAAAACATATATTACATGGATGGACTCCGGGACTCACTTAAACTCTATTTAAAAATGAGGGTTGCCAGAACATGTACTTTAGGTTACTCACATTTTTACTTTTTAAGGAACAACACAAGTTATTTCTACATTTCACAATCACAAACACGTAATACAAACCCCACGATTAAAATTCATTCAAAATGTATGCGAACTGCCGATATTTTATTAAACAGTTGAAAATTGGGTTGGTTTCATACAATACAAGCACTGCAGCGGGAAACGCTGCATTCAGCATGGCTGCGTAGTGGCAACATTGCGGATTTTTGGTACGCCATTGACAATTATCTATTGTTAATAGGTGGCGCCAAAATTATTTATTAATGGACTTTCAGAAAATGGGTTTGGCCAGAAAACGGTCAAATTCCCCATAGTGCCGTTAAGTCTGCTTTATTTGCAACATGCTTTGCCCTGTCTCCTTTCTCCTGTCTCCTAACTTCTCTTCTCTTTTCAATCTTAAAGGGATTATGCTGTTACTTTAAAGGGAACAAGTGAAAGTTATAGCGCAATATGCTTGTACGCTGAAAAACCCAATTAAAATAGGTATTACATGAAAATACACTTTAAATATTTCGAATTCTTTTTAAATGTAAAAATAATAATATATACTATCCTACTTCGATTCCATTTCATGCACATATTTACAGATCATCAGATATAATCAGACGCAGCTGTCATCCACGCATATAAAATCGGAATTTGGGGATTGTGTAAACGAGAACTAGTCCAAAAAAATGATTGCATCCTATTTATTTTCTTGATACATTGTGAAGTGGCTCTGTTTTTTTTTTCTGCTACTGATTTAGGTGTACTTGGAGAGCAGCTGTTGCCAGATGAGGCCATATCATATGTGTGCATGGGTGGGAATTTACTTAAGTATGTCTTTGCAACACACACACACACACATACAAACACACTTCTAGATATATTACACACGTCTCTTAAGTGTCTTTGATTATTTGCAATTTGTTCGAATTGGGACTTTGCTTTGCTACTTCATACTGACTGACTGACTGACTGACTGACTGACTGACTGACTCACTGACTGACTGACTCGCAGGAAGGCTTTCGATATGAAAGTTATGTAATTGTTTTTGTTACCATTGACGCCAAGTGTTGCCAAATTGTGTATTTGCCAGAGACTCGAGTAGTTTTTGGCTGTTGGGTGGTTAAGTGGTTTGTCAACCCTCTTGCTTTTTATACCCTGTACCCATGGCATAGAGAGTAGGTGAAGTTTGAGCAAATCGAATCTATTAGATCTCTGAACTTATAAGATATAGAGAGGATCATCTGTAAGTATTCAAATACTTCTGTCAAGTTTATGAATGTGGCGTTCTGTACTTTAAGCAGATACAATCTATTTCAAGTTTTAAAGCAACTACAATATCTGACATGTCATAAACGGCAATTCAGCCACACACACATACACACAAGTGCTCGTACTTATGCATACATAACTCGGAAAGGAAAACCGCTTGATAAAAATTCAGCTAAGCTGCCATTGCCCGGAAGAAAAATGACAGCACAGAGCAAAATTCACAGAGCGTGTCCATCAGCCCCAGAGTTGCCATGGCCAGAACATGTGCTCTATGCATCCTTATAAACAAATTTGACATATAACAAGCTTAACTTGTTGTCCTTTGTGCGGGCTTTTGTTTCACTCGTAATTTGCCTTTGCAAGAGGAGGGTCAAAAGCTTAAATGATTTGTTTGCAGCTGATTTATGTAGGCTTAGGATATCTGGACAAAATCTGAGCGAACATTTCCTAGCTGAAGAATCTATTATAAATCAACTTGAAAATGATAGTAATGCTCAATAAATTAATTATGCCATTTTTATTCTTCATATTGTTAGTTAACCTTTAATTTATTTACGATTCTTAGTTTATTCATAAAATTTATTAGAAAAATGATTTATTACACCTATGTATTATATTGAATGCTGTTATTCTCTTGGTTGATACTCACAAGCAATACAAACGATTTGAACGACATCATTTTGTTGAATTTATAATTAAATGGCGTTGAATTAGTTCCACTTTGAATATGTTTTATTTGTAGAACGGCGCTATATTGATAGTAAATAAATGTTGATAATTAATAAAATAGTTCTTGTTTAATAAGATATTCTTTTATTATTTGGAATTCACTTTCAATTACAAAAATAGTCAATTTCATCAATTATGATTTTATTCGATCATAGATACATTATTCTTAAACACTTTTATTACACACAGATGTACGTACACACACTTGAAGTGTCCTTTTCGAGCACTGAACGCCTCTCACTTTCAACTGAACCAATTGTCTCGAATGTCTATTGTAATGTGCAATTGTTGTTGATGCCACAGAGCACAAGTACCGCGCAAAAGTACACGTTTTGAATTAGGTTAGACAATGGAGATGCGCTTGCTTTTTATAATCAACGCGCAGTCGCAGCAGCCAGCGATGCTCTCGTCGACAACGACATCGACAGCGACAGCGACTGCGACTGCGGGCCGAGGCAGTGGCAGAGCCAGTGGCAGAGCATCAGCTGCGAGTTCGCGTTGCCAACTGCATTGAAAAGCAACGAAGAGCTGTACAATCTCAATAGGAACAACAACAATTGAGGCAGGTTCAAAGCGTCGAACTTCTAGATCATCTTCTTACCTTAGCATCTCTCTCTTTCTCTCTCTCTCTCTCTCTCTCTCTCTGTCTGCCTCTTTTAGAATGACTCAACAGTAATTGAGACTGAGAGCATTAAGCTCTTTGCTGCTCAGCACTGAGAGCAGAGCGACGACTGTTGATGTGAAAAATGTTGCAGATCATCAACAGCAACAGCGACAGCGACAGCCGCCGAAACAATTGTTGAAACTGATGATGTTGATGTTGATGATGATGATGATCAAATGACGAGTTGATAAATTAACCAACCAGCGAGTTGTAGCTTGCGGATGTATAACAAGTTGCTTGGATATAATTTTTTTTTGTATTAGTATTGTTAAATGTTTTTTACCCAAGCATTAGCTTTTGCCGTAGGCTTCATCAGCTGCTGAGACTTGTAAAAACGCCCGCAATGACTTCATTAAATGCACAAAATTTGATATTTAAATTTGATGATGCCTGCCTTTCAATTCTGTCCCTCTGACGCCCTCTTGCAACTGATACCGCAACTATTCCTTCCGTCTGCCCATCTCGAAAATGTCATTGTGAATGTCAGATGAGTGCTTGGCCATAGTTGTGTTTTTGTTGTGTTGGGCGGCCTGCCCTTTGAGAAAGCTGCAGATCCCGAGAACATTGAGAGCCCCAACAAGTTTCAACCGAAACGTGACAAAACCTGGTGAGTGAAAATTGCACAATCTGTGTACGTGTGCACGTAGAGATTTCTACATACTCCTCCTCCTGCTCTTCCTGCATTTGTTTGATGCCAAAATTCAATCTATGACGTGAGGTTCATGCTAAAAATCATAACTTATCTATTGCCTGGTATATAGTTTTGTCGTATCGTCTAGAGGGTTGATGCAGTGCAAGAGCCAACTGACATCGTGCATCACATCATGTAGCAAACAGTTCCGTTCCGCAATCTCTTCAAAATCAAAGACCTGCACTTCCTTATGTCAAAAGTTCAGGTGCGTAAGTACAACATATGTACAGACAGATGTAGTCAAAAAACATCTTCTTCAAATACCAATTAACCTTGGAATATTGGGCAAAAAACGAAAACAAAAAGATACAAATAAAATAAACCAAAACGAATTTGATGTACCAGAGACAAGCAAAGATTAAATAACAATTAAAAGCAATCTATTTTTGATTACTGATTTTTGTGGCTGTTATAATTTTATTGCCCACTTATGAAGCGAGAGTGTGTGGTTCGTTGAGGTTTCAAAATAATTATTAATTTCAGCTGAATCTGCCTAGTCGAAGAGCGTATACCTTAACCATGAAAATCATAAAATATATAAACAATTTGAATGACATTTAATCAGTTTAATCGGTCCCGGATTGTGTGCTGTAGAAATAGTAAATAATAGCAAATGATGATAATGATACGTATAACTACTTTTATTTTATTAATGTATATAGGGTATAATGAGAAACAAAACATTAATGCTCGCATATATTATATTTATACCATAACTTGAGCTTCTTTGATTTCCGTGGTACTTGAGTTTTGTGGTATTGTACATGAAAACTAGCTGACTGTCAAACTGTCATAATAACATAATACCCGTTAACAAAGCAAATTGTAAACTAAACCCGACCAGACTCGAACAGTCCCAAGATAGTTGAAAATACCCGAGCCCGAGTCCGAGCCCGAATCCAACCCGTGCCAAGTGCCAAGTGCCGAAGTAACGAAATTTCTTGGAGCATCACTTGAAGTTGGTGGAGTGCATTTTGTGGTAGCTGCGATTACGAAAAGATTATTTAAAATGTAATTAGAGCAAATGGTATTTGGTCTTTTATATAAGTGCGGGTAATAATAAACATTTTCGATACAAAACTAAGTACAAACTTGACATCAATTCGCACTTGGGCAACTTTTGTTACCCGTTACCCGAAACTTTGAAAGGGCCGCTCGCTGACAACGCTGACGTTGCCGCTGCTGTTGCAGTTTTTCAAATCCCATCATTTGTCAAGTGCCAAGACGCTGACGAAGTCAACGCCATTCGATTGTGGTGGGTGGGGACTGTGGCAAAGTCCCAAAAAACTTAGCATCAACTTCTCTGTACAATGCGAACGTCTCGACGTCCCGTAATTAATAACGTGACGTACTTAAGGCTGAAACGGAAGCTAACAAAATAGCTGAAACAGTCAAAACAGAGCAGATGTGCCACCGACAAATAAAATGTTCAAAAATTCGCTAAAATATGTTGCTGATGACATTTTAAATTTGACGTTCCTTATTGTTGTTATTATTGGTTATTGAATCGTTGCGGTGTTGCACAAATTAACATTTAAAAGAATAGACAAAAATTCTGCATTCGGTCACCAGTCACTGAAGCATTTAAAAATGCTGTATACCCTGTAACAGCAATGAAATGAGTTGTTTGATTATAATGAAAGACATATTTAGATGTTTAGTTGCTTACAGAAAAATGTTGATATGTTTACATTGTACATTTACATTTACCAGCGATATTTGGGTTTTAAGTTAATTAAGTAATATGATATTAAACAAGTATAAATAACTTTTATTTACTTATAACTTAAAAATATTGGTTTATTTTGTAAACTATTCTATGAATAGATTTTGGGTATCTGGCAGTAGAATACTGTAAACTTATTTTTAAATACAGCAACATTTTGGATTTCCCGCGACTTTGTTTTTGCGCATTTCGTGCAACATTTAGGCGAATCACCTGTTGAATGTTGTTGTAGTTGTTGTTGTTGTCTTTGTTGTTTTTGCCGAGGATGGAATAGAAGCCCCGAATAAAATCCACATCGATGCGGGCGCACCTATTTCGGTTTAAAATGAGTGAATTAGAATAGCCAGCATTGTAATTGACGCGTTTATTGCCAAAAGCGATAGTTACTCCTACTATTGTTGTTGTTGCTCCAGTCGATGCTTGTGGTTGTGGCTTTAATATTGGTAGTAATGTAATGTTGGTAATGTTGGTATTGGTTTGGGTTAGCTGCTGTGGCGTTTGGTGTGAGAAGTGGTTGAAATCAAAGCGGCAGAGGTCGCCGTCCAGATGCGCCAGGTGATTTGCATATTTTCGTGAGGAGTGGCAGATTACCTTTTACAAATGGGTTAAATGCTTTTTAGATCTTAACAAGTAGTAAGAAGAATTCACAAATACTGGGAAATTCTAAAAATGTCTTAACAAATGCAAAGGTAAGAATCGATTAAATGAGAAGAAGACGAGAGTTATAATATTGTCGCAGATTGTGGGTTTCTTTTACTGACATTAATGACATTAAACAGTTGACCCCAAAGTTAATTATTTTTGATAAATTGTGTAACTGATCCAGCAGGCCCAGGGTATCCCTTCATCGCGCAGCTCAACGAGAGCTAGTTTATCTAATGGAAATTTTCCCTCGCTGTTCTTTTCTTCAGACAAATTAATTGATTTTTTTCACACATTTTTAGCTAGCTTCATTTTTCGCTTCCATTCTCATTGTCCTCAATGGCTGAGTCTTCGTCTTGAGTCGCTGCACTTCTGTTCATTGCACCCAAAAGTTGTGGAAAAACTTTGCACCTAACATAAATCACATTTTAGCACCGCCCAGTAAACAGCCACGCCCCTTTGGGCCGCATCCCTTAGAGTGTCGACTGCATTTGCATTTGCATATTCCAATTTCACATTTAATCAATTTAACGCACATACGCGACTCCGAGAGGACGACTCCAGTGTCCGGAGTCTGGAGTTTTGAAGCGCGCTCCTGAGTTCCTTGTTGCTTTCCCCTCCCCCCTTTCCAGTCTTCGTCCCCGTCTTGCTGTTCCTGTGATTGCTCTACGTTCTCTACCACGATAAAGGCGGCGACTGCTGCCTTTCACATCATTTATCCTTGTTTGTTTTTATTTAGCAACCTACAGGAAATCACGACATTCTCCTGCTGTTACTAAATGCGATTGAGAATTCTCGTACCAGTCTTGAGTGATTGAGCCGTAACCTGCGTTGACTTGTTTACGTTGTTTATTCCGTAGTTGCATAGATACTTTGTGATGCTCTTGTTGATCTTGATGTTGTTGTCAGTGGCACATGAAGTCATCCCCATCTGACTGACAACTTAAAGCAAACGCAGTGCAAAAACAGTTTAAATTCTTCAGATCTATTTAATTCTCTGTTGTAAGCAACACTACTTGTGGTGTTTCTGGCCTAATGTTCTCATGCCTAATGACATAACTTAAATAACGATCATTTAGAAAGGCCCATCTGCACCCATATATCAGAAACAGACAATGACAAGCCCCCAGCAAAGTTTCCAAACCAATTGCCATGTCCACATCGCGATGACTCCTACCGCATCGGCTTATCGATAGCACTTGTGCCCCGGGGCCACAGTTGGCTCCATAACTTGGCAAAAGAGCTGGCTAAAGTCAGTAAAAGGAAATAGAAAATCTAAAGCATTTAACTTGCAATGACAGCACGCCAAACTCAGTAGCTAATGGTCACAACTTATCGTCAAACTTAAATGTGATTTTATTATCGCAGCTAAAAGTTTTTATACCCTCTACCCATCGATAATGCGAATACGGGATATTAAAACTTAGTCCAAAATATACGTTGCAGACGCATTGAAGTCTCGATCACAGACACAACACTAGACATTACAAATTTTGGTATTAAATCGGTTAAATATGTTGTTGTCAGAGACCTCAAAGTTCTCACTTGTTATTGTTCTCATACGCCACGCAGAAAGCCCACAAAACTGGGCGTGGTCTGAGAGTTTTTCAAGTGCCAGACGTGTGGGCGTTGCATATATTTTTTTTATGGCCCCCGACTTTTTTTTACCACGGTTGATGTGCTGTTTTTATATAAATATAATAACCATAATTCCGTGTGTAATTATAATGCACTTGGTTCTCATGGTTGGGGTTTTGTTTTGTTTTCGGATCAACCTTCACAAGTATTTCTGTTGCACTCTTAATACTTATTTAATTAAGCCAAAAATTGCTTAATTATTTATGTAATACCATTGCACAATAATCTGTTGCACTCAACATTGATTGTTGCAGTTGCTGCTGCGATTTCTGTAATATTTCGATGTTGATTTCAGCTTCAGTTTGACCTGGCAATTAATGTCAATCACTCGGCCCCTATATGAGAAGTGCAGTCATTAGCTCAATTGAGATAAAGAAAAAACCGCAGAGTTATTTATTTATTTATGACTTTATCTTGAGTTTAAGTTCTAAATCAGTTGAAATGATTTATTCAATTAAAAATAAGTACAGTCAAACTTCTGTTTGGCGAATAGTTGAATCGAATATTAGAGTTGAGATTCGTTGCAGGATTTAAGTAAATTAATTATACTTATCAGAATTTTCGAAAGAGAAAATTGAATTAAAAACTCTTATATAATAACCGTAGTAATGTACCTTTATTAGTGTACATGATGTTCAGCTTTGCATTTGGCCAAAAGTAAGTTGGCCTTTAGAAACATTTTCATGCTTAACAGTTGCACTGTATGCCACCTAAATTGGCTAATGAGTGCCGCATCTTGAAGCACCATTAAACCGATAAAAATAAATAACTCAAAACATTAAAAAATACAACAAATTAAAAAGCAAAAAATAAAAATAAATGAAATCCAAAATAAAAACAAACGAAGAAAAAATGCCAAAGACTCCACATTGGCAATGGCAACGAGTTAAAGGTGCGGATGTTGTAGCCGTTGACTTTGAATGCAGTCGTAAAGTAGCAAATTGGCAACGACAGAAACAAGCCAAGAGAACAACTAACAACTAACAACGAACAACGAACATTGAGACAATCTGTTGATACAGGTACACAAATTTGTTTCTACAATTGTTGCCAACATTGAACTTTAAATGGTAGCAACAAAACCACATGTGATTGTGATTGGGATTCCAATTGCGCGATTCCATGACTATGACGGCGATTCTCGAAATATTTTTGTACAGATTGTGAGGATATCAAATTTGAAAGCTATGCCAAAGGCTTGGTACCGGAACAGCGAGCGAAGCCACCTCAATGATTTGGCATAAAAAACGTTTAATTTTGATTTTGATTTCGATTTCGATCTGATTTTCAAGCAGAAATTAATTAAAAATCGAATTGAGGCATGCATGAATAGTGTAGTGTACAATCAAGCGGTAAATGTCGAGTGTCGGACACCTTGACTCTGCAAACCAAGTGCCTCTTTATAGCCTTCATTCATGATGAATGATGTTCGGCTCGAATGGCAAACCGCTTACAAATTTGCCTTAATTTAGATTGAAGGTTTAACTTGTGACTTTCCTTCATAATTTACTACAAACAGTATTAATTATGCTCTTGATTAACAGGATGGGTTCAATTTAATACTTACTATTTGTATTTTTTATATGCATTTTAATATCTTCTCCACTCTTATCAAATTTCAATGCGTTCATAGGTTTTTTTAAATGTGCCTTTTTAGTATGGTAATAAATTCACGATCGTTTAACAGGAATGCTATCAACATTTTCACGAATGTGAAAAACAACTATCGTTAAATATTAATAAAATCGGATAGGAAACTCGAAGGTCAGCGACAAGGCTTGCATTTGTTTTTAGATTTAATTGAAATTTTTGACACACGCATTTAACGCACAATAACATTGACAAGAAGGCATTGAGCAATTAAATACAAAACATAAAAGTTGAATTATGGATGCAAGTGCGACGCATCTGCCATTTGAAGGTTTTCCTAGTCTCCTCTCCATTAAATGTTGTTCAATTTTTCAAATAGCTACCGGATGCGCTGGTCCCTTCCCCATCCCCTTCCCCTACCCTTTGGTCTATGGGGTGCATCGTATTTCGAAAGTGCCGCTTGCAACATTTATCAACAATACATATGATGATGATTCGAAATGATTAACTATTTCAATGCTTGCTAATAAACTTGTTTGCACACTTAAAATGAATAGTTAATTGATTTGATTTTGCAACAAATTGAAAATTCACAGCATTTTTGCTTTTGTATTTATTGCATTGGTGTGCTTTGTTTTCTTACTATGAAATAATAATTTCATTATGGAATCCAAGTATGGGGAACTATACGTGACTCTTCCGTTTTATCAGCATTTAATTTAGTTCCAAATTATCTGTATAATTATTAAACAATGAGTGAGTCGAACAACACGTAACATTCAGATAAAAAATGCATACATAGAATATAAAAAACATTAACATTTTTATTTTAAATTATAAATAAAGTCTATGTGTGGAGAAAACAAAGTGGTCAAAATGTTAATGAAGTTAATGAAAATATGATAAATTAGACAATACAGTGTAAATAAAGCTATAATTAATATATATTGGGAATTCATTATTCTTTACCAGATTCATAAAGGAAAATAATAACCAAATTAAAACACTTTGCTCATCTTTCGACTCGACTAAAATTATAGCTATAAATAACACATACTTTACTCGTATTCATATTCGTATTCATTTTCACTGATTGCACATTACCCGATTGCAGTTTGGGTTGCTTGCTTTAGAAGTTGATTTCCTGTTCCATTTTTACCATATTAGTGCCTTGATTTTCCGCTCTCGAAACTAACGTCCGCATGGAAGCCCGTATCGTCAGCATGATAAATCACGTTCTGGATGCGTCCATCTGGCAATAAAATGTGATATTGACCGCGTGTCACGCCGTGCGAGTCTCTATTCTGTTTGTGGCCAAAATCGTTGCCGGTATGGAAATCACGTATGCGATAACCAAAGGCATACTTTGAGGCATACTGCAGCTGTAATGAAGAGAGCACACCACAAGGCGCCGTAGGTTAGTTGGAAGTCAGTTTCATGATTGGATATATATATTGTATATATATAAGTGTTTACACATACGAGTATACGACATAGATATGCGATAGACAATTCGTGCGCATGCCGAAAATCGAAAATGTATTATTCACGCTGTCGTCTGCAGAAAAGTCGGGAAACTGGCGACTGGCGACTGGTGACAACTTTGCGAAACAGCGACAACACTGGCAAATACCCAATGGAAATTCTACTTATTCAAATAATGAATGCAATGATGTTCTAGACTTCCTAATAAAGGATTAAAATCTTTTAAATAATATTTTAAACATTGCTACACATTTCTACATTCTAGAGGTACCAAAAATCTTTCCATAGGGAATATTTAATATATATAGAATAGAAGAGAAGACAATAGATATGCAGAGTGCTCGGCTGACTGACTGACTGGCTGATGGCTTGTGACTGCCATTCAGCTGGCGCTTTTGTAATGCATGTGATTGTAAATTGTATTGAGGCAGGCGAGAGCGTAATGAAATTTGCAACAATATATAAAGCAGCGCAGCGAATGCGCCAACATCACTTCCATTTCGCTCAGTTGTTGCTTTCCCTTTCCCTCTTCTGCCTGCTCTTGCCCATCAGCAACTGTCACTTAGGGCGCTGCACAGATTTGTTTTTGTATACAATATGTTATCCCGAATTTCAGAGTTGCCTTTTTATTGTAAGTATTTCGCTGGCAAACATTTCAAGATGAAATAAAATATTTTGTGCAAATTCCGGCATATATATATGTGTATGTGTGTGTGTACGTGTGTGTGTGCGCTTCCAATTCTATTCACTTTGGAGCTGGGAATCTCGATGTTGACTCGACATTGTCACAACTTTCGCTACATGTTTTGGGCTGCTTTTGTGGTTTTTACGGCCTAGAGATGGAGGCGTGGCAAAACTTTGTGATATGTTAATGAGTTGTAAATTAAGTTTAATTAAGTTACATTGTTGTTGCCGACATTTTTCTTGTCAACGGAGGCAAGTGTGCGGGGAAACTCGGAAGTCCCATACAAAGAATTGCGAGTTTTGGCAGATTTATGTGTTTTGAGGTTTTCTGCAGGATGGAGAACTTGTCAAGTTGTCTTTGGTGTGTAAAAACATTTGAACAACTCACTCAAACAAGTCTTAGCTAGATCACATCCAAGAGATTTGCTTGCGAGAGGAAGTCTCCAACAAATGAAGACATCCGAAGCTTTAAGGCTTAGATTTACAAAAAAATATACATGTTTGGCGAGGATTGCTGCTTAAAAACCTTCAACTACTCAGCAAACATAATATATTAAGTGAATGATTTATATGTCTGCTTGCTCTATACTCCTTTATCAAATTTTTTCAGTAAAAACTCAACTACAGCCACTTTCAATTAAGAAAAATATACGCTTCAATAATTGGTCAACATTGTGTTTACATTTTTATCGTAATTTTCTGAATGCAATGAAAAAAAAAGATTTCGATATGCTGCATGACAAGTCTAAAAAACGGCGAGTCTTTCATTAATAACACTGCAAAATGTTAATAGATTTTCGCCATGCAAAGCAGCTGCTCAGAACCCAATGTATATTTTGTGCTAACAGGAAAGAGTTGATTGCCGAAGTCCAAATACACTTATAATTTTATTTGTTGTCAGTAGCCGAAATAAAATTCAGTAAATATCGAATTACTTAATAATTACCAAAAGTTGTATTTAATTTATTAAGATTAAATCAGGCAGGCAGATTTAGGATATAACTATAATACACTTTGAAAGGGTATACGATTGTAAAAGAGTGTAGTTAGAATATGCAGATTTTCTATGGTTTTTTTATGACAAGTAATTCATTACGGGCGCTGCAGACTTATAATTAAATTGCAAATTAAATTTGCTTAAATGTACATAATTTCAAGGGAGATTGCAATCAATGCTGGCTGGTCTAAGCACATTATGAAATTGAAAACTGGACTTGTTTCATCACTTGATCAATGTTTGTTCTTTGTTGGAAGTGTTGGTGCAATGACCAAATCACATCACGTGCCATATTAAAAATAGTTCCAACGTACACATATCTTTGGTGCCAACTGTATGGCAACATTCCCCTGATGATGCTGATAGCCAATACGAATGAAAGCAACAAGCTGCAACGATGACAATGCAATTTTGCTTGACTGTAAATTGAGTTGCCATTAGATGCAGACACCCGGGTGTAGACATTGTAATATTCTTGCCGGCAGGACATCGAGCATTAACATTCACATCCCTAGTTTTACAAAAATATGACAAACAGTTGGTCTGGTTCCCCTCTCACTGGTCGAACACGATATTTGAAAGACATTGCTAGAGACTTGGACATTTTTCAGGCACTTTGAGCTACACATTTTGCATTTAACACGTTTCTCCAAAAGTGCTAGCGAATTGTGAGCCGAGTCGAGTGCAAAATGCAATTTGAGGCCATAATACGTGAGTTCGTTTAGTTTTTCTCAGTTGAGTGCGGGTGGACAACCGACGCAGAAGTTCGAGTACGGGTACAGTGGAACTCAGTTTTTTTTAGCCTTGTGAAATGCCACTATTTATTACGTACTTTGACTGTGCTGCATGTGCTGCATACTTTTATATACCTGACAAATAAGCACTGGAGTTCAATTAGAATACAGGTTGTTATCTTTTAATCGAAATTTTCTACTTTTCTTTTTTAATACAGTTGCGTACAATTTAATTAAAATTTTAATTCATAAAACTTTGTTCGTGTTTGCACAATGTTAACTTTTTCTTATTTAATTTTGCAATGTGAATATTATCACAGCTAGCTGTTTGTCTAGATCAGCCTAAAAGTATGTGATGGCAATGGCAAATTGGCATGCCAAGCAGCTTCTGTCCGCTCACAACTTTTTGCAAAGTGCTACGCAGTCGAGATGTTTGTGTTGTGGAGACTATTTTCTTCTCATTCCACAGCGAACTCTCCAGTCATAGAATAATAAGTTCCACAGCAACTTTTGGTAACTGGACGCGTTTTTTGCACGAATCCACTTGTTTTTGCCAATCTGCACGGAAAAGCGCGCTGTAAGTGGCCAACGGAAACAGAGGCGATGATTGCTAACGTTTTATTGCAAAAGGCAGTGCGGAGATGGGAAAAGGGAGGGATGTTGTTTGTTGCTGAGCTATTTCTTTGACGCACTGAAAATTATATGGCACTTGGAGGCGTTTGTGCTTTTATTTCTTTTGTTTTGCATATAATCAGCATTGTTGTTGATTTTCATTATGTTCTCTGGATTTTTCTCGTTTCAGAAAGCTGCCTCTTTGGACCATTAATCTGACCGTTTGTTGGCCACAGCGTCGCCCCCTTGAAATCACTTGGCTTTTATGCTGCCAGCGGCTTTTGATAGCCGCCTCGTCTCCCTCTCTTGATTTGTGTGCTGATTGTGGTTAACTGATTGCCGGTTGGCCGGAATCTAAACCCCACTCATCGGAACTCGTTCTCATCATTAGACTGACAAGCCTGCGTAGGGCTTGATGATTTATGTAGTCCACTAGTTAATTAAATTTGTTGTAATGCTGATGAATATCCTTGCTCCAGGACTTGTAGAGTTTTATGCCCGAGCTCTTGACTAAATTTAAATTCAAAGTTGAGCAACTTAAAAGGGGATTTGAAAATACTTAACAATCGAAACCGATTTTCTCGGAGAAAACGAGAGTTACACAATGCTTTCAATAGTTTTCACTTTACCTATTTCTGTGTTGCATTTATTCATTTGCACTCGTAACGGATTGAAAGTACTCAAACGGTTAGTGCTTAATACTAAGTCGTGTTGGTAACTAACTTAATGTGTATAGCAATCCCAGTGCATTTTCTATTATTCACACAATTCGTTTAAGCGCAGCAAAACATTCCGTAACCGATGCCGAAAACCTTGAGGGACAGCTGGAAAGCACAGGAAAACACCTAGATTTAGGAGGATTCCAGGGGAGGGGCTGGAGGAGGCGCAGGAGCTGGAGCAGGAGCAGGAGCAGGAGAAGGGGATTCCATGGCAGATGTGCATCAGTGGCAATTGCTCCAGCACCAAACAGAATGTTCATTTAAAATTGAACAAGTGTTGGCTTGGTTACACACACTACTCCACACACACACCCACACACACACACACACACACACACACACGTATTCATAGTCACCACAGAACACCGGTCGGTGTGGAGCTGAAAACAAGCCAAATCGCATTTAAATGGAAATAAATGTTGTGTCCAAACAATTTACAAAAACCAATTTTACAATGTAAGAGTTGGCGAATCAACCCTCGCGAGTGTGTCGGTCTGTGCGTGTGTGTGTGTGTGTGTGTGTGTGTCGCTTGTACCTGATCCCGTACCGTGCTCAAGAGTGGACAAGGAATATTCCGGTGTTCATCCTGATGTTGGCGTTGATGTTGACGTTGGCATAATCGTTGGCAACTCTGGGCCTTTTGCCTGCCACTCTGCCTCTGCCACAGTGCCACACGGCAGTCATTGACACAATTGTCTGCAACGTCACAGTCGAAAAGTTTTACATGCAATTATGAGGCAATGTGAGGACTCGAACACATTCCTAGTTTCAGTTGCAATTCTGTCCTCACAAATGTGTTGCATAATTTCGAACGAGGCATGAGGCAAACATTTTAAATGCATATTTTCAGTGGCACAAAAAAAGAAAAAGTATTTCGCACATCCACACAGTTTTTATGGTTCGCTTGTTAGCAATTTCCGTCAGAATTATGATCAGAAGAAGTGTTTGAAGCTAAGAGGTGGAGTTAACCGAGTCATGACTAAGGGGTGGGTATGGGGGGACATACCATACATATATCTAACCAAAATTGAGTTATCAGTTTGTTGGCTCTGCCAGCAATGTGCTCGGGCTGATTGCGTGGCAGCTGCTGCTGCTGCTGCTGCCGCTGCAGACCAACAAAAAAATACAGATAAAATGCGTCCAAGCAAAGACATGACAGAGGAGCAGGCAAAATGACAAACTACGTGATTTTTATGCGAATGTGACTGTCAATATAGTACATGGGGTGAACAGAGGGAGGAACCGAGACCGGCGGGAATGGCAATGGGAATGAAAATGCCATGTCTTTTTCTTAACTTTTTCTCTGCTTCTGCTTCTGCAAGTCTGAAGTTGAAAGCTAAATTTTTGCTGCGGTTTATTATGTGAGGGAGAGAACTGAAGCTAATTTAAAGTCAACGTTGGATTGGGGTGAACTTATGCTTCTGCTGAGCTATCGATAAGTTTCTGATATCTGTGCATAGTTCCTTTTTTTTGTGATGATATATCGCGCATACTCCTATGCAAGTGATGGAAAATTAGCTTAGATTGTGACAACAAGTAAGGAAATTAAACTATATTGTAGGAAGAAAATTGTTAAACTTTTACTAAAATTGATATTATCATTATTTAGACTGTATTTATTTATTTCACTTCGAACTTCGGCACTTCCATTAGCCATGGCTATAAAGTGCACATTCTAAGGCTCACATTGGCAACATATGCTGCCAGACTTGGACCTAAATATGTTATCCTCTCCAGTTCCGGAGTTAGGGACTCCATAAAGTAACTGAACCTTTTACAAGTCCCAAGTAAAAATCGTTTGTCGAGTACTTTCCAATCCCAAATATCAAACCCAACAATGCACATATGTTTCCCTTGGCAAGCTTCATTAAATTAAAGTTGTTTCCTCACATCCCCCCCTCACATGTTGGTACAGTTGCCACAGTCGCAAATACTTGACAAGCTCTTTTCAACATTTGCACAGAAAGTTACCAAATAATAGCAGGGAAAACAGCAAAAGGGTTCAAATAAAAATGGAATTAAAATATGTGAGTTAGCCCCCAGAAAATATTGCACCTGCAGCTGGTCACAGGAGGCTCTTACACACACACATACACACATACACACACTCACACACACACTCAAACACTGAGAGGCCATTACCAACCATTTCGACCACAATAAAATGACAAATGCCCGAAAAATCTGAACATGTTCGCACGCTTTACAAGCTGGCCAAAGGATGCAGGATTCAGGATTGAGGACAGAAGACAGGAGACAGGAGGCAGAAGGCAAGTGGTAAGGGGACAATGGCAGGCGATAGGCGGCAGGTTCGCTTCCGTTTGCAGCTTCTGTGGCAGCTGTTGTCAAACAAGTCCCCTGACAGACATTGCAACGCCGTATTTAAGGCGGGATTCGGGGTGAATTGTAACCCAAAACTTGAGCCTAACAAGTGTCGTTTGGCTGTCAGTCAGTCTGGCATCAACATCAGCATCAGCATCAGCAAGAACTGGCAGATTCCCATCATCCTTTTCGGATGCCAAAATTCCAACCGAGCAACGGTTGCTGTTTGTCCCAAATCGGACGACAAGGAGAAACTCGCTTAAAGCCTATTAAAAATCATGCTAAACGGCAGTAAAACAATGTGTGGACTGTCTGATCATTTAGCCTTCAGTTCCTTCAGTTCCTTCAGTTCCATCAGTTCCGCATATGGTGGGAAAGGATGTCTCCGGCATCTGTACAGTACTTGTTTACGGCATGCTAATGCGTCAAGTTAACAGCAAAGTTATGTAAGTTGCTGCATTGCTTTGAGCTGCGAAAATTTAACGAAATCAGCAATTCAAATAGCGATAGCAAAATCAAATAAAAAGATGCGCAAAATGTCAATAAGACTTTGGCTTGAAAACAATTTTAAGTCGATTTGCGACGCAACAGAAGCAACTGAAGGAACTGAAGCAACTGACACAAATAAGTTCTATTTGTTGCACTTTCTTTCATTAATGGCATGTTGGCAATTCTGCAATTCGTAATTCCGTCAACTTCGCCTCCCTAGAATGTCAATAGCATCTGATATGAATCCTTTTTGCTCAGAATCAATTGAAGACATTAAAAGACTGCAGCAGCGACATAAAAAATATAAGTAATTCAACCTTCAAATACGCAGAACTTTTGTCCTTCTGTTTGGAAGAATGCAAATTATTGCAAATAGTAGAAATGGTTTTAAGTAACCGTTAACCGTTTTCTTTTTTAACACTCATGGCTTACTTGTTACTATAACAGATTTGTTTGAGGCAACTTGATAAAAGTTTTCAATCACATCAGCCATGAAAATTCGACAACTTTTCGTACCTTAGAAGCTGTGGGGCCCAGGATTCCACAAGTATTTTAGTTGCTAACCTGCACACATCAGAGAGTTTGTATAAAAGTAAAAAAACCTAAATTTATTTCTGTGAAAATTAAGAAATTTTTATATAGATTTTGATAGAAAAAAATAGCCCGGTTATCGTTGGTCCATTGCATCAAAATTCCAAATTCATTGTTCATATAAATTAAACTCAAGATGAAGCACATGCGTCGTAATACCATTAATAATGTCCTCGGACTCGGTCGTATGGTTAGATTGACGAACGTTCGGTTTGCCTGCGGCGCCGAGAGCTCCGGAGGCGGTGGCAAGGGTCTCGTCCTGGGCATTTACATGAAGGAAGGCGACAAGGAGCCCAAGTTCACCGCGTCCGCCGAGAAGATCAACGATCGCATCGGGGGGCAAACTGAGACAATTGGTCTGTGAGACGCAGATCGATGGACGTTTGGGACGCGGACGTGTATTCAACAATGTTGATCCGGACTTTAGCTCTGTGGCTGTTGTGGGTGTGGGAATTGAAGGAATTGGATTCAATGAACTCGAAATGCTTGACGAAGGAATGGAGAATGTGCGCGTTGCAGCCGGAGTTGGTGCCCGATCTCTGCAATTGCAGGGCTGCCACACAGTATCCGTTGATGGCATGGACTATGCCGAGCAAGCGGCCGAGGGAGCATCCCTGGGAGTCTGGAGATTCACAGATAACGTGGCCAAGAAGAATCGACTCGTCGTACCCAGATTGGAGCTGTATGATTCAGCTGATATGGATGGCTGGACACGTGGCATTTTCAAAGCGGAATCACAGAATCTGGCCAGGCGTCTCTCCGATGCGCCAGCCAACTGTATGACTCCCACAATGTTCGCCCAGGCAACTGTGGACGCTCTGTGCCCCTGCGGTATCACCGTGGAGGTGAGAACCATGGACTGGATCGAAATGCAGCGTATGCACGCATTCCTCATGATCGCCAAGGGAAGCTGCGAGCCTCCCGTGCTGCTCGAGATCAGCTACTGTGGCACTGCACCCGAGGACAAGCCCATACTGTTTGTCGGCAAGGGCATCACCTTCAACTCGGGCGGCATCAATCTGCGGCCCTGCGAGGGCATGGACGAGTACCGTGGCAGCATGTCCGCTGCGGCAGCCGTCATTGGGATGATGCGTTGCGTTGCGGCCCTTTCGCTACCCATTAATGTGACTTGTGTAATACCGTTGTGCGAGAATATGCCATCGGGGATGTCGGCGAAGCCTGGCGATGTCGTCACATTGCTGAATGCCAGATCCATGGCAATCCGAGATGTTGACAAGGCCGGTGTGGTGGTAATGGCTGACCCACTGCTCTATGGGCAGACGACATACAAGCCACGCCTGGTGGTGGATGTGGCTACCTTGGGTATAGGAGTGAAGAACGCTTATGGAGGCGGCGCCTCGGGCATCTTCTCCAATTCTCACTACATCTGGAAGCAATTCCAGCGTGCTGGATCCCTCACTGGTGATCGTGTATGGCGCATGCCACTGTGGCAGTACTATAAGAAGCAGGTTACCGACGAGACTGGCTACGATCTGAGCAACGATGGACGTGGTGAGGCCAGTTCCTGCCTAGCTGCTGCCATCCTCCATGAACTGGTACCCTGTGCGGATTGGGCTCACATCGATACTCGTGGTACTGGCCTCTTGACAACCTACGGGATAATTCCGTATCTGACCGCAGGTTACATGACTGGACGCCCGACCCGCACCTTAGTGCAATTCGTTTACCAGATGGCATGCCCCGAAGTCAAGTAAGAAGTTGAGTGTTGTATTGTTTTTTTTTTTTCGCTGTTACAGAAATGATGTACATAAAAAATATACGCATAGACGTTCTTGACATTTACATATCGCAGGCCTTATATTTATTTGTATCAAAGCAGTCATTTGAATATTTGATTCACAATTAAATGTAATCCAGTAATATCTGAAACTGCAAGTATCTTTCACTCGAATCTTAAGCGAATTTTAAGTCATCCAGACTTGGTAAAGGTAAAACTGGTATGTCATTTTAATATATCTCTACAAAGATATCCTTTACACAGACGAAAATTACGGCATCTTTAATTGGGAGATTAATTTGAAATCCGCCCAGGTTCCCATTTTTTGTAGGGTATAATAAAAAGAATACGATTACAGTCTGCTCAAGTGCTATCAGGTGCAAATAAAGAAGTTGTCTTTCCTTAAAAAACGTTTCAAGTGTTTGAGGTGCTTCAAAGGAATGTATTCACATCTATACACATCTATATATATACTCGTATATCTTTTTTTTAATCTATTGAGTACGCTTTGTGAGACAAGGCAGACAAAGCCACAGTTCGCAGTTGGCAGTTTGCAGTTTGCAGTTTGAGCAGTCGAAAGACTGAAGACTGTAGTCTGTAGTCTAAAGTCTGAAGTCAGTAGTCTGCATTTAAACGCATAGACGAAGTTGTTTGCATTGCTTTGTGGCCTTCCAGTTGCAGGTACATAGCAGACGGTAACAGGTTTGCTCTCAGGGGAGGGGAGTGGCGGATGGGAATGGGAATGGGATTGAGGGAACCAGCTAACGACATTGAAAATGCTTGTCGAACTTGAAAATTATTCGATTAAGTGCATTACCGGCGAGACATGGATCGGCAATCAAAATGAATTGCACACAATCCCAATTTCAATTCCACACCCAAAACTCCAGCTCCAACTCCAACTCCATTCGCAGTTTCAGCCATTGGAGTCATTGGGTATCACTCGATGAGAGTGCGGTCTAAAGGAGAGAGATGGGAATGGGCATCAAGATGAGAATGGGAATGAGGTAAAGTGAGGACCTTGCTGCAGGCGCTTCATTGTTGTGACTGCGACACTGTCGTGTCTGGGGAGTTGTTGCCATTGTTGCTGCGTTCAATTGTTGCCTGGCCATATTTATGTTATGTTGACTGTGTTCCTGCCTAAGCCAATCAATAGACCACACTTTCAGGCGCGCTAAGTCTCTGTAAGTCTCCCCCAGGTACGAGTAGTATGTTGTTGCCCAAACCACAGATGGTCTAAGCAACTCGATTAAAATAATGCTATAATGGAATTAAAATCGATTTACTTAAAGTACTCGGGGAAAATGTGTTTTATTTTCTTTCTGTTTCAGAGCTCTCACTTCCATATATTTTTTAGGCGAACAAAGAGCTTAGAAAATAAATGTGTTGACTGCTTTTAAGAGCTGTAAAGTGATATAACTATTTACATAGAACTCACCGCTTTTTCTCCATGATTGTGCACATAGTGCAGTCCAGTTTCAACCTTATCTGCCTCCAATTGAGCCGGCAGAGGTGCAGCAACCACCTCGTGGTGATGCTGCTGCTGTGTGGGATGATGCACGACATGCTCGACAGTGGTCAACGGATGCTCATCGCGGACTCCCTCGTATCCGTTGGACAGTCCATGGCCGTGTGTGTAATCTATGAAGGAATTGGGTGTGGGCAGTTTGTGTGCAGCATTGCTGGCAACCGCAGGCAGCTCAGCGACATCGTTGTTACCTGGCTCCACAATGGGCACATACTGCTTGGTTTTGGCCATGCCAATCAGTCGTCCCGGCTGCACGCCCAACGTACCATGCTCTTGTATTCCGGGACCCAACTCGGGCATTTGCTGTGTGGGATGGAATTGAATGGGCGCTGTGTTGTCCTGCGGACGATCGTGTACTTGGGCGACCAGGAGCTGCTTTGGCTGCCGCTGCAGCTTGGCCTGCATCTCCTTGGCCAGGAGGTAGGTGAGACCATGGATCTGATCATCCGGCGACTTGCCAATCAACGTGGATAGTTCCCTAAACTCGGGCAGCTGCTTGTATTGATCATTGATGCTATCCAATGGAGCATGGTACTCGATCTTGATCATTTGTGGGCCAATGGAGTGCGTTGGCTCCGTTTGAATCTCATAATTGTACTGCTCTATGGGTCTGTTATAGATGGGAGTCCCATGTACGAGCTCAGCTTGCAGGGGATCCGGCTTAGATGGCCTAAACTGTGGACTGACAATATGTGAATAATGATGAGGGGGAAGAGGAGGAGGTGGAGGAGGCACTTCTCCTGCTTGAGGAGCGACCAACTCCGCGCTGTATGTGTGATGCACCTCTTCGGCAATGGCAACGGGCGATGGTGCTTCCTGCACCACAATTGGCTGGCTAATGGTGGGTGAGACGGGGAGTATCTTTGCATAGGCTGGCTTATAAACATAACGCAGTTGTTCCACAACGGGCACGGGTTGAATGTGAACCTGAACTGGTTCCACAGACTTGACGGGCACGTATTTCAGAGCTGGCTTGTGGCTGTAGGCGATGGCTTTAGTCTTGAAGTGCTCATAGTTGCTATTCTGGTGTGGCAAGTACTTGACATAAGCCTTGCCTCCGTTGCCGTCCTTAATCAGCTGTGTGATGACTTTGTGCACCTCGTGGGGCAGACCAATAGTCGATTTCTTTGACTTGATGTAAGTGGAGGAGGGTGCATCTTTATAGACATACAGACGTTTGGTCTCAGCTGCACTTTCTCCAGACGATACCAGGTTGTCATCCACGGTGGTTTCTGTCGTTTGGTTTTGTTTCACTTTCGCCTGTGTTTCCATGGTCAGCAGACTGGGCATTGACATCTTCTTTCCAGAGCGTTGGAGGCCAGCTGGCAAGGATGTCTTGGCATCTGCCAACTCAAACTTCATGACATGCAGTGAAGCTGATCTCTTGGATCGCTTCGATTTGCGTCCCCGCGACTTTAACCGCTGCTCAGCCGCTTGGGAAGGGATTCCCCCCTCACCCAAGGCTGCATGCTGTTGCATATCTAAGGCTCTGGCTCGACTTATCAGCTTGGCTGTGATTTCATCCGGTTCTCGTGCATCCGTCGCCTCGAAGGGAATCATTTGCACCTTAAAGTTCGCTGGCTGCTGATTCACAGTCGATCTTCTAGAGCGACGCGACTTGCCAGACTTCTTTCTGTTGCCAGATGTGCTTGTTGCTGCCACTGCCACTGCCACCTTGCCACTGCCACTTGGATCAGCTGAGCTACTCAGCGATCGATCCTGATGTTGCCGCAGTAACTGCTTCACTTCAGCGCTGGGTTCAACGGCATCGCTGAGCTCGAAACGCAGCATTCGCGGAGCACTCGGCAGTTCCCGAGCTCGCTGCTCCCGCTTGGAGCGCGGATGATCAGTCGGGGAGGAGTGTGCGGGTTGCTCGTTATACTGATTAAAAGCGGTCAAGTAGCTGTCACCGGTGGGATTATCAATTTGACGCATGCTCTTGAAATTTCGCTGATCAAAGTAGCGCTGCATGTCCTTAAAATTTATAGGAAAACCAACAGGATTTACAATTAAATAGACATTTTAAATTTATATAAATTATGGTATTGAAAAGCTTTTTATGTTTGATTTAGTCGCAATCATTTCGATGTAAGACTTGATGTTAATTGGAGTCCAAAACAAGTGCAATAAAACCAATATGCACCTGAGTAAATTCTACATTTTGTTTAAACACTTATTGCTTCCCAAGTCATCAGCTTTTTTGTGTCTTACCTCATAGCTTGCAAATGTGTCCAGCGTTGGCAAACGTTGCCAGTTATCCGCGGCATTAGTTAATACCAAAAGATTCAGGGCAAACAGGATCAGCATCTTGAAATAGAGAGTTGTTTATTAACATATTATGCTGATAAATATTAAACTGAAAAGCTTTATATATGAAACACAAATATATTTGAATTGCATTAATAAATCAATGAGCTGTTCATCTGCGCCTCCTCTCTGCTACTTTCACTTTCGAGCGATCGAAGTATCTGCCACATTTGGATGTTGCCACCCAACAGCCAAAAGGCCAACACCTGTTGTCACTTGCCAGTTGCTTGATTCAATTCCATGAAACCCGTTGGAGCCGTGCAACTCTTAGCGGGTTCCCTAGTCGACTCACTGTGTGTCCAACTGTCTAGCTGCTTATCTGAGTCCACTTTCTCGACAACAACGTTGAACTTGTATCATGACTTTGCATTAATGGTCATTAAACTTGTGGACCAGTCTGCGGTATTGGCTTATTGGCCACCATTCCAATGTCTCGACTAACACATTGCTTATGTAAGGCCAATTATGGTATTGGCATTATCACTGGTTATGCAATGTTGGCCAAGCTTACTCGGGGGTTCATTAAGTTGGCTACAATTTTCATAACAACTTGGGACACTACTAGTATCTAATGAATTTAATAATCTTACCGACTATTATAATCAATTTCTTAAAGATAAGATACGATATTCTATAAATTAAAAAATTGAATCTTTTATTAACGTTCTCCCTTCCAAGAACAAAACGACTGAAGAGCAGAAAGGGATTAAGGACATGGATGCTCAAAGACCATTTTAAAAAGCCCTTAGATACAAATCCAAATGAACTGTCAACGGCCGTTAAAAATTGAAGCGCGTAAACATTTAACGGTCGTTAAAAGTGCGGCTGAGTGAATTTTTATGAACTTGCCAACTAGCTACACCCTTGCACCTGTGCCACCCCCTCCACATGTTGCACGAACCGAGCTCTGCACTTGTTATTCTTTTCGCTGATGTCAGTCTCCCATTCCCCGCTGCGCCTTGTCATCTTTACTAAATAAAATTTTATGTGTTTTCTATTTAACACTTCAGAGTCATAGGAGAAGCTGGAATATACACTATATATACTCGATACATGTGTGTATTATATGCGGTAGGTTGTTGTTGTATCTGTAGGGTTGGTTGTTGCTGGTGGGGCATGAAAAGTCCCTTCGTTTGATTTGGAAACGAGCGCGCATTTTAAAAATTCAATTGAAAAGTCCAATAAAAAATTGTTGCTATATTTTGTTGTTCTTGCATTTTCTGGTCATGTTATTGTTGTTCTTACTGTGAGAGTTTTATCGCTCGAAAAGCTCTGCGAAAACTAGTTAAGAATTTTTTATAGCCCCAAGGAACGACATGAGATTGTCGGCATTTTACTCCATTGCAAACGCTTTATTGACTTTGAGGTTTAACGTTGCTCTAAAATATTCAGTTTCGGAATTTAAATTCGATTTTTGTCCTTGTTGCCCTTAGATTTAACAAAAGAGTCTCTAACAGCAATTGTTTGAGATTGGCTCGTGGAAAAATCGATCATGATACAAGCATTAAATGAAAATGTCAGTGCCTTTTTTTAAATATAAACATTTTATATATGCATTCTCAATAATCTTCTTCTGTTGATTAAGTTGAGAATTATGGAAAAGGTTTCCCTATAGAGTTTAGTACAACTTTGACAATGTGCAACATAAACTTGTCTTTGTTTGTATATATCACAAAGGTGTAGGTATTTCATAGCCCAGCATTCTCTTTGCGTTCTTCTTCCTCTACGTGTTTAAACTATTTTCTAACATTTGAGGCCAAAAGGGCGGAAAATCTCTGCAATACAGTTAAAGATAGTATAGAGCCAGGAAAACGGAAGTAGCTCACTAATTGTTACTGGCCATGCAAGCGTTGGTTCAGTGGCATGTGGCATGTGGCATGCGGCATGCGGCAGAGTTCGACGTTTGGCTTGTTGACCGGCTGCATTTAGAACCAGTTTTTCTCTCATTCGTATTTTTGTTTATATTGCGGTGGCTGGCAGAAAAGCAAAGTCAAGTTCAATGCACATAAAAGACTTTTTGGCGTGGGAGACCATAGTTGACCATAGTCCACTACAACTACAACAACTACTACTTCTCCTCCTGACTGGTACAGGAAGCAGGAACTGCCACAGGGGGAAATACTTGTGAGAAATTGTTCAAAAGAAATGTGCAAATTGCTGCGAAGTTTTCATCCATTTAAATTGCAAATTTCCAGTTTCGATTGCAATTGGCAAATGTTTTTTTTTATTTATGTTTATTTTTAATTTTTTTTTTTAATTTTAGTTTTCTTGTTTTGCCAGGCCTGGGTTTTTTTTTTATTTTCTTATTTTTATTGTGCAGTCTGCGCTTAGATAACAGTGAATGTTTTTATGATGCGGGACGAGGTTATAAAATGCATCCCACTCAATACAGAGCCTGTTAGCTAAAACCCCAACGGAATGAAATGAATAATAATATGGAATTCAAAAACACATATAAATTTGATGGCTTATCCGAAATGCTGCCAATGAACTTAACTTTCGGCTATTTGTAGTTGAATTGCCGTACGCTTCACTTATATCATACATCTCATAAAAAGGAGCTGTGAAACTCAGACTAAGAGTCTGGATAACAACACAGGTAACTAAGTCGCTAGTGAACTGTCAACACTTATAGATCATTTTGCGTTTCCACGCCTGACTAATTAGTGCAACAATGGCTTTTCCCCTTTCTCTTCTCAGATATGCATATTATCAACCTTACTGGTCGGGGCGTTGTTCATGACTTACCAGCCATCTGAGACCGTTGCAGATGCCACTATTAACGTGGCCCGTTGCCATTGTTTTTGCCACGATTTGTATGCAACTTTTGTCGCTTGGTTGGCGTCGGAAGTGCCACAAATGAGGCGTCAAGTGCAACGTGTTAAACTGTCTTCTATGCCTCTTGATGTATTTATTTAAATGATGTGTCAATTTGCATAAAAACTTTAATTAGGTATTTTTGAAGGTGAATGAAACTTTAATGCTTTCTAGATCGTAATCCAAACGATTTTAAGTCATTAAATATTAGAATTTCAAAATGTTTTTCATAATATTTATATTGTTATTATATTAGATCTTTTTAAATTGTGGGAATATTGTATTTAGCGTAATCGTAGGTCTGTATTTTACTTTCATTTCGAGCACTTTTCACATTTATTACTCGCATACAATTTCCGAAATATATTTTTCATATCCATTTGCGACCATTTGCAAAAACAAACTTTGTCTATTTAATTTAACTTTAGCTTTGAGCTTTGTTTAAACTTGGTCCGTGGCTGTTGCCGTTGTCGTTGCGTTGCTGAAGCCGTTGCTTCGTTCGTTTCTCATTTATTTAATGCGACTTTTAATTTGAGTTGGCTTTTCTTTTGTTTATTTTTGGCGCAGCCTTTTCAAACTGAAGGAAAACCGCACGCTTGCGCGCTGTTGCTGCAACTGTGCCTCCAATTTTCGCGCCACTTCAGTTTTGTGTGTGTTTGCAGCTTCGCATTTTTCACAAACGTCCCAGCCAGTTTTTCCAAAAGTTGTTATTGTTGCCGTTGTCTGTGTAGTTGCTGTTGCTGTTGTTGTTGTTGTTTTAGTTGTTGATGTTACTGTCACTGTTGTTGTGTTTTCTTTTGGTTGTAGTCGCTTGTGTGTCTGTTGCATGTTTAATTCCAGAGTCGTTTTTGGTCTGATATCTTCAGGAGAGGGTATAATTAAATGATGATGAGACTCGCATGGCAAAACATTTCCGAGCTTTGTTATTATAATAAGAACTTACGCATAATCTGCAAAACATCTGCAAGATATGGCAAAAATTGTCAAAATTCGAGTATTTAAAATAAAAAACTGAAATTTATTTTAATGCGTTTCTTTTCATTATCTATATTTTATAATGAAAAAGGAAATTTTCTTTAATATATGTGTTGTATATAAGAGCATATCACCTTCGGATATATATTGTCAAACTTATCAATATTGTTGTTTTTATTTTAATCCAGCAACTGCCAATTTGCGGTCGTATTTTTGGCCATGGCTTTGGCCAAATGCCTGAAAACATTTCCTAATCAACTTTTTATCTTCCTTGATGACAAGATATGAATAATGTAATAAGTAGTTGATTGTTCTTTCAGTGGGCAAGTGTTGCTTACACGAATCAGCAAAACCCTTTGCATATCTAGGAAGATTATTTAAATTTGCGGACAGACAATTGGATAAAACAATTGGCACAAGCGCGCGTCATGTGAAAGTTCAACACTTATGCAATAAGAGACAGCCACAAAAATGAGGCACAGTCAACACGTTGCAAGCTTCGCGGGTCGTCGTCGTCGTCGTCGTCGTCGAAGTCACGCACGCGCCTCGTCTGATGAAGTAGCGAAGAGATTATATTTATTGCAGCAACCGCTGAGAGATTCGACGAGGTTTGGTCTGAGTTATCGTCTCGGTGAATCTGCGGCGATTGCAACGATTATTGCAGGTTTTGACGCCAAAATAAAGTCAGAGGGGCTGAGAGGGATGACAGGGTGGCACTTTCACATCACTTTTGTGGATAGACGAGTCGACGGGGAGGCATTGGAAATTGAGTTATTAGCATTCGAGTTATGATCGAGACAGTGAAGTAGCTGAATAGAGTTACGACTAGCAATGTAATAATAAATCGGAAAATCGATGAGGTTTTGAACGATCACTAAACTTATATTTTCCAAACTCCTTTTTATAAATTTCAAACTGTCATAACTTAGTCAAATCTGAAGCAATTTTCTTGTGGAGTATCAATGTGGCCTCATTCTGCACTCAAATTGGATAAAATAATTGTTCCTTTGTTCCTCACTGTCCATTTTTTTAAAACTTATTCCTTAAGGCATTCTTAAAAACTGTCATAACTTGCTCGAATCTTAACCGATTTCCCTGCTTAAAAACTGGAATATTATAATATTCTTCGGCCTGAGGTTTTGTTATAATAATCTCGCTTGTACCAATCCGATTTTTATCAGTGCACAAGAAAATGTTCCATAAATTTAAACCCTAGCGTTGTCTGCTCGACTCTGGGACACATAATTGCTGCAGTCGTGGTAGATGTGTAATCTCGTAATAAATTCGCATACACACAGAGATGCGCATTAATAGCACAGGAGTTATCTAAAGAGCTGTGTGCCACTAGAGACGCACCACCCCAGTCTGCCCCTTTGTGCCCCTTGCCTAGACGGTTGCAGCTGCATAGGCGGAAATCTCACACAGAAAGTTGCATGCGGATGCAGTCGTTGTCATCGTCGTCTTCACTCGTGGTGCGGAAGTTTGGCCAACTAACAAACTGAGGATGAGATGACAACGGAGGCGCAGAGCAAGCACTTGGATACTGCCGCTCCTCCTTTTTGTATCACAGTTTTGTGCCATGATATCAACAACAAAAACAACAGCAACAACAATCAAACAATCAACAATCTATGAGGAACCGGGAACGACATTTTGTGGCCAAAATGTGTTGCTGTTGACGCTTGTGTTTAGTGCGTGCGATTTAATTGTTGGACATCTGTTTGATGGATGGTCATGGTCCAGTTTTGACAATAACACCAGAGCCAGCAATCACTTAATTGTCGCTAAATTGTTTGCCTGTTTTTGGTATTTGTTATTTTTATTTTTAATTTGAATTTGATTTTGTTTTTGTTTTTATACTTGGACAGTTGGTCATTCAGCTAGGAGGAAATGACTGTGGTTTTGTGTCGATGCTGATGCGATCAGTTTGTAAATTTTAATTGAGCCGTCCTATGCTTCCTTCATTGCAGGCTTGAATACAGTTACTCTACTGGCAATTGGCAACTGGCAACTGGCAACTGGCTACTGGTCACTGGATGTTTGGCTGCTGCCTTAATTGTCTGCCACTTCCCGTTTGCGTGGTCGCCCGAGCAGCCCAAAATCTAATTACGCCAATGCCATCGCCAGGGTGACCAGCGCAGCAAATTGACCACACAATAAACGTGGGCCATGCCCCATGGATGGTTCATGGAGTTCAAGTGATGGGAAGTGAGGATTGCAAGAGGGCTACGATGCACACATTGGTTTTGGGGTGTCACACATGTGCGACAGTTTCTGATTTATGAACACAATTTCCAGTTTGACAATGAGTCGTGTACTCCTAGATGGCCCCGTTGCTCTCCTGCTCTCCTGTTCTCCTCTGAATGCTGAATACTGAATACCGTGTACCGTTTACCGTTTACCGAATACCGAATGCCGTGCCATCGGAAGTTGCCATAGTCCATTCCTATCTGGCCTCCAATGCCGACAAGTTAGTTTATCGCATCGCACATTGGCCATTGGTAGGTGAGTTATGTTAATTGAGATTTTCGAACCGATATAATAAGAAATAGCAGATGCTGACATGCCCAATGTTCTAAGCACATTTAACACTAAGCAGATGCTGCCGTTAACCCAAAAGTGGCTACCAAGGGCCATAAAAATCATTTGATAGGCAGACAGACAGAAAAGAAACTCAGATCTTAAACTCGTTGGAAATTTACTTTCTAGGTTTAAAGGTACAGCTTTTGGCTTGAAAGCTGTATATTTTGACGATGGGATAATGCGTATTAAGGGACAGTCGAGTCGACTCTATTGCAGCGTATTTTCTTGGTATTTAAAATTCATTCCGGAGTAGCAAAAACTGAAAGTGTTTTATTTTATACAGCTCATTTTAATGCATTGTCATTTTATTCCTATGTAATCGTTTTCTTAATAGCGTTGTGAAGACAATTAAAAGGTTTTCAATCAAAACTCAGATGTAACCCGAAAACGAACAGAACTCTGCCTGATAAATGGGATTGGGCGAGGGGTGAAGAGCGGGAGCAGAAGTGCAGCGAAGTCAACTGAAAACTCATTTAAGGCTCCATTTCACAATGCGAAATATCAACAACGATTGCAAGGCAGCAGCAGGGGACAAGGGAGAGGCAAGAGATGGAAGTGAGGGAAGAGAGGGAGAAGAAAAAGAGAGAAGAAGGTTCAATCGCACAGTCAAAGTCCGTCTACGATAATGGCAATGAGAGTGTGTGTGTATGTGTCTGCTGCTTTTATCTCTGTGTGTGTGTGTGCCGATAGCCAAGTCAAAATAATAGAGTCTAAAGAAAGAAAGAGAGAGCGAGAGAGAGAGAGAGAGAGAGAGAGAGAGAGAGAGAGAAACAAAAGCCTTGGAAAACTGTACGTTGCCTCTTCGAGACAATTTGCCACTTTAATTGCCGTAATTTTTTGCCCATTTTTAAGTCAAATTCACTTGATGGCTCTTGAAACATTTTGTTGTTGTGTTCAGCTCAGTTCTGTTCGATTCGAATTGGTTCGCTTCGGTTTGGTTTGGTTTGGTTTGTTTGATTTTACTTTATTGTTGGCCTGTGTATTTCCAATGCCGGTTGCCTTCCGCCCTCCCCCCAAAAGGGTGCGATTGTGAATTTATCTCTGACCCTGTCTCATGTGTCGCTGCATTGCCGATTGTCTCTGCCCCTCGCCCTGTCACCATTCAGTCCAAGTCCCAGTGCTCTAAAATGCTTAGTAATTGCAAACAATTTGATATTAAGTACGATTTCTAATTGTGCGAATGATTGCTTTTCGTTGAAGCATTGTCTGTGGCAAATGTGGCAAATGAAGGCGACAGTTGAGTCATGTGAGCAGTGAGTCTGGCAGTGTTGCCCTTTGCCTTTCAATAATAAAAAACCACAACAGTTTTTGGAGAAAAATTCATGTGTACATTTAGCTAAACAAATTCTAGATCCCCCCATTCAGATCTAAAAATAAAATATTACATAAATTAATGTTAATTTCCAAAGTCCGACTAACTGGAATCCGATAAAATATGCGTAATTTTTCTTAATCAAAGACTAAATTTAAATGACCAACAAATGAGTTGGGCAACAAGCAAAGGAATATTAGTTTAGTGGATTAGCTGTGCAAAACGAAAGCCATAATGACAGATAAATCCGCCTCAAAGTTCGGGTAAATTAATTCAGCAAATAAAGCAGCATCCCAGTGTCCATATAATTAATTAAACTTTTATCGCTTTTGCTAATGTATCCATTCTTTCAGACTGTATTCAGACTGTCAAACTATCAAGGGGTGGTATTTAATTTGCTTTAATAATAAATCCTTTATATGCGTGCCCAACGAAAGCATCTAAAATCCGAATCCGAAATCTTTTAATGCCACAAACGACATCCGCAAACGACAAACTAAAATATCACTCATACGCCAAGTGATTCCATGCTCTTTCATGGGTTTCTGACCCGCCCCAAATGTATGCGCGTGTTGTGTGCCCTCCGATGGCAGCGCCACTAAATTTGCTGGCAACGTTTTTGGCAATTGCTAGAGATGTCCTTCGCTTTGCTTCGCTTCGCTCTTAATCTAAATCTGCATGTCAACTCGAAGACCGCATAAATCACAAAATAATCCTAAAGTAAAATAGCAATGGCAACCGCATGGCCAGCAGCTGTCCCCAATGGGCGTGGCCGGAGTGTGTGGGCCGCATTGCGCCCTGGGCGCGCATTAACTTCAATTGTCTTTGTCTGTGGCCACTCCCACGCCTCCAGTTACAACCACACCACACCACACTATTGCCTCTCAGCCAAACACTGATTACATTCCCCTTCCGACTCGACGACTCCTTTTAAATTTCGCCTTGTCTCTTTCGTGTCGAGAGGGGAATGGTGCTGAAAGAGTGAGAACTGTCATTTAGCTTGTTAGGCAAGCCTCCGTTGAATATTTGGATCTGAATTGAGCCGTCGCTGCTACTCACATGCCGCCCTTTTTCAGGGGCCTTACCTAGTCTGGGCCTAAGCCACTTCACTTTTATCGAGACAATGCGACCTCAGCCGCAAATGTAATTCTTTGTAATCGCATTCAATTTTATTTAAAATTGTTAAATGGTTTTCAAAGCAAATGGTCCATTTGGCAAAAAGGTCCTTTTCCTTTATCTCATACACTGTCTGAGAAGGCAACTCTTAAATTTGCCTTTACCGTGGTGAAAATAGTGTTTAAATAAAATTGAGTTACCCGAATGAGAAAATGTTTGGTATGTTTGAACAGTCGACAGTCGAATTGAAGCGGATCAATCAGAGAACACGTTCGGACAGAGAAGAAGTACACAATGGATAAATAAGGCAATTAAGTTTTCCTATCAATAGCTTATGAAGATCATCTCTGGAAAACCATCAATATCCAGGGTCTTCTTTCTTGCAACTACTCGTTCCCCCCGTTTTCGCGACTTCTCCCGCTTTCGCTCCCGCTTTTGGATTATATTCGATGATACTCATTTATTTAATTTTAAATAAATACGGAGCGAGGAAACTACTGTTCTTTTTATTGATTACATCTCTGTCATATGTGCTAACTCCTTGACTTCGAGCAGCTCTCAGCATACTCGAATTTTATTGTTGGCTCTCGGATTTTTCAATTTGAATAATTTACCACACTAACAAGCAAACAGTCAAGTATCAGATATTTTTTAAGCTCCCCCCTGCAACGTGCAAGCACACGCAAAATAAACACTTGGCTGCTGCCGCAACTCGTATACAGCACAAAAACAACTTTTAGCCCTAAAGTCGAACATGAAAAGTTTGCCAATATACTGGATGCAGTTCCAACTTCAGTGCACTCATCCTCCGATCTGGTTTAGCAGTATTGGAGGCCATAGCAATTCTCAGTCTATTGTCGACCTGCTGACCGCGCTGCAGAAAACCACACGCATGATAAAAGTGTGGCCAGTGCTGGTTTTCTGATGGGGCTGCGGCTGCAGCTGCGGTTGCTAACTTGATGCTGAGCTTAAAGTGCCGCAAAGTGGTTGTTGTTTTTGACAGAAAACTGTTGGCAAACGGTTGGCGAAGATGCTCAGTTCAATGCACACAAAGAATGTTTTCCAGCTGACGGGAAATGGAGCTGCTACCTGTGTATCTCGACAGCAGATGCACCACCCGCTGGGGCAGACAACGCCAACGCAGTCCGCACCACTTCGCCGGTTATGCAATCACAAAGTTGGCCCGGCCAAGTCTTTTGGCCACTGATTGAAATTCCTAGCCTGGACACAGCTTCTAAGTAGTAATTTTCATCATCATCTCCAGCTTGGGCTGACGACAAGGCCAGTTTTCATTATACGAGAAGTTGTTATTATTATTATTATTATTAAAATCAGGTATATCGATGTTCTACCTTCCCGATAGTTCCTTTCCGGTCCTCATCATCCGCCTTTATTGTCTGTTGCCAGTTGCCAGATGCAAGTTGCTCTCTGTGCGAAGTATTCATCATACATTTTTCAGCTTCTGTAACATTGTTGTTTATTTTTGTTGTGGTTGGATACAATAAGATTGGTTGTGCTGCAATTTCTTATTGGCTTGCTAATATTTTCATTTTTCCTTTTCCACTTTTCCCTTTATTTGTGCATTGCTGTTGAGGGTTTTGATTAGTTTTCAATTGGAAAGTATCCCAACAAGGGTTATTTCGCACATTCTTATTATCTAGAAAGATAAATAAGTGGAACTGAAAGGTAATTCATTTTTATTAAGAATTACTGCAAAAAAAAAACAGTGCCGGATATTTTATCTGCCAGCATATATATCATTGCATACTTCTGGGCATGTACTTTTTATTTATTAACATATACTGCTAAATTAGCTGTGCTGTTGCAGCATACAAATTCAAAGCATACTTTCAGGCATTTACTTTAAATGTTTGATTTAGCAGCACTGTTAACATTTCTGATGCGGTCTGTTACAGTCTGTTAACACAACTCGTCCCTGTCCAGCTTGCTGCTATCCGCATCCACTTGAGCGAGTTTTTCGATATGCAAATGTTTGCCTAATCGTTGGCCATTAAACGAATCATCTTTTGACGCTGTGCAGTATTGACTTGACATACGAGTATGAACACTTTCTAGCAGAGATATTTCCATTAGCAAATGTATTACATATATTATGCATTAGCCGTACCGTTGTTCAAGTAACATTTGGTTAACGTTTCGCATTCCATTTGTGCAGGTTACCACATTGAGTAAATAGTGAAATCAAACCTTTGGTTATTTGTGCATATACGGAGAGTTCTAAGATCTCATTGTAAGCGACATTCTCCACTGGATTCGTGCATTTTGTGTGTGCTTTTGACACTTTTGCGTTCATTTTGTGTGACAAGTTTTTTGTGGTTTACTGAGGCCACTTTACGGCATGTCAGGGTCTCTTTGGCTTTTACTTTGGCAGACAGCCGGCCTATTTCACACTTTATAGAAAATTTTTGCCAATTGTCTGGCGACGTGGCGGCTCGGCTCGTGCAATGCACTCGTGCCTAGATTTTTTTGTGCGGAAGTTTGCGCAATTTTCAAAGCGGAAATGCAATTTTCGGTTCAGCTGCATTTGTCTCGCAGCCGCCTCCCGTGCAATCTAAACCCAACCCAACTATCCAGCAACCCGATCACTCGAGCGCCTGACCGAACAGCCTCCCGCCCGCCGGACAACTGGGCGGTTTGCCAACACATCCAAATCGTATATCAAACGCAGAGTTGGCAGTCCCTGACAATGACATGCAGCGGCGGCAGCCAAGCCGAAAAGGCCGACGAGAGCGACAAGGACGGCGACTGGGAGAGGCACGAGTTCGGAGGTTGCCACCATCAACCCAAAAACGAGAAGAAAAAGTTCAAACCGTCAGCGTCGCCAATAACACCAGGAGCTATTTACAGTTGTTGTTGCTGCTGCTGTTGTAGTGTGTGTTATGCCTTTTGTGGCATGGTCTGAAAATATATTTCACACGCTTTTTTATTCAGCGAGAGAATTTCTCGACAACTTGGAAAATTTGTGGTGTGTGCTTTTGCATTGCTTTTGCATACACAATGAATTGTTGAAATACTTTTATTTATTTGCATATAAATTATTCAATTGTTCCTTGCCTTATCTTTCTTGCTGGCTACTCCCAATCCAAGGCCCATCCCACAGCCAAGCTGCCTCCTGCGGTGTCTATCAAAACTGCCGAATGCTGAATGCCGAATGCATTGCAGCTGCAATTGATTTCTGATTTCTGATATCTTATATCTGACTCTAAAAACGGGTGTGGCACTGTGATAAATTTTTGATTTATGTCTGCATATTTACCACAACTGGAATAAAATTGCATTTGCCCGCAAGAAGAATTGCAACACCACACCAGCCACAAAGAAAGCAATAGCCGTAATAAAATTGTCAATTATTTATGATCATAATTAACTTTAATCCTTTTTAAGATTTACAAGATAAGATGAATAAATTTATACATTGGCACAAGCATATCAAATACTCTTTTACGGCGCATGTGAATATAACTAGAGTTTATTGTCATAACTTGACGCACATCACAACATCACAGCATCACAACATCGCCTTGTTCTTTTCGCCTGCCTTTCTGCCACTTGCCACTTGCCACTTGCCTCGCCTGACGCTTTGCCGAAGTGCTTCCGTTTTCACCAACACGTGCGCTAAACGGTTTGTATGTCTACCCCTTCAACTTCTTCAGCTCCTCCTCGTGCCTCTCAACTATCGACACTTTCAGATGTCAGATGTCAACTACAGGCTTCCAGTCGACGTGCCTTGCGAGGCTTGCACAAATTTGGCGAGTTTGTTTTTATTTTATATTTTGTAGCAGGCTTCAATAACATGCAACATTTAGAACTTGTCGCAGCCGAGAGCAAAACGTTTGTCCCAAAATATTTCTAATATCTTGAGATACATGTTTTGAAAATTTATTAGCTGTCATATAAATCTTTGCACGCTGCCACCCTTTTTCCATGTGTTGCCTCAGTTGCCACAGTTGCCACAGTCTTCAGATGTGTCGCTCTTCTCAACTCACTTGGGGTTGTGTCTCTTTTCTGGCATATAAAGATAAGATATTGGGGCAGCGCAACCCTTCAACTTAATGTGCAGAATTTTTCATTTACATAAATGCTACTCAAGAAAATTAATACTCCTTTGCGTTTCTGCAGAGTCCGCATCTGGGCTTACCTTTAATTGGACCTACACCACACAAGACAAGCACAAGACTCAAAACACATGAGGTAGACACTCAAACTTCTCTCTCGTGGCATTGTCATTTGTTTAATTACAATTGGGCCTATCTAAATACGTGTCACATATTTATAATGCCGGATACTTCAGCACGTTGTGACAATCTTACAGTGATTTTTCAGCACTGCAACTCACATATGAGAGAGAAAGAATAAGAAATGTGGACATATCATATATAGAAAGAATAACTACAATGTTATATTATATATTTATTAAATGTGCTTTTGTAATATTGTACATAAATAAGAAGAACTATAATTGTATATTTTGGCACGCTTTTCATTTCCACTTGTCAGCACTCAGGGATGTCTCATCACTGGACTTCCGTATCCGGCTGTTTCAGGGGCATTCCCTTATCGTCGATCTCCACGGAAGGCACCAGGGGCGGCTTGAAGCCGTACTCCATGTGGAGATTGCGGCCAAAGACGGGACTACGCTTCAGGGAATGTCCACTTCGCCAGCGTTGAAACTCGTCAAAGTCATTGCCGTTGTTCTCACTTGTCGTGCTCGTCGTCGGCACTGGGCCAATGTAGGACTTGACCATGTGCACAGGTGCGGAGGCAGCTGCAGTGGACAGGTCTTCTGGCAGCGTGTTGTAGATGTAGCGGGCACCTTGCAGCCAAGCTGATCCCTGAGGTGGAGGCGGTGGGCGTAGATCGAACCGCATGTCGGCCAGACTGAAGGTTGCCACCTTAGGCGCCTCGCCATGAACTGGTTTGATTGGAGGCTTCAAGAGCGTGGCTTTCGCTGACTTTGTGGCCGTCTTCGCGGGCAATTTGTGGGCTATTATCTGGGGCAACAACTTCTTCAACATGCGAGTGTAATAATTCTGTAGCACCTTCGGCGGAATGTGGGCAATTGAGGCATGCGACCAGTGGCTCAAGGCGTTTGGATGGGACGCAAAGTTGAAGCCGGGAGAGTGATTTGGTGGCATTGGCATGTGAATGGCGACGGGCACATGAATTGGTATTGCCATGGGACGATCTACATACTTCTCTACAATCTTCTCCACCTCCACGGGCTTCTCCACGATCCGCTCAACTTCAACTGGCACTTGCTTCTCGACAATCTTTTCTACAATTGTTTCCACGGGATAGGGAACGGGCTGCTCCACAATGGTCTCCACGGGATAGGGACGATCCACGTAGTGCTCAAAGTGAACTGGAACAGCAACCGGTTGCGGAACAGCATAAGGTACGTGAATGTGCTTCTCCAAAACTTCTTTAACCGGCTGATCGATGGTTTTCTCAATTTCAACCGTATAATGTTGATCTGAATGCTGTTCTTCAACTCCAACTGGCGGAACATGTGGAGCCGCATGCTGGGCAACTGAGGAAGCTGGAGCAGTGTCATAATTGTCGGTTCCATGATGTGAGTTCTCGTACTCCACCTGCTCCACATGAATGGGATTTGTGGCCAATGAATCATAATTCTTAGAAGACGATTGCGATGATGCTGAAGACGAATATGTGGGTCCCACTTCTGGTGATGCAGCTGCCACATATTCCTTGGGTGGGTAACCCTGTGAAAAGTGATTCTGTTCATAGGGCGGCTGATGGTAAATGGTCTCATGCATCTCCACCAAATGTCCGTCCTTCTCCGTGATGAGTTTGTTGTGTATGTTCACGGATTTTTGAACCTCCACAAAGGTGTAGCCATTGGGCTTGACCAAGAGTTGAGTTTCGGGCTGAGAGTATGAATTAGGATTGCCCTTGGCTAACTCAACGTGCTGTGTATGATGTTGAGAGGACTCGGCAGCTGCCTCTGACACATAGTGATGGGGACTGGGCATCTGAGGTTTCTCTGCCTCGTGGTCGGTAGAGGAGGACTTCGGTGGGCTGGGTGGTGGCTGGGTGATCGTGACGTAAAGCAGGCTGTGGGGCGTGGGGCCACCATAGCTGGGAACATAGTCGGGAACAACTGCCTCTTTAGACGGAGAGGGAATCGCGTGGGTGTTTAACTTTAAACCTTTGACCTCCCGATGATAAGGCAATTGAGCGGCCGATCGCTGAAAGGAATCGGAATTGGGGAAGTCAACTTCCTTTGGGGGCTTCCAGGTCTGCGGCTGCGCTGGACTGTTGGACTCGTAGTGAAACACACCCTTCGATATGGGTCCTTCGGCACTGCCGGACACAATGGGCCTAAAGGTTTTCAGGAACTGTCTTGAAGGTGCCTCCTGGACTAGCTGGCTTTTAATCTCCTGAAATTGCTGTTCTTTGTGATCTTGATATGAATCAAAGGCCAGTTGGGACTGTGTCCTTTTCTTATCCTCCGTTTTATCCGGTATCTCATTATGGGCAATGCGCACATTGATGTGTTGATTCTCGCCAGGTCCGTGCTGATGACTATAGCTCTCGATTTGGTGGGAGGAGGATGGCTCCGACTCTGGGAGAGGTGCTGGCAATCGCTGCTGGTATAGATGCTCTCCCATATGACGTGTCTCCGCTATCTGATTGTCCTCAATGCTTTGTCCATCGTCCAGGTCGATTTCCTGCTCGCCCAGAATGACAATGGGTGCACTTTCGGCGGCGACGAGAGTCTCATTGTCCTCGTTCTCTGGTTGCAGCAGCAAACTTGGCAGCACTGGCGATGCCACTGCGGCGCGATTGATGCGCAGCAGCTCATCCCTGGATATGTGATTACTGCCATCTCTGACCGGCTTCCTCTCAGCACTGCTAATCTTCTCAACCACAATCTGTGTATGTCCCGGTCGCACCTCCCGTCGATACTCCTTTGTCACTGTGGTTTGATAGCTGTAATAGGTATCATTTTTGGGCGTCAACTCTGGTGACTTTGTGGTTGTGGTGCTCGTTTCCTCGGCGACTGTGGCTCGCACCACAGCCTTATGGGTAGTGGTTGATGTGGTTCGTGGATCATCTGAGGTGGTTTCTATGCTTGGCTCGCTGCCACTGAAGCGAAAGATATTCGAGAAGCCATCGGGAAAGAGACTAGAGAGTACTTCATTCACTGTATCTTTCTTGGCATTGGCTTCCTTCTCCCGGCGCAACAGCACCTCCTTTGCGGGCTCCTCATCGATTTGGAATTGTATATAACCATGTCCATTTGTGGGCAGATCGGTAAGAGTACTCGCTTTCTCAATGGGCAGTACAGTGGGTAGAAATCCAGGTTTCCTGTGAGGGGATTAGAGAAGGAAGGACATACATTTTGAAGTGCCTGAGCTTTGCTTGAAGCCATCATAATAATTAGTTACTGAGCAATTAAGGCTTTTAACAACTTACCCCAGCTGTTCATCAGCGCCAAGTGCTTCGATGTCGTAGGGTTGATCATCGTTGACCTCCAGCTTATTAACCTGTCAGTAACAACTCTCATTAGCTGTCAAAACCATTCACTAAACTTTGAGTTGGACTTGGACTTGGACTCACCTCCCTGGCGCTGTCACTCAAGATGTCGTCATCGTCACCGTCACCGTCACCGGCATCGTCAACGGCATCGTCATCGTCATTGCTGTTATAGCTCTGGGGCGTTGTCGCATTCTGTGACACTGTGGGCAGTGGCAAGAGCTGTCTGACATCGGTGGTGCTGGCTGCCTCGGATGTGTTGCCAGCTTCTGCTGTAACCAATAGGCAGACGGCAATGACAGCGGCAGTCGCTGCTAGCAGTTGTACTTTAGGCCACATAGCAGCGGCTCTGTGCGGAAATAGCCAAAACAGCATTTACTTTCGGTGTGAATAACCTCAAGCAATTTATTCAAAAAAATAACTCGAAAAACAACAACAATAAAACAACAAGACAAACATTAAATGATTGTTGGCATTTGCGAAGCTGCCAAGCCAATGAGCTAAGAGGCTAAGAGACTAAGAGACTGAGTGGAGTAGAGACATTTGGCGGGTCTGTTTGATTTTAGCGATAAGTTTGATGATGTATTTTCTCTCAGTCGCACCGTTTTCTTTCTCATTCTCTTTCGCTTTTCCCTAAAGATTCATCGCTTGCCATTTACCATTTGCCGTTTGGCGCTTTCATTGCAACTTGTTTAACTTGCTTTCGTTTGCTTTGGACTTATGTCATTGACAATTGCCACAACGTAATGAATTATTAATTATCCTCAGTCGATGGCTAAAGTCTCTGACTCCGTCTTCATCTCCGTCTTAGCCGCTTAATATGGAATATTGAAATTGAAGGCATTTAAACTAGAATACGTTGCTTTTTAAACCCTCAACTATTTTCGCAGCTTGAATATTATTCACTTGTCATATTTATGTTTGATAACTAATAATTTTGATCTATTTTATTTATATTATTTAAATACTCAATCTCAAAACAAAATCTAATATTGAACGAGATTGATTTAAAATGAAAACATACTATTTCATTTATGTGTCCATAAATTTCTTAAATAAATGTTTTCATACATTTTGCATTCAGATAATAAATTCAAATAGCACTTCTTTAATTTAATATTTTTTTTTAATATTTTTTGAACAGATAATCAAATAGTATTTTTATTTAATTATCCCACGCATGAATTGCATTTAAAATGCTGCACTTGAATATTAATTTACCTGCATCCATTAAATATTAGGAGCGATTGGCTAAGGGGAAGCCGTGAAATGAAAACACTCAATTATTAATATTAAAAGCCGCACGATTAAAACGCACTTTTAATCACTATACAAATAGTTTAAAATAACAACAACAAGTTAACGTTGCTGATTCTCTATATGAACTGAACGATATATTAAACGAATTATATGAAACCGATTTGTAGAGTCCTGCGTATTTAGAGGGACTCTTGAGTTGGGCCTTATATCCAGCCACTTTCTACGATCTCATGCTGGGGGAGGACACAACTTTTGGCGACCCTGTCAGCTCCGCGTGCACGTTGCGAATGAAAGTGAAACCGCTGTGGATCGCGCATTTCGTTTTCTTTTCGATCGACGTCAGTTTTGGACCTGAAGTCGTTGTTGTCGTCGAAGTTGTCGTAGTCGCTGTTGCAGTTGCTGTTGCAGTTGCTGTTGCAGTTGCTGTTGCCGTTGCCGCTGTCGATCCTTAAACTGTAGCACCAAACTTGTCCATCCAGCGATTGCGCAAGAGCAACTTGCAACCTCTCTCACTCGCTTACACGCTCGCTCTCGCTCTGTTGCACTGATGCAGTGACATTTTTTATGGCTTTCTACGGCAGCATTGACCCTGCCAAAAATATATGCGGGAAAAATCTGCAACTGGTTTTGAAGCTTTTTTTTGTGTTTCATTTTTTTTGTTTTTTGGCCAAGACGTCGTTTTAGCCAATTGTGTGCAAAGCAAAAACCTCACAGAGCCCGCTGCAAGTGAAAGCCCTTGTCATTATCATTTGTTACCTCGATCGCCCTTGACTACTGTGTGTTTATATTTATAGTTTCTTTACCAGCTGCATTTGTGTGTGCCTTTTGTTGTTGTTAGTACTGTTACCGACGATTATCGCATAAATTTATTACACCTGTGCTGGGGGCATTGTTGACGCGGTTGTCGTCGATCCCAGATCGTTTTTCTGCTCTTATTGTACTTGAATGGTGCTTCATAGTTGGTTTTAGCATTGTAAATTTCATTTTAATGAACGACACTCTGTCAGGCATTTGGCATCTGTAGTTGATTGATTCATGAGCATGCATTGAAACTGGATCTTTGCGGTTGTCAATAAGCTATTAAAACATACATAATGCATTCAGTTGGATCTTGCATTTCAAATATTTGTGTACAATAATTCCATTTCATTTGAATTTATTATTTCTGATTATTTAGTATGCAAATAGATGGAAATCTCGCATTTAATTTCTGATTTTACACTCGGATTTCTATGATGATCTGTAGATGGCATCTCATAAATGTCAGCTACGAGATTGTTGGTACCAGTAATTACTAGACATGATATATGGTCAATATGGCTTTCACCAAGCTGCTCTGTTTCTTGTTATTTCGATGGCATTTCCTCTGTTTTTCCGCAAAACCCAAATTCGTTGAGCTAAAAGCATTCGAAGTGTTCATTCAATTATGATTAAAGAGTGAGAGTCTGGGATTATGTAACTAAGCCAAGCCCGTCCGACAACCAGCCAAGTTTAAAATGATTTTTGTCAAAGGAAGTGCAATTCATAAATTGCCCTGGTCACTTTCTGCCTCAACTGCTCGTACTCGCTTATTGGCCAGCTTTGACTATTGATGGCTAATTTACGCAGTCTCAGTATTTGGACAGACGGTATTTGGTAAACAAAAGCAACGTTAAGTTTGAGATGTTATTGTTGTTGGCTAACAGTCAACTTCCTTGCGCTTAGTTAAACTTGTTGCTGGGAAACCGTAAATCGAAATCGTTGAGACTCCTTGGAATAGTGGGAAGCCCCATCGATAGGTCGGGAAAATGTATTAAAAGAAATTATTATTTAATTCCATTTTCGTGATTTATTTCTTGTACATATTCGCAAAAAGCTCAGTCAATTGGAATTGTCGATCAGCCCCCAGGGCAAATGAGACCCGCAAACTCTGCCTGGTTTTCCAATCACCCCTTCCTCTCCCGCCTCCCCCGCCACCACCACCGCCACCGCCCCGGCCCCTTCATCGGGCTAATTAAGTGCGCAGGGCAAATAAAATGAGTCAAAAGGTAATTACAATGAATGGGCGGTGGTCGGACTCAAACCAAAAGTCAATTTCATGCAACAATCAATCAAAAACCATTTTTAATTTTGCGTTAACAATTATTGTATTCGCATTTTATTGCCATCGCATATTATTTTATATTTTTAATTTCATTTTTTTCTTTTTTATTATTGCACCGTTGTCGGTGATTTTGCGCGTCGCTCGTTAAAGTGTGTGAAGTAAATTGGAAAATAAAGTTAAAATTAAAATGCATTAATTGAACTGTGAAATTTCATAAAAGTGTATGAAAAATTATTTGAGCGTGCGCCAATGAGCACAACGTCAGCGGACAAGAAGAAGAAGATGAACAAGACCAATGAATTAATTGTCAGCGATTTAAACTCGTTTTAAGTCGCCAGTCCGAGTTTCAGGTTGAATTTAATAACACGTATATTTTACATGCAAAAATAATATCGTGTACTCCAGCAGGAGTTCTCAATAAAGTCGGAATGACCTGAATGAGTGCAACGTTGAATGATATTGATATTGAATACGTCTTAGGCCAAAGAAAAATATTTCTGTATTTAATTAAAAACATCTTTCAGTGACTATAAAATAAAAATAAATAATAAATTTCAAACTGAAGTGCACATTCTCTTCTCATTCATTATTTTATTTTTCATTAGTTTTGATTTATTTAAATGATGGAAATATATTATCTTAATGCATTTATACGTCAAATGGTTAGCATTTAATGCTTATTTTTTCTTATCTTACAGTAAATTTACATGTGAATAACTTGGTGAATGGCCAAATTACTGAGCATCTCGCAGTCGAACTCTCTCAAAGCAACATCGCTGACAATAGTGAAAAAATGCAACCACACACGGCGTAAGTGTGCAGACTAATTTGAAAGACTTCACCAACCACTTCCCCTATGTCCAAATTAACAATTTCAATTTCACCAGAAACCAACTAATTTCGATAACTTCATCATGATAAGTCACCGCAAGATCTGACCGGAAAGTGTGTGTATCTAGTATGTTGCAATCTCCTGCTTTGGCGAGGCAACAGCCACGCCCAAACGTGGCAAATCCATTCATAAGTCCATGTATAAAGCAATCTGTGGATTTACTCGCAGCTTGCAATTGTTGTGGTTGTCGTTGTTGCAATTGTTTTGGAGTATTTGTTCCTCAAAAGACCTCAAAGCGAGGCGATAATCAATTGAAATATGTGAGCAGAGGGGGGGACAATTGAGCAGCCGGTTTCTGGCTTTGGTCGTGACAACAATTAAAAAGAAATGCGCAGAGCAATTGCAATTGCGGATGCTTGTGGTTCCCCCCTCTCCGATCTCTAGATCCCCTTTCCATTGGTGCACTGCACCTTTCGCTGCTTCATTCGCGTCATTGTCGCGTGCGTCGACATTCACATGTAGTAAGTTGGACTGTTGTCCGCTTGGCGAAGTTTGTGTTGTCAGGGCCATTAGGAGTTTGTTACTCTCAAAAAGGAATTTCGATTAGTTGTTGCCAAGAGAGTTGATGAACTGTTCATGTAATATGGACAAGAGGGGGACGATACGCCCCCGCTGCAATGTCTCTCGGACAAGTCGTGTAATATGGCGCCTTAACAATTCGGTTGTCATTAGCGCCACAAAGTGGCCAAGTGGCAAAGAGGCAAACCGGCTGCCCGCCTGCTCACTTTCCAGGCAGTTTGCCAGGCGTTGTTATCATCGACATTGATGTTGTTGATGTTTGTCAGCAAACAGGTTACATGGCCAACTCTTCAGGCCACAAAATATGTAGCAGAAGTTGCAGTACCCGATGCCACATAGCCATGTTAAGATTGCTATTGGTCGTGCGGTATTGAGGAGTCGATGTACTCTTGATTTCCAACTAATACACCTGATCACAGCACAGGCAGGGGCCGAATCAAAAACCGAAGTTAACGAATTTAAAACCGGAATCTTTCGCTTTGCCCAGAGCGTCCTCAATGTCTATAAACTGCACTGACCGACCGTCTGCCTCGCCAGACTATTTAGCAGCCTTTCCCTTTCATTGGCCACTTCGACCAGAGCAGTCTTCTCATTAATAGTCGTGTAATCTGTTTAATACCTGCTGAGCATTGCTTAAGCAATCATTGAATCATAATAAAATTAAATCAGTTAAATAAATCGTAAATCCAAAACTTCAAACGGACATAACTTTGTCAAATCTTAACCGATTTGCTTTTTGATTGTCAATTCTAAAATAATATGACCACTTCTTTGATTCTGCATCACTCTTAATTTTTTGTGGTCTTCCAAACTCGTTTCACAGTTTGAAATATCCAAGAACACTTTGACCCGCTGAGTAAAAAAACTTGAAGTATTTTATTTTGTAATTTTATTTTTAAGTTTTATTTCATGTTCGTTTTGTGTTTTGTTGTTAGTTTGTTTTGCTTCATTCTATGCTAAATTGGCTATTTTGTCTGTTGCTTTGTCTCTTAAACTTTTAAATTTGTTGTCGCCATTTTGCAAATTGTTCTGTCTTAAATTTAACAGTTTGGGTTTTGTTGCTTGCCCAAATGTTGAACTTATCAATGCTATTAATTAATAGGGCAGGCTTTGAATTATATTATTGTTTTCTTCCATAACTTGTTGGTGCGCCTTTTGATTCTGTTTTCTGCTCTTTTTGGGTTAGTTGTTGCCCAATTATTGTTTATAACTACAAATTTGTTGGTGGTTGTTACATTTTATTGGGCCTATGACTTAAACCTTTGCTTATTGTATTCTCGTATTCATTTCTGTATATATTTATATTTTTTTATTTTCAAAACAGTTTGCACATTGCGCTACAAATGAATTGAGGGACTTCGTTTCATAATATGTATGTTTTAAAATTAATTTGCCACATTTTCATTTGGGTTTTAGTTTTCTCTTATTTTCTAAGAATTATGGTATTATTCGTATGTTCGTTTTATTTTATTTTTTTAATTATAAATAATATTTTTGAAATATTATCATAATAGTTATTCATATAATAAATACAATATGCATTTGACCACCCTTTGTAATATGTTTTTAATATATATATATATATACACATAAATATATAATACCATAATAAGTTAATAATTAATTTTGTTAGTTAACATGACGACGTGTTTGTTTTTGCTTTGTTAATACAATTTGCAAGTTTTTATATAATAATAATAATAATAAACGAAAAACTCTTAAATCAACTTTACATGGCACACACACAGTTAGGCTATCCATAAATCCATACTTAGTAAATGCTTATTGGCATACTTAATTCAATTTAAATTATAATTTCACAATGCTCCAAAAAACTTTTTCTGTGTTTTTTTTTTGTTTTTTGATTTTTATTGTGCTGTTGAATTCTTGGAATTCTGCGTAAACCTCCTGCATATGCATTTTTAATATGGTTTAAATTGGCGTTTCGTTCTTCTAAGTAATTTGTGTTGATTTTTACATTCATGACTTATACTCATACAGCTAATGTCTAATTTTGTATAATTATATGGCGCATAAACATACGATACATATTACTATTGTATTTCCTAAGCTAATATGCTCTATGAAATAAATTACAAAAGCTGTGGATTTATACATGAAAACAGCGCGCACAAGTTCTGTTAGCTCTACTTTTAAGTTTATTATAATTATTTTACAATAGCGCATATTAAGAGTTTGTTTATTTATTTATCATTTTAGTTGAGTTTTAATGACAATTAAATTTGGCTTGCCTCTGAAGAGTTCTTAGCTCGGACATATTTGTTGGTCTTTCCTTTTTTTTTAAACAACGTTTAACACTTGATATATTTATAATATTTATCTGATTTTTGTTTTGCTTTGAAAACATTTATGTACATTTTGTATGTGTGGAGGGTTCCTTTGGAGCTAACAATATACTATGTTTTATTCATGTAAGTTTATCTTTTAATTTTACGATATATCAAGTGTTCATTAATTTGTTACAAAAAATCCAATATAAATATTTCAAGTTTGGTTGGTCCTTGTAAATTATGTAAAATTAATTATTGACAAACCATATTAGTTAAAATCTTTAATTTGACATTTGCTTGATTATAATTGAACAAAAATAAACAAATTTACTTAAAGGTTAAAAAATGCATATAATTTAAACATTAATATATGTATTATTCGTTATCAATTATGTACTTACAGCTTGTTCTATTTTTGCCTGTTCAAATGCGCAAAAATTGAAATGGAAGGAATTTGTTCGTACCTGGTAGGTTTTTTTGCCTTGCATGTACAATAAAGTATATCTCAACTCTGTCATCATCTCTTTAACTCTAATTGCCTCAAAATATTTAACAAAATCAGTCACTGCTTATTTTTCAAAAAGGAACTTAAAGTACAATAATTATGGCTCAACTTTTAACAATATGTAAACGCATTTGTATATTTCCTTTCAATTTTAATTTGGCATTTAAGTTAAGCGCTTTTACTAGTACTACAAGTACATACACACACACACACGATACAGTCACAGTTACACTTACGAGTACATGCTACAGTATAAACATTGAGTATTCTTTTTATAAAGGGTTAGTATTGTAGGTATGTGGGTAAACATACCCTACCAACAGGTAGGGGTGTTAGGGGGGATTAGCATACATGTTTGGTTTTCAATAAGAGGGTTTTAGGTGACAACTTAGACGCCTACAAAGTGTGTGCAGTGTGGCTAGTGAATCTTAGCTTAGGGATTCAAGATGCTAATTTCATTTTGATACTTTTGCTAATCGGTTACACATACACATACAAATAGCTTTTGAATAATAGTAGTTGTGGGCAGCAGCATATAGTAATACAGTAATACAGTAATACATATGTTAGATATAGTAGATACATGTATACGAGTATGTGCTTAGACATAGTGGGTAATTAATAATTAATACATAGTAGATAGCTTTATGAATGGCATGCAATAGTCCGCATTCTCTCGCACTCTCTCGCTCACTTGTTCACCTCTCTGACTCTGACTCTCACTCTCTCTCATACACACACACTCTTGTAAATAGACTCACTCACACACACGATATCATTGGCTATGGTTTCCTCTATCACACTAAAAAGCTTAAAGCTAATGGCATTGCAGTAGTGTAATACCAAATAGAGTTAACACTAGAGCCAACTCGATTCCCTGCTCACTGGCAGTATTATTGCTGAAAACTGGGAAGTGTATTTGCTCGGGTCGGTTAAGCTCCTCTTCCTCGTCATCTTCGATTGTGTTCGACATCTGCCGATGGCGTTTCGTGAAGTTCACATTGAAGACGGCCTCAGCAACGCCACCTGGTGTCGAAACTATAAAGTAGAATGTGCGAGGAACACGTTCGTGCATGCTGACATATGTGAGGCGAGCCTCCTTGCAGTAGGGAGTAGGTAGATCCTATAAGAAGATAAATATATGTTAAAGACCAACAAATAATCCAAGTGTTCTCTTATTATCCGACATACCTTAACCGAGTAGGCCAATACAGTGCTGCCATATTGATTTCCCGGCGTGAATACGCGATCGCCATGTAACCAACGTGCCGCATGTGCTGGAGGATTTGCACAGAACTCCACGTTGAGGTGCAGGGGTGAGCCTGGATAAGCCACGGGTGTGGCATTCAACGCAACAACTGTGGGAGCACCTGGAAAATAACAAAGTTTTGGATTATACATTGCCCATTAAATACGCATTTATAATTCTTGGGTCATTATCTCGTTAGCAACTTCTTGGATTTGTCTTAAGTCTTTAGCTGTTTGCAGATCGACAAAGTTTGCGCTTCGCTGAGCAAACTAACAGCCGCTAATAGATGACATACGAGTACATCGCAGTTGCTAAGTCAACTTGTACACAACTGTACTTGAGCTAAGCCGCCGTGAGACACATCTGTATCCTCGCATCAGTTGCAATTAAAAGTGCTGCGAAAAGTTTAGTGCCAACACTATCGCCACTAATTAAAAACGTATCACTAACAAAATGTGCCGCAAGTAGCTCAGTTAGAGTTGGGCCAGTGTTGTACAATATGCAGGGAAATCAAAATAAATAGTGAACAACATGTCGTCGAGCAAAAAGTTTTTAAGAACGCCGAAACTTCATTAAAAAGTTTTTGGTTAAAGCAAACGAACGAAATTGTAGAACTTTTGTGGGTCACATGTTGAGGCCTTGGTTTCTCTTCGGATATCACAACGTTAGCCAACACTGCGACAATCCAATTAGACACATGTGACCTCCATTTCCCCGCACACGCTGCACTCGTTGAGCATATTTAATTATCGAGTGGCACGAGTATTTTGCGATTTTCCTCATCAGTCCGGGGGTCTTGGGAGCTGGGAATTCACCAAATAAACTTCAGGAATGGGCATCAATGGCGGCTCGAAAAACAAAATGGCTGACAGTGTTAAGTAGAAATCAGTGTTCGTCAGGGTTGCCACAGCTAAATCTCATATACAAATAAAAACAATTCGAAGCACCCATCGACATTTCCCAAATTGATAACTCCCAGCCCCAAGCGACGAACTGTAAAATCAATTAAAACAAGTGAGGTCTCGAAGCTAGGGTTGTGTTTGCCTCTGCTGGTGTGTATGGGTGTGTGTGTGTGTGTGTGTGTGTGAAGAACGTTGCGCATGCTAAATTATGCGTTCGTCGCCATTTTTCAAATATTCGGGGACAACTGGCAAATCCACCCACGAAAATCAACAAATGCAATTTATTTCACAGCTTAAACTGATTTTAGAGAAGTCCTAAACACACCCATCACTCAAAGATGGTTTCCAACGAGTAATTTATATTGATTCGCAGTCACTGAGCTGCGCTTCAGGATATAACCCTCCGCTCAGGTGATAGCTTCATTATGGTTACAAGCATAGCCCAAGGGTCAGTGCTTGGTCATTGGTGCGATTTTTAATTTGATTTAAGCACCAGGCTCTAAATTAAATGAGTTTTGAGTTTCGTAATCGAATTACACGCTTTCTAACGGATGGAAGAGAGTATCAAAATGTTCATAAGGAAGAAACTGAAGAAATGCGAGTGATATAATATTTGGACTTTAATTTAAAAGTAATTATGGAAGATGTTGTCAAAAGAATAAATCTATGAGTTATATTATTTATGTAATGACTTGCAATAACAAAGACTGTACTGTTATCGTTTATTATAATCATTGGATAGACCACATTTGGCAAACCTATGAAACAAACAAATGAAAATAATAGTGTAAGAAGTGTGACTACTGTTTATTCTTTTCTTTCAGTAAATCCAAATGTTTTCTGCACTAAAGGAAACATGTATAAGTAATTAAGTGGACCCTTTAGTTATTGTCAAAAACACAATCGGACATACTTTCGTTTTCGCAAATTGAATTTGCCTGTTTTGCCGAATTTTATAAAGTGCAAAGGTTTCGTGGCCCTCAGCTGCATTGAAATATAAAGTAAAATTAACATTTAAACAATAACACCAAGATTGCATGTACTACAATTGTTGCAACACAGCAAAAATAACAATAACAGTGAGCGGCAACCCTGGCCCAAAATAATAAAGTTTTACAGCTGAAAATTACTCAATTCCCGTTGCTCAGAAAAGTTAACTTAATTTTTGTAGTTGCCTTTTGTCAGCAAAGTTTCCCAAGAAGTGCAACAGCAACATCAACAGCAACAGCAACAGCAACAGCAGCAACAACAACAACAACAAATACAAGAAAAACGAGAACGGGAACGGGAACAGAAACGTTTTGAAACACTTTGGCGGACCGTCACCCGAGTGGGCAGACAAGGGACAATACAAAATGACAGGGTTGCAAATATTTCCCGGTGATGGGCACTGGCGAGTGGAGGGACGGGCGGATGTTGGCAAACTGCGCGCCCCATTGATTGCACGTTACAGAAAGTTTTTTTTCTCTTGTTATACCCTGTAGCCATTGGCACTGGGGTATTATAAGTAGGCGAAAACTTGAAGTATATTTATCGAGCGCCTCTGGGAAACATCTCATAGCTCATATATAATTTGTACACAGTTTAAGTTTCTTTTTATCCGTCTCTGTCTCGAAGCGAGACGAGTTTCACAATCACAATACAATATAAAACAAGTGGACAAGTGAATAGTAAAAGGCAAAGAATTTTAATAAATTTGCGAGCTGGTTATAGGGTATCTGTCAGTTAAACAGCAATCCACTGTGAATATTGAAGACGCACTGGAGTCGGTTGGGTGTAGAAAAAACAATAATGACCGAAAATAATTGAATTTTCGCATTCATTCGCGTGTTGCAATTACTTTGTTAGCCGCGCCCGCATTCCAATTGCTCTGTCTCTTTTTCTCTGTATCTCTCTCTCTTTCTCTCTCTCTCTCTCTCTCTATTGTCTTGGTCGCCACTGTCACTTCGTTGATTTGTTGTTTTTCCATCTTATTGCATCACTGTTGCCCTGTTATTGCATTTTCTCTGCGATTACTTTATGTGCAACATTTCGCCTTAAGATTAATCTCTATACCCGTGAAATGGGATTTAACTGTTGAAATGGTTATTAATTTTAAGAACTAAAATGTTTTCAAAACCTTAAATTTAGAATACAATGCTATTTTAAAAACCAATACGTTTTTATCTTGTATTTAAACTGAATGTTAAGTAAACAAAGTTTCCTTCGAGATCTACTAAAACAATACGTGTTCAGATTAAAAAAATATTTCCCTTAAATATACAAATCAAAAATTTCAAACAGGTAAGCTGACCATATTAATTATTAAGCACTTGGGGCTTAGATGGCACAAAGTTGGAAAACTTCAAACAATGTTGAAACACTTTGAAAGCCGTTAACTGTTTTTGGTGCTTGTCAACAACATAATCTAAAATTCAATGCCAGCGACAAATGCGAATAATTCAATTAAAAGCGCCCCAAGGTAGGCAATACTAATGAAAACGCAATAAGTGCCAAACCCAAGTTGCTTCTTTAATTGTCGAAGCACGTATTTGCATACCCTGTATCTGTACCAATTAAAAATGGACACTATTACTTTGAAGATTGTATAAAGCATTTTCTTGAAAATAATGCTAATTGAACTGGTATTAATATCATTAGGGAAGTTCGTATTAGTCGCATTAATTTATTTTAAATTATTATAAATTTGAGTGAAAGTTCGTTATAGAACAGAATACAGGATATTATTTGATCAGTGGTTCTAACTCCGAATTTGCAAATAGAGACCAATAAAAGTGAATTTTTGTTTATTACGAGCTGCCAGCTTTGTTGGTAATTTTATTTGCTGCTTTGGCATTAAGTGTACACAATGTTTATTAATTATTCAAGGGACAAAACTGACAGGTGGAGAAATGGCAAGAGACATAAGGCACAAGACGAAGGGTAAGACAAATGCTTCTGGTCAGCCAGTTACCTTGGTTGCTTTTCGGGTAAATACTCGTAAACCATTGCAATTGAATATTATGATTGTTATTTTCATTTGTTGCCTGTTGGTTTGCCTGTTACTTTAGGGTTTTACTACATTTATATGTGTAAATACCTATAATATTTCTATATACTATATACATTTGTATGCTATTTGTTATATGTAATTTTCATTTCAGGCTCATAGCAATTTGAGCTGTCATGACTCGGACCGTTGCCCCAGGAGCATGTTTGTTTGTGTCTCAAGTCAGGTTAGCACCTGTAAATGTCGGATTTATTTTGATTACTCTTCAGGGTCCTTAATCTGCTATTCCATAGAAGATGCACATTTTTGTGTCCGAGTAGATCCCCGACAGACATTTAAATTAAGCAAATGCTGCTGAATGCGTTCATATTTAAATTTTCAATATGTGTAATAAATCGATCATTGAGCTTAATCCATTCTCCAATGTTCCTCAGCCAGTAAGGTTTTTCGTATAAATTGCATACAAGTAGTTTATTTAAATAACTACATTGATTGCTTAATTTTAGTATTCAGTTTAACATCACTTAAAAGTTTTAAAGGTCTCACTTTCCTGTTATTAGAAGGAAATAAATAAATAAAATAAAAGAAAGGAATTTATTAAATTTTCAAGTGATAGCAGGAAGAAAACTTGCAACTTGTAAATTACACGACACACAACACAGCCAACAAAACTTTAAGTAGCACATGTGAAGCGATTTTTGGCAACTTGTGCAATTTGTATTGCCTGAATTCTGAGGGGGGTGGGGAAGGAGGACGAAGGGGGTATAGGGGTTTGTGTTAGGGTTGGTTCACTCAAAGTTTCATCTTGCTGTAAGATGCAAACACAAACTTTGTGGTACGACAAGTCAAGACAAGTTCGACTAGAGATGAGAACGTGTCTATTTGCTAGACACGAGCGACACGAGCACGCGTGACTTTTATTTAGAAGAGAATAAAATAGTCCTAAAATTAAGAGCATTTCAGATAAAGACAAGTCAAGTTGTTTGCTTTGCGTTTTCATAATTATTCTATATTATTATCGTGATATATCGTGATACCTCGAACACGAGATATGTCCCACTCTAAGGACATTGATGCATATGTACAATCTCTACAATATCTACAAGAAGAAATCTTGACTGCTCGCTGCCAGGCAAAAGTTGCTGGCAACTCATTTGATATTGAAAGTGAAAGAGCATAGTTAAATATACTTGTGCTATAGAATGGCAACGAGTAACTGTTACTATTCACTATTACATGCTGGCTTAATTTGTGTTGACAACGCCAAATGAGGCCAGTGATGGTTGCGCCACGGGTTGTGGCAATGTGCGGGATGCAGGGTGCGGGATGCGCTTGATTCTATACAGAAATGCGCTTTGTAAATTTTTAAGATTTGGGTTAGAGATATTTGCAAAAATAAGCACAAACATACATCGAGTTGAAAAGTTTAACATGTTCTGTCTCTTCAATTCCTGCACTTCACCTTAGACATTACCCTTAAATTCTCTTTTCTGTTTATTTTGTTCATTTAAGGTCACTGCAAATGATTGCCAAACTAGAATTTGCTCTAAGTCTTATCCGTTATAATCAAGTATTTTGTGTAGTTCATCCGGTTAATGCTATGATAATGGCAGTTTTGTTAACCAAATTGGCAGCAAAGTAAATACAAACAAAAGAAACGGTTTTCCCTGCAAAATCGTGTCAGCATCGTGCCATCAACTGACCACAGGAACGCCCAATGCTGGAAAGTGGGGATTGTATCTCTAAAATGCACTACAGGCGCCTCATAAAATTTCCTGCGAATGAATGAGGGTGTGAACTTTGCGGTTGCCTGACTACCAGTCAAACACTCACTCACACACACACACACCCACCCGCACACACACAAACTCATAGCTCTTTGTGTGTGTGTGTACATGTCAGGCCTATGCTTTATAGTCTGACTTTTGACATTTTTATTAGCTTTGTGGCGGCGACGTTTAATTACTTTACGCGCTGCGTACAACGGCAACGGCAACAGCAACGACAAAAGCAACAGCAACAGCAACAACAACAGCAACGACATTTTAATGCATTATCTGCACCGGGGTCGTTGTGCCTGTCATGGTAATAACAGTGACAATAACAACGGCACTTGACTGCACTGAAATACAATTAAAATTTGCATTTGATTTTTATTGCATAGCCTTAGGCGCACTGCAAATTGCAAATTTTATGCGTGAGCAGCTTATTAAACGGCAATGTCGAACGGATTGTGGGTCAGCGGTTAGTAAACGAATCTCTAGCTATGCACATATATCATTTGGAGCTATCCAAACAGTTGCAAATGTACTTATTGTGCCGGTTCCGTATTTGTATTTTTGATGACTCTTCTTTAACATTTCAAGAACTTTGTCATTATTGGATATTTTTCTACTGTTTTTCTAAAATTGCCGTTTTAAGATTCTTTAAATATATATTATTTTAAATAATTTACTAGTAAAACTTAAAATAAATAATGAAGATTCCTTTGATCCATGTATATGTATATTTATTATCTTTTCCCATTTTGTACAATTACCGACTATAAACTATTCTCGGTTTAGAATTGCCCATTTGCCCAATAATCGTGCAATCTTCATAGCCGTCATCAGTGTCGTCAGGCGACAAATTGCATTATTAATGCGCTTCACTTACTTACCCCTTTACCCATTCCCCACTGTGCACCGTGGACCACCCGCCAGATATTTTTATTCTGTGTAAAAAAATAGCTTTAGCAATTTCACGTAATCCACTTGAGACTGCTGGTGGGGGGCTCTTCCTGCTGTGGAACAGTGGTTGTCATCATTATAAAGCGATTCAGTTGTGAAGTAGCAACGCTTATTAGTTGGTGCAACCAGCGCATGTGGCAGCCGCGGGGCACAATTCGTGGCCTGGCACGGGAGTTGAAAATGCCTAAAATAGCTTGAAGCTGCTTAAAGCTCACAACCCTTAAGCGAAAGCTCAGCCCAACAGCGATATCTTGTGGTGCAAATTTGCATGCTCGAGTGTCAATTTCAGCTGCATGGCGATTGCTTTGTTATTTGGCATTCAATAAGTTATTCGTTTTTGCCCTTTAAGCTCGGCTAACGACACAATTGAAGCACACACTAAAAGCGTAGTGTGAGAGGGGAAGGAGATGGCTGTGGGGGTTGGCACAAGTACTCGGGAATTAGTTTTCATATGTTTACGCCTACAACTGCGACCAAGTGACAGACGCTGCTCGAGGGCGAGTTGAACTGTCAGCTTGTTTTACTGCTTATATCCGGTCACGAAGATGTCACGAACTTGAAAGTTGGGTGTTCTGGGATGCGCTGGGATGTGATGTGATGCGATGTGCAGGCGACTGGGCTTGATGTTGCTTTCGGCGACATTACGACGTCTCTTGGCGTCTATTTGCGCAACTTTTGCAACTCATTTCCGCTGCAGTTGCAGACAGACACCCACAGTAACATTCAGCAGCACAATATGACTATTCGTCTGGATATATACAAACATATATATATATATATATCTCTCTCTCTCTCTCTCTCTCTCTCTCTCCTTCTCTCTGTCTCTTGCGTATGCATCAGAACTATCCCTCAAAATGATTTCTGTAACTGTCTGAAAAGTTTTGGGTCGGACGGCTATTTGCCTCTCAGATGACAACTTCTCCATTCAGATTTTAACTAACGACTGGCGACTTTTACGACACACACACACACACACACAAGGTCCGCGACACATACGCAAAATTATAATTTAGTCAACTTGGCAAGATGCCTTTTTTTAGTTAGAATCTCTCTGTTATTCTCTGACTCTCTCTCTCTCTCTCTCTCAGTATCAGTCACTTCTCGCTGCTCAAATTTTGTTAGCAAATTGAAGCGTAAAAATTAATGCTTGGCTGAACTTGTAAAGAGACAACACACATACAATAAACTAACATAGACAAAAACTAAAGCACAAAACTGCAGAATACTGACAATAAAGAATAATTATTCAGGCAAATTTGTCAGTCAGTTTTCAATATGTAAATAGGAAAATTATAATTTTTATTCATTTTATACAAAGAGTATAATTGCTAAACAAGCAGCAACGGAAATTTGGCAATTGTTTTAAACAAAAAGTTACATAAATAGTCGAATAAACTTAAAACTTTCACAACTTTATCTTAACCCAACCGATTTTCTTGGGTAATATCATTTTTTTTATTATTTGGCATCTATTTTGATTCTGCATCATTATTGAAAAATATAATTTTTTTTACTTCACTCTCTTTTTTTTGTTTTTAGAACTTTAGTCGGCAGTAAACTATTTCGTATTGCTGCTGTTTAAGTTAAATTTTTTTACAATCGAATTCAATTGATGTTTTATTTCCAGAAGACAACTGTAAATTCCATTCGAACTATTTCAAATATATTGTAAATTCCCCAGGGTTTGAGTTGTTTCATTATTATTTTTTTAATACTTGGGGGCTTTGATAAAAAATTGCGCTTTGAAGTTTCGGCGGCTTTCAGTTTAATTTTCATTTCGTTTGTGGCTCAGCAACCCTCGCAAAATCCATTCAGAAAACGTTTATCTAATGCTTAAGATCGCGGCTAAGGGATAGAAATGAGGTGGTGGTATGAGATGTGCGGGGTATTTGCCGTAAACATTTAACATGCAATTTGGCGCAGCTGCTGTAAAAAATTGGAAAGAACTCATAAATTGCTATTTAAATGAGGCACAAATGAAAAACGCCAAAGGAGGAAACGCACACACACACACACACAAATCGTCAATATGCGCACACATTCACATGCACACTCGTGTAAGAGTACTTTGTGCTTTTAGCCATGTTAGTATCCCCAACAGAGCGTTACCTAATGAGTAGAAACAATGCAATATTTGCCAGCAATGCGCCAAATTTCACAGCAAAAATTTGACAAGAAGAAAAATAATGCGTGGAAAATGAAAAAAGGGACGGCTATGAAAATATTTACGAGCTGCGTTGCGGGGTGGGGGGCGTTCCGGCCATATATGTTATACGTAGTCGTATATTAATAAATATAGTACATATATGTTGATCAAAAGGCATGCGGAAAGGAACTTGCACATAACAAATTAGCATGCATAAAACAAAGCCCCGCACTTCCCCCGCTCCCCATTCACCAAATGGGGCCGTGTAAGTGACTCAAGTATGTGAATGCGTGTGTGTGTGTGTGTGTGTGTGTATGTGTGTGCGTGCATAAAGCAATATTTATGCTCACGTACGCATATATTTGGGGAAGGCAAACCGTCCAGCTCATTCCCTAAACTCCTGCTTAAATTAAGCATTGAATATGCGTGGCGCTCTTATTAGAAATCAGACGAGAATCAGTAAGAACAGAGCAAGAAAGAGGAACACAGCGATAGAGAGAGAGAGAGGAGAGAGAGGAGAAGAGAGAGAGAGAGGGATGATTGGAATTGCTGTAATATATTGCACAAGGCAGAAAGAATTGAGCGCAACTCGTTGCGCTTTCTTTGTAATAAAAATTCCTTAAAAAATTATTAGGAAGAAGCCCAACAGATGTCATAATCGACAGCTAAAAGTCATTATCATACTCAAAGATTCAAGTTATTAAATGAATTTAAATATTTCGCAGGTAAGAAATTGATCTTGGAGACAGTAAATTTGATAATATCGTTTTAATTTATCTAATAATTAAAATGACATTTAATATTTACTTTTTAAGTAAAAGAGATTAATTAATTATCTTGGTAATATTATATAATTGAGTTTGTAGCCATCGCAATGTAATCAAAATGAACAAATATTAAATAGCATAACATTATAAGCGGACTTTGTTAAGATTCGTTGATAGTTGAAGAGCTACTCAATATTATGACTTATTAAGACGAGTCGACTTTGCCACTCTGATAACGATTACCCACTGAAATAACAATGAAAGAGAAAATCCGCAAGAGCCGCTGCACTTAATTACAAAATCCCGACCTAAAATTCCTGGCAGCAAAAGTAGTTCAGGTAGGAGTAAATGAGTTGCCAACTCACTGACTTTGTGCAGTAGCTGATATTATCTGGCTTTTAATTAGTTGGCTGCGGTCGATACACTGAGAGAACAAAGATTAATCCAGACTCTCACATACAATATAAATATGAACGTTGTGGTTCTTTTCGTCGAGTGGGCGTGGCATCCTGAAACGCTTTGCTTAAGCGCCGCGAATTATGCAACAAATACGAAAGTATCAACTACTTGAATATACAGTGCGTTTAAGAAAAAAAGAGTAGAGAATGGCAGGAAAAGAGAGGGGAGCCGAATAAAATAAATGTGCATATGAATTTTGAAGAAACGGCAAAGTCTTGGCGGCTGCTGCCAATGCAAAAGTGCACTTACTTACCAACACACATGTTCACACAAACACACACACACACACACACACACTCGCTCAATCACACATATATGCTAGCTAAATTTATGCTTGTGTTAAAGTTTCTAGTGCGTGTGTTGGCCAAAAAGTTTGTGAGCAAAAACTTGAGCAACAGCAGCTGCAAAATTTTCAGCACTCACACAAATTAAATAACAATTTTCTCTCACAATTTCGCAACGTTTTCGCTTCAGCTTCAGCTTTGGCTTTCGTTGAGTTTGCTTTACTTTTCTTTTTGCCCACTTTTTCTTTTTTGCGAAACGCTGTCGTTAACTTTATGTGGGCGTCCTTGTTGACAATGTATGCATGTGAGAATGGGCGGTGGGCGGTGGGCAGAGGCTGAGACTCAGACTGAGGTGGAGGCGTGGCTAAGTCTGCATATGTTAAGTGGCTGCTTGCAAAGTGTCTCAGTAGACTTTTTCGCTACATATTTGGCCCACAATTGGTCCCAAAGTTGACTCCCAGTTGGCCGCCTTGTGGTTAGTGTTTTGCTTGCATTTTATTTTAAGTAATTTAAACACAATTCAGCGCGAACTTGTTTTTGTATTTTCCCGAAAAAGCGGAATTTTTTATTAGCTTTTAAGTGCACTTTAATGAAGATATTTCCGGTATAATTTATACAAAAACTATGTGAAAGGAAATGAGGTTCACTTAAACTTTTCAGATTTGGTTTAAATTGCAAGCATATTGATAACATGGATTGAAGATATATAAAATAAAAATTGTTAATATAAATAGTTGCACTTATCTTTATGTAACTGAACTTCTTTAACGAGAAGTTAAAATTCTGTCCAACTTTCGTTTCTTTTCGTTGCAACTTACACTCGGGACAATTTACTGTTTATCACTTGGGTAAATTTATAAATGTTATTATCCATTCTCCCTTGAACTACAACTTTTAACAATTGCTCTAGAGCTTCTTCCTTGGAATGTTCCTTGAAATAGAATATTATGGAAGGACCGGAAACTTTGTAGACTGAGAAACTTGCTCGCTTTTCACTCTGTAGTTTTCGAGTTTGTGCCATTTTCCTTTTGAATTCTGTTTAATTTTCGAAGTAAACACAAATACGGACCCGGTACGGACCAGAGTACAAAAATAGTGAAGCCATTTTTCCCAGAGGGTTAACATACTCAATATCTGACTTGTCTCACCATCTCCTTTTCTCGCTCTGTCTTTGTTTTGTCGTGTAGTAAATTTAATCTCTTGTGAGCCAGTTGTGTATGCATCTATTAGAGTGTGCGTGTTTGTCTGTGTGTTTGTGCGTCTCATGCAGTTGCTGTATCGTATCTATTCACTTGCTCTCGTACACATAGACCATATCCTGTCCCTGACTCCTCATCTTGTTACCACGCATTCCTTTCTGGCTCCCGCTTGATAAATATGACCATTTTACGCTGCCAGAGAGCAAGTTGCCACCTCATCTTCCGCCCTGCTCCCTTGTTACCTGTTTATTCGCGTTAGAGTTAGCAGCAACGCCTCAGTCATATTTTACTTGCTCTCCATGACGGTCTACTCCATGTCCTGGTGTCTGTCGTCTGTCGTCTGCTCATGGTTCGTCTTCTGACCGTGGCCTGACTGCGTATTTTGTTTATACAGCACTCAATTTCGCAGTTTTAATGACAAAATGTCTTACCTTCAAATTGTATGCGAATGAACACTATATGTATGGTAAGTATGTCGATGTGTCGGTGCATATGTTGTTCAGTTGCTCAGTTGCTCAAATGTCCCCTCCATCCGTTTGGCGCTCAACTTCAGTGACTTTGTTTGATTGCTTTGGCCACAGCTTGGGAGCAACTGTGAGCTGACATGTTTGTATTGCACTCGAGGGTTCTAAGTCAGGCTGGACTGACTGTCAGCTGCCACTCGCTTAACCCACCAGGAAGACAGCAGAAGCACTTCTCGAGTTTTATTGTCTCAGTGTCCACTTAGATTTCGCCTCAAGACAACTTAATGCTCCCCGCGTTTTCATGATGAGAGAACGAATGAGAAACACAATGGCAGAGAGCAGAGAGCGTAAGAGAGTTGGAAGTGTCAATATGAAATCAAAGCTTTGGGTATTTTCTCTAATTTCCGGTCGCATGATTTTCCCATTTTTCTTTAAAATTCGAACACGTTGACATTGTCAGCTGAACATTTTATTCATGGCGTATGCGTAATTTTTCCATGCCTGAGCGAGAACTGATTGGAATTGGCGCTGCCTTCGCCGAGTCATCAATCATGCTTCGGTTTAACACTCACACACACACACACACATACACACTCACACAGATTTGACAAGTGTCAATGTGACAAGTCAGGGAAAGAGCAGAAGTGTAAGAAGGAGGGAGAAGTCTTTGGCCAAGTTCCGACAGTAAAATGCTAAGTAAATGTTCAAGTTTTGACAGCCAACGTAGGGAAAAAAATTATCAAAAGCTGAGACGCAAAAACTTTTCCTTTGTTTTGCAACGTGCTGAAAACTGCTGTCAAAGTTTTTAATGTTTTTAACTCGGTTCTGTCACCTGCCAAGCCCGAAAAGTAGGCTACATAAACTGGCGAAATCCTTGACGCCGTAACAGTTGTCTGGGAAAACACTTAAACTACTCAATTCCAATAATATATTTTCGATACTTCCCTATTTTGTACTGTCTTTGAAAAGGCATCAAATTGACATTTTGTTAAGTTTAGTGCTCAAATTGTTTTTAGTCTTAATTTAACCTCTATAATTGTTTAGCTTTCAGTCTTTTGAATATTTACAAAATAACAAACTGCACAAATTGATGGTCGAAAGGAAATGGTTTCAATTTCACTTACCCTTAACTGCAACGATGACACTTTGGAGCACTTCGAGCTTCTTCTTATTGGCCAGGGATTGACCCACACACTTGTAGGTGCCCGCATCCTGGTACATGACATCTTTCAGCGAGAATTGACCCGTTGGTTGGGAGCTGCCATAGCCAAGGCCACGGAGCCTAGCCGAAACAGGATCCAAGTGTGACCAACATCCCAGGGAGCCTACGAAGCAGGGAAACAGGGAGGTATTAAAGTCATTGCATAAATCGACTGAGCGCCATTTCTAATTTAATTAATTGACTTTGGCTGGCACACAAGTTCTAATTTCTTTAATTGATGCGTTCCGAGTCGTAAACAACAAAACGCTTCCACTTCCATTTGTACAGGAAGACACCCCAATCCCCCCTAAATCGCCCACGTGGAAGACACCCAACTGTTCTTCCAGGCCGTTTGTCTCCGAGTATTTGTCGACTGTCGAAAAGTGGGCAAAGTAAATTGCACGCATAATTAATTTTCAATTGTGCTAATTAATGAATAGACCTCCATTCATTTACTCTTAGACTCTTCGATCTCCGCCTCTCTTAGTATGAGAAAATGTAAAATGTAATTAGATACACTTAGCATTTTTCAGCGCTCATTTACCCCAATCTACATTGTCAGCAGCATTTGGAATTCTCCACAATTGCTTTGATCTATTTATATATTGCCGGCAGTAATTCAAGTTTGGCTTTCAAGTTTGCTTACCTTGCGGACATTGCAGCGTTACGGCACCGCCAAGTTGCACCTCCAGTTGCCCCTTGTTGGGATTATGCGAGGCAGCTGCCACAGAGACATCCTGATCATCAGGCTCCGATGTGACATCCACTGAGTCGTCTGCAATCGAGAGGAAATGTGTGAAAATTTATGAATATTTGAGTAATACTCTGGCGTCACATCTGTGAGAGCATAAAATATGATAAGCTTTTCAGCAATTGTCAATTGTGACAATATTTCAATGACAAAACGTAGTTCAGAGGTCGACAGTTCCTCACCAGTCAGCTTAAAGCAATACAAATTGCGCTGCCTTCCCTCACAGGATACACTTTGGGAGACGCTCTGGATGCTGGGAAGCACCTGAGTCGTTCCCGAACGAACTTGAAAGCTACACAATGAGTTGGCACTTCCGATTTGTGTGATTTGACTAGCTATTGAAGTTCAACGGGAATTTAAAGTGAACATCGCAAGGCAGGCAGCTGGAAAATTGAAAATTGATGTAACTTCGGCTTGAACTCGTAGATTCATACTTTACATCATAATAGTCTACAAGGGTAGCATATTTTTATGGAAAAAGAACACTTCTCTGGTCCAAGATTTTATACAATTTTGGATAAATCACCCTCCCCATTATCTTAACAGATGCAAGATACAATGGAACAGGGTATCCCTTCTGGCGACTAGAACACTCTTCCTTCTTCAATAAAAACAAGAATGAAAGGCAAAGACATTACGATGCTTCATTCTAATTTCGTGGCCTGAAGAAAATGACATCAAATTTATGCGACATATTTATGCTGAACAGGGGGAAACTCGTAACTGATGTGTTCATGTGTGTGTGGGTGTGTGTGTGTGTGGATGTGTATGCGTGTGATGTGCTGTGCTTTAAATTTCAAGCTGCTTTTGTGGCACATTCTTTATAGCGCTGTTCATATTACGAATAAATTACAATTAACGTTGGCATGCGCCTAAAAGTATGCAATGTGCGGCTTTTGTTTGAGACCGGATATCATAACAATATGTTGCCAAGTGGATGCTTGGGCAAAAATCATGACAAAGGGCTCTCGCAATTTGTCTCAATGTGTGTGGGTCCTCGCGACTTGAAACTTGGGTCACATACAGCTCAAGACCCTGAAGCATTTTAAAAGACCGGCAATTCGTGGTTGCACCTTGAACCACTCATAAAATAAGCTTGACAACCCAAGCGTTAATAGAAACCGGTTGAAGAAATAGATATGTATCCGGTGTTGTTTAAGAAGTCTCTGAGATTGAGGTGTTCACATAGATAACAAATGCTGCAGTTCCATCGACGACTTCGACAGAGGGGGGAAAAGAGGTCGAGGCGCCTAAGTGCTAAAGTACAAATTAATTGTCATCTCATTTCAAACCAGAAACATTTGTCTGAAGACAATAACATGACTTTGGGTGGTTCAAAACAACCCCCAAGCGTGTTAAGCAACCCTTGCGAATCTTATAGCTGACAATAGCGAAATATATTGACTGCAGGCAGTCCTTAAAGAAATCTAAGAAGTTATAAACATTTTTATTGTTTGAACATAAAAACCCAAACCCAAATAAACTGTAACTCTAACTCTTCTTAAAATATTTACATACGTATTTATTCTCGTTAAAATTTCTAATCTCAAATCTTCGTCCAAAAATAAAATATGCTTTAAGCAGAGAAAATGTCTTAATGCAATTTTAATAATTCAATAAGAGAATAATCTAATAAAAATCGTTTGGAACAGAAATTAAGCGCTTCGATTGTTTCCAATACATGAACTAGTCTCTAATTGTCCAACACATTTCAATTGTACTTCAGGCCGATCCCACAAAAGTTACTCCAATCTCTTGAGTCTATTAGTATTCCAGACAATTGAACTGGGCGTTTTCTCTTCTTAGCTCCCTCCTCTCACGCGGCAAATGCGAGTGGAATAACATAATTCTCCGCACTTACTTCATGCATATGTATATATTGTTCAATGGCCACTCATATGAACATACTATCCTCCCCTAACAACCAACAAATAGAAAAAGAACTAAAGAAAACAAATAACTTCAAGTGACGCTCATATGTTGTTGGAGATAGAAGGATGAAAGATGGGAAGATGTAGATTTCTCCTCGAAAGCAAAACAAGAACGGAAACAAATATGAAGAGTAAACAATAAACACTAATGCAAACAGGAGAAATCAATATGCCACTCTTGCAGCGAGACGGACAGAGAGAGGAGAGTAATGAGAGAGAGGGCGAGATAAAGGCACAGAAAGAGAGATTGATAGATAGACAAAGGCAGCAAGTTCTCGACGACAGACTGTGATAGTACAAGGGTGGAGTGTGTATTAAGTCTCACTATGTTCTCGCCGCCAATAATTAATCATAAAGCATCAACATCAGCATGTTGACGTTGGCTTTAAGTAGAGCCTGCACTCCCTGAAAGCTTCAAGGACTGTTAAGTGTCCTGTGTTAAGTTGAGAGTGGATTGACTTGGGGCTGTGCCTGCCAAATGCAGTTCAGTCACAGAATTCGCACCCTCTGGGGGCAGTCGGAAAATGTTCACACAACCCTTGAACGCAATATGAATTTGTCTTTGTATTCACGAGTTCTTGAATATGGCAGATTAAAAGCTTTTTAACACACTCAAATCTATATGCAGTTTTCTTTATCATGGACCACAAGTATTTATAATATTTACGTATAGAGTAATTAACTAGTTTCCAGTTTTCAGTTTTCATTACCGACAAGTCTTTCTCTTTATGCGCGAGTGTACAAAAATGCATCATCATATTTATTCATGAAGCTCCATCTTCAGCACCAGCAACAGCACCAGCATCAGAAGAGGCAACAATCAGCTTAACTTACAAGCTTCATAAACAGCAAGCGGATGCAACATTGCTGATGCCACGGCCAGGCGAAAGGGGACAAGAGAAAGTGAAGACAGTAAGGAAGCTGGAGACAGTTGCTTGCCTTGTCAAGTGAAACTGTGTGGGTGCATTTGATTGCGTTTCTGTCTTGGTTATACATTTTAATTTTTTGTGCAGTCTCAACTTGTGTAGAACGTACTATAATTTTTTTTGCCAGAATTTTTACATTTGCCTGCTCTCGAGCTGAGCTTATGACAGGGCTAAACGAAGGGGGAAACAAGGGGATTGGTAGTGAGTTGGTTGGTTGGTTGAATGGGTTTCGTGTTCAGTATACGATTAATTTGCAATGAGCTGAAATTGAAGATGATTTGCAGTGTACCGTATATATTATATTTTTACAGAATTTTAAGAAAGAACCATTTTAAAAATTACTCGCATGTTAAACTTAGATTAAATATTATGTTTATTCGAAAGAAATAATTAATGATAATATTAAGATTAAAAGAAAAAGAAACTTACTCTCATTAAAGAACATAAATAATACTTAATGAGTTTTTAATATTTCTTTAAGCGGCAAAAGAACAATGGTTGAGAAGAAAGAAGAAGAATTGAAATGAGGTTTTTTATTTGAAGTAACAAAGAAAAAACAAGTCAAATAAAATTTTATTGCAAATCTTCCTGTGCTGCCTTCAGAACCAATTTTCTTAGGTCCTCCAGCCCCAATCTGGAAGAGACCAAGCTGAAGGACAAACACATAGTGGAATGTAATCGCCGGCTATAAAAACAAAAGCAGCAAACAGAAAACTAATAATCATGCGCTCCGATAAACACAAAATTTCCAACGGGCACGAGAAGTCTAATATGGGGGAAATGGGACAGAAGGGATGAACGGTGAAGGGTAGTCGAAAGAAATGCTTAATATCGCATTGAATGAGGCGAACTTAACGATAAAGTTAAACCGCTATAACCAGCATGACAAACGATAATATATGATTGTACTTCTAAGGACATTACCGATTAACCATTGAAGACAGTTAAGTATAAAGTCCTCGAGACGCAATAATCTAAAGGAAAATGCTTACGTGTGAAATAAAATTTTATTGCAGTTTTAAATCACAGCAGGGGAACAAGTGAACTTTTCATATATATTTAATATTGCTAGAAAAGTCCGCAAATAATCTAATTCGATTAAGAAATTATAAAATAACTTTCCCTCTTTCTCTTTGTTTCCAAACGTATCGATTTTATTTTGGGCTTTATTATACTTTTTTTTTGTAAGCCAAGGCTTTCACTAATTGCACTTTATTAGCCCGAGAGCACAAACATGGTAGAAACCACTCAACATTCATTAGCCTCAAATTGAACTTTAACTCATTAATGAGGATGGCAAACAAACTGGCAATCGCCAGCGTCGCGGTCTTCGTATACTTGGGATTAAGTCCAGCTACATATCGATAACTTTAGCCAATTACAGATGCGTCTCATTCACTGTCACTTTTTACTTCCCAGTCTCTCTTCACGTACGTGTCAAATTAGCGACGTTTTAACAAGCTCACTGCGTCCGTAAGCCGTTAGTTTCTCCCTCGTCCTTCGTTCCTCGTTCTTCGTCTGGCTTCCCACATTGCTGGCAAATCAATCACGTCAAGGTGGCTAGCGAAAAAGTTAGAGAAACTACCTCCAATTGCCTACTTTTGTAACTGACGACGACCAACGCATCGCATCGGATCGCGCTGTTGACTTTAGTCCTTTGGTCCACTGAATCTTGTAGTTTCTGGGCGATGTTTCGTATTGGACACTGATTGCTTTTTCATTGCATTTCATCAGGCCCAGTTTGGGACACAGTTATCCCCACAGTCCTCCACCGCCATGTTGTGGAAATGAAAGTTTTCTTCTGCTACCTGCGCGAATTTTGCAGCTCAATGGCTGAAAGATTTTAGAGCCGAGGTAGAAAACATATCGTCAGCAATTAAACGCGCATTCAAACGTCTGACTGGTTTTCAGTATTTTTGGTCAGCCTAAGCTTTGGTTTTTCTTTTATTTGGTGTCGGCGGTTGTGGAAATCAATATACTATTCCTCAGTGTTCTTCCTTTATTTGATTTTCTTTCTTTTTTATTTTTTCATGTTGGTGATTTTTTTCTGGCTAGGGATTATATTTTATATATTTTTCAGTTATGTTTGATGCGCAATTTATCAAAGCTCTGCAGCTGTTTGCTATAGTTTATGACAGCTAATTCTAACATACTAAATCTTATAGATGTTGTTTTAAACTCTATCTGCACTCGCACACATACAAATCTATAAAGACTGTCATAAATTTACTGGATACTTTTATCGTACTCTCCAATACTATACGTTACGTACTTTCCAACTGTTGCCAGAGTTTGATTTGCTATTTGGCAGTTTCGTAAACGTTTTACAAATTGATTTACGTGCTTAACATGTTGCCAGTTTCGTTGGCAGCCCCTCTAAGCATTTCTTACAATTAGATTGCACTGCAAAATCAACAGCAAAAGTTTTTACAGAGCCTCCGCCCGGGAAACGAGAGGAAGAACGAAATCCAAGCCGTGGCTGACACATCAATCATCGATAAATGCCGATATGTCGGGCCATCAGTCGACGCGAGGGTTGATGCGTATTTTCCTATGCTCTGACTTCACTTCTTGGCCTCTTTGGGCGATTTTATTTTTATTAATAAAGCATTTGTTTTCCCATAATGAGCAACGACAGGCGCCTGTCAGGATTCTTTTTGGTTTTTCACCATTCTTTTGCTAAAAATAAATAAAATAAAAGAAATTCTAGAAAATGGACGAAAAATCTCTCCCCTGGGTCCCCTTGGGCTGGATTTGTGGATGTGGAAGCTTCCTCGATGGGATTCACGTAAAAAATGGAAACACTTTGTCAAGTTGTTATTACCAATAATATTTTTTTTTTTGTGTCTTTCGATGCCTAGTCGAAACGGCTGCCATTTGCTATTGTTGTTGCCACTTCTGCCTCAGGAGGCGTCTGTCAGTTATTTTCTGTTTGTCGTGATTGATGAGCGCTTATTTTACGAGCTTTGTAAGTTCTTTTTGGTAGGGCGCATAAAATGGCGTATTTTTGTAGGTGCGAGCTTTAGATTCAAACTGTTTTTTACGTAGGTCAATCTAACCTTTAGTAAATACACACTAAATAAAAAATTAAATAGGCAACTAATATAATTTAGATATATTTAGTATATATCCTTCAATTTAACATAGTTGAATATGGCTGTAAACGCTATTTTTATCGACAATGTTTCATTTACAAATTCAGAGCCATGTAATGAGGCTGCAAATTACTTTTAGACCACACACACACTCACACACAGACATATGCACGATTTGCATTTACTGTGAAGGGAAATGTAGAAAGGGAAACCATTTGAACTGCCTGCTTTTAGGCGAAATAGCAACAATATTTGCAAACAAAGTGGCGTCTGTCAGCGACATAAATTCAATAAAAATATTTACAAGCATTAACACGCGTTCAGCGCATAAAATGTGTATTAAACTCTGAGCACAGAAACACTTCTCAAACTCAAATCTCCACACGCAAGCAGAGAGAAAGAGAGAGAGAGAGAGAGTGAATATTGACAGCAAAATGGCGCGTAAGCATAAATAGTGAGTTTTTGTGGGAAATGGGAGAGTGGGAATCGAAGAATGGGAAGATGATGGGACTGAGGGTTGACAGTGTCGCTGCCTTTCAGCACCCACTCAATGCCAATGCCAATGCCAATGCGAATGAAATTTGCCACATTTTGCATATGGAGGGTAACGTAATGGCTCAAAGTACGCAACAGCAGCAGCGGCATCATCATCGCCGCAACCCTCAGCAAGGACGAAATCAAGAACGAGACCGAGACCGAGACAGAGAACGACATCGACATCGACATCGCCATCGAGGACAGACATTGAGACTAGGATGAGGACACTCACATTAACGATGGGACGCACCATGTGCGACTGTCGTAAAACCCACTTAGAATTTTTGGCAATTTTTTGACAGCGCCACCATTTTTATTAGATGAGAACTAATGGCGAAAATATTATCACGCGCCATTTTAGAGGCAATTTCACGCATACGAGAGCTAATTTATTTCAAGTGCGAGAACTCATACTTACAGCGCACACTGAGGTAATAACCAATCGACGAGTATTGAAAGTTCAGATGCCGTGATGTGCACTTGTACCAACCGGAATGCTCCCGCCTAATGGATGTAAAGTTGAGAAACCCGTCGCCAGTTTGAGGTACCTGTAAATAGCAGAGATATAGATATAGAGAAAGAGATAGATGCAGATGTGGAGGTATAGTAAGAGTGAGAGAAATACGTTAAATTCATTTGGAGTAGAGCAAATTAGTTTCGGACTTATGCGTAAACAATTTTTGGTAATTAAGGCAAGGCAAATAGTTGGTCCAAGCACTTTTTCGCGATAACTACACGAAAATCCATTTAAAACTTGCTCCTTGCCGAAAAATCACAAAGCGACCAAGAACATTCAGAGCTGCAGTCTGAGTCAAAGTCTGAGTCAAAGTCTGAGTCAGAGCAGGAGACAGAATCTGAGCCAAGAATGGGCTTACGTATGCACAAGTTTTATAAGACTCACCGGTGTGTCACCGTCGTCCTTCTGCCACCGCGGAGGACTCGGAGGATTCGAGTCGACGTCGCACTTCAGGCTAACTTCGATGCCTTCGCGAAGGGGATAACCAAAGCCAGGTGTGCGTGAGATTGCAAACGAGGGTGTATCTGCAAAGGGAAGAAGCAAGTGATTGTGAATAGAATAACATACACAGATACGATGCGATTTTCGGATAGTAATTTTTCGGATTTCTGTCTGCGGTCTGCCGTCTACTGTCTACTGTCGTCTGCCGACCGGAGACCGAAGAACGAGGACCGGCGACAGTGGAAACATCTACAAAATAGTTTTTTAATTAAAAAATTACGACACAAAAATAAACGCTAGGCGAAAGAAACTTTTATAATTAAACTGAATGCAAATGAGTGTTGGCTATTTGATGTTCATCAGTACCGCGAAACTAACGACCTTGGACACTTTTCTCTTTTCGAAACATCTTTCAAAATCTCATGTGCAGCAATAAAATGTGAGTAATAAAAGAAAAGATTTTTAGAAGAATCTATAAAACAGTTTGCTACTAATACAAAATGTGATTAAAACATATATAGCTGAATATTTACGAATATTGCATACTTAAGCTTCATATTTTTGTATGTACAGAACATTTTTAATTTATATATTAATACTCGGAATTACACAGTTAGATTCTACGAACTTACATCCTATTACTAAAATTTTTTTATTATATTTCGCATCATATTTGTTACATGTCATATACATATTGAACGTGAATAAATTGAAATTTCAAATAGAAATAGATATGTTTGGAATATATTTCTAAAAGTGATTCGCAAAATAGAAATATAAATAATATGAATGAATAGTACAAGTTGCATTCAACGCACTTGTATAGCCATGAATAAAATGTTTTTATCAGAGTTATCCGAATTGGGAAAAGTATGCAACAAAATTGGATTGCATTGAATTTAAATCTTTACAATTGGGTGATGTTTTTCATTCGTTTGTGTTTTTAGGCAACACAAATCGACAGAGCACATTAAATGTGTTTGTCGGTTGTTTGCCAAACTATTAAACATATGCACATTTGCCGACAGAAATCAAACATAACACATACAATGATGTATGTATAGAGGTCGCAGGCCTGGGTACAGTCAACAACGCTGGTTCCATTTTTGTGAGGGACAGACAGGAACTGGTATGCACGCCATTTTGTTTGGCTTCGTCTATCAATTTGGGAGATGGAATGGCATTCAAAGCAGCACAAAAATGGTTGAAATTTTTCAATCACGAACTGTTAAAGACTTGTGAAAATCAATTTTGTGGTAAAATGTGAACATGTCTGTAGATAGCAATAATTTACATGAGATCTGTACATGTGAAATTTGCATTAAAATCTATATAGTTTGCATTAAAGCATATTTCTGAACGATTGTTGTCCTTGATTTGTCTGTCAACTGTCGGTATAAAGTTGTAAAATTAAAAGCAGTTACAACGGAAACTATGAACACAATCCTTCGACTGTCCAAGCAAGTGCTCTCATGTATGTGCTTTTTAATTTATACAACCCTAACAAACAATAACAATGAATGGAATGGGAATTTGAATCGACTGGAAACCAGGAACTCTTCTCAGTTCTTCTTTGTTGTGAAACGTTGTGGTTGGGCAACATTGTTGTTGTGTTTGTTTTTTTTGTTGCTGCTGTTGTTGTTATTGTTTCAGCTGGCATTTTTGTTATTGTTGCAGGTCTTTGGCTGTTGTTCTTGCGGTTTTTGCAATTTTCATGCCTGGATAAAGCTTCCACATATCCATCGGATGGATGAAAATACACAGTCGCAGTTATAGTCGCAGTCGCCGTCACATTCAACATCCGCATTCCGCATTCCACATTCCCAATCCCATTCTCGTTCCAGGACTTAGTCATGCACATCCCGCATGGCTTTTCTATATTTGTACATCAATTTCATGGGCCTCTATATGGTTTTTCTACCTTGGCATTTGTCATGGCATTATGCGGCCTGACGTGCATTAATAAAGCCAATAGCTGTGCCACTTTGTTCTCTGCCCTGATCCTGGCCAGCCTCTGCTACCAATTCCAGCACGTGTCTGCGGCTTTGTTACTGCCAATTAGTGCGAGCCCGTCTAATTGCCGTTGGGTACCTGCCAATGATTTTGATTTGCAGCTGCCCTTTGCCGCCAATTCGAGTTGCGAGTGACATTTTTGTTTAGATTTTTTTGTGGCCAGGATAAAGTCACGTGGATGCCGAGGAAAGAACAATTAGTGCAATCAGCTTCCCTCTTTTTATGCTGCCTTCTTAAGCTTTGTGTAAGCATCAACTATAATCCATCAAAAGGATTTCACGTCTGTTGAATAATTCTTTGTTCCGGTTCACAATTTCATGCAAAACTTCGACATTTAGGATGTCGACAACTGTGAGATTTTCAATTGAGATTACAAAAATATAATTCCACTTCTATGCTTCACATAATTATCAAATTTATGTTACATTTTCAATAGTTTTCAATTTATTGATATCACAGCTCTGTTTATTACTCTTATTAACTGGAATACAATTTTGTAGTTTCTCTAAGATGGTCTGATGAGCAAATTAAGGCAAAGTTAATTACCTATTTTCTAGTTTTTAACTATCGTAGTTATTTCTTCATGCCTCTTGCTTTTCTCTAACATTCTCTTACAACTGAAATATTACACAAATATTTGGCGTAACAAAAATGCTTTAAATATAATTAATATTTAACTTGATGAGTTAAATGCAAATTTTATTTGATCCAATAAAATATTTATAAATACAAATGTTGCAGCTTATAAGGTATCTTCTATTCGATCAGTCTCAACTGGAACACTCTCACTTGTTGTTCTGCTTTTTTCTCAAATTGCACTTTCCATTTGTAGAATAGCACCCCATTTTCCTTTTATTTCTGCAGCTGCATAATAATTATAAATTTTCCTTTGCCCACTGCCCCCCCTCAGCATCCTTTGGTTGCGCCCAAGCAACTGTGTGCCTCGTAGCGTGTGTTAACTTTTGCAATTTAACTTTTTAATCAACATTTGCCTTTTGGTTTTCACTTTTACTTGCTGCTCACTCTTACTTGCCCCAACTGCCACCCCCACGCTCCTCCTTGCCACTCGCTCACTCCATTAATTAAGCCAGGTGCGATTTACGTCGTGTTTGGCTTTTATTACAAACTTTTTTACATTTAAATATGATGTCAAATGAGTGAATGACTTAAGAGACTGCCTAATTGACTGTTTAACTGCCACATTTACATCTGACTAATGATATTTGGGAAAATGATTAAAGGTTTTCGAAAATATAAATATAATAGGTAAACAAATATTTATCTACAGTGAATATTTTATTTTACTATATTAATGTAAATAAAATATTGAAATTGTTGTATATTATATTACTAAAATAATGGTAATTTGTCGTACTCACATTGCACATCCAGAAGCAAGGAGGCATTTTGGCGAATCTTCAGCGTGGGATGCTCCATGACACATAAGATTCGGGCATTGTGATGGGCCCTGTAGACGGCGGGCAGACGGGACTCGCTCTTGGCACCACTGTTGATTTTGTAGCCGTTCTTATCCTGCAGATACAGAGCAAAGGCGGAGGTGATAAAAATTCCATTTCAATTTAAGGCTTAGCCAGAACAAATTGGGCAAAATGACGGGCAATTAGTCGGACTTGTTATCAACGCGACATCATTAATTTAAATTAAAGCACAAGAGAGTAAGGGCAATGGCAATGGCAATGGCAATGGCAATGGCAATGGAAATGCCTTAGCTTCCCCACCTTCACCATCACCATCACCGGCAGACACCAGACGCTAGCAACCACCCACCCACCTTGACATGCAAATTTGTTGGCACAGTTTTCAATCAATCATCCGGCGTGGTTGTAGATGGAGCGAACCAGACCAAGCACGCAAATTTGTGGCATTTAGGGTCTACGACAAACAAACACACACCCACACACCCACACACACACCGAAAGAGACACATAAACTAAACACTCAAGTGGACAACTTCGATGTGTTTGACAGGTCGTTGCATGTGGTTGGGGGGTTGGTGAGCTGGTTGGCTCGATGCTTCGGTGGTTGGGCGGTTTATACAAAGCTTGACCAGAATGTCTGCTTTTCATTATGCTCGAGTGCAAGACAAACAAATTTGGCGCAACCGCAACTGTTCGCCCACTCTATCGTCTTGCCTCGCCTCCTATCTTTTGGTCAGTTTCCCGAAAAGCCTCCGTTATCCACACTTAATGTGTTTGCTGTCTGCCGTCGTGTTTGTCCATCTCCCTCTCTCTCTCTCTCTCTTGTCGGGTTCCTCCCACTGACACTCACACTCTACTGCTTGCGGTTTTTCAAAGTTTTCATTAAGATGACGATACAATATGTCAAAGTGTCAGCTATACTCTACGCTCTATGCTCGTCTCTTGCCAGTTCATTTGCTTAATAGATGACTAAGATAGTCAGCTTCAGACTGACCTTCTCGTTCTTGATCTCCTCCAGTTCCAGGACCTCAGCGGACACCTTCTGCGCATGCCGATCCACTCCAGGACTGAGCAACACCTCCCAGGTGAGTGTGGGCCGTGGATTGCCGCCCTCGCTGACACATGCCAAGTTCAGTTCGGAGTTCTCCTTGACAGGCACAAAGATATTACCAGCATCCAGGCGACGTGAGTCAATAAGCAGATATGGCGGCTTTGGACGATCTATTAATAGAACATTTCAATTTCAGTTCATTCATTTAAATGTTTAGCTTATTAATTCCCTAATTTTATAGAGCTTTGTAAATGAAAGAAAAACTATGTATCAATCATTTTTTATTGGTATTTATTTCTTTTAATATATTTATTTATATCTTCTTTTCGTTTCTTCAATGTTTTTAAGTTAGCTTATGAAAATGTTATCACTCTAGAAACACTGTTTATAGAATTACATTTTAAGTTTGAATCTCCATTTGCAGCTAGCTTAGAGCATAAGCAATTGTACCAAGTAAGAGCGTAATCGAAAAGTTGGTAACTCTTTTCCTGCTGCTGTTTCTCGGGAGCACATCTAATTTTGTCAATCTAACAACCTCTTTAATATTTGTCAGAACTTGTATTTTTCCATTTTCTATTGTTGTTTCTGTTTCAGTTGCTGTTGTTGTTACTTTGGTACTCACCAAGCACGACCAACTTGACGGGTCGAGCGTTCTCGGTATAACGCCGTGTGTTCTCCGCCTCGCACTGCCATTTGCCGTCATCTTCGAGCATTACATTGGTGATAGTTAGCGCCCCATTAGCCTCCTTGATAAAGCGATAGTCGGTGACTCGCGACGTGCGGTCCATGGCATGCACCACCTGAGGGTAAGAGAAGACAAGAGAATGGGTTAAATAGCAGTAAAGGCATCTCACATTAGCCGACTGCCAACCTGCAGCTTAAATTGTAATGCCACTTGAGTTGCCGAAGTTTTATTATGCAAACGTAGCCTGCTCAACTTTTAATGTCATGCATTAAATGGTCGTAAATTGCGTAATTCATGGTAAATGAATGCAATGAGACCTGCATTACCTGCCTGCGACTACCTTCATCGCATGATACAATTACATTTATTCGTATATATTTTAATGCATGTTACAGACATTTATATACTTTATCCATTTTCATTTATTCACTTGCCACACACTTTATTTTAACAATAAAATCTGTTATTAATTTAAACGATTTGGTTACTTGTTATTGTTCGAAAATCCAATGAAGCCCTGTCTGTAATCGGAGTGTCAATGAATTTACTTCTTCACATACCTTAGTCAAGTCATATTTTTAACATTTATGAAATTAAACTGATGTCGCCTCTAACAATATTGTTAACGATAGATTGAAAGTTTCTTCTTTAACGCATTTAACATTTAAATGTGACTGCAGCTGTTAGTCCTGAGCTTGACTTAATGCGTTCTGAAATTTATGTGTACATTCAAAAAATATGAAAATATTCGTGTACAACAGAAAATATGCCACGTATTTAATGGTGGGCAAGGCTGCACCTACTTTTATAAATCATTTATAATTACACAATGTGGAAATTGATCAGACAGCGAGAAATATTTAATTTCCTACGAAATACATAACTGGAAATAACAGCGAAGCATATTTAAGATCTTCAGAACCTATTTGGAATATGATAATATTGACCACCAACTCTGTACGGCGACCCTTGCAATAAACTCAACTTAATAAATGATTATTCTGGAAATTAGGAGAATCAGTGTAACAATATTTTAGCATGTTACTTCCGTTTCCGTTGCGTGTAGAATGTTGTACCTACTAAATATATATTTAAAATGCAACTCAAATATTTATGCGTGTATGAAGTTTTAACATTTTTAGCTTCATTTTTTTTTTTTTTTTGACTCGTGTATGTATCGTTACTTCCGTTGAGAATTTGCCACATTTGCCGAAGCGGCTATTGCAGAAATTTATTAACCTGCGGCGCATGGTGGACAATACATGGACGCACTGCAACTGGCGACTGGCAACTGGCAACTGGCAACCGGCGACTGGATTTTGAGGCTGTGCAACGGCGCATTCAGTTGGAAATTTATGAGGTAACATGACACAGGGAGGTTTGCAACTGCAGCACACCTGCTGCTCTGTTCGTGTGTGTGTGTGTGTGTGTGTGATTTTGGTTTGGCAACATGGTTGCTAGACAAAAGCGTTAAATGAGCGTGGCAAATCCTTGTTTACAGCTTCGAGCGGCCAGCGGATTACACGCTCTATTGTTTTTTGGGGACCAGTCCAGTTTTATGGAATGAAAATGGCATTCTGCAAGCCAGTTGTTCGTTGTTATCCAAGCTGGCCAACCATCGCTGGGCATTAAATCTCACGCATGCATCATCCCGACTGCGATCTGTTGTCTGGTAATAATGATTTTTCGCCTCTTTGCCTCTCTGCCTGTGCCATTGTTTTTGTAAATGTTTTTGTTTTTCGTTTTTCGTCTTTTTCGTATCCTTTTTGTCCTACAGCTGCGTCAATTCGCATAAATTGTTGCATATTTGAAGGCACATTTGAGTTTTACATGCGCATAACTTTGCATAATTTGTGGCGCCGTTATCTGGCACTGCTAGTTGGGATTGGATACGTGTATCCTGGACTATGACATGGTCACTTTTATGTATTTTCAGTGTTATTATGGAAATCTATTTTCTAATTGCATTGTTTTAATTTTTACATTTAATTCGGCCCTTAAAGAAGCCTATTTCATATGCGCATTTGTTTTCAATATTTATTTGTGTGGAAACACAAATACCAATTTTTAAATAGGTAGTTAGATAATATAATTATTTTATGGTACGTTTGGAAAATATGTCAATTAATAAATTTGTCTTATTTATTATGAATATGCGCGGAAATTATTATATAAGTTGATAAGTGCAGATCTTCGCTTATATCAGAAAAAGCATTAATATAAATACTTTATATGTACTTTATTTCTGAGAAAATAAGTTAAAGACAGGTCAATATCCAGTCTACTATGTATAATTATTTTAAATTTTACTTTTATAAATATTGAGAAAAGTTTGCATAGTTATATTTAAATTATGAGTAGTTTTAAGTTTCCAGCATTTCCTTTTCTTTCTTAAAATTATCGGATAAAACACGACTGAAAGAATTACTCACTGCCTGTCGCTGCTGCTTGTGTCGTAACTTTCGGGTTGTTGTTGTTGGCCCAGAGCTACTAACTTCAAATTGCTTTCGGCAAATATATTAGCCTCTTGATAATTTTCAACAATAAATTCGTTGGCACACACACACACACACTGATACATATATATTATATGTATATATAGACAAGTAGACATACCGAGTGCGGAGACTTGGCAGCTACTCAAAGAAGCTGGAGCTGGTTTGATGGCTGGGGACTCAAATGCATTGTGCAGCACTTGAGAAAGTACAACAAAAGTCGCTCATGTTGCAAGCTGTCACTGGAACACTTGTCGCTTGTCATTGCGCAGTTGCAGTTGCAGTTGCAATGAGAAGTCGGAGTCGGAAGAAGGAAAGAGTAAAGCACTCGTAGATAGCGCTCAAGGCAAGAGCGAACATAAGCTCAAATGCAATTGCAAATTGAGTTTGTGGCAGAACAGCGAACGGGTGAAGAGACATCAGAGATAACGATATTATATATAGGTTTTTCTAAGCTAAGTTCGCAGGAATCCCTAGGAAAGAAATGCAAATACTCTACGCTCAACTGAGAATCTCTCTTGATCTCTTCAACCAACTGCAAGTATAATATTTCGTAAATAAATAATTAAATTGATCAAAACTTAAGTATCTGGGCTTGAAGTGCGAGTTCGACAGGAAGAGTATTTTAATTGCGGTGCTCTACCTAGTTGATGCTCTGTCTTAGATTGCAGCTGGCACCATCTCCTCTCGCATTTATTTAGACATCGTCTCACATTGTTGCCGCATCATTGTTGTAATTGCCATGGTGCAACCCCACTCTCCTCCATGCCTTCACCTTCCCCGCCTTAATCTGTTCCATAAGCTCGGTTCATGTCTTCGCTTTCACATGGCTGACTTTTGTTTTAACACAACTAATACAATTGCACCGTGGGGAAATGCTGCTGACGCTGCGATGTTGCCAACGTCAGCGGCGTTGATTTTATTTGCCAGAGGAGGAGGCATCAGACGCTGCCATCCGACACAGCAAATGCAACAGAGGCAGTGCAACATTGCTTCTAACTTAATAAAGTCGTCAAAGGTACAAAGTGAGCGGCGTGTTAGCAACTTCCTACTTTGGTCTTTACTGTCTAGTCTCTGGTCTAGGGACAGACGATCTGACGTCGCGTTGTTGCTGATTTTCATTTGGGAATTTGCCCGCTTCTAATCTGAGTGATTAATTTCTTGGCTTGATGTGATTTACTTGCAACTGCAGCTGTCGTTGCACCACTGAGCCACCAATACACACAGCAACATCACTTTGATAATGTCGTCTATTAAGTTTCGCCCTGCGTCTCCTATTTGATTAATGGAGGCTTCTCGCTACTTTTGAAAGACAAACCCCTGTGAGATTTATATGAAATGTACGCAGATAGAAAATAAAAGACGCCCTCTTAGACTGAAGAAATAAAATGCGTATTAAGCAGTCTATGCCAACAAACAACACACTCACAGTGGACCTATCAATATCTTACAACCTACTCGGATCAAGAGCCATAAATTATGCATCAATTACCCAAGTCCAGGAATACAAGCTTCATATCTCTTAAAGGCTTTACGAATTTACATCCTACTCAGGATTATTACTTTGTTTTTAACGCATTTCTTAAACAGGATTCGACATATAATTTAATGAAATTATTAATTTTAAAATTATGTTTTCTAATTATATTTTACACTGAAAAGTACTAAAATAAAGGAAAAATAAATTCAATAGGAAAAGTCGTAGTTATATGCTTGTAAGCTCGTTGTCTGGAAACTGTCGCTTAATAAAATATTGTCCAATAAAGTTAACAATGCTGAACAGATTTCTATCGAAAAGAACCTGATAACCTGCAACAAACAGCTGCAGTGTCGCATTTGCAACGCATGCCAACAAAATCGAAGTGCGACAAATTTGGATGGTAAATAACAGGAATCGCAATCGATAGATGTGAATAGACGCAAAGATTGCAAGTAGTGTGATTTGATGGCACAAACAAGTGCAGCAATCAGACAGCACAGACAAGACAATACACAACACACAGTCGCAACATTCACAACAGACACAAACATGCAACATACATATAGCAGACGTGCCTGGTATTCAGGATTCGCTTCGTGGCAGCTGTTGACAGCCAATTTGGGTGATTTTTTGGTGGCATTTGTTGCTTACACGTTTCGACAGCGCGATATTGAATTTAATTTTTGTATAGAATAAACACTATCCACGGAAACACACAAAACAACCACAACAACAGCAACAATAACCCGACAACAACATGTCGGCAACATTGTTTGATTGTGCCACCCACAAACATGCAACGCTTTTTGCCAGAGCAACGCACACTAACAATATATATATATATATAAGTGTATATGTATATACTTGTAGATACTCTGACACTTACACCTGGGCCAGGTGCTCTTTGGAGCGTCAGTTAACATCCTAGCGAAGCGAAGCGAAGCCAAGCCGCAGACCAACAGCCGAGGCACGTAGCCATAGTGTTGTTGTTGCTCTTGTTGCTGTTATTGCTGCTGCTGCTGCTGCTGTTGTTGTTGTATTAGTTTCAACTATTATTTGCCCATCAACAACTTGGCCTGTCCACTCCTTGCTGTTGTTGCTCCTGTTGTAATTTACACAGACCAACAACACAGCAACTGTTAAATAAACAACAAGAGGAGGAGCAAAACACAACGAGTTGAACACCGCACAGATGTTTAGTTGTTTGTGTAGAACTTGCGACCAGTTCAACTTGTGTATAATGACTTTGTGATGAAGTTTTTGTGGCCGAGAAGAGGCATTGCAGCAGTCTATACAATTATGAAAGTGTATTTCAAATTTTCAAATGTATATTATACGCAAATCAAATTGTGATTTTGTTTTCAATGGAAATCAATCGTTGTATCAAAAAATTTGTTTTGTTTTGATTTCTTCTAAAAAAGGAATTTTTATTAAAATACAAACCGCTTCAATTCTTTAAAAATGTACCAAATATTTTTGATCATATTTACACGCACATAAATAAAGTGCAGTATTTTTATCAGAAATTGGTTTAAAATTCAGGATACCCTCTTAACATGAATTGAGCTCTTTTCTGTATTTATTCGTGCAGTTGTGCAAACTTCAAAAAATCAACTTTTTAGCAGCCGGAAAACTCTTGTGTGTGAGTGTGGTGTCTGTGTGTTTGTTAGTGTGTCTGTGTGTGTGCCGACAGAAAAGCTGTTATAATTGCATTACACGAAAAGGTAGAGTACGCTTTTTACCCAACAACATCGTCGACTGGTTGCACTTGCAATTACAACTCAATAACTTTTGCCGGATGGTAGTTAACTTTTTCGCCTTGTTTGTTTAATTTGTTGCCAGCTTTTTGGCGCTCCTACCGCCAGTTGCGTTTTTCTGCGTTTTCAATTTAATTTGTTAGTTAAAGCACGGCAGCAGACCAGAAAAAATACATATATATATATGGTATATATGTGTGCAGCACTAATTTAAATTTGTGTGGTTGCAAGCGGTACATACTCGTACTTGCCACGTTGCAACGCGTTGCTGCGGAGCACAAAGTTGTAGTTAGAAGATGCAAGAAAAACATGAAGCATAAAAAAAATACATATAAAAAGCGTCCAGTTAAGCGTCAAGTTGGCGTGGAGCGGACACAAGACCGAAGGTCGTTTGACAGATGAACTTTTAAAAGCTTTTGAGCATCACAAACTATCAAATAATAACGATTATCCTATTTGCATAATGCGGCATTTAAGCGACAAATAAGCAAGCAGCACAAAAGCAACTCTCGAAATGGCAATGAGAATGAGAATAAAAGAGAGAAGACAGAAGAAAGAAAGAGGACTGGCACTCGAGACGTCTGTCAGGGAGACAGAAGACAGCGACCTAGGGGAAGAGGAGGAGCACAAAGGCACAAAGGACAAACGCAGTGCAGGCGACAATAAAAAACAACTCGGAATGCGACGGTTTAGCATTCCCATATATTTACAATGAAATACCCTATAAAAATTCCAATTAAATAAATTACAATACAAGTGTAAGCTGATTTATAAAATATATTTTAAGTGTTGCTAACTTTGATTATTAAACACTTGTGATTCGAACTACTTTCTTGAGCATTGAAACTGTCTGCTGTTAAGTTTTTGGTGTTACCCTATCCACTATTGCTACAGGGTAGAAATATTAAAATGCGAAAAGTGGGAGACAGCTTAAGGGACCCAACGGAAGCTGACGGGGCCAAGAGGCTAACGGGCCACACAAGAATGCAATTAAAGTCAAAAGCTGCGAGCAAGTTGGCAGCTCGGACAGCTGAAGTTAAACAGGGATAACATTCAGATGAACTACTATTCCAATTGATGTCACTTACCTGACCATTCTTGTACCACATGCTGGAGGAAATGTCAAGATCCACCTCGCACATCAGCCTAATCTCCGAATGCTGCTCCGCATAGACGACCGACATCTCCTCGTCCTCATAGGGATTGGGCGGCACTGGACGCAAGGGCAGGACACGCGGTTCCAGTGGACCATCATCGTCCATGAGATCCCCATCATCGCCACTCTTGGGGAACAAATCGCGCGTTGCGGTTCCACTGTCAAACTCCTCCACATCGTCGATGATAATCACGGGCTCCTTCGGCTTCGGCTTCATGTCTTCTGGCGCCAGATGCACCGTGGAACGTGCTCGCTTCGCCTTCACCGTGCTCACCAGACCAGACAGTGACTTATTTGCATAAGCAGTGACTGCGACACTGGTGGCCAATGTGGTGGCACTAGGGATGGCTGTGGGCAGCTGCAGCTCCAGCTCATCTTCCTCTGTCTCCCGACGCAAGCGCCGCTTGTGTGCCGTCTCCTTGTGGGGCGCCGCCCGATGCGCCTGATGAACACGTCGGTTCTTCAGTTGCGCCTTCCATTTGGCAACCTTTAGTTTGGCTTTTGCGCAGTTCTTGGCACACTTCACATCCTCTGGCCTATGGTCAACTGGTGCATGTTGTGTTCTCTGTACATCTGCTCTGTAAACAAATGGATTCTCCAGTGGCGTCTGCTCTGATAATCTGCGCCATTTGTTGTGGTTTGCGTGTTCGGCGGGTGTCGTCTTTAATTGCGACTTGGCATTGATATTTTGTGGTTGAGTGTAGGTGGTACCTGTGAAAGATGAGGACAATAAAAATGGAATTAAATGAAGTCTGGTTTCTTTAATACTATTACAACTCGAACCACAGAATATATTTGATATTTTAAGAAGTGGAACTCCAGATTTAGAAAAATCCATTATTTTATTTTGTAAAATTAATTAAATTTGTTGGCTGCGGCTAAATCATATTCAGAATGTAATTCCGTTTGGATATCGGTCCAGTGTTGATTAAGGTTTGAGAGTTTGATTTTTAGCAAGAAAATGAAGCTGTCAGAATAAAAAGATAACCGACTCTATATGAAAACATCTCTTCACATTTTCATACATTAAAGTCTTCCGAGTATTTCGGATATACATATTTGAGATGCAACTAAAAGGTATCGACACAAATTTGAAGCATGAACAATGCAATTTACACCGATTTACCCGTTACCTGGCAACAATTCAGTCTCAAATCCCAAATAATCGGAGATGGGAATATCAATTACACTGCAATGTAACGTGTAAACATTTCACAGGACTCATGCATTTATTTATGACATTTTGAAAGGCACCAAAAATGGATGCAAGTTGCAGTTGTTGCAGTTGAATTTAGTATTTACTTCACTCGATAGAGACTGAGATTTAGACATGTCCAGAGTTCCCAAGACGAAACGATTTTGCATGAATGCAAATCCTTTGGCTATTCAATTTTCATGCTCAGCTTTTGTTTGACTACGGCCACAATGTTCTGTCTTGGTATCTCTCATTCTCTCTCTCTCTCTCTCTCTCTGTCTGTCCCTGTCTCTTTCTGTCGATGTTGATGTCACTTTGGCAACTCTGCATATTGTCTCGTGTTGATAAATTTGCACAAGTGTATGACAAGCTTTCAAATGGTAATTAATACTCATCTTAGACGGAGGCCACCTCTCAGTCTCTGACTCTGATTCTGACTCTGACTCTGACTCTGACTCAAGCTTGGTATTAGCCACATTCTCCGTCTCAGTCTCAGCCTCTGTCTCAGCCTTTGTCTGGTCTTCTCTATCAGGTGCAGTGATAAGCACACGGTGTCTGGCAACCCATTTGCAGTGGCAACCTCTGTGGTAAGTTATCAAAAGCAAAATCAGACACACCAACTCTATGCTGAATACCCTGTTTATGGTTTGTTGCACGGCCATTGTCATTTTCCGACAGTCTCTGTCTCAGTCTCCTTTGTCTCAGTGATTATCTGGTGAGGGGAAGGCCTACCTTTATTTAAGAGAGGGACTCATTGTGTCTACTGTCATTCCCTGTTTTCGTCTGTGTTTGCAGCTAAATTAAAATTGTAATTTTTCAAGTGAACGCACAAAAGTATGCAATGCGACTAATAAATTTGCACTCACAGCCGTGGCAAACCATGGAACTCTCTACTGTATAGGCATTACTTTCGAGCTCTGGCGAATCCTTTGCACAGCAGGATACTCTTATGAGTGAGTGTATACATGGGCGTAGCAATGTTGAGACCGACTTCCCATTTTCTCTCCAAAATATATGATGTGGTTTTAGAAAAGAACATATAGCAAGCAAAGTTTCCAGTTTGAGAAATTATCTATTAAGTGGCTTATTATAATCGAACTTTTATTAAGATATCTTAACATTCACGAAGACCAACGTCTTCAGCTAAATGTTAAATGAAGACTTGTCTACAAATATATGTACCTTAATAAGTATCGACAAACTCAAATTTAAATATAAATAATATTTTGTGGGATACTTTGATGAAACGCATACACATATACTTCGATTTTTTTAAACACGTGTTTAGCATAAGTTTTAAGTTCCCCCTAAATTCTATCCTGGCTACGCCCCTGCGTTTAGCATGTACACGAATGTATGTATTTACAATGTACATACGTAGTCAGCGCTGAAATGTTTTCACAACAGCTTAAAGGCCTGCTACTCTTCTTAACATCTTGCATAGCCAGCCAGGCAAATGACGATGACGATGACGACGACGACGACGACGATGCTGATGCTGCATATGTAGGTGTAAATGTGTATGTGTGAGTGTGTATCTTTTTTGTTTACACACATTTGTAGCTGTAGTTGTTTGCGCTGTAACTTAAGTTGTAAATGAAGATTGCGTCGGAAATTGCACACAACTGACAGCGTCTTCGCAGTGCCAGGAGAGGCCAAGAGAAGCCAAGCCAATTCATGCCGCTGCATCAACTCCGCCCATGTGCATGTAAATTTAATGAAGCTGCCACCTACACAGGCAGCCATTGCATTGTTGGCTAAAGCAAAAAGGGGCGCGACTCATGCATTTTGGGCGTGCGAATTTCCCCAACACACACGAAATGTGTTGCATACGTTGCGGCGCATAAATTGCTTGTGGTGCTCCGCTAAGAGCAGCGTCGAGTCGGGAGCCCAGTCCCCAGTTTCAGTCCCAGTTCCCCAGTACCCCTGCTCCCTTGCTTCGTTCTCTTCCTCTTCCTCAGTGTGATTTGCCAGTTAATAAAATTGTTAGTTTTGGTGCTAAACTTGTTGGCTGCGTGCTGCTTGTTAGTCAGCCCAACTTAGTACAAAAACAACAGCAGAAAAGTGTTAAATTCTGAGCGTCAAAGATTTGATACCCTTACCGAGCCGCTCCCTTTTAATTTCCAATAGAGCACTCATATAAAACTACTGAATTTATAACCAATTGAATAGTTTGAATTACAATAACTCAATATCTTTGATAATTGCTGAACCTAACTTTAATGTTCGCAATCGAAAAAGGTTTTCAACTGGACAACATATGAGAAGTCATTAAAAATATTGAATTGAAACAAGTAGTCTTTTGATCAGCTAAGTAACTTAATATTTCTTAAATGCAATCTGAGTAGTTTACATATAATATGTATTATTTTCGGAATCTTTAGCTTTGTATGAACAGATTGCAAGCTGCTGAAGCAATTCACTTTTGCAATTATCACAATCAGTTTCGCTGAAATTTAATTCCACATCCTTGCTCGCAATTTTACTAAATGATATTTTCGAGCAGTGAACCAGTTTGTCGATTCGATAGATTTATATTTACATATTTACGGACTCGTCGTATCCGGCTGGGACTCTATCAAAGTGCTGTGCAAAATGGCGATTGCATTTTCATAAACTGACAAAAGACGAGCACACGCCTGCCCCAGGGCAGCGCACACACATGTATAAATATATATATATATATATTTTATACATATGCCTATATGCATATATACATACACACGAGTATACACGTATTGGGCAATCAAGCGCTGACATAATTACATGCTCGTATTCGAATATGTCAGTCTGATTATGGGCCGGCCAATCGATTCCCTATTAGCGGGGGCTCAGTAACGGTATCGGTATCGGTAACGGAAGGGAGCAACAGTTACGAGAATGCCGTTGGCACATTTAACGAGCAAATGTTATTGATTTTTGCCGTTTTATTTTTTTTTTTCATTTCTCGTTTTATGCCATGCAAATATTGAAGCGACATTTCATGTATTTTTATTCGCTCGCTTAACATTCGTACATGTGAAATGTCGCTCTGTCTGTGTTGCCTACACACTTGACTACTTTTTTTAATTATGTCAACAGTAATTTAATGCACTCGCGTTCAGTGTGTCTGCGAGGGGAGGCTGAGGACCTCCATGTGTTGCCAATAATAATATTTTTGTATGCAAATTTCAAGTGATCACTAAAAAACAGTTGAATCGCCATAAAAAGCGCTGCTCATATCTTTTAGCATGAAAATGCAATGCAATTTAAAATGAGACCAATTTAAATCCATGATTTATAAATATGCAAATTGACACTTAAATAATATGCGATTTTTTACGTAGCTTTATATTAGATACGTTATATTTTTTTTTATTTTTATGTATGGTAATATATGTCTATGCAGTTTATATTTAAGCTTTATAGTTGAAATGGTAGTTCATTCCATTCATTCATTCGCGCAAAGTCCTACGCTGTTTTCTGGTGTGACATGTGTAAGACTCGCACTGAGCATTGATTAGGTTAATGTCCTTAACGCATAATGCCTACCCTCTTCTCCCAGTGCTCCAATCTCCCCTTTGTCAACAGTCAAAGGAAGCACTTTAGGCTGCTTTTCTCCCCAGGACTCCGTGCGTTGACTGAACCGCTTAGCGGTGCTCACATGTGTGGAGCACTCGTTGCACCTGCACCTCCATCTGGACGGAGCTGCATTTGCTGTGTGTACAGTGTACAGTGTACAGTATTCTTCTGCCTTCTGTGCATTGTTTAAGTTCCATGACGTCGACAACTTTGCCAACCGCCACTTAATGCAAACGAAGCGAATAGGTTTGAGGTTGAGGTTGAGGCTTGCCAGTGTCTCTGTCTCTATCTCTCTTTCTCCCCTCTCTCTCTCTCTCTCTGTTTGCTGCACTTTGCCTGGCATGCTGTGCGGCTTTTGTGGCAATGGCTGCGTGGCAAACCAGCAAATACTTAACAACAACAACAACAACAACAGCAGCAAACAATTACTACTACAAGACGTGCGCGTTTTGGCATTTTTGTTACTTCTCTGCACAACTTTTCTCTCATTTACTCTCCTCTCCTCCCGCCCAACTGCAATTCAAACTAAAAGCCTTTTAATCGATTCTAAATGGTCTGCAAAATAATTTTGTTATTCTCCATTCGCCTCAAGCCAAATAAACCTTCAAATTGTCTAGCAATTCATTTGTTTGTACTCACACTTGTGGGACATGAGGTCTTGTGGAATTTGAATGATTAATATGTTACGCGTAGGCCAGATAATTTTGTCTATTGATTAAATTGTGTGTTTTGTTAATTATTTTGTTTAATTTCATACAACTTAATTGTGCATCAAATCGAATAAGAATCTTTCAATAGCTATTTATGGTCATAAATATGTCAGCGAGTTCGACAAAGTGTCAACTATAAAGTTGACATAAACAGAGCTGAAACTGGGCCAGAATTCAGTTTAAATGCAATTGGACAATTTTTGAGAATATTCGTATGTGTTGACTCTGCTCTGCTCTCCAATGGTGTCAAATTAATTGTCTACTCTTCTCCTCTCACTCACTCACTTACTATCTATCTTTCTTTGCCACACTTTGTGTGTGTTTGTCTCTGTCTGTCTGTCGTCAGTTTGACAAATTGCTTGTAATGGCCGACGCCAATTAAAACCATTTTTGTCGGCGCTACACCTTTTATAGTTAGTTGGCAGTTGCCAATTGCCAGATTCCAGTTACCAATTCTGCTGGCCATCTTCTTCATCTGGCTTTTGTACTTGTCAGTTGCTTTAAGCTGTGCAGAGTTTTAAAGTGGAATGAAGTAGCCTTGTAGTCAACAGCCTAATAGAAATGAATGCCTCCAGTTGCCAGCATCAACACTCTAGCATCTCTATGCCTCTCTCCCTCCCTCGCACACGTCTTGTCGGTTTACATTTCTATCCGTCTCTCATTCTCGTTGCTGGCCATGTGCCTTACTCATATTTCTCACTTCAGCACGCGCACATTACCAGAGAGAGCGAAAAAGAAACATAGATAAAACATCATATTTTATGGTGAAAGTTGCTTGGGTCGTTTGCTCTATATAATACTCTTAGATATAATGGTTCCATATCTCAAGGTAGCTCTTATCTCTCGCATTATTTATGTGGCCTTGTGGTGCTGCCAAAAAGGTCAGCAGCTTGTTAAGTTATTCCTCTATAAATCAGTCACAGAGGTTTACTTTGCTTTGTTATTGGATTTACTAAGCAAGAAATGAAAATGTTTTACAAATGTTCCATGAAAATTTCCTTTATTTATGGTCAGAAATTGTATCATTTTGATAAATTTATATAATATATATAGGTGATCAGTGAAGTACTTATAATTATGTATAATTTCTAAAGCAGTTTTTGGGAAAGGTCACACATTAAAGGGGGTCAGTACTTAGTGGTTTGTGTATTCTGCAGTTTATTTTGTCTGCTGCGGCAACAAACAAACAAATGCTGACAATGTCCTGCGTTTTGTTTCATTTGTTGTCATTGTGTGTGTGTGTGAGTGTGTGTCTGCAACTTATTCTCTTCAGCATCAACGAAACGCCAAAAATGTTCGAGGCACGTAAATAACTTCAGTATAACGTTCGAGGGGCACGTGACCAAATTTCGATAGCAACTTCGTTGCTTGCCACTTCCGCTTCTTATTTTATTTGTTATATTTTTTTCAACGTAATATTTTTTTCGGGTTGACTGCAGACGATGGCACTCGACTTTATCATGTTTTCATTTTAGACGCCGTTGCCTTTTTAATTTGTGCACATTTAACATGCAAGGAGAAAGTCAGAGAGTTGAAGAGAGACAGAAGTTAAAGGGAGATAGACAGTACTTGCAACAAAACGTTTTTGTTTGCATTCACTTTGTTGTTTTCGTTGTTGTTGTTTGATGGCTTAGCCGCAGTTTCGAATTAATGCAAATAAAACGAAGTGAAGCGCAATAAAAGTCATTGCAGACATTTTGTTGTTGTGTTTTACTATTACTTCTGCCGTCTGCGGCATAATTTATTTATTTGCACAGCAAGTCAGTCGAACAGAACATACCCTGCAATCAGGGAGTAATATAAATTTAGTATATTTTATTTAGTAATCGATTTCATGCTGGTTTTTATATTCCTTTTTGAAATGAGTTTTAATAAATGTACAATTTATTTCTCATTATTCCAGGGCATCTGCAAGTCGCTTTCGTTTGTTAGATGCTCGCTACTTTGCTGCGGGAAGAGCGCAATTAAAATGATAATTTCACAGTAGTGTGTCACGCCCCAAACATGCTGCACTTTTTGTCTCCTCCCAGCCCGCTCTTTCTCTCGCTCTCGCTCTCACTCCCGCTCTCCCTCCCGCTCTCACTCCCGCTCTCTCCCGCTCTCTCTATAGAAGCAGTTGCGGGACAATTGCATTTCGCACGTACTGTGAATTATAACCTGCCGCATAAAAGTATGCTATAATTTTGCGCTTAAATGATGCGTGCTCAGTGCCTGTGGCCAGTTGCTCAGTTGCCCAGCTGCCCAGTCCATTTGGCTCCGTTCCGGGCTCGGATCGTGTCGCCGGTTCACTGGCCATTTGGCCAGAATAGTTTTTTGTGTGGCTGCCTCGTCGCATCCATTTTACCAAGCACTCCAGCAACTATCTTTCCTGGCCCCCATCAGCATTTTTTATTGCATTCCTAGCAGTCGACCATTTTTTATGTGTTTTAATTAATTCGCTTGACCGAAAGAGAAAAATAAGAGGAAGAGAAACCAAATATAAAGCAAAAACACAAAGAAAATCTTATTAATTTTGGCTTCCCATGATTAGAGTCTCCTGAATGCACACAAATCCAATAAGACAGGCGCTTCAATTAAAATCAATAATCAAAGTGGACGGGTCGCCGGAATAAATGAAGAAGTAGCCGTAAGGCTTTCCATATTACCTTCCAATTCATTAAACGTGCCATCAACCCACCCAAACACAAGCCCTTCACCCCCTTCCCTTATAATTCATCGCTCCACTTTTCTGGCTCCTTGCTCCTCGCTCCTCACTTCAATTCCCGATGCGTTGATGTGGAAATGAATTTATTGATGCGTTGATTATTTAAGCAAAGATATTCAGAAGATATTTAATACTAACTAGACATGGGAAACATGGGAATAGATGGCATTTAATTGGATGAAACTACATATGTAGTATCTGATCTAATAATAATAATAATAAAAAAAATTATTAGTAAGCCTATTTAGGAAATCTAGTTAAGTGTTTATGTATTTTTAAATTTCATGTTATCTTAATTGTTAATACACTTTCGTCGCTCACTGATGATTTAAAATATTTTATCTTTGTTCTTCGTATTTTTGCACACATAGAATTTCATATCATTTAATTTAATAAATCACTCGACTGGGTCATTCTCTAACGTACATAACATATACATATACAAATGTGTACGAGGGCTGATCAATATATTGTAAGAAGCCTTTATATCTGATATGAAATTTGTTTAAATAATACTTTACACAACAACAAGAAGTTCAAAGAAATTGTTTGACTGTTGAAGTAAAGAATAGTATTCAGTCTCTTGTTTATTTCATCTGTCTTTTGATGACTTCTTAAGCAACCCTCGTATGAAACCCATACCCCATTGGATTCATCGATCCACGCACAGTCTGGGATACTCAATCATTCTTACACTCAGACAAGCAGGCCGGCTGTCGGGTCGTCCTGTCGACAGGCAACCCTCGCTCCCGTCCTTATCAGGCGTAAATAATCACAAACGTTGGCTAAATATTAAACACATATAAGAGGGAATGCTTTATAGTCTCGGATCGTTCGCCCGACCCAATCAGTTGGCATTAATAGGCCGGCACACTCCGTGTGGATACAAAGGAACCCAAGCTCACGAAAAAAAACATATATATAACTGCCCAAAGGTCAATCGACCGCAATCTCAGGAAATACGAAAATATATATACATAATTGTAAATAATATGTATTTATATACAATTTTATAAGTCAAGTTAAAGTTTCTCATGCATGTTTACATTGCAGAAATGGTATTCTATTTGAAACGAAACCATTACATGTCCAAGAAACAGGAACTCCACCCCCTCCCAAAGAGCATACATTCAGGAATTCGAGCACTAACTCGAGTCCTTTTGAAATATATGTTAAAATTAAGCCAAAGCTGCAAATTACGTGCAAAAAGGCAATACAAAGTTACAGGTACTAAAACATTTTAATAAACTGTTCTCATACATTAAACGGTGGGCAACTCACACGCACTCACACACATCTACGCACACACACACACATATGTATATAAGTATGCGATACGTATAGAGTACATGTCGACACACACACACTCACTCACACACACACACTTGCGCACGTAATTGGCGGCAAAACAATTAGTAACGTTTTTCAGTTCGGAGTCAACAGGACTATGTCTAAGTGCGTATGTGTGTGTGTGTGTGTGTGTGTGTGTGTTACCTGCAGCTTAAAATGTTTTACACAAAACTGTTCACACGGGAAAATGCAGCAAAAACAAAAATTGACGTACTAAGTGCCAATGCGAGAAGCGAGTGACGACGCACGAGGAGCGAAGTGAAGGAAGCAGTTAAAGGGGAAGGGAGGAGGACATCCAACAGTTGTCAGGTGAGTCCGCTCACGACTGAGCAAACGCTGAAGAGGCACAGTCGGAGGCAGAGCTAAAACCGGAGCATTGCAACACATTTTAGCAATTGAAATTGCAATTGCACTTGCAACTGCAACTGCCGTTTGCTGCCATTTTGGGTTTTCAGGTAGCAAAAACATTTTACTCGCTTCTGGCCTCGTAATAAATTACCGTAATTTCAAAAACACTTAGTTGGTGTGCTTGAACGATTGCTCTCATGCGTGTGAGTGTGCGTGCGAGTGTGTGTGCGAGTGTGTGGCTATGTGAAACATTTGCATACGTGTATATTTTTTACAAGCAACAACAGCAACGACTCTCTGCCCTGACAAGTGTAAAAAGCAAAGGAATGTCGTAATTTCCGTTTGAAGCGCAGCACCTGGCAAGTTGCAAATGTTAAGCATTTACTAAAACACACACACACATACACACACACACCTGTCTGTCTGTCTGTCTATTTGTGTCTCTCTGTCAGCGTTGGCTCGTTGATTGGCTGCATACACGGCGATGAATTGAGACGGAGTCGCAGAACTGGAGCTGCCTTAATGGAAAAGTCATGCTGCTGTCGCCAGCTGCTGCTGTTGCAAGTTGTCAGCGTGCAACAGATGAGAGACACGTTCAGGAGCTGTCGAATTTGGCCTACTTATTGGCGACATGACAGTTAAAATTAAATAAGCATGGATCAATATAAATAACTAAAGATAAAAGTGCACTCTACTCTATAGCTATAAACAATACAGATTGAATAATGGTTAAACTCCAATTTTTAAATAATGTCCAAAGAAATATTGCAAATTCTCTAAATAATTGTTGTTAATTATTAACTTTCCATATCCTAAGAATATACTTTGATTTTAAATAAAGCCTTATTTTATTTAATTAACTTATTTAGAAATTCCTTCTTTGCTCACGTTTGCAGTTGATTCAAACCAAAGTAAAGGTTGAGATATTGCCTGACGTATGCTTGATATTTGCGATTGACATTTTGCGACGTTGACATCTCAAAGTTGCCCCAAGTGCAACTGTTGCACATCAAACAGACATCAAAATGTGGCAAGATGAAGCCAGCAGTGCATTCCAAGAACTGAGCAAGTCAGCAAGTGGACGCGACTAGAATTTCAAGATACGAATGAGTTTGTCGAGTTCTTCTTGCAACCACTTGAAAAGGTTAGCAAAAGAGTCGACTACATTTCTACGAAGTACCTACCTTCACCTTCAACTGTGCTCGTTACTACTTGTATATACAAGTGCTCGCTGCACACTGGGCACAGTACTGTGTGCAGTATATGGACACTTGAAAACAAGCTCATCAACTGTGACAACAACAACAGACGTCGGCATGACGATGATGCAGTCTCATTGTCGACGTTTGACATTCGTGCTGGCAGTCAGCGTTTCTCCAATTCATATCCGTCTGACCAAACTTACCAACTCACCTACTTCTCATCATCTTCAGATACATTTCTCAGTTTGTGGCAGTCGCTGCCCATTGTCATTGTCATCTCCAATTGACGACATTTCGATGTCACACTCTGATTTGCTGTTCACTTACGAAATTCGCTGCGAATCGCAACTGAACTGAACTCGATGACAATTTAAAGCTATTCAACTCAAATGGAGTTGCTAGTCAGGCACAAGATTAAACACATATAATTAAGTTTTTATACTTACAAAGGTGTTTCGTTTATGTTTCTTTCCTGAACTCATTTTTCTTAAATAGCCCAGATATCTGTTGCCAGAATATGTCCATTGTAATAAAGATGCAGCCATGAACAATATATATAGTATATCTAAACAATATCAGTTTATCTTTATAGTTGTAACTGTGTTTTGTTCATTAAAAAGTACTTGTCTTCGAACAACATGTCATTTTATTTTAGTTTTAGTATCTCCCTCATATAAATTTTGGTTAAAAAAAAAATACAAAAATTTGCCCAAAAACTTCAAGATATACAATAAATGGCTAACTCTGGCACGCCCAGGGCAACTTCAACTGATACTAATGGCTTGGAGCTGCAACAGCTGATATTACGCAGCTATAAGTCGATGAATAGACTGGTTAACTTCTACAATGGACAACTGCACGAAGAGCTGGATAGTCTGATGGTATCCATTCAGCAGGAACAACGCCAAACTCGTTGCATCAGTGAACACAGCTCACAGCTAACGGAAGCACTTGATTTGAAATGGTAACGTTATGCTCGTGCTGTTAAACATAATACCTCCAATTATTGACTGATAATTAACAGTTTGGCAGGATTGAATAAGCTCGGCCAGAACCTCATGATGCGGCCCAGTTGCAGCAGTTTGGAGCTCAATAGCAGCTCAACATTCAGGCATCTTTAGGACATCAACATCGACATCGGCATCGGCATCGGCTTCGCCAACAACAGAACTTGGTTCAATCATAATTAATTGAATTAAGGCACAGTGCCATTACACAATGAATTGAGCACATTTACCGATTGTTCTTTTTCAACAAGCTACTGAGTAAATGGTTTTATCAATTATTTAAGGTGAAATAAACATTTTTTAATTTCTTTATCATATACCAGTTATCTTCATAGCATTTAAATATTCAGGAAAATTACAAAATGAATAACATTTCGATCATATGAATTGTATATTATAATAATGGTAATAATAAAAAGTTGGCGCGGGGAAACCCGGTTAATTTTTAATCTGATTATACATATCATAAATCATTGAGCACAGTGTTTGTCAAATTAAACTGCCCTGTTGTAACAAATCAACTGGTTTGATCTTCAACATTGCGGTGGCCAATATAGCCGCCATTTTCGAATAAAGCAACAATTTCATTTCGAGGAACTCTAATCAAATTTGTCACTTGCCATATTTGTCCGTGACAGCGGGTTGGGAGCACAGTTTCTTTGAATCGCTGCTCCTGCTGCTGCTTTTGATAATTAAATATAATTTTGGGAATTAACTGAATCCCAGAAATTCTAATTGTTGTGGGCTTCACCAACTAGCAATTCTTGGTGTAATTGAAAGTACCTTAAGTGTCTGTTATCAATCCGTCATTATAAATGAAGAAAGACACTTTTGAAAAATACTTGAATGGCTCTCTGCATACTATTTACTTTTATATACATCGTATAAATTTGCTAACATTTTGATTATGCATGAATTGTGCTTACAGAAAAAGCAACTTCGTCGTTTTCTGTAGAGTAAGCATTGAGCACTTATCAATATGCTGCCGATTATTATGCAGGGTTGCCGATAATTATGCAGGGCTGCCAAATTGATCGGCAATAGAGTTACCATAGGATATAATTGGAGAAAGCACTAAGCAAATAACCTTAGTAATTATATTGAATACGAATTGGTGAAGCTGTTGATTCTGACATTCACAGCGGGGACATTGCAAGTCATTGACAAATCATTGCATTAAGTTGGCATCTCTAAAACAAATCTGCTTTCAGACAACCATTTTTCGTAGAGGCAGAAATACGCATAAGCGCCGAATTGTTTGAAAAATGAAACATAAGAAGAATAAAAATAATGATACTGACAATAAAGAACCTGAAGCTTCCACCTCAAATCCGAAGCGCATGAAGTTACAGGGTAAGCCGGAGAACTACTTTAAACTCTGTCAGCAGCAAGGCGTTGCGAGCTTCGATGATACAGAGGATGATGAGGATAAATCCAGTACGCATAGCTGCCACGATGACCAATCGGAGATGAACTACAAAAACATCATTGCCATGAAGGCCATGGAACGCGAGCGTCAGAATCGTACGCGCAATGAGCAGCTTCTTGGCGAGAAGGAGCTGCCGGGTGTTCTGCGTTGTTTGGCCCGTGTCTACGATTTTCAACAAGGTTGCTTGCTGGACAAGCCGAGGGAGGTGGCTGTCAAGCCATTGGTTGCAATACTGCCCCAGCCGGAGCCTCAGAAACTGCGTGAGGTGCCGGTTGTGCCGCCAGAGCTAGTGCCCATGAATGTGGAGAAACAGCTGCAGCCATTTCAGCATCCGCGTCCGCCTCAGTCAATCACATTATCGGAATACAATCGTCGCGTTCAAGATCAACGCCCCAAGTCAGTTAGCAAGACTGGAAGCGAGCTGGAAATCAGGAGTAACTCCGTAGGCGGCAACATGATACGTTACAATTCCATGGGATCCCATGCACGACAATTGTCGGTTTCACGACAACCATTTCAAGTGAATCCTCCAGGTGGTGCTCGATCGATGCTCAAGAGGATTATTGTGGTGCCATCGGAATTACTTAGCCTGGTGTCCCTTCACAATGTGCAGATGCTGTTGCAGGAGTTCCGCTTTATACCTCCAAGTCAAATGAGGAGATCCAACCTTAGGCTTCTGGAAGAAGTCATCATTAATCGCAATCATCGCGGCGAGCACCAGCAGTATCGAGTAATCGATAATGTCACAAGACTGACAAGTGAGGAATGGGGACAAGTTGTGGCTGTATTCGTGCTGAGTCCCCACAATCAATTCATTGGCTGGCCCCATGGTGATCCCCATACCATTTGTCGTAAAGTGTGCGCCTTTCACATTCACTACATGGGATATCCCATATATCGGGAACTGGAGGCTCTCAATCTCAATTTACTGCATTTGCCCGAATTCGACCGTAAACATGACAGAGAGATAATCATGGACTTCTGGCGTAAACTAGATCAGTTCATGGACAGAAACAATCGTCAGTTGGGCCAGGGATTGGGTTTAAATTAGCCATCGTTTTAGCTAACCAGAGGAAACTGTAAAAGTCATTCACGGTTCTCCCGATAACACAAAAAGATATAAAAAAATCAATAAATAAATTGAATAAACTGCCTCAATACAGCAGAGAGACAAAGACAGGCACTCTTAAACACACACACACTTTCTCACACACTCACACAAGCCCTTTTGGGGTGGGGGTGGGGGTTGGGGTAGCTGGGAAGATTGCCTGATGTTAACGCTGATAATAAAAAGTGCGACAGCCGTGAAGGCTGTGACGGCGCATCAGAAAAATATATCACGTAAGTATAAAAATCATATAAAAACGTTGCGAAACTGCAAAGTTGGCAAAAAAAATTAAGAGCACAAACAAGTCATTGGCAAAAGAGTAGAATAAAGTGGAGGAAAGGAAGGCGAACAGAAAGGAGGGGAAAGAGTGTGGATGGAATGTGAGTGGTAATCAGCCGGGTAGGAAACTAGACACAGGGTAGCAAAATGAAACGCACGCGTGAGGCAACAACTAAATGACCCACAAAGGAGCAGTTGTCTTATGTATTCCATTTCAGTATTTATATGTAAGTCCCTATTCGTCCCATGGCGCAGCGGTATGCAGTGGGATTGCTATTTAGAGAGGCCAACTAGATGTGCGAGTGTATACATGAATTTATATAAATGAGTGTGTGGTAAGTAGTTGAGCTTAATGTCGTCACATAAAAATCACTGGAGAACCGACAATTTTTATATTTAAATAAAATGCAGGGCATGGTAAGCCATATAAGTGATCCTGAGTTGAGGGAAAGGCAATAAAAAGAAAGCGACGTGAGAAGCTGAAGAAAACTTGAAACGTGGCTGAAGCCACAATCTTTAAAAGGTTGATATTGTTATTTTTAAATTAATTTCAAATAGGATTTAGACGGTATTTTTTAGGTACTTGTTATAAATTACTGATTAACATGCTCCTCATATATAACTTAAAATTTCGAAATGATGCCGATGCAATTTTTTTTCAAGCTAAATTTTTAATTTCATCCCATTGTACGCTGAGAGCAGCTGCTAGTTAGTTAGTCGGGGAGTGGCAGCCACTTTCATGTGCCTGCCAATCGGCTTATTGTCTTACAGATAACTCGATGACTTACATAACGTGTGTGAGACAAAGGCGGGCTGATTGGAATGTGGCTGACGGTGGCGATGGTGGCGATGGTGGTGGTGATGTGCCTGTCCTTATTGCCATGTGTGAGTAAATCGAGTTTGTCGCCAATATTCAATTTTGTAAATTGAAGCAAAGTAGAAATAAAAAGTAAAATAAAATCGAATTCGTGCCAGCTAAGATAAAAATTTACGCACATGGGAGAGTACGAGTTAGTCGACTGAATTTCTATCAACTCGCTGGAAATTGAATAAACTTGAGAGGACAACTTTGCACTTTATTGGCGTTGCTCAAGACATACATTTCCAGGCGGCTAATCAAGATTTCTTGCCAAGTGTGCAGTTGAAATGTATTTTTTAAATAAAACTTATTTTATCAATTCGCAATTTTTTTGCAAAAATCTTAACTTTTTTTTTTGTTGTCCATCTCATTTTATGCTATTACTAAGGCTCATTTATCGATGAACGTTACTCATCGATGAGAAATTACCATTAACGTGGTCATAAAATAGGAACTCTAGAAAATTTACAAAATAAATAAATATCTTGAATATATTTTACATATTCGAGTTGACTGTTACTGACTGTAAATTTTATGCCACCATAAACTTAGTACACTTAATGTTGAGACTGAGAACAGTGTGAGAGCTTTTTAAAGTATTTGTGTTTCCACTCATATTAAGTTGATATCATTTGCTGGTATTACTTGCGACTTAACACTGATCTCACACGCTTCAAGACATTTTCTCACTTTTATGCGAAAGTTTTACTTGATATCCAAGAAAGAGCTGCAAACTGCGAAAGCAGCTTTAGTTCTTTTAAATCTCTGTGCAACGAAAAACTTAAAAAGAGTGTCTCAAGTTTCCAGTTTGCTAAGAAAAAATCGAAGAAAATAGACAAACAATATCACATAGTACATCAAAATAAAATAAAATTTGTCGAATATAGAATGTGGCGCTTCTCTGGCAATTTCTATTTTATATATTTCATTTAGTTTTATATCCGTTGCTTAGAAGTATTAGAGCATATAATAGTTGGAGCATTGTATGTTATATTTTAATAGTTTTTTTTATTTTTCTTTATAAGAATCAACCAAACAACAGAATAAACAGAGTCCCTAATTTGTAGTGCTTTGTTTTCTTTTTGTTAACTTATTTTGCTTGTTATGGCCAGTCAATTGTCAATTGTTGGCATTTTCCATTTCACTCTGAATAGGGCAATGGAACTTTCGACGTGAATTGTGAATAAATTATGAATATAGTCTGAGCAACGGCACTCGACATATGCCGGGAATGAATGCAGTGACTTTCAGTCCACTTCGCTTCCTTTGAGCCTTGCAGATTAATACAATTATCGAAGTGGTAAACACAGATGCAACACAGGTCCAACTACCGAATGTCGAATATCGAGAGTGTGCACTGCAAATGAATAAACTTGTGTAAATGCAGTGTAAACAACTCTACGCTTAATTGCAGTTCAGCATCAGTTTTATAAGCTGGCAATGCAATGGCAATCGTTAGTGAGCTGCCAAACGAACATGGATCGCATTTACTTTACAAGTGCTTCGTTGCATGCAACCTGTGGCGGCACTCACAACTCACAGCTCCGCCTGCAAACTACATACGTTTCCGTTTCCGCTTATGAGTGTGACTATGAGTAGGAGTACGAGTATGAGTGTGTGTGTGTGTGTGGTCAGCACGGTAACTTTTCAACTTGCGTCAATCAAACAAGTTCAATAACGGTAATTAACAGCACAACGGCAGCGAACTGAAGCCATTTGGCCTGTAATTTGTGAAAAGTTCAAAGCTATTAGCATGTTCCCTGTTCCTACTCTTAGTCCAGCTCTCTATTCGAGCTCTCGTCGAGGGCGACTTTAGCGGAAATTCTCGAGCCCTTGCCCTGGGTTAATGACAGCAACTGCCCAGCCATCGCGTCGCGTCGGTTAAAGTCCATTAGAAGGGGGGACTGACGGGGAAAACGACATTTTTGTTGCCAGGCTGGCAGTCGTTTAGGCCCATGCACTTGGCCATTTGGCACTTGGCATGTCAGTTTTGATTGAACCTGATGGACGCCCCTAATGTGGTTTAATTGTGAATGATGTGCAGCAGTCAGAGCGGATGTCCTTAATGGTTATTAATGTCCACTTATAAACTCCCTGTCACAATCCGACAAGTGCAACAAAATGACAGTAACGTTCAGTGTATTAATACAATATTCACTGAAAATAGGCATACGATGAATAGACACTGTTTCAAATAAAAAAACAGTTTCTAAAATTATAAGAAAGGTTTGATTCGACGATTGGCAACATAGTGCTAACAAACATGCATCTAAAATACAATTATTATTTGGTATACACTTTTTGATTTTTAAACAAAAAAATGTCAGTAAAGATTACAAATTAATAATGATAATAAATAGTATTACTTCTCAAATCGACAAATATAACGGATCAAAGGAAGTATTTGACTTATATTTACTTTAATTATACAACAGTTTCTTTGTTAAATTTATTTGCCTACACCGAAATTTATTGTTAAGCACATTGATTCTGTGTTTCTATTTAGTTCAGAAAGAGGTCAATCAGCACAGAATACAGTTTGTTGCAGTGACTTTCAATATGTTGGCAGATATATCAATTCAGAGCATTTTCAAGCTCATATAAGCTACATACAGGAGTACTCACATATCCTCGACGACACTCACATGTTCTCACACCGGATTCCGGCTATGGCAAACAGCCGGAGGAATTGAGAACACGCAACCTGACGGGCCGGAAGCATGGCAACTAACACAGGGCAGGAACGGGTCAGAAAATATATTGTTGAGAGGAGTGGGGGGGATGGCTAAGATGGCGGATGCATGGTCTGGCATCCGATTCACTTTATTCTTTCGTTGAGGCAGCCACTTTAGAAACAGAACTTGAACATGAGTGCAATCAAATGTATTACATTTTGTGCAACTTAAGCGGCGACTGAAGTGCCGAAGACAGCTGAAAGAAAGCGAACGATGCAGTTAGAGAGTGTGAGCGATTCAATGAAAGAACAAGAGACGGAGCAAGAGACAGAGACAGAATGAGAGAGGGAGAGAGGGAGAGAGTGAGAAGGGGAGAAATGGAGTGATTCATATATCCGCCTTTGGGTGCAATGATTTCCTGGGAAAACTCGAGTCAAGGCTGCGGTTACAAAAACTAAGCAGATGAAGTGCTTGCCAAGATGATGCACAGGCGCCGTAAAGTATGCACCATGTGCTATAAAAATGGGCCAACGGCAAACAACTCGGATAAAGGAAATTGCTAGAAATGCATTTTGTGGCTTATGAGCCATGAAGCAACAACCCAAATGCCATCCCAAACCCCTTTCCCCATTCCAAACCGAAACCCAAAGCCAAATCTAAGCTCGAGACTGAGTCACCTTGAGCTACATGCGAAGCATCATATGACAATGTCTGGAAAATCAATTGAGTTTGCTCGACAAATATCCGCTTGACTGCGGACTGCGGACTGCGGACAACTGACTGACTGGCTGACTGTCAGATTGTCAGACTGACAGTCTGACAAACAGTCTGACAGACTATGAGACAAATGAATACACTGCAGTGACTTAGTGGTTTACTCATGAACAATAGATAATCGATACTTATTGAGAATCATCAATATGCAGCAGAGCTGCAATTAAATGTTATCGCTTCGACATTATGCAATCAATCAATAAAGCACTTTCAACTTTGACAAATTTGTAGTGTTTGCTTTATGTAATAAGAGAGAATGAAAGGAAGCAAACATGATATGATTATCCAACTAATTTAAATAGTGCTGCAGTAACTACCTAAAATCAGTCAAAGAAGAAGGGAATGAAATGTGGAAGATGGGCTCTATGTCGAATGGCAAACAAAGCCAAATTCCTGGTCAAACAAGTTAAGCGTAAAAAATTTAAGGAACGTTGGCAAGAGAAGAGCAAAGGACAGGAGACGAGAGCAGAGCAGGACAGGGAGCTAGACAAACGGAGGAAGAAGTAAGCAAAGAACTTTATACCTAAAAGGGATTTATTTGATGACTTGTCTAACTCGTGCCTTTGACTCACACGATAACACTAACACTAACAGTAACTGTAACACGCCCCCCTCACTCCCCCAACTGGCGATGCAGCACTTTTGCAAATTAAGTTTCACAACTTTTCCCGTCTATTTGACAGTCAGAAAGAGAGCAAAAAAAGATGAGAGCACAAAAATGCGACAAAATGGAACGAAATTAAATGCATTTTGAAAAATGATAAAACTGATGCCATCTTGGCCCTACAATCTCTATATAAGTGCTCGGCAAGTCAAAAGGAATGAAATCAAGGGTATAGACAAATTTTTACGTGCCGAATTTTACCAATTCCAAGATGTGAAACTGTTGTTTACCTCTTGTTTCAGCTGCCGGTCGAATATTTAAAAGAATTATATGAAAACTGCAATTGACTAAATAACCTGAAAAACGATGTCAATATAAAATCGGTTAATTACAAACTAAAGTTTGAAAAAACCTGCCAAAAGAGAGAAAGTCGATCAATGATGTATAAATAGAATAACTAACGACAGTTATAATTATCTTGACTGATTTGGTTCGCATTTATGCGACAGAAATAACTTAAAATTAGTTTTATGTTTTTAATTAAAAGGGCCATTCCATATTTTGCAGGAAAAGCCAGTAAAGAGACAATGCGATAACATATAAAAGGAGACAGTGAAACTGACAGAAACAACCGCAACAGGAACAGCAACAACATCAGCAATTGCAATTGCAATTAGCAAAATTTGAGACGATAGCTACATAGCAGAGTCTCTTTCACGAACACACACAAACACCACAAACACACAGACACACACGTGTTAATAAGTGCAGTGTAGTGTCATTGTTGTTGTTGCAAGTTGCAGAAGTGGCTACTGTCGCCACTTAAGTCACTGACTTGTCCAATTACTACAACAACAATGCATTTAAATTGTGCGCCGCAGGGCACGCATACAAACAGACACACACACACACGTATATAGACGCACATATACTCTATATATATGTATATATACATCGTCTGTTGCAGGTTGCCGGTCCGAGAACACAACGGAAGCGCCAACAACAAAGTTTTTTCATATCCTGTGAAAATTATTATACGCTTTTCGCAAAATATTTGAAGCTAGAGGCAAATACACACACACACCCACACACATACACACACGCACACACATTCATGGAGTCTGTGGCTGCACTTTTGACCAGGAGGAGCATGTGAACCACAAATTGGCAGCCTGGCGAGAACGACTCCAGCATTTTGAACGAGTTGTTCGACAGTCAAGCGAATCCTGCATTTGCTGTCGACTTGTCTGCCACCTAAAGCGCGTTGCAAAAAAGAAACTTTTGTCAAATTGCTTTACTGCAACAGCTTGTGGGCAACGTCAGCGTCCGTTTTAATCATTTCTCCTGATTATCCCACTGTATTCGGTCCCCTCTCTCTCACTCTCTCTATCTTTCTCTCTCTTTCCCTCTCTCCTGTCTATGCAACGCACTGAGAGCAAGTGTTTTTCATATGTACGTAGATTAAATAAATATCTCAAAATTGAATGCAACCACTTCCATGAAAATATTTTCTAAAATTGAAAAGTTCGATTGTCTGCTTAATTCTACTGCAAGGACATACTTATAACAAGGATAAACTTGTAAACTAAGCTTGGTTGCCACCTTAGTTTAACTTTGCTACCAAACCAAAAGAAAACTTAACAATTGAAGCATTGTTGAAACACAAAACGATTGATTGACATTTACATTCTTTTAATCAGTTTTACTGAATTTTTATGGTTTTAGGACAGCAATTAAATTAATTGTATTTTGAATATTCATAAGAAGGCAGCTCTTTCAACTCTCTAGTCTCGCTATATCACAGTTCTAAGATACATTATTACATTTTCGGCAAAATACTCAAATAATCTGCCCGTCTATCCACTCTGCCCCTCCATATGATGCCACCTCCTCACTCAGTGCAACCCTGGGCACATATTTCACGCTTTCTCCGTCGGAATGCACTTAGTGCACGTCTGACACGCCCTCCGCCCACCGACAGCCTTGAGTATGCCACGCTTAAGCCAATAATAAATTTCTCAAGTAATTTTGGCCAAAATCTGCACTTCATCAGCATTAGCAAGATATCAGCAGTTTCCATCCGAGACAATTTCTTTTACGTCTAACGTATTATTGGGATATGAAAAATGTTTCATTATGTTAAAGCTAACCAATACATACGAAAAGGAACTTCTAACGTTAATTTAATTTAATCAGAAATATTGAGATGAAAGGCGGCTTTTAAATTTAACTTGAGGAAGATGTCAAAGTGGTAATTTACTTTGAACTTCCGTAGTTTTATAAGGGTGTAAATAAGTTTGACATTGGGGGCTTTTTGACTACTTGGGAAAGCTACACAGAGCGATGAAATCCTGCACTTCAAATTTTCAAAGGGTTTGATTTTATTGGACTAAAATCATTAAAATTCAATTGAAAAATGTTGTCAAAAATTACACTTAATGAGTACTGATGCTGGTTTCAAAAACCTAACGTAGTTTAAGTACAAATCTTTTTCTCTCTGTGTACAATAGTCAAGCGTAGCATGTTAACTTTTGCCAACTTTAACAAACTGCGAAAAGTTACAAATCTTTACGATATCTCTGCGCAAAAGCAACGAAAATTGAGGCTTAAAGAGGGAGTGTGAAATTGATTAGGTAGGACAGTTGTAGCTAAAAGTATTTATACTGTGCTTAATTAATACAATCACAGTACAGTTTCTGACAGTAACATATAATCGTGATAGAGACAAGAAGTTAAAGCGTTTATGTCATTTTTAAAATAACACCATTTGGAAATTTGATGAATACTTTAAAATTGGCTTGGCTTCCATGCCTAAATAAAAACCATTTCACTTTTAGCTTGTCTTCGTTTCGTCAGAGTTAACCTTGATAAGTCAGGACGTGCTCATTAGCGAGATGTTTTACATGCTGGAAAACCGGTTGAAGGTTATGGACACAGTGCGCATAGACGAGTTCTATACCTGATTTCATTAGCATATTTCCGACAACGTGTCTCGCAGCAATTTCATTTGAACTTTGCACAAAACCAACACGTTTTCATCATTGCCATAATTTCGCTTTTTATACTTTCCCTCTCTACGCAGTTCCATCTGCGAGAGTAGCGTTAATTTTATATGTACTTAGATGATTGTGAGTATGAGTTTGTAATCCTTGAAATGTGCCCGAAGGTGAGCGTGTCAGAAGTTTTAAGGTCACACATCGGTTAATTATAATCAGCAGATAATTACAGACTTTTTAGGCCAGAGCACAGCTGCGAATCTATAACTGTCAACACAAATATCAAATATTAATTACATGTACAAGACACCCATTGACTGTGTGTTGTTGCTGTTGTTGTTGCTGTTGCTATTGTTGATGTTGTTGTTGCTGTTTGCCTTGACGCTGGTTAAATACAATTTTGACATTGCCTGCCAAAGACAAATTACCATAACGCCTGTCGAACTGTTCGCTTGCCGCTCCGTCAGTCAGTCAGTCAGTCAGTCAGTCAGTCTGTCAGTCAGTCGCTGTACAAATGTTTGCCATGACAAGTGTCAAATTAATTGACAGTTGCGTGGCTTTCCATTGTCCACCCACGCACCACTAAACGGACAGCAACTGCGACATGGATCAAGTTGTGTAGCTCTCGAGGTGACGTCCTGACAAGTGGGACACGCGTTTATACTACAGTCGAAGGATTTGCCCATAAACATCAACAAAGCATTGGGCACGTTTTCCATATTCGCGTGAGGACATGTCGTTGAATGCGAGCAAGTGAAAGGACATCATATTTGCTGCATTAATTAATGAACACACACACAACACACAGACAAACAGATAGAAGTGTAAGCAGGCAGTGAGAGGTAGAGAAATGAGAGGGAAATGGGAAGTTTTAGGACCTTGCTTGTAAGCGATTTAATGAGCTCAAATGTGTTGAATGACTTGATTTTTGTGCTTAACCATTCTCCTGTCTGTGAGTAATTCAAGAGGAGTTTAAGAGCTTTATTAAATAATAATTGTGCATGACATGACTTTGATTACTGAACTAAGTTGATAACAATAAATAAACAGATTTCTTATAAGATTCTGTGTTCAATTGGTGAATGATAGCCTTCCCTAAAGTTCCTCATGCCGGTAGTTGAGAGCTTTCCAATCAATTTTAATCTCTTCTTTATTATGCCGACTCACAGCAATGCCTAGCAGGCTGATTTTATTATTTTGCTAGCGACCGGTAACTAACAAAAACAACTAGAGTTCCCAACAAATGGAAATTGACTCCGCCATTGTCTAACTTCCCACACTTCATCATTCACTTATCCACTCATAGTGAACAGATCAACAGTCGGTGCATTTGCATGCCAGCATTTTGGAATTCCTGTCTGGACGGGATTTCCTACAGCAACGCATAAATGCATCGCACTGGGAACCATCCAGCCGATTATGCATGTCCCATGTTTCATATTGATGATGTGCCTGCTTCCAACCCAGCGGGCGTCTTCTGAAAAATAAATCGAAAAATAGTTTGGTTTTTGGCTGAGAGCAAGGGCAAAGCTTTGTGGACCATTCTGCAATTGAGTTGCATAGTTTTGGATTTGTATTTTGGGTTTTGGTTTATCTGACTCTATTTGCCTTGCATTCCCTCCCATTTCCCTCATTCATGCAGTAAACGACGTAAAAGACACAGTCGGCGCACTCTGTGCTATGGGAGCGGCCATTTTGTCAATTGGCTGCACTTGCACCTAGTTGAAAATATGTGGAAAATCCATGATGACTCCTGGGCCCAGACCACCGATTGCCACATCGGCTTTAATCAATTTCGTTGATTGTCATATGCAAAGTTGCAGCTGTGTTAAGCACTTTAACTTGTCTGCAACTACAATAGAATCGCCGTGAGTAGTTATGTTAAAAAACATAAGTTAATTTTAAAATGCTTTAACCTGTCAAAACTTTGTCAAATCTTAACCGATTTTCCTGCGGAATGTCAATTACAAATTTCCGAGATTCTTTCCTCTTGAATTTAACATTTCAATCAGTTCATTCATTTTAGATTCTCCTTTAGATGCTAATTATAATAATAAGTGCAAAACCCGCTACTTTTAAATATTTTCATTTGTTCCTCAATTAGTTATATGCCGAGAGTTATGTGGGTCTTTGTTAAATTATAGTCTTAATTTACCACATTTTTTTTTACTAATTTCCTTTGTTTATATTTGTCATTATATTTCCTGATATTTTGTTATTCTGTTATTTTGTTGTTGTTCGATATTTATGTGTGTTTAATTGCAACTCATTAAGCATATTAATTAAATCACCACATTTATGCAATAACGTTGCTCAAGTGCGTTATCGGCAAGGGGTTAAAAGAGTGCAAGGGTTGTCGTGTTTTTCAATTTGCGCTACGTAAAATATTCACACAAACAGCGACGGCAAATTAACATGAAAAACAGGAAAATACTAACAAAAATAAAAATAAACTGCAATTTTTTTGATTGTGGAAATTTGCATTCACAATGGAGACTGGGAAAAATAAAAGAAGTAACTGTGCAATCAAAAAATTTAAATAGCTGCGAAAAATATCATTTATGTTGGCCATAGTTGTACAAAGCGGAATTTATTTTTTGATCTGCATTCAGTTGTTGCAACGCATTGCAACGTTGGAATTATTTTAAAATTACATCGCCAGTTGTACAATTTACATAAAAAATTACACCAATAATGTCAAGCTGATTAAAAAATGCGCACACATGATTAACACTGAAATGTCACAGAGTATTAAAAATAACAAGCAAATAGTTCTGCAGTGAAAAGTGATGGACTTGGAAATATATCCTGTAAACTAAAGCTACAAATGGTGGTAAGTACTAAATGGAAAGTGACTTTAGCAAATCATATATTCTACAATATATGCATATACTCTATACTCAAGGAGAATATATTCACAAGGAAAATTACTGACTTATTTAAATATATGTTGCATGGCTAATAAATGACAAGATAACGTTCATTTGTTGATCAGACACAGTGAATGAACACAAATACATGTGTGTGCCTGTTTAATAGACAACTCGCTTTTAATGAAGTGACACGTGTTCTCGCAGACACGTGCATGTCTTCATGAATGTGCACATGCATCTGTCCAAAAAAATATTCAAAAGCGTCTAACACGCCATGTAAATCACGCCCACACACTTGACAGTCATGTGACGTTGAAGGCGAGAATGGGGGGAAATTCTGTAAAATTACCTTTATTAGCCCGTTTACATAGAGAGAGAGAGAGAGAGAAAAGGGAGAGAGAAACAAAGGGAAGAGAAGAATGAACGCTATGTATAAAATAATCAAGGATTTTCCCAACATGAGGTTTGAACAGTGTTTGCTCTACACAATGTTCTCTCTCTCTCTCTCTCTCTCTCTCTTACTCTCTTTCTATCTTCCTGTCTCTCACTCTGCTTGTTGTTGTTAATGGTGTGTAAACGTAGGATTAGTTTGCAGCCGGAGGCTGTCCATTAAATTGAGTTGCCTCGCGGTTTGAGAACACGCTGATGCGCCAAGCATTTAATATGTGCGATTTCCCAGCTTATGACAAACCTCTGATTCCTGCTGTCCTCATCTAAGCTCAAACGCAGAGACTGTGAAGCGATCCGAAAGCACGAATTAGAAGTGGTTGTGTGAGGAATTGAACAGAAGTTTAAGGGTTAAAAAGCTAACATTTATTAGCTACTAAACTAAACGACTTTAAAGGTTTTTAAGTGTATTTTATTTACAAATCAATCGAATCGAGATTTATTTCTTTGAATTGTTAATTCGATTCAAACATTTCTGTTGCAACATTTCTTAGCATTCTTAAACCTTCAAATATTTTCAAGAAGATATTATTTTTATGCATTTTAGTCACTATTATTTAATTTGCTTACAGACTGATCAACAAGCAGAGAAACATTAATAAAGAGCAGCTAACGAACGTCTACAGATGTTACTGACTGGACTGACCAAACAATATTTAAATTTTCTTTAAATATACATAAATGCATACATATTTATAGCTGGAGAAACATATACATATGCACTTTATGCTGTTACCACACATCCAAATGTAAGAATATGTATGTATCTTATTTACATATATGACAATACAATAAGAACAATCACAGAGTATGCAAACACCCTTTTTTTGGGTGTCAGGAGACACGGAATACAGTTAAAGCTGATAGAGGGAAATGCGGTATACGAACAAGAGATACCATTTAAATATTTGTTAATAAAAATTTCTCGGTGATCGGTTTAATGTATCAGTAAATTCAAATTTATTCGTCCCATTATGGATTATTTACTAAGTTATATACATGTATGGCAACGAACTATATTACACACGCTTTCACAATTTTCTGATTACAGGGTAGAAGAGAACATGAGAATGAAATATAATGTAACTGTGTCTGGCTGCATTTTGCGTGTGTGTACACAAATTAAACAAGATGCAACACTCAGGCTGTAAACTGCATGGATGCCAGTCGCCAGGCTTGCGGCCATTTTGTCTGCCCATTTGCAGCGTCGTGTGTCTAGCAACTCTGTTTTGCAACCCTGCCCCATCCGTTACGCATTACGCGCACTGTTGTGGCGCCGCGGTTCCCCTGCCCCATGTGTCCGCCTTTTTGTGGGCGTAACGCGTGACGTCAGCTGCAGTCGCCATTAAAAATTGCCAACGGATCGCAAAAAAGTCGCAATAACAATGCCAACAGCAGTGACAAAAATACAGCGACAACTGCAACAGAAATAAACAAGAAGCAAACAAATGGCGTTTACTTTGAATATGCGAAATGCTCATCTTACTAATTGAACCGTGATTAATTAAAAATAATGTTATTATTAAATTATTTAAGAACATTAACCGAAACTTAATTGGGCAACCAGAATGATTTATAAATTTTGATTTTTTTTCAATAGACTTTTTAAAATTCTTTATCGACGTTTCGCGGGATAGTTAACAGTAAAACAGCAATTTGTATTGAAGTTAATTTATGTGTTTTAGCAAAGTTAATAAACAACTATTGGGTATTTTAAAATGGTAAAAGTCTATCTCAAAGTCAGTCAAACACACCGAAATTTCTAATCATAATTACAATGATAGTAATTACCAACAGCAACCGGTAATCTCTTTAAAAGAAATATATATAATAAATAACTACTTTTGTAGGATAGCTAAAGCTAGTTGGTCATTATTTTATAACACAGGGTATGTGTTAGTTGACCACTATTCATTTTCTTTTTCTTTGCATTTATTTGCGCTTTGCTTTTGTCACATTTATTGCTCTTGCATTGTTGACATTTTGCAAATTAAACGGATTTCCGCCAAAGGCCATTTCCGGTGGCCATGGCCACGCCCACTGCATGATAAGCTATTGAAAGCCGCTGCGCTTTTTTACCAATTTCCCAATACCATTTTAGTTTTTTATTAGTTTTATATTGTAGTATTGTTGTATTGACAAATGTATTCTCTTGTTTTTTACTCTCAACTGCCAGCACTATTTTGATTTCTGCTTCTCTTTGGCGGGGCGAAGGAGAGACACAAAGAGAGCAAGCGAGCGCCACTGACGCAGAGATAGAGAGACATAGACTAAGAGTGAGAGAGATGTGTGGTTTCTTTTTCAGTTTTTTATTTTTTTTTTTTTTTTGAAATGCAGTTTATAACTGTTGACTGCCTGCGGTGCTGCTTTGAATTCTGTTGTCACAAAAGAAACTTTAATAGAATTTTGCTGGCTATTTGCATAGGACGCAGCAATTGACAAGTGCTTTCGTTATTTGTTTGTGTATTTTCGCTTCTTTTTATTCGAATCGACATCAAAATATTGAACACTGTATTATGGGATGCAAAACGTTGGAGTTTCTCTTGTCTCTGGACACGTATGAAATTATGTAGCTTGTTAATTAAACGCATTCGGCTCCAATGAACTGGATACACATGCCAATTATCTACTAAACAATTGTTAAATTGAAAATGGAAGAATAATCAAAATCCAAACATAATTATATGCGTAATAAGGCATTAAAAGCAGTATAATGATGGTACAATTTAAATCAAAATTAAAAGCTTCAAATTATTCAAATAAATGAATTACGTTTTTTTTTGAAAACTAAGCGCAAGTTATATTTGATTATACTAAAATCAATAAAAATTATATTCTCTGCACATCTGAAGCAATTGCAATTAAAATTCCATTTAAATTGAGGCAAATACATTCCTTTTTGACCTTCAGCTGGCACCACAAAGTTATTTCCAACATTTCTACTGGCTCATTAACATATTAAATTTAAATGTCATTTCGACAGACACAAGCCCCAGTACAAGCCAGACTGTAAAACATCCCTCAAAGGCCAGAAAAATGCCAAACTAAACTTTCTTTGCCTTTTGGCATTTGCATTCTTAAACTGAAAGCCATAAGAAATTGCTGCGTAAAAATTATGATGAAGCGACTCATCTGCATATTTTATCGTTGAATTGAGAGCATGATTAAATGTCCAGTCATGCCGATGCGCCAAAAAATGTAGTCAATAGTGTTGTTGTACTCCTATTTGCATCCAAATTACAATACAAATGGAAATATCCGACTAGGAGATACTCATTATTGTGTTTCTTTTTACCCATTTTTTGTACTCTAAAACTTTCAATATTTTATGATTTACTGCTGCTTAAGATGTAAGATAAAATAAAAAAGGCGCGTTGTGTGCAGCTACTCAGACTTCACTTTACTTGGGATTCCCCTAAGCTATTTCTAAAAACGAAACACTGTCATATACACTCTGCAAGCAACTTGGTCCCTTGCTGGTCATCATTTGTGTTGTGTTACTTGTATTTAGTAAAAAGGGGCTGCCGGCCACGTGAGCTTTGTGCTGCACTGAGCACCGAGAAAACAAGCAAAAATGTGGCCAAAAGTCCCGCAGGTTATGCACACACCCACACACACACACACACACACACACAGACGTGGCCTAACGAACAAAATGGCGACGACAGCCCGACTAAAGAGTGTAAGTTGCGAAAACGCGAGGCGTAATTGCCTTAAATTTGTGCTTGCGACACGGGAATCCCCGCCCGAATCAAATTAGCCAACAAGGACAAGTACAAAGTGGCCAAGACTTTAAGGCGTCCTTTAAGTTTAGGCAACTTCATTAGCGCGTCCCAGAGCATTAATGTAAATGTGCAACAGTAAATTTATGATCCTAAGAAGCCCAGAGCGAATATTGTTTCAATAATTTATTGATACTTGAACTGCGGAAGTGTATAGTACTTGATGCCACGCCTTCGCGCCTGGGCGCAAACATAAATCAGTCCCAGTCTACATATAAATTCTAGGCGACAAGCGTCCGGTTAAACAGGTCACAGTGTCTGGCATTCAACTACGTTACGTACGTTATAAATAGCATGTAACTTTTTTGGCCATTTTTCTTATACCCTTACCAAGGATATATTATTTCCATCGCGAAGTATCCGAGTGACCAGCATTTAGATATAAACTGTTGTCATTTGACCTTCTACAAAATATACTTGGCTACTAAGCTACTTACATTAAAATCGGATCGGAAAATAAATACGAAAACCTTCTATTTCTAGAAGAGTATCTAAGATTCGAAACACCTTGTGCATGTTCCATTTTTCATTGACAAATTTTAAAAACAGCAAACACGCAAACAAAGGCAGCGAACAAAAAGATGTCAGCACAATTTTTTACTAGGTCATTTTGTACATTAGACAGAAAAAGCAGAAAAAATATGATTAAGGAGCTTGAATTCTACAGTCCAAAATTTACAAATAACTGGCAAGTAATGAAAACTAAGATACCCTATGATAGCAGTTATTACATAAAACTTTGTGTATTAAGGTGCAAAATGTAGTTTTAAGCGGTTGTCAGAATATAGTAGTATATATAGTATAGTATCTTAAATGCATAACCGTACCTGAATGCAGAGTGTGGTGAGAATTTAAGAGCAGTGGACACAGGAACCACAAGCACACAGAAACACACACATAAAGACAAAAACACACACACATGCAACACACATAAACTTAATTGTGATCACAATTAAATTTCTATTAATTGCACAGCTCGAAGGTGCTGCCAGCAGCTCGAGTCCTAGTTCAACATGTTCCCTTCCCCTGATCCAACATTCAGCATTCTAACTACTATATTCCCTTCTCACCGAGCATTGCTCGTCAGCATAATTATGTTATTTTGGCTTTTGTATGCAACCAGAATCTAGTCTGCAGTCTGCAGTCTGCAGGACCTTCGCATGTGGAAATTGAATTTCAGGTAATTTCGTTGCATGACATTAGGTGCAATTACATAATATAAGATACTCGTGCAATAGACAAAGTGTTGGCCAGTTACCACTCTTCAACACCAAATGACTTTCTCTTTCTATTCGTTTCTGCCCTGCCAAGTGATATAATTTAGGCTAATTGCTTTGCTTTACTGCTTGCTTATAATTTCGACTTGTATGATGGTGAAATAAGTATAATTTACACATTACAACATCCTTGTAGATTATGTAAATACTTAACAAATCATTTTAGTAAATTTAGACTGATAAAACATTTGCCTATTAAGCAGCAAATTTCGTGTTAATGTACATTTTATCAGTATCTATAAGAAAATACAAATTCTGTAAATTAAATATATTAATAGGTCAAACACTCAGATTTTAGTGCCCAAATTTGGTACACTTTTATATTCAAATCATTTTTGTCCTTTCGGGTCATATTCAAATCAAAACAAGAGGAAATATCAACACGAAGGAATTTTGTTAAGGTCATCCTGTTCTTTTTAATAAATAAATCAAATGTCGTAAAGACAAATCCTTTCGGCTTGTGGGACGCAGTACAAAGTGAAAGAGAAATGACTAAGGACTAAGGAAAATGGATAATGGTATTGACTATGTCCATTAAGAATCAAAAACATTTGTGATACTCGTACTTTTGAGTGACTTTCTGATGCGTGAACTTTATGCTTGCCTTAACCGACCAACTGCTTACAAAGGCCAAAAACCAATGAGTTCCCAAGTAACGTGTAATTTTCATTATGCATATTATCATGGTAATAATGAAAATGACTTTGATTTTCGTTAGAATTTCTTCATTCGTTGCTCTGATTCAGAATTATGTATGCTGATATGCCTTAAAACGGATGTCATAACAAACGAGGACATGCATAAACATTACATGTATATGCGAATGTGTATGTGTATGTGTATTTGTATGTGTATCTGTATATGTATGTATGCTTCTACAAATAAAGAGAGCAAGGATAGCCGTAGCTCTAACAGATACGCGTATCCTTGGCTGAATTGGGGTCCTGGGCCAACATTTGCCGGCGCATAATGCTTTCAAAGCTGCTGTCAGCCAGCTGCGCTACTTGAAGCAATTTATGAAGCATTTTACTTACTTAGCTGCTGATTTACTCCACCCAAGCCCACCGAGTTCTGTTTGAATTTGTGTGTGCGTGTGTCTGTGTGTGTGTGTGTGTGTGTGTGTGTGTGTGTAAGAGGCAGACCAAGAGCATAACAGCTGGCAAGAACCTTTACAGCACATGTGCCTGCGATTTTTCCATGAATATGAAATAAGTTTTTGCCTCGCATGTGCGTAAATAAACAAACAGCAGAAAACAGCAACGACTGCGACTAGAAGCTTGTCGGTTCCCATGGAATGAAACTCAGCTCTGCTTCTGCTTCTGCTTCGTCTGCTGTGCTTTTCCCTCTGCTCTGCTCCGTATTCCGAGTCTATCCGACTCCATCCGACTCCATCCGAATCGTGCAGTCATGTCCTGACTGGCGATCAAGTGCGTTTGTGCAAACGATGTAACATATTTTCAGGCAGCTGGTTGCTTGCAATGTTGTACTGTTTACTCAAGGCGTTGGCAAGCTCAAAATGAGTAGCCCAACTAAATTGTAGATCTATACTTTCTCTTATCCTTTATAAAAAAATGTTCAAAACATATTTTAAACTGTAATAAAGTTGATTTTTTCAGAGTCCAATGATTGCAAAATATGAGTAGACCGACATACGCTCAAGGTCAGACTTCAGGAAACTTTTGTAAGCTGTATTGAAATGTTTATCGAAAGTGCCAATCGATGGCCAGACAACAATGACGCGATATTTTATCCGAGATACTCTCCAATTTCAAAGTTATGGAAGAAAGTGTAAAGAGACTTGGGTTGGATATGGAAGTACCATTAGAGAGGTGAATAAATTGCCATAATTGCACAAAGCAAATGAAAGAAGCAAAGGAATCGCTTCGTTAGGACTCCCACTTCTGTATATTTGATGATTCGCCAATTTTGTCTGGCGGTTGTGAGTTTTTTGAGTTTGTGAGTTTGGCAGTTTGTCTGTTTTGTTGCTTGTTTACATACAAATATTGCCAGCGACAGCGGACTAGTGAAAGAAAAACATAATGAGGCAGACAACGGCCCACATCCAACATCCAACATCTAACAACAAACATCCAACAACAAACATCGAACGAGTTGATGGCAGACGCAAGTGACAAGGCAGACATCGTGGAGACGAGAACGTCTGTCGCACAGTCTTTGTGTCTATCGTAATGCAAGTAAAAAAAGGAAAATAGAAAATAGAAAAACAAAAGAAGATGGAAAAACGTGGAAAAAAAAACTACCAGACAAAGTGGTAAATAGACGTAAAATGCGTGACTTTCACTTTGATGTTGCGGGTGACGATGCCGCCGACTTGACCGTGGTGCAAAAGCCAAGCAAAGCGAAGTTGGCTCTCAAATGAAATACGGGAAACTCTTCGAGTGTCCCGCTTTCCACTTCCACTCTCACTGTTTGCATAGACAACACGTGCAGACGGTGCTTCCCTGTGATTCCCTCAAAGAACTTAAGCTCGACTGAGCAAAATGCCGGCAACAGCTGCACATCAGTCAATAGAAACTGTTTTTAACCCGGCTTATGTTGGACTGAAAAGACAGTTACAAAGATTGCAGCACAAAATATAGAGGTGCTCTTTTTGTAATGAAATTAAATATAATAAGCATTTGAAAAACACTACAAACAAACGATTAATAGATTAATATTATTTTTATAATTTATTAAAATTACTTTAAAGACATGTAAGAAATAGTTGTAAGCTACATTTCAATAGTTATCTGAGTTAATAATTCAAATTTAAGAAGCTCTTCATAATATAATACTTTGCTTGGTTGCCTGGACTCGTTGCCAACTGATAAAAGCAAACACAAATTTGAATGCTGCTTGGAGCTAGGCTTGTGACAAGAGTCAACACATAACCACAGAGACAGGCTGACAGATCTGGCCAAGCAAAGTTGAGAGTACAAACAAGGACTAAACTGTAAAACTAAAAAACTTAAGCAAAGAAAACAGAAGGAATTACAAGGACAAGTCGGAGATAGAAGTCAAGCTGCATGTGGCACACCTTGAGGCGTGTTGCAACTTGCAACTGCAACTAGATTTGCCTGATGCCTTCTGCAGCGGAGTCAGAGTCGGAGTTGGGGGCATCTGAAGGTGCCAGAGTAGCACGGTCCCATTAAGACAGTGACGATGAAGGTGACTGTGACTGTGACCGGACCGAGTGGCAGTGCCTCAAGCTAACTGCATTTAAAAGTGCTACAGTTCGTAGTTGGAAAAACTTCCATGCGATAGCGTGAGAGTTGCGAATTTCCTAAGACAAACAGAACTTAAAAACTGTGAGATAATGAAGCGTAAACTTTTCCACACAAATAAATAAAATGGACAAGAAAAATGATGCGGTGACCGGGCCTTTAAGCAATTCAAGTGTCAGCCAAGACGCCATTTCCATGAAGGAGCAAAATCAAATCATAGACGTTGCATACTTTGCGGTTGTCTGTGATAAAAGTTTGCCGGAGTGAACGCCAAATTGTGTGTAAATACTTAAAAAGTCGTTAGTGTCGGCAAGAAATAGACGCCTATGAGCAGCGGGCAAAGTCCAAGATTGTGAAATCAAGGGAAACGATGGTAAGTCATGAAGAAAGAGAGAGAGAGGAGAGAGGAGAAAGGAAAAGAAGGTTGCAAGTATTATGAGCATATTCAAGTTGCAAGTGCTGCAAATTTTTAATGAGCATCGCCTACTGATGTCGTCATCATTAAAAATATGCAAGCATCAACATTGATGATTGATTGAGTTCAGTTGAGTTCAGTTTAACTGGAGTTTCGCACGTTGCATGCTGTGTGCATTTGGGGGCGTGGCACAGAGGCTGGGATGCTGCAATTAAATGCGCCTGAAAGCGTGCTGCAATAAATTTGCCTAATCAAACTATTTAGGCGCTGTGTCTGTCACACTGCGGAAGTCAAGCTGCTGCCATGGCCATTAGAAGCCATTGACAAGCAACGTTGACGGCAACGAGAAGCAACGCTGAGAAGGCTCACATGTTTTGCATGCTTTTAGGCTCTGGCCAGACGACACACATAATCCTAATTAATTGCCAGTATCAGGCATCAACGGCATGAAAAGCTGCATTCACTTGTGCTGTAATTCGAATGCATACCCCAACATCCAAGCATCCCAGCATCCTGGCATCCTGGTAACTTTCCCAGCCCCCCCTTCTATCGGGCTGACTGCCCGCCTGACTGCTTGGCAGGTGCACGTGAGCACTTCGTGCGCGCCATTTAGTCGTCGTGTCGCTAGACGATGATTATTCTGCTCCCTTCCATCACGTTCCTGCTCCACCCTCCCCAGGTGCTGGCTGTACCATTATTTCCTTTTGATTTGCTTTGCCTTGCCAGCAAAAGTCGTGGCAGTGCCGCATTGAATGTGTTGAATGGCGACCAAGCATCGTCAGCAGCGACTGCAACGCATTTCATGCACTTGGTTAAGCTTTGAAGTTGCTTAGCGCGTTTGATGTTTGCAGCCGTTGCACTATGGAACAATTTCCCAAAATACTTCCATTTATTTCTTAAATTCTATAAATCCTTCCTTGACAAGTTCACACAAATATGCAACTGTTATATTAATATGGTTTGTAAGAAACATAACAGATTAATGTTTTTCTTATGCCTTGAAATAAAATATTTTTTAATATTCATACACTTGAAAAGTTGATTACTACCTGAAAAGTGTTGAAATTGCCCACAGTTCGCGGTGTCATTGCTCATTTCAAATGTGTGTGCATTAGTGTGCATGTGCATATGTGTGTGTATGTGTGAATTTGTATGCATGTGATGCTATAAAATTTAATGCATGCAGCGAATGTGACAGATGGTAAAATGGATACGTAGCATTAATGGGGAATAAGGAAGAGTAAGTCGATAAATATAGAGTGACAAATGAAATTAAGGTTATTTTTAAACTTTCACCTGTTTAATATTTTTATAAAAATTCTTTTGTCTAAAGACTTTGACCCCTAAAGAAAAAACCAAATGGTATTAATAGGAGAAAAATTGGTAAAAGTTTGGCTCAAGTGGTTAAAGCATCAGAAAGAGATCAACAATGCAGGCAAGCAAGAGATGGAAGAAGAGTTCGTTTCAAATACACCACAATAATCGAAGTTGAAGTCGGACGTCAACGGCTAAAAGTTGCCAGTCTTAAAGAAAGGAGGGGGCAGGAGTCGGGCAGCAATAATGCCAGAGGCCAGTGGGCTCCAAAAAGTATGCAACACAATTTTAATTAGTTTTGAAAAGTATTTTAATTTTTGCAATTTGTGTGTGTGCCACACGGCGGCAGACGAAATCTCGAAGGATATCTTTTACAAAAGCAATTGTTTTCAACTGCAGACATCCAACGTCGAACCGATGTTACAAGCTCAAAGCTCGTTTAATGCGGCACATTAATGATTATTAACATTATTAGTTGTAATGAGCGTTGTCAGCGTGCTTTAAAGTTTTCCAGGGAAATTTGCCAGCTATTCAAGGAATGAGTGCGTAAAACAAAAGCGAGCAAAACGCAAAAACCCAACCAACAAAATAAGAGAAGCACAAAAATTGAAAAACCCAGCGAAAGTTGAAAAAGTTTTCAGAAATATTTGCAATTATTTTTCTGTTTAAATGTAATAGTGGCGTTTCCAGTTTTTCCCCTTTTTATTTTTTCTTTCCGCTTTGAAACAAAAAGTTTGTTTAAACTATGCGGCCGGGTTGAACGGCTCGCAATGTTGCTCTGTCTATTCGTCCATCGTCTCTAGTTCTACTGTCTGCCGGAATGGGGAACGAGGAATGGTGAGGGGTATAAGGCATGGGGCATGGGGCATGGGGCATGGGCAAGGGATGTGGGGTGTAAGGTGCTGGTTGGCCAGTTTAGCGGTTGCTCAGAAGTATGCTTTGATTTCGTGGCCGTCGTTTGACGTTCGGTCATTACGTGGAATTCGGCGTTCGAATTGTTTGTTCTATGGTTTTTCCAGCAAGCTTTGCAGATATATTTTTAGGCCTTGCCATTTTATTTGTTTTTGTGTTTTAGTTCACAACTAAAGTTCGAAAGTTTTCAAATTAAATGCAAGAGTTTGGGAAAGAGTTTGGCTAGAAATTAAATTTCGCAAGACAGACGCATTTTTATGGTTATGGTTATGATTAGTTAAACTTACGACAAAGGATAGCACTTACCTAAAATGAGAAAGAGCAGAAAGAAATTATATTAGTTACATATTTTAATATTAAAAGATCAACAATTCATCTTTTAGCAGATGTGTGTATATTATTTATAAGTATCTTCATTATGTACAACTTAATACTATAGAAGACAAATGAATTTATTTGCAAATAATTATTCATTTATTTAAATTAGTTTGTTTTTTCGTAAGTTAGCTAATATCAAGTTCAAATTTCGACGCAGCATTGTCTTTTGCTGTAGAAGTGAGATAATATTCACAACGTCGTTTTCATCAGAAGATAATTACTCACAAGTCATTTGTCGCACACAGAAACAACCCTGTCGACATAGAACCCACGGGTCACATGGGAACTCAGCTTGACAACAAAAACCCAAAAACGAGACTGGCAACGTTGCAGATGAAATGTCTGACACGTATGACAGAAACCAGAGGCAGCAGAAAGGCAGGTTCAGAGGATGAGAATGGAGATGGGGATGGGAATGTGGTTAGAGTTGGAGTTGGAGCTGACGTTGGCGTTGGCGTTGGAGTAACCACAGGCAGTGAACCGTGCAACTAACACAGACTTTTGTTTATATGTCATACAAATTACTCATACGTTAATAATTTAAACCGACGGCTGTTGATGACGACCAGTCGAGCCGTATCGTGTTAAGGCGTCTGCAAATTTGCTTTGCCAATATCCACACACTGTCCAATCAATACGAAATGAAAACCAAATAGGAATTGCCTCCGTCTGCATGTCCGTCAGTCTGTCTGTCCATCTTTCTATCTGCCTGATGAACTGACTGTCTAGCCATGAAAGCGGCACCTCAAGCTTATTTACTTTGTGCCCGATAACTTTCATTATCGTGCCCTAAAATTCATAACCCAAGGCATGGAAAGACATAAATACGCCAAGCAATTTATGCGAATGTCATGTGTGTATTTGTACGCAAGAAAATTCATTATTTCATCAATAAAACAATGCGGCAATCAATATTTAAACATGTATTTTTGTTTACTTTAGCCTGCCTGCCATATTGTGTGGGCATTCGAAATCATATGTATATTTGTTTATTTGCTTCGGGCAAATTTCATAACCAGATTCCAATAAAACTCTGAGTTGTATATATTTCAAGCACTTGGTGAAGGATTCAAAGTAAAGCATTTTGTTATGAATTCGTAAAGCAGTTGGATTGAAAATGTGATAAGTTAACACAAACGTTCTGAATTTTACTAATCAAAAAATAGAAAAATACTGCTATTGAGTTTTCAGCAGAGAATCAACCAGAAACAATTAGCGGTTTCGGGTTTATATTCGATAAGATAGGCTCTGATTCGGTTTTCTTCTCAGTTCCGGGACAACAAATCAATTTGTAATTAAAGTCAAAACGGAGATTCAAAGGGAAACATTTTTATTCAATTACATTGTCGGTCGGCAGTTCCAGTGTATAGTAAACCATGATTTTAAGAATGACTCCATCTGCATCCAGCAGTAGATAATTATACTAAAGTTCTTCTATAATTTTATTAATTTTAGATAAGAATAATTTAAGAATCGGTCTCATCATATCCGTAAAACTGATCCCCTTTAAGTTTGAGCAACTTAATCGACGTTTGCGTATCGCCAATGAAGTAGCCGCTCTTAAAGCGGTTCAAGGGTAACAGGATATTTAAGCTCGATCTCAAATGCAATGGCGTTTGGGAATAATTTGTAGTGCTCTGAAGAATCAATGATTTACTCTTAAACTGTGCAATTGAATCAGCTTTCTTGGGCCGTATATCAGACCGTTGTGTGCAAGTTCCAGTGAGAGTTTTCCAATTTGGAAAGTCTTTCTTACTTTTCGGACATGTTTCGAAGCAGTTTCCCAAGATCTTGTGTAAGGCATCAAATTCGAATGTCTTACACAGAACAGGTGATGGCAAGTCGGTCAATATGCATTTATTTATTCCATCATCGGTTCTATGTAAGTCCTCGTCCTTAAACTGCCTTGTTGCTTGACTGCTGTCGCTCATAGACTTCTTATTCTTATTTATTTCTAGACATATTTTGTTGTTATTTTTTTTAATATCGCTTGTGAACGTGCCCTCCATTTTTAGTGCATCAGTTTTATTAGCAGTATTTTTGCAATTACTCAATTCAGACTCCTTACAATTCTTTTTATCATTAAGAGAATTCTTTCTACCTACTGCTTCTTGACACTTTTTCAAAAACTCTCCTTCCTTAAGGCTTATCTGAACACCCGAGTTCTTTGATTTTGTCGCTGCTAAGTGTGGGGATAACTTTTCTACCACTCCGCTCTTACTTTCTGGACTTACGAAGCTTACTTCAATTGACGGCTCTTTTTGTCTAGAAGATTGCGACAACGTGTTCAAATCGCCACCACTGGTTATCAATATATTTGAATGCTTCTGTAATTCTGCTAGCCTTTTTGAAGAATTGCCTTTACTTAGGGGTTTCAGCTTAAGTACAGATATTTTAACCTGTGGTCCTTTATTTATCGACACTTTTTCCGTATCATCCAGAACATTTCTCTGATATTTTGATTCCGAATACTGAATATCCTTAAGGCTTTTACTTATATAGTTTTTTTGTAAATTTTGCGGGGAACACTTGATTTTTAATCGGCTGGAATTAATTCGCTTTAGATTTTTGCAATGTCTTATAATGCCATCGATCTCTCTTGCTTCCGAGTTGATTTCGGATTGCTGTAGATTGTTAATATTATTTATTTTATAGCGTCTCTTTGCATTCATCGCTAATTTACAAGCCAGTTCCATTAATTTAATATCTCCGTATTGGCTCTTTCTTCCAATGGGTTTTATATTATCATTAAAAAATTTGGAAACTTCCATCGATTTCGCTGTCTGCATTCTTCTAAAACCTGAATGATTTTTATAAGTATCTGAACTGCCCTTGATTGTTGATTTTCTATTCGGTATAATCCCCAGTCTAGAGCTCATATATTTCTTATTAAGGTCCAGTTTTCTCTTATGATTTCGCATATTGTTTTTCTTTTGCATTTCAATGGCGTATTTTAAAATTTTGCTAAGCTCCTGGGCTCAGATACTTCATTTTTTTTAATGGCAGACTTAGGTGAACACCAACCCACTTTCTTTTCCCATATGCGCAGACTTGTAAGAATCTCTTCTAATTTCTTGCTTGGCGGCTCACCACTAAATACATCATTTAAGCTCCTGTCAACAAACTGATAAGTCTTAAAATTTTCATTGGATTTCGACGCTGGAACTGAAACGCCCTTAACATCACATTTTGACTTCGAATTACTGGATGACAGAGCATTTTTAGACCCCAACTCAAATTTTCTTGCCGGTTTAATTAAAGCATTTGAGTAGGTGGACATGTTTACTCTGCTTATTAGAGAACATTGTGTGCCGGTTTTATCCTTCATATCTTCTATAACTTCAAGAAGTTCACTTCGAGTTGACTTAACCTTGCAATCATAGAATCGATTGCGCAAAAGATCTCTAAATCCATGCATAAGACTCTTAGAACCTTCATACCACCCTGCACGTTTTCGAGACATTAGTTTCGAGTTTTCCTGTCAAGGCAGAGTAATATATTATTTACACGTTTTATTTGATTGCCATAATATCACATTTAAAGCTCTCACCTTGAGAGGGTTAAGATTATCCGGGTTCGAAGAACCTTTTGTCAGGTCAATGCTTACAGGCGGATGAGAACTCGAAGAACTATTATTTTGAAGATTACGACATAGCAAAGGCTGTAGTTGAACAGTGTTATAAATGCGCCACATTTTGTCAGCATTTAACTTAATAATACCCAGCGGTGGTCTGATAACGCCCAAATTGCCAATTAATTTTGTACTAAATAAGAAACTAAATATATATTTTCATACTTATTAATAAAATGCCCCAATTTTCAATATTTTTTGATTCTACCTCTTGATTAAAAAATCAAAACTATACATTTGTTGCAGCTACAATTTCAGGTTGCACTGAGCCTTGAGTAACGTCTCAGCGGATTTTAGTAAAGCACATTTTTCCCAATCAGATAACTGAGGACGGATAATGGCACTCAGACCAGACTTGTTCACAATACACGGCAGTGAAAGAAATATCTCATCTTCGATTCCACACATTCCCTTTGCATTCGTGGACAGCGACATGATGCGATTACTGTCTTGAAGAATGGCCGAGATAACATCTGCAACAGTGAGACCAACAGCCCAGTTCGTATAGTTTTTAACGGATATGACCTTTGAGGCCGCATCCACAACTTCCTGATGCACCCTCGACCACTCCATGGTATCATGCTCAGTGCCTATAGTCGGGTGTAGCGACTTGAGGCGCACACCTCCCACAGAGACCGTCGACCACAAAGGCACTGATGTGTCTCCATGTTCGCCAACTACAAATCCGTGTACCGAGTTTACAGACACTCCCAAAATGTGAGAAAGGAACATTCGAAACCGGGCAGTGTCTAAGTGGCAGCCAGTACTGAAACATCGTTCATATGGTAGATTCGTTATCTTTCGAGCCACCCAGGTCATAACATCTGCCGGATTAGCTACAATAAGAAATATCGCCTTGGGGCTTTGTTTTACAAGTTCTGGCATTAGTTTTTTGAGGATATCCGCTGTCTTTTGGGCTACTTGCAAACGTGACTCGTTACTTTTAAAACGTGCACCTGTAGTGACCACAACAATTTTCGAATTTTTCGTCGATTCAATTTTGCAGCTGTGGTCAATCTGACAGTTATGTAGAAACATCGATCCATGTAGCAAGTCAAGTCGTTCTGCACAGCACAGTTCCTCATTAACATCGAATAAAGCCAAGTTGCTAGTTATGCCCTTGGCGAGCAAGGCAATGGAACATCCCATTCCCACAGCTCCAGTTCCGATTACAGATACTTTGTTGCCTTCTTGGATATCTTGTTTCTTCAAATTCCTGTAAAGACAAGCTCGAAATGCGTTCATAAGCTGCTCGCTCTTGCAACTCTTATCCGATTTACTTCTAATGGAAGTTAATAGAGCTTTGACGTTTAATGCAGACTTTGGAAAGCTGTGATGGTGACACTCCTTTCGAATGGATGTAAATAGTTTGATTAATTTGCAGCGATTAGGCCTCATATTAAGTATCCTATTTGGGGACATTTTATTATGGGATTCAGAATTTTGTTTTGCTGAATCTACAATATACAAAAACTATTTCCTGACAATTTCATGCTAGGTTACTTTCCAAGAACCATACAGCTTTGTTATAAACAATTACCACCTTTATTTAATATAATGTATATTAATATCTGCAATATCAATTGAATTAAATATTCGATTTATAACTATAAAGTGATTTAATGGTTGCAGTTTGCAATCTTGAGGGTATCGAAAGTTTCACTTGTTTCGAATAACTTTTACTTCTCTAAATATTCACAATCGAATGAGTCGAAGAACTATTGCTGTATATCATTCGGTGTGGTTAAAATATGTAAAAATTAATGTTAGCTTAAGGTACGCAGAAGTAGTTCTAAGAAAACCAATTTATTTAAATAAATATGTTTTATTTGTTTACGGATTTTACTAAGCCCCACTATAAACTTATTCTTAATATTTCTTACTATAAGTACAATCAATTAAATTGCCAAAACTATCCAGAATCTACAATTTTAAACTGCATTGGGCTTGAAGTAGCGTCTCCGCGGATTTCAATAGCTCGCCTTTTTCCCAGTCGGATAACTGAGGACGGATAATGGCGCGCAGACCAGACTTGTTAACAATACACGGCAGAGAAAGAAATATCTCATCTTCGATTCCACACATTCCCTTTGCATTCGTGGTCACTGACAAGATGCGATTGCTGTCACGAAATATGGCGGATATAACATCGGCAATAGTGAGACCAACAGCCCAGTTTGTATAGCCCTTAATAGATTTGACATTAAAGGCCGCATTCACAACTTCCTGGCGCACCTTTGACCACTCCATGGAATCATCCTCAGTGCCTATGGTCGGGTGTAGCGACTTGAGCCGTACACCTCCCACGGAGACCGTCGACCACAAAGGCACTGATGTTTCTCCATGCTCGCCGACTACGAATCCGTGTACCGAGTTTACAGACACTCCCAAAATGTGAGCAAGAAACATTCGAAACCGGGCAGTGTCTAAGTGGCAGCCAGTACTGAAACATCGTTCATATGGTAGATTCGTTACCTTTCGGGCCACCCAGGTCATAACGTCCGCAGGATTACCTACAATAAGAAATATCGCATTGGGACTCAGTTTAACAAGTTCTGGCATTAGTTTTTTGATAATATCCGCTGAATTTTGGGCTACTTGGAGACGAGTTTCATCGCGTTTTACACGGGCACCGGCAGTGACCACAACAACTCTCGAGTTTTTCGTGGATTCAATTTTGCAGCTGTGGTCAATCTGACAGTTATGTAGAAACATCGATCCATGTAGCAAGTCAAGTCGTTCTGCACAGCACAGTTTCTCATTAACATCGAATAATGCCAAGTTATTTGTTATGCCCTTGGCGAGCAAGGCAATCGAACATCCCATTCCCACGGATCCAGTTCCGATTACAGATACTTTGTTGCCTTCTTGGATATCTTGTTTCTTCAGATTCTTGTAGAGACAAGCTCGAAATGCCTCTATAAGTTGGGAGCTCTTGCAACTTTTATCAGATTTACTTCTAATTGAAGTTGTAATATATTTGCCATTTGATGCAGCTTTTGGATAGTCCTGCCGATTGTAATTGTTAAGTATGGACACAAATCGTTTGTTTACTGCACAACGGTTAATCATCATTATATATATTGTTAGTTGGAACTCTCTGAGAATTTAATTTTGAATTTTGGATTGAATGATCTGTATACTACGCCTGACAATTTCAAACTGGGTTCGTGTCATTGTTTCTCAGTTTTTCACAGAACGAATCATTTTCAAAATCAGAGTAATATCGTGTGATTAAAGCTTGTAATTATTTTATTATTATTAGATAACTGAGACGTCCTAAATATAGACACTGCTTGCTTAAATTCCCAAATCAGCATTATTTGCTTTCAGAAGCATAAGAAAATTAACGAAATGCAGGATAATTTAATGTCTATCTATTACATACATTGAGCATTAGAAAAATCATAACATTTGAAGAGTAAAATAAGATATTTATGACAATAAATTTGTATATTATGAGGCCAGCCAGCATGAAGCGCAGTGCTAACATAAATTAAAGATGAATTAGTGTCCACTACCGTTTGACATTAGACTGAGCTTTCAGTAATATTTCAGCAGATTTGTGCAACTTTTTTAGTTCCCATTCTGAAAGCTGGGGATGTATGACACCGTGCAATCCCCACTTATTGACAATACACGGCAATGAAAGGAATACCTCGTCCTTAATATCGCACATACCTTGGGCATTAGTAGTTAAGGACATGACGCGATTGCCATCTTGGAAAATAGCGGAGATAATATCTGTAACAGTGAGGCCAATTGCCCAGTTCGTATAACCCTTAACGTTTGACACATTTTTTAGCTGCATTTACTACTTCCATATGAACATTCGACCAGCGCATCGGATCTGTCTCTGTGCCAATATCTGGATGTATGGCGTTCAGTGGTATACCTCCTACCGTGACAGTAGACCACAGAGGCACTGAGCTCTCTCCATGTTCCCCGATAATATAGCCATCCACCGATTTACTGGAAACGCACAACATGTGTGCAATTAACATACGGAAGCGAGCGGTATCCAAATGACAGCCAGGACCGAAACATCGTCCATAGGGTAGATCGGATACCTTGCGGGCCAACCAGGTCATCACATCGACAGGGTTGGCGACAATGAGAAATAAAGCTTTGGGGCTGTATTTAACAAGCTCGGGCATTATTTGCTTGATGATGTTCGCTGTCTGTTGGGCAACGTCTAAACGAGACTCATTCGCTTTAGGTGGTGCTTCGGTCGTGACTACGACAACTCTTGAATTTTTTGTACATTCGATGTTTGTGGTCTTTTCAATACTAAAGCTGTCTAAAAATAAGGAACCATGTATGAGGTCTAACCGTTCTGCATCACTCAGATCTTTCTTAGTGTCGTAGAGAGTTATGTGATTTGTTACGCTTTTAGAAAGTAGTGTAATGGCACACGCCATACCAACTGCTCCAGTACCGATAATGGACACCTTTGACCCAGGTTGAATGTCATTTTTCTTAAGAGACTTAATGAGACTGCATCGGAATATTTCACTTTGCACTTTAAATGACTCTTCAAGTTTTTGCTTTTGTTCATTTTCTTCTTTAAGCCTTTCCTTCTCTTTACACTTTTTCATAAGAGCTTTCTCTTCGCACTTTTTTCTTAGATTCTCCTCTTTCAATTTCTTTTTCTTAACTTCCTCTTCCCATTTTTTTAAGCGCTGCTCTTGCTTACATTTATTTAGAAGAGCCTTATCCTTGTATTTCTTTTCTTGCTCTAGTCTCCTTCTAATGGTATCTTCTTTTCTCTTTTTCTTGAGTTCATCGCATTTTTGCTTAAGTGCCAGCTTCTCTCGCTTTAATTTTAAAACCATCTCTCTTTGCTTTTTCTTAAGTGCCTCAGCGTCGTTCTTTTTCTTAAGAGCATTCTCTTCACATTTCTTTTTCATTGCCTCTTCGCTCTTCTCTTTTGAAGCCTTTTCCTGGCACTTTTTCTTAAGAGCTTCTTCCTCGCACTTCTTTTTAAGAGCTTCGCCTTCACACTTCTTTCGTAGAGCCCGCTCTTTGCGACTCTTTTCTACAGCCTTTTTATCACACATTTTTTGCAGAGCCTTTTCCTCTTCGCACCTCTTCTTTAGAGCTTTTTCTGTATACTTCCCCTTAGGAGCCTCCTTTTTGCACTTTTTTTTTATGACATCTGCTTTTTGTTTTCTATTTTGTGCCTCCAAACCTTTCTTCTTTTTAAGATTCTCTTCCGATTTCTTTTTCTTAAGTGCTCTTTCTCGCTTCTTTTTTAAGGCCTTGTCTTCTTGACTTTTCCTAAGGGCCGCCTCCCTTTGTTTCTTTTTAAGAGCCTCTTCTTTTTGTTTTCTCATAAATTCTTTCTCGCATTTTTTCCTAAGAGCCTCTTCATTGCGCTTTTGCTGAAGAGCCTTTTCCTCACACTGTTTTTTAAGAGCTTCCTCTTCACGCTTCTTCTTTAGATCCTCGTCACGCTTTTTCTTACTGATTATATCCTCCCATTTTTTCATTCGCCTTTCTTCTTCGCATTTTTTCTTCATGTCTTTCATTTTTTGTATCTGTTGTTGTTGACACTTTCTTCTAAGCCGCTCTCTCTCGCGCTGATTCTTTTTCTCTTTGCACATCTTTTTAAGAGCCTCTTCATCGCACTTTTTCATTAGTTCCGCTTCTTCGCACATCCTTTTTAGACATTTCTTTTTTAACTTGTCGACCTCATGCTTTATAAAAGCCTCCTCTTCACTGTTTGCCTTCTGTGCCTCTTTCTCTAATTTCTTCCTTTGCTTCTCGACCTCAAACGTTAAGCTGCATTCTTTTTTGCATGTATTAACTTTGTCTTTGCTTGACCTAGTGCGAGATTCTTTGCATATTTGCTCTAATACTTTCCTTTTGCACAACTTACGAAATTGAGCGGCAAGACAATTGTAAGCACGTGAAAGTCTTTCCTGTTCATCCTTTGTTAATGATTTCCTAAACGTACATAAGTCCTTCCATTCGTTTTCAATGCAATTCTCTAATTCTAGAATGTACGGATTCTTAAAACTACTTTCTTTATCACTCTGTCTGTTTTTATTTGGTTGCATTTTATTACTGGTTCCAATTTTTGGCACCTTAGAATTTTTAATTATCTGATCTTTGGTCTTCTTCTTAACGGAGTTCACATCTTTTGAGTGTTTTTCTTACTCGACTTGTTTTTCTGCTCCTTTAGTGGAAATCCAATTTTCTCACATTTACCCTTACTCTCGCAACGTTGTAATAATTTGTTGATCTGTACCCCTTTAGCTTTTAAAATACATTTCTTTTCATGCTCCTTTTCATTACAAAACTTTCGTTTGGCTGACTTTTTACAAGCACTTTTAATGCCCCGTGACACGCATTGCATCAAGTCTTCCATTATTTCCTTATTGTTCTTACTTAACTTTTTTACTTCATTTTTCCATTTTTTTATATTTCCTTTAATACATTTCTTCTCGAACGCCCTAATTTGTTCTTTATCTTTCTTTTTTCGTATTTCTTGCTCTTTCGCTTCCTTTTCTTTTCTACGTTTATCTAGAATTTTTTTGTATTCATCACAAGGATTCCTTTTCTTTTTGTCAGATGAACCAGAGCCCGATCTTTGACTGAATAAAACTCGCTGCGAGCCTTTAAACGATGAGTGAGGTTGATTCAATCGGTTCACAGAGTCAGCTAGAAGAGAAAATCCTCTTTGAAGGGACTTGCGGCTAAGAATGTTAGCAATTCGACTTAAAGTCATGCTGAATGGCCTTACTTAAATTTTGAGACTACAAGAAACTAATTTGGCTAATATAATGTATTGGCTGGGCTTGTAATAAATTTTGACATCTTCATATCTCGAAAATAATGTTGAATATATAGTTGACTATTTTTGACTATGTTGCTTTTTAATGTTGAAACATAATTGATTGTGCTATTAGGACAAGTTAGATAATTACAATCGATTGTCTGCATTCAATTTCTTTTTGTTTAAATCAGATCACATTGTCTAAGGTTCTTTCAAACAATAATACGATATGATATTATTCATCGTTATCCTTAAGGAGAAAGTTTTCATATAAAAAGAGTAAAATTATTTATACTTATCTAGTATTCATATGTAGTTTTCAAAGTTACAGATTCCAATATGAAAAATTTCTCAGTTATAAATAGTTCAGCATGTACTAAACATCATTAATTTGTGTCTCGATTATGTCCAAATTTCAGATAAAAATATAAATTATAGAAAAAATATAATACTTATTTAGAATTATTTTAGACCGCAAAATTTACGTGAAATCTTTCACTATGTCTCTGGGAAGATTTATGTTAATATTTCATCGCAGTCCCTTGTTAAGAGGGTTGTCCATCCTTACCGACTGTATGGACCGAATTCATCTGCCAACATCAATAAGCAGTTTTCAAAGGCTTCAGTATAGTAAAAATCTGACTCTGACTCTTCGGAGAAGAGCTCCAATCCTTGCGAAGAATATAGTAATATTCTTGACAAGCGCTTAGAAGATAAAAAGAAGAAAGAGGAAGCTATCAAGAAAAAGCAGGAAGAAGATCAACTAAAGGCACACGAATTAGAATGTATTGAAAAACACAAGAAGGCATGGGCTAAAGAAATGGAAGGCTTGAATAAAAAAAGATAAGAAGTTAATGGAAAGCATGATGGAGTGTTTATCAAATGGCATGAAAATGGTATGCAAAAAAATAGCCCAAAAGAAGTTTAGTAATGAGAAAGAACTTGAAATGAAGTGTAGTGATATAGCTAAAAGTGCGAGGATCAGAAACTTATTAGAGAAGTGTGATAAGAAAATAGCTGAGAATAAAAAGAATGAAAGTGAACAACAGAAGGAAAAGAAAGCACATCCAAAAAAAGAAAAGAAAAAGACAGAGAAAAAAGTTAAACAAAAGTAAAGTCGGGTAAAAAACAAAAAGAAAAGAAAAGTAAAAATCAGAAGGAAAAGTATAATACAGATCAAAAGAAGTCAAAAAAAAGTACAAAGACTGTAAAAAAAATTGTGAAAGAGCAGACTCATTCGAAAAAATCAAACGCTTCTAGTAAAAAATCTGACAAATGTAAAGAAAATCTAAACACGGTGGATCGGGAGCAGAAGACCAAAAGCATATCTGCGAAAAAGTCAAATAATCTTTCGAAATCTCCTAAAAATTCTGAGAATGGAAAATCAGCAAGAAAATTCGATCTGGATGAGGATTGGAGAAAATCAGAAAACCAATCAAAAACTCCTAAAAAATCGAAAACAGAAACACCTAAAAAATCGAAAACAGAAAAATCAAAAAGAAAATTCGATCTGGACAAGGATTGGAAAAAGTCCAAAAACCAATCAAAATCTTCTAAAAAATCGGAAGCAGAAAAATCAAAAAGAAAATTCGATCTGGATGAGGATTGCAGAAAATCTGAAAACCAATCAAAAACTCCTAAAAAATCGAAAACAGAAACTCCTAAAAAATCTAAAACAGAAACTCCTAAAAAATCGAAAACAGAAAAATCAAAAAGAAAATTCGATCTGGATGAGGATTGGAAAAAGTCTAAAAACCAATCAAAAACTCCTAAAAAATCAAAAGCAGACAAATCAAAAAGAAAATTCGATCTGGATGATCTGGATGATAGGAAAAAGTCAAAAAATCAATCGATAACTCCAAAACAGTCTAAAAATGATACAAAATCGATAAAACAGAAGGTTAAAGAGCAAGCACAGAAATGTATGAGTGAGAAGAGTAAATCGAGGAAAGCGAAAGCGAAAAAATCGAAAAAAGGAGACAATATTAACAAGAAATCCGCAAAAAAGATCCTAAAAAATCCGATGATGGAAAATCAGAAAGAAAATTCGATCTGGACAAGGACTCGAAAAAGTCAAAGAACCAGCCAAAAAACTTCTAAAAAATCGGACGCAAAAAAATCTGCGAAAAAGTCAAAAATTCGATCAAAAAAGAACTCTGAAAATAAGGATCCGAAAAAATCAGAAGTTCCTTCCTCAGAAAAGCCAAAGAAAAATCGATACCTAGTTAAATTAGAAAAATGCATTAACAGTCAATGGGCTGATGTTTGTAGAATACAGAAAAAATTCTCCAAAGAAGAGCAAGAAAGACTAGCACGTGCCCATGAGTGTCTTGCTGCTCAATTCAAGGAAGTGTGTAAGCAAAAAGTATTGAAAGAAATGTGCGCAGAATCTGGCCAGGATAAAATCAACAAAAGGTACGAGAGTATAGGAGGAAAATCTCCTCAAAAAGTCAAGAAATCGAATAATTCTACAAAGGAAAGTAATTCTAACATTCCGAACGACCAAATGGATAAGGAGTGGGGTAAATTAGCTGATGAAGTGCAGAAGGTAAAGAGCGAAGAGGAAGTTTTTATAAAAACTCAGCTTGAGGGTCTTGAAAAAAAATGCTTTCAGCAGCTATGTGAAGAAGAGGCATTGAAGAAAAAATGCAAAGAACAGGCTCTCAAGGAAAAGTGTAAAGAGATGGAACTGAAGGAAAAGTGCAAACAGGAGGCTTTAAAGAAAAAGTGCAAGGAGGAGGCTCTTAAAAAGAAGAAAGAGAAAGCCCTAAAAAGAAAAGAAAGAGGCAGCCCTTAAAAAGAAGAAGAAAGAGGCAGCCCTTAAAAAGAAGAAAGCAGAAGCCCTTAAAAAGAAGAAGAAAGCAGAAGCCCTTAAAAAGAAGGAGGAAGCCCTTAAAAAGAAGTGCGAAGAAGAAGCACTCATGAAAAAGTGCGTAGAAGAGGCTCTTAAAAAGCATAAAGAAGAAGAGGCCCTTAAAAAGCAAAAGGAAGAAGAGGCTCTTAAGAAAAAATGCGAAGAGGAGGCTTTTGTGAAGCAGTGTGAAGAGGCAGTAAGAAAACGTCAAAAGCAAGAGGAAGAGGCTCGCAAAAAAAAGAAACAGGAAAAGGCTCTAAGAAAAAAACAAAGAGAAGAATGTCAAAAAAAGAAGCAACAGAAAGTGACTGAGAAGAAGCAAAAGAAAGAAGCCCCCAATAAAGAACAAGAACAAGCTTCTCCTAAAGCAAAGAAAACTAAGTCCCCTAAGAAGCAAGGAGAAGAGAAAAGTGACAACGATCTTCAGTTAAGTCCCGAAGAAGAGGCTGTTATGAAAGAGTGCGAAAAGATGCTTAGGGAACAATGCGCAGAGGATCTCAAAAGAAAGCAGAAGAAAGGCGGTTTGAAGAAAAAGCAAAAGACCAAGGGTAAAAGAAATAAAAAATGCAAGTCTCTCAAGAAGAAGCAAAATAAAAAGAGCCAAAACATGGAAGCTCTAAGGAAAAAGCGAAAGGCGAAGACTCTTAAGAAAAAGCAAAAAGCTTCGAAGAAAAAGTGTGACGATGGAGAAGAAAAATAGAATGAATAGTGAAAAGTATATGTCCAATAAATACAACTTATTAATCATCTCAATTACATTATTCATAGTGCTTTAAGAGGGTTGCGATTTTATGTAAGTTCTGGTGCCGTCTCCAGAATTAACACAATATAGCAATTAAAGTTGAGTTCTGTAAGCAGCAAAGCAGCAAAGAAAGACTGGGTAGGGCTCGTACTCCCCAAATCGCAATTTTACATACATGTAACAATAAAAATGAACACAATATACACATGCATGTGTAATGTACATGTGCACAATTACAATGTAAGAGTAAACGTGCCAAGTCCTTAACAGATTTCGACTCAAATGCAGATTCAGATTCAAAAATTAACAGCAAAAACGACAGAACAAGTTGCAGAAATTAATGACAACATAAAAGAATTTAAACATAACGTGTTGCCAGCTTAATTGCGGCAAAAGTTTTGAGTGTACGTATGTGTAAGTGTGTGTGTGGCTGTGTGTGTGGCAAAATGTTAAGCATACTTATGTACGCCACTGTCAGCAACCACGGCGGGTGTAGTCAACTTGGCTCGACGTTGTCTGCTGCTGTCTGCTTGGCGGCGCATGAAGTGAAAATTAATTTCTAAATGCGGGAAATTAACAAATTACAAACAACTCAACGGGCGAAGAGCAACAGGGCAGCAGGTGGTAGGTGCAGGGTGGCAGGTGGCAGGTACAAAGTGGCAGGAAGGCGGAAGTAGACATGCCATAATTTACACACATACACATACATATACATATGTATATATACAGTCTCACACAGACACATGCCCACTTGGCGCATTCATGCGCATCACAGAAATTCGTTGGCCAAGTTCCATAGAGGACTCAAGGTGTTGACGCACAGGTGAGACAGACATTGTCTTACCTTTGCCTGCCAGCCATGAAGTTGTAGACATATTTCTACACTCACACATCCAAAAACGCACCACTCATGCACTCAATCTGCTGACAGTTGACAGCTCTGCTAATTTCCAGCCGCCACCCACCGAAAATTAAGAGATGGGGATCTGTCTTGAGCTGTCAACATTACAGCTCGAGGAAACTCCCTGCTCCTGTTCCACCCACCATTTTAGTTGTCTCTGCTTTTGTCACCTGCTCACCGGCAACCCCAACCTTATTTTTACACCGCACCACACACACACACACACACAGTTGATGTGGTCGCGCTTTTAGCATTTAATTAAGTTGTGCTCCATTTTATGTTCGACAAAATTGTTTGTCTGCCGCCTGCACTTACTGCTGCCTATTTTAAGACTGAAGAGTCAACGATGTGGTGGCCGGGTGAGTGTGTGTGTGTGTGTGTGTGGCATTAGTGTGCGTGGGCGAAAGCATGGGCGTGGCATTTGGTAATCATGTTGTGGTTGTGGCTGCTACAAAAGGGGGAACGTGCTGGTGTCTTTTGTTGACACTTTTCGGGGTTAACGCAGATTTATCAAATGGGAGTGAGACAGTTGGGTATACTCGATTGTACAAATAATAGGTATCTGCAAATTCAAAATACTTGAAATATATTTATTTCTTTAAGAAAAAAAGAGAAACAAAATAGAATTTTCTTCCCAACTGATGTTTTGTCTCTTGGCTTGGATTCAACTCACTGATCACATTTGATTTCTTTTGTTTTAGATATTCACTGCACATTGGGCATTGTTAACAGCTCGGCTGCAGTTTCCTTTCAATTCAGTTTTTTTATTATATTTTTTTTGTAGCTGCTGCCTTGATTATTGCAGAAGAACTTGTCAAGGATAAAGCACTGGCGGGCATTTAGTTGTTCAGCCGTCATTGTCGACGATTATGACTATGATTATGATGATGTTCTTCCCATTGTTCCTCTTATTTCAATTCAATGTTAAACTTCGAGGCTAACGCGTCACAAGGACAGTGTCATTGTTGTTCTTCAACACTATATTTTTCATTATTATTGATTTCACAAAACGAACTGACGTCTAAAGAGCAGACTGATGGCCTTGCAGAATTGTAGGATACTAAGTTTTGAACAACTTTTCAGTGCGCAATAGTTTTGTATCTTTAAGGGAAATCTATAAAGTGTAATCCCTTCAGCAAGTTTAATTTATATTCTAAATTTGAGATATTGAAAATGCACAACTTCAAATCAAAGATATAGCAATAGTGATTTTCTTCCGTCGCAGCTTATAAAATAAACTACATGATTTTGTGAAAGGATTCTCCCGCTGCGCCATTTTGTTTTACAAATTCGCTAGACAAATAATTTGCTACAAATTGAGAAGCAGCAACTACAAGTGAATATAGACCGAGCTCGACCGTAGTGAGGACGACGAAACAGACACCGACACAGCTGCGGTTACCAAATGATTTGCAACTGTATATATATATATACAAATGTATATATGTGTTTGGCATGTGGTTAGTTAAACAAAAATGCTGCAGCTGCAGCACAGATACAGATACAAATACCCATACTAGGGAATAACTGGGTCATTAGGAGAAATGTCGCTGCCCCGATGTTGAATTAAAGTCAAAATTACCTAACACAATCTACACAAACCAAACAAAAAGCAACGGCAACAGCTCAGAGCAAGTGAAAGATCAAGTTTAACGTTAGGAGCCAATATTTGATATATTAGACAGCAGAAAGAGCGAAAGAGAGAAAGAGAAACAGAGAGGGAGAGAGGAAATCTCCCAGGCTGACACCTGTTCCGCTTGATTGTGCCCAGTACGCTGCTACATCATGAAAGGTTAATGACGGCTGCTGTCAGCAGCGAAGGTCAGCCTCCCAAACATCCTTCCTCATTCCAAGCCAATGATCCTGCTTCCTTCTGCCTTGCCTCCATCCATCACCTCCCCCTATAACTTTCCGTATTTTATTCCCTAACAAACATTGTCCTCATTGGGGTTTTTGGTCCTTTGTTGGACGGATTCATGCAGCAGGCGAAAGTTTCATTTCATGGGCCCAAAGTGTAACAAAAATACAAAAATGCGAGGTGCTCCGTATGCGGGGTTGCAAGCGGGCAAGCGGTAAAAGCAACTGTGGACTCGTGCTAAATAGCAGCGTTGAGCTACTCCTTCGGGGAGGCTGGGGACAACGCCGAGCGTAAAAGTTAAATGAAACGAAACACGTTAATGGCTTCTGAAACCGTAGTGTGCGCGGTAAGGGCCGGGGCATTGACAGGTTGCTCTGTGGCAAGTGGCAAGTAGCGAGTAGCGAATGGCAGGTGGCAGGTTAAAGCTCAGCCGGGTTTCTTCTGTGACCAAAGCAGCCCATTGAAAGTGAAATTTTTCAACTAGTTAGCAGCAAAAGTCCTTGTCTCTAAATTTCTCAACCTTATTTCAAGAGGGGCGGGTGTCATGATTTCGCCATTGAGCTCTGTGATAAAATGATATCGTTGGCTTAGTTAAATAGCAATAAGCAGAAAGGCAACCCAAAGTCGTTGGCTGCTTTAGGGCCCTGCATCTCAATCACAGCGTCGCCATTCGCTTAATATTAAGTTATTTAGCCTATTTAAGAGGCGAAATGAGTAGACGCCTTTGTTGCTGCCCACTCCCTTTATGTCTCTAGGTCTATGTCTATGTCTCTGTCTACCTCTTACTGGTCATTAAAGCCAAATTACAGGATATTAGGTTACTGCTATCCTACGCCGCATATTTTCCTGCCTTTGGGCCAAACGTTAAGCTGTATATTTTGATTTGCTTTCATTTTCAGGTATTTTAGGTAGCAGCTCCCTATTAAAGTTGTCTCTCATTTATGGCAGAGAAAGAAAATGAAAGTACAATGGGCTGAAAACTCTACAGGGCATAATTAAAACAAAGACTACATTTTTGTATATACATACTTATTATGTGTAAGTACATTAAAGAGAGAGAAAATAATTGCGACTGCTTTGTGGTACAAACTTGCACTCAATTGTTCGCCACAATAAACTCAAACGAATTGTAGTAAAAATTCAAGAAATGGTGTAGGGAGAGGGGGAGGGAGTTCAACTGTCGGAGAACCTCACAAAATAAAAAGAATTATGTATCACTTCGTTACGACTTACTTCCACCTAATTTATTTTCACTTGCTTTTACTCTCTGAGGAAAGCGGGGACTTTCTGGGACTGTGTGGACTGCAGACAAACAAACTGAAATAAGTACGAATGGAAAAGAAGTTGAGAGGAAAAAGAAATGGCAACAAAATAACAGTCATTGCCACAGTCGATGCCCACACTATGATCCACACTGCAATGCTGATTTTTAAAGCAAAAATTCGACTTTTAATATTTAATATTTCAGCTTGAAAACCCAGCAACTCATTTTTCAATTTGCGTGTGTCATTAAACAAAAGAGTTTTAATTTTTTTTCGCTGGTAGACAGACTTTTGTCAGCTACAGTTTCAACCTTTTCTGCTTAATTGTGCCAAAGGTGTGAGCTACCAACTTCAAGGAGATAAGGACAGCAAACGGAAAAAGCTGAAAAGAATTTGACTTTGTCGGAAGATTTTATTCAACTGAAAACGGGAAGTGCAAATGCTTTCGACCTTCTCACCTTATGTTTGGCTCATTCGCCCTGGCGGACAATGCCTCAAAATGCCTTTCAAACGCCGTCGTTTTAATCTCAGGTGTGCAATTTAGTGTGTGGCCAATTTTTGCCAGTCTAGCCAAGCCGGAAGCCATGAACCGAGAGCCCAGAACAGAGGTCTGAAAGCTGCCAGCGTCAATTTCGTGTTGACCACACGATGTTGCATGGTGTTTTGTGGATACTTGTGTTTGTGTTTCTGTTGCTTTTGCTGTTGCTGTTGCTGTTGCTGTTCGTGTTGCGTTGCATGGCACAGAAACTGAAGTTAAAATGTTTCGAAATTTAAAACGGAAGCACACGTTTTATACCCCTTTGGGCTTTTATTGTTAGCTGCGTTTCCGCTTTTGGCATTTTGTGAAACAACTAGCGCTCTCTATACATTTCACATTTCCGGTTCAAGTAGCTTTAAGTTTCATGAAATATAATTTCTTTGAAATAAAATCATACCAATTCCCTTTTCTCAGCCATAACTTTTGTTCTACATTTTCTATAATATATTAAACAGCAACGAGCTGAGCCAAAAAGAAAACGCAGACAAGATAAATGTGGGGAGATCACGAACCGAGGACAGAAAATGGCGCCAACCATAATTTTCAACATACGACAAAGGCAAAGTGGAGAAAGCAAGATGAAAAACTTTTAATAATTGCATTTTGCAAGCAGCTTCACTATCAACTTCAACTTCAACTGGCCAACATAATAAACTTCGCAACGAACTGGACGCGCCGAGGTAATAGTAGTAGATAGAATAATAGTGCAAGTACTATATACATTCAGAGAAATCCCTAACCCAAAAGTATCTTCTTATGTCTGTGGAGATTTTTGGACGCTGCATCAACACCAGACAACAAGACAATCAGCAGCGTCTATGGGCCACATACAATAACCGAAAAGTAATTCGCCACAAAAGTAAACTTGAGCTCACAAAACTTGAGTTTTAAAATAAACTTGCTGCAAACTGTGTTTTCCTTAAGTGGGACAAGGGCGGAAGGGGAAGGGGGAAGGGGAAAGGGGGAAGTTGGGGCACTCAAGGCACAAAAGGCGCATGTTATATAAAAGAAAGTGGCTAACTAAGTCGACGACGACGATGAGTTGCAGCAGCTCAGCTCAGCACTGGTCTTCTCTTCTCTCTCCTCTCCACTCTCCTCTCCACTCTCCTCTCGGTGCCTCAAGAGTCATCCATGAGCTGCTGCAATTGTCTCTCTCCCCTTTACCGACGCGTGTCGAGGCGTGAGCTGCGGTCGTCCAGTCGATTCAACTATCCTCCCAGAATATGCCCAAAGTGAACCAAATTGAGTAGAGTAGTTCACTTGTAAACTTAAATTTATGCTCATTTCAGTGAAAATGTTGCTACTTGCAAATATTATCTACTTTTAAAATGACGATACATAAGTCCACGAAATCCTTAACCAATAGAGGATTTGTATTTGGATGGCAAAGGAATGCATACCATTAACTTCAAACTATTTCATTACTAAGATAAATTAAATTTAAATTTAAATAAATGACATTCTTAAATAATGGTTTGGGAATGCATTTCACTGATGGTTATCATAAATAAAATTCATTAATAATGTTTATTAGGCAAATAAATAAGCAATCAAAAACTATATTTGTTGATCAATGAAACTTATATTCTTAGACTTGTAAAATCTCTCTTTAAAAATAACATTTTACATATCTAATTTAATAATCTTAGCTTACAGTCGTTGTTTATATTTTAAGCTAAAATTAAATTTGAAAGTATTTTATGTTTAATTTAATTTGCATTCATTCATTGATGATTCAAATCAACGAGAATGCAAATAGAGAGGCTGTATAATGATATCACTAAGCACACCCAACGCTCCACTTTATTAGAGCTGGAATATAGTATATGTTTCATCGCCGTTGTTGCTGTCCCAATTCAGTATTCAACACATTTCGCATAGCCCGGCATCAAGATGATATTGAGGGTCTTTAGCATGGCGAACACGTAACGTAGCCAACTCACATTCAGCTTAAATACATGGATAAAATGTTGGACATTAAGCTCAAGGGAAGTATGCAAAGATAGATGAAGATATTCTATGATGAAGCGACAGTAAAACCAAAAATGAAGGTAAATTGTCAAAGAGAAAAGTTCACAAAAATGTGCTGACAAATTTCACGCTCAACCTGTGTGTCAGTCAAAAAAAGCAGAAAAAAAACCAATATTAAAATGCTTTAAAATTTAAAATTGTGCATATGTCAAACGGTATAGCTTTCGAGTACAAGTACAAGCTGAAACTGAAGCTGACTCGAGAACTTGCTGTGGAGGGAGGCAGTGGCCAAACATTTTTATGCAAAAATATTTTTCATGTCACTACCGAACGGGCTTGGGGCCAGAGCGATGTATTCTCCCCTGGCTGTGCATTTGCCACAGACTTTTGCATGCATAACAAGTCAACGAGACGGCAGGACGGACAGACGGGCGAACGGGCGGACAGACGGACAAACAAACAGTACAAAAGAAAAAAAGAACGCCGGCAGACAACTGAAGCGACAAGGACAGACAGGGGGAGCGGGGAAGGGAGCTGGTTGCAAAGGCAACGTCGCCTCGCGACGTCAGCACACAGGAAACGCATACAAAACTTTAGCGGGCGGCGCATTTCGTAATCTTTGCAAATAAACGCGTGAAATTCCAAGGCGCACCGCAGTGGAACATGTGCCGCAGCAAAGGGCGGCGGCGGCCCAAGGCCCCGGTCCGCGGGGGCCGCGGGGGGTGCAGCATTGGGATATGGCAACGATGCCGCCATTTGGTCGACATGTGCTGCACCATTTTGGCACACAGCTCACACGCCAAATTGCGCATTCAGATTAAAATTCTTGAACGCGTATTTCCGTTTCCGTTTGCTATGTGTGTGTATGTGTGCCGCTGTGTGCGTGTGTCTGTGTGTGCTGAGTAGTCGGATATGCCGGGCATTTTCTTTGCCGCTCGTTACACGCATCTGACTTTAACTATTACAAACCCAATGCGAAGCTACTATAACTACTATATAGCTGTTTGGATCTTGGGGTGTTTTTTGTAAGGGCAACAACATTTTGCCGAGCGCTTAAAAGCTGCACGTAATATGCAGTCGTTTTAGACTTTTAATACATTGTATTAATTTAATAAAACACTTTTGCATATATTAATATTAATGTGGATTTTTCTTTAATAACTAAAAGTATGAAAATAATGGAAAAAATATTGTTAGTTCAAAAGGTGGAGGGAAAACCTAATTTTCTGAACTGGCAAGTGAGTATGTGGGTTGCTAAGTAAATGACATATCACTCATACGCCCCATTGCCAAAGCTTATTATGCAGAGCCAGCCTTGATGTCCTATTGGAGAACGGTCGCCCCGAGGCCAGTAGCACACATTATTTGTCCAACATACGCTGTGGGTTAACTGCTGTCCATTCGCTTTGCTCCCAACCAGAATCCACCCTAAGAACGCTCGGCAAATAAAAGAAACGGCATTGTTTGTTGCTTGTGGCATGGAATATCAAGCTGATAAGGGCCAACAGGATCCGAGTCTCCAGCTGATACTGTAAGCCAAAGACTCGCACTCCCAGTTTTTGGAAGCTAAGCTTAGGCAGATGCGTTGTGTGTGGATGCTGGCACATAAATAATGTGACCTGGCTGACTGCGATTATCTGCCAACTATTTTTCACACGTTGCCGACGTACAAAGTGGAGCATTCATTTTCAACAAAGCATTGCTCCATAATATATATGAGCTAGATGACTCGGAGGGGCCACTTGGCGTATAAATTTAGGTGAAACTTTGTTCATCGTTCAGGGAGAGAAAGTCGGGAGAAGAACTATAGTATACTACTTACATTGTACTAAAATAATGAACAATAATATCCAGAGGCGTCGATCGAATGTCGGTCTCATGACTTCATCACTTCGTCTAATGTTGTTGAGTGTATTTTGCTTGTTGATTTCTCCAAAATCGCTCACTGGCACATGAGTGGGAATCTGAAAGACAGTGAATGAACTTTAATTTTTAACGAATAAACTAAGCATTTTCTAAATTAAGCTTAATTCCAGAGAGGTGCATGTCAAATTAATTAATTTCACATAAAACGTTATTCTTGTCTATCATGTTTGAGGCCTTAACGAGGGCGGGACGTAACGAATAAAAGGATAGAGATGCATACATATAGAAGAGACATCATACATAAGTAAGTTTTCGACCGCATTTTGTCTGCAGTGTTTGAAGTGCATCGCAAACAGAACGTTACCGTAACAAGCCGAAATGTGTGCTTACTTTTCTCAAACACTGTCACTGTCTGTCACAGAAGGCAAACAAAATTAGCAGCAAGACTAGAGCACAATCAGGCGGGTGCTCTGAAAATGTGTCTGGTTTAATTTTAAGGTACAAAAAATTAAAACCAGCGAATAAGCAAGGGTGTAATTTAATAATCGCAGTTAATATATAGATAATAAAGTAAGTTAAATAATATGTTTATGTAAATTCAACTCCATTTTAAATAATGAACAAATCTAGTTCATTTCATTTAAAATCTTGTTGTAATTATTTTAAAGGCGAATTTCTATCAAATGATAACAGATGATATAAACTTGCATTGAGTTGAAGTAATCCAACTGCGAGAAATATACATGGCAGCTACAGCAACTATAACAATGTCAACATTGGGCAAACATATCACGTGATCAATTTGTCACACTGACACCAACAACAACAGAACAACACAATATAAATGAAGTAGCCACTGCATTGATGAACGCACTGACAAACTGTACAAACAAACAAAGGACTGAGGACTGCGGACTGAGGGCTGAGGACAATCAACCATCTTCTCAATTCCAGGTTCAACTGCCAGCTCAACATTGTGGCCAACAAAATTGACAGAAACAGCGACGGGATTTGACGCACATCATCAATATGGGACTGTGTGTGAGAGTGTGTGTGAGTATGTGTGTATGTGGGTGTGTGTGTTGAGCTTATGACATGTCACACAGCTGTCATTATGCAACAAGACGAACCGTCCAAAAGAAGGCCAGTGACAGACTATTACATGGGAATTGTGTGTTACATGAGCAGCAGCTACAATCGAAATTGGGTTAGACATCGCAGTCAGTCAGTTGGTTTGTTGGGTTACTCAGCGGCAGACACATAAACAAATCTGACTTCAATTTAAGTCACAGTTTGTGTGTGTGTGCTAAAATAAAATGTGAGCTAAATTTAGATATTTTATTTTTAAAAGATCTCAACGCTTATAAATCAAACTTATGACCTAGGCTGGACCATTAACGGCAGGTGTTCTCAGGAAGAAAGAGAGAATGAGAGAATTCCAGCCACATTTTTCTCACGTCTCCCGGCAAGCTGATGCCAAATACTCATAAAAACCTTCTGGCTTTTATTTATTGCTTAAATGTTAAGTAAAGTTTATGGGCTTTAAAATATCTGCACAAATTGTCGAAGTATTTACTGCAAAATAGAGTTAAAATAATAAAAATGTATCTCAAACTCTTTTCAGTGTGCAAAAATTCGATTTAAAAATTCGAAGCAGTGCTAGAAATAAGTAAGTGTGATAAAATGGGAAATCGCACAGACACACACACACATGCGCACATATATAGATAAAGATTTGAAAATGTTATAAAACAATGCACTTATGGTAGCTTACGAGCCTCGGCATCCATTTCAAAATTAACCGTAAATCGCACAATTCATAACTAAAACCTCAATTAAAATCAAAGCCGTAAACACTGGACGGAAGATTTCAAAGGAATATATAGCATATATCGTACAAACAATAGCAACAAAAGTGCAAAATTTAATTGCCACAATTTTAAAGCCACAAGCGGCAGCAACAACAGGTACTCCACAATGATGATAATCATTTTGATGATGAGGATTATGCGCATGTTGATAATGATGATGATGATGTATGAGGCAATGCAACCAATGCATAAACAATAAATTTCAATGGTATGTAGACTTTTTTTGCTTATTTACCGCAACAATGCAAAACTATCTGAGCCAGTCAAGTGGGCTGAAAAGGGGCGTGACTCGGTTTGCTGTATAGCTTTGTAACAATGCAAATGTGTGTGTGTGTGTGTGTGTGTTGCACACGAACATTTTTTGGTTAACCACAGAGTCGGCAAGGCGACGGGAAAATGGTGGCAAAGGAGGGTTAACAACAAAATGCAAACATTTGGCAGACAAATTAAATTTACATAAAACTCACAAAAGTCGCTTGCAATGTCAAACAACAAACACGACAAGCAAATAATCTACTACAACGAGTACTTGACTTGGATATATAAATAATATTTTAATTAAAAAAACGTATTCAAAACTGAATAACAAGGCTTCAAATTGGCTTTATCAAAAATATGCTGATGTCCAAATTTGTTCTCAATTGCGTCATTAAATGTGCAATTGAGAATTGAGCAAAATCTACACTTTGAAAAACAACACAAAAAGTTTTGCTTTGTTGTTGTGTTGCGAACATAAAGACGATCATAATTGCGAGCAGCTTTTAAGCTAAATTAAATTTGTGTTATTATTTGCTTTTAATTTCATAAATTTTCCACAAATTATGCTGTCGAATATAAGCAGATAGAATTAGCTTAAAGGATGCTGGTAAGTGGGTTACTGGATGGGAAGCTTCTTTATACTCAGCCATTATCCAGATACCATGCTAATTAGTGAGATTGCTGGAAGTTTATTTATTTTGAGTTTTTAATGCTGTGTTTAATATATAAGTATATTTTTAAAAATATGCATATGTTAGTTTATAATCAAATACCATATCTAAACTGCCGTTGAAAGTTGCTTAAAAAAAACAAAGTCAAATTAATTGTGTTGTTTCCCATAGTTTTGCCACATTGTTAACTTTTACCTGTAACCGGCAAACGGCTTCATTTCAATGGTAAAACAACGCCCCAGCTGACACTTGTCGGGCACCTTAATCAAGGGCTGCACTAAGCTGTGGCAATGTCTGGGAGCAGCCAGAGACAGAGGCAGATACCAGGCAAAAACCAGGGCAACAAATGGAAAGTTAAACAACTTCGACAGTGTTGCCAGAGTTCATTGTTTTGGGTGTGCGGCTGGCAGGGTGACAACCACCATCACCAGCACCAGTACCACCACCAGCACCACAACTTCCTAACATCACACACCACTATCACAATTTCCACATCGACGCGCTGCGCGTCTGTCGAATGACACTTTGAGCAAATTTTTCTTTGTCTTTTGCATGCGCTGCCACACACAGACCTGCCTTGCCCCCAATGCCCCCAAATTGCCCACACATGACTTATGTGGCATGGAGAGAAACAAATGTGAAAGCACAAAAGTCAACATATTGAATAATGATTGGGTATCGAACGACTTTCGCACATATCAACAACAGATACACAGACTAACACGCAAGCAGCATCGATGTTGCTTCCGTGAAATGATTCTGTACTCTTAATAGATATAGAAAGATTACGAAAAAATAATCCCATTCAAATCTGATATCAGTTAACTCAACTCTTTTTGATGCCTTGAAGTGTTTCAAATCAATGCATTTGCCTCTATAATACAGGGTATTCTTGTATCGAATTTAGCCAAGTGTTTATCTACTTTTTTTTAGGCTATTTCTTGGCTTTCGTTGTATAAAGTAGACGATAAATTTGAGAACTGCTGCAAATGCTGCAAAAATTAATGATGCGCCTTTTTATTGTTTTCGTTGAAGTTCCCGCCATCATCTCTCCTTATTCTGAGTCCTTTGAAACAGAAAGAACAAGAAAAAAAAACTCACATTGCTGGTGCTTTTTATGCGATTTGCGTTTTGTGATAAATTTTAATCGAATTTCACTTTTGTTGCCTCTGGGAGAAGGCGCAGCTCACATTACATTAACAACCCCAAAAGCCCATGGATATCAACCCTCCCTCCCTGGCCCAACCCTCGGTTCTGTCTGCCATCCTTTGTCATGTGTGTGTCATGTGTTTTTGTGTGCTTTTATTGAACCCGATAAGCATGTCCGATAAATACTTTCCTTGTAATTGATTGATATTCCAAGCGGCAACATTCGCTTTCGCCATTTTGATACTCTCTTTTTTTCCGACGAGTATCTTTGTCTGAAATGGGATTTGTGATTAATTGGATCTGCTTTTTCGGGTAATCTACAACAAATTGAAAACGGCACATTAAAGTGCTCCAAATGCGTTTAAATCAATGTCGCTGATGCCTACTTTGCCGTCAAATGGCCAAGACAGAGCTTAGACACGACTACTACCAGTCGCAATTGGCTAACAAGACACGAGTCTATAGAAGCGTCAAGACAATTTCAACTAACAACTGGCACACTGCCATTTAGGTTACCTGGAAGCCACACATAGTAGGCTGCCATCTGTGGCCAGAGGAAGCCAGAGAAACGCCAAAACAATCAAGCAGCAAAGTCAACACTACAAAAGAGCCGACTCATACTTAACCCAGAAAATAAGTGGAAATAGATTCAAGACTGCGAAATTCTCAACAGACAAAACAGCTGGATTCTATTGTAGAATAGTCTACCAGATAAACTTTCAGATTATCCTTCAACAGTACATCAATCTTAAGTATTTTCAAACAACATTTAATTGAAATCAAAACATTTTGTTGTTTAAAAGTAAGAAGGAAAGAATGATTTAAGTTGCTCTGTTGTTTCTGAAGAATAAACCTCCCTCGAGCATCTACTTACGGTTTCTCACAATAAATCCCGTCTCATTAGAGTAACAAGATCTATTTCAACTAGAATAGTTATTATCACGACCATTAAAATATGAACTCCTTTTAGATTGCCACAACTAAAGAATTTCCCTATTTATTTCCCTCTTCGGAGTCGCCTTTGTGTATCTGTGTTCGGTTGAAAGGACCTATGAAGTTGATCGAAATCAAATTAAAATTTCATGCTTTAACATTGTGCTCCAATTACTGTTGCAAACAATTTATACGCATGCCGGTTCGGGGCCAAGGCAATTTTTCAAGCCAGAAACTTTGCCTGGGGGACTCCGGACCAAACGGTTGTTGTAATGTCATGAAAAATGAATTTTTCAATATACAATAATAATATATGTAACACAATAAATTGTGAAATGCAACAAAAACAACATGACGAAAAAAGAAATAAAAGTATTAAATGTTTCGAGAAAGCGGGACACAAGAGGAAAATGTTATAAAATTGTTATCGAGCGCATAATAGCAAATGTTGCAAAATAACTTTTGACAAAGTGCACTCAATATCAAATATAACGAAAGAGTGAGAGAATGAGCCAGCGTATGTGTGTGTGTGTATTTGTGTGTGTGTGTGTATGTGTGTGAGAATCACAAAAAAATCACAGAATATAAGGCAAATGCTGCAACAAGCAACATGAGTTCGCGTTACCATATGAAATTGCACAGTTTTCTGTTCCCCTGTTATACTCTACAAAGAGGCTATTATTGTTAGAGATATTACTCAATCGATATACACAGTTAAAAGTATAAATTAGTTTACAAGTGGAATGCAATTATGATGTAGTTATTATTTTTCAGTCATTTTAAAGTCAAAATAATATAAAATTAAGTAAGCAAAACTATTTATAGTTAATTATCATGACACAGTTGAACAGCTGAAAAGTCGAGAGTAACTGAAAGTCGGACATTCGCCTCCATATTTGTTATATTTTTTTTGAATTATTTTGGCAAAGCTGCTCGCATATAAATTGACACAATTCCAGCATTGTGTCGTTCTTTGCTGCGTCCGTCTATCACATTGGAAGTCAAGGCAACCGCGTTGCATAATGCATCACACAAAGTATGCAATATTTGCCATGAATGCATCCATTCCCCCATCTTCTATTTGTGGTTGATGGGATCCGATCGACTCGTCTCCTAAAATAGATATATTTTCTAGGAAAAATGTCAAAATTGTTAAATGGCTTGTATTGTGTTTTGTAATGGATGCCAATGCCAGAGGCATTGAGTTTTCAAAACAGCAAATTAAGCTGACAAGTATACCGAAATGTATGCAACTCAACTTTGCAAACGGCTTTAAAATTCCACGATGCGTTCGTTGCAAGTTGCAAGCTGCAAGTCGCATGGACATGTAACCAAATTACGAGAAAAGGGTAAAAGGGCAACACATGCGCAACATTCGCGAGCGAGAGACCCGCAAAATATGCAACAATTTTCATGTGCAGCACGAAAAACGAAGCCGAAAAAATGTTCACAAATTGGAAATGTTAAACAAATCAAGTCAATGATTGCCTACAAAATACCCATTTAATATAACAATAAGATAACATTACAAATTAGCAGTTGAGTTATAAAATTAATTCCATTTAAGAGCTCATCACAATAATATTAATTTCTGCAAATAATTGAAAACTACAATTGTTATAAACAGTCAACTACATTCAAGTTAAATAAATGAGTTAAAAGTTAAAAGGTTTTGCAATTAAATAAGATTAAAAATAATTAGGCTAAGTAGCTGAATAGATAATTGTTCATTTTATTACATTTTAGTTACAAAATTAACTTTACGAGTCGAATTTATGCAGTTAATCATTTAATCAATATGAGCCAAACAATTCAACTATACAATAAATATGTTAAATAATATTTAAGCAGCGTGTAATCCCCCTCGTTGACTTTACAGGGTATGCAAATCCAAAGGTTAACAAGTGCAGTGCAGAAATTTCACTCAAGTATGCGGACAACGCGTACGAAAAAATACAAAAAAAAAAAAACTGGTGCATAACTAGAAGCTGGCGGGCCAAGTCCTGGTGCTGTCCATGACAGGCAAGCCAACAACTTTAACTGGGCTCGAAGCGGCCCAGTTGCTGCACACTTCTTTGCTCTTTCCCCTTTGCTCTTCTCTGTTCACTGTGCACTGTTCACTGTTCTCTTTTCGTTTTTCGTTGTTCGCTTTTCGTTGTTTCATGCCTGTTTACAGCCGAAACAATGGCGTGCACATATAGCGCCTAAAGTTATGCAACGCCTCGGTGCAATTTTTGCCTTGTGTCTGTGTGTGTCTGTGTGTTTGTGTGTGTGGGCGCTAAAATGTAACTATTAGTTGCACATTGTTTGGCACGGCGACAAATTCTTGCCCCAGCCATGCGATACGGTGTTATTGTTATTATGAACACGCAGACGGGGGCGTGGCCATTGCATATGTTGACAAGCCGAAAATCGGGTCAGTAGTAAATCAACAACAACAATAACAACAACAAAAACAACATAGGAAAATTTGAGAATGGGAATAAGAAAACATGCTGAACAACAATGGCAATCACTGTTATATAGCATATGAAAAATTGATGTTGCACTGTTTTAGACATTGCCGTGTGCAACATCGCTGATTAGCCCCTTGAAATTTCATGGATACATGATCTCTCATCATGATAGTCTCGCTCGCCGGTTAGTTTTTGCTCTGCCAAAATGTCACATGATAAATTCATGATGATCCAAATGATAGTGGCGAGAGAACTTTGATATATTGTGAGTTTAAATAACAACTAAGACTGTATTTTGTAAAGTAGCGATGTGTACGGGGACTCAACGAGCTCTTTTCGTTATTTTTAGTTTCTTTGTAAACGAGCAAACAAGTGCAACAGGTAACATAGATAATACATACTTAAGTTATGATTCTTGAGCGTATTTGAATATTGAAAGAGGAACAGAAGACTGCTTGATTGTACTGTATTAAATAGTTTCTGTGACTTCTCTGCTTAATGTCAACGTTATGACAGCTTTATATCAGCATTTCCTTATGACAAAAGACAATTAACCAATAAGCACTCAGTGAGGAATGCCGCATGTGAATGAATCACACGAATGAGCTTAAAATTATAGTAGCCATAGGCTCCTCCCTCTTTGTCTCTCTAACTCCCCACGCTTCCTCTCTCCCCTTGCTCTATCTCACACCATGCTCTCTCCTCTCTCTCTCTCTCTGTCTCTTCCTCTTCCTCTCTCTCTCTATCTCCCTCTCTCTTTCTCACGGGTGCACAGACCTTGGGCTACTTTTGGGTGTCTCTTATGATGAAGAGGCTATGGAACAAGAATTTCGCATTTCGCATTTCGAATTCGCTTAAATTGACGTGTGAATGAGTGTCAGGCATTGTGCACTATTGACCATCCCATCTCGAATGCGAGTTTAAGTGCGTTATAGAGCTGAACTCTCGAATAGTCTTTGCTTGTGACACTGAGTGATATGCAGACCAATTAGAAAGAAATAAAAGTGACAAAGTGTCATTTTTATTATACGATATGTGTTGCTGAAAAAGAGCAAGCAATAAATAGTAGTGATAAATTTCGGTAACAACACGAAAACCTTCAAGCTTCAACTTTACAAAAAGCAAACAGTGTTAGTGTTGACCCAACTAAAAGTAGGCGACACAAACACACGAAACGCAACAGACACACACAACACACACACACACACATAGACATAAGCTTAGCGGAAACCACAGCAAGTGGCGCCATGAATCCCTAACCTAAACCTGCCCCACCACGAATACATGTGGCAGGTGGCAAAAGTTTGCGTGCCAAATTCTCGTACACAGACGAATGCCAAAAAGTCACTGGCGAAATCAAAAGGTGAACTAGTGTATGAATTTGTGTGCGTGTGTGTGTGTGTGTGTGTGTGTGTGTGTGCTTATGAATGAAGGCGCTTTGCCAAAGCAAATAGACGGAAGTCAGAGAGACAGATAGACACAAAGGGAACGAGAAAGAAAGAAAACTCTGTCACTTACATATCCCTGCGAGCGACAACTAAACGACGAACATTTAAAAAACATTTTAGATTTTTACGCCACAGGAAACTCACAACAAGATGAGAAGCACAAAATAAATCGCCAACTGGAGCTTGAAAACAAATTCTGTAATTTATGGATTAAAGCATAAATATTATCAAAAAATAAAAACTGCATGGGAAAATGGATATACCATATTTATCATTATTAGATAGAAGTTGCAACGATAAAGCTGATATTTCAGATTTGATTCCCCTCAACTAAAAGTGAATCAAATCTCAACTCTTGAAACAAATCAGAATAAAGGAAAATTATCGAAAATATCGATAATGTAAAAGTAATTATTTTTAAGGAAAGGTTTCCTTTTTTTTCTTACTGATGATATATTTGATTTATTATTATTTAAACATTTTGCAAATGCCACTAAGTTGACCAAAACGCTTATTTGTATTTTTCGATGGATGTCGAAACGTTTAACCCGTCAAAAAGGTTAATTAAAATCTAATAATCTTAGTTAAGCCATATAGTTGTCCCCTCTCTGTTCTCTTTCTCTGCCTTTTTCTGTTTATTACTATCCGAACCACACATAATCATCCAGGATTTGAATTATTTACTCATACATTGCCGAACAGGACAAAATATTATAAATATAAGCTCATTAAAAGCTTAGCCACATTCCATTTTTCACATGTATGTTCATGTCCGTGCGTGTGTGTTCATTTTAATTAGATAAAATTGCATCTCCATAATTTTAGGTGCATCAATTCGACTCTCAAATTAATTTATGCTTTAGCTAATTAAACGACCCACAAATCGTGCTGAATTTTAATTTAAATTGTATAGTTTTCGTTCATTGATCAAATGCCAAATTCAATTGCCGGTTCACATGCATTTGAATGGAAAATGGGATGTATTTAATTGGCATGTTAGTGTGGGGGTAATTTAAACGCTGATTTAGCTGCAACTTTTACAACAAATAAAAAATAAAGTTGCTGCACACTTCGCGGCACAACGGCAATTACAGCCGCAACCAGGTAAAAAAGAGAAAGTGGGTGAAAACAACAGGAGGAGGACGACGATGACGTTATGCAAGCTAAATCTGTCAATTATAACAGCTCGCTTAAAACTTGGCAAAAACTGTGGGCGTAACACTTGAGACACGCCCCTGCACACACATGGCTCTAATTAAACAATTACCAAGGTGAGTGCCTCTTAATTAAATAATTTGCTGCTTACAACATGCGGTTGTAAGCCAACAACAAAGCAGCAACAACACACACACTCACACCCATACCCACACCCACAACATGTGCGCGTGTGTGCGTACAAGTGTGTGTATCGGTTCTAAACGATTGCTCAACTCTCTGAGAAATAGTTCGCATATAAATAGTTCGCATATTAATGTTAGCCACATGTTAATCAACATTTTTAAATAATATTGCTTCGTTTTCTTTTCTGTTTTATAAGTTCAATTGTGTTCTGTCTTATAAGCTTAATAAATAAATGCACTAAAAATATATGATTATCTACTTCAAGTTGATTAGCTCGATTCTACAGTTTGACATTAATCGAAATACGCTTAATGTGTTTAGCAAAAAGAGTAATAAATATGTTTTCCACTAATTTGAATAATTTTAATTTAATTCAATTTAAACTCTATAGATTTCCAGTTTGGTTTTACAGTTTTCCACACGTTTCACGCACTTCCGGATAAATTCGTAATGTTATGTCCCTTCCACAAAATATTATACATTATGTATCGTCAGCAGGGGCAACACGTGGCGGGGGGCATTGGTGACGGGTGGCTCAACATTTGCGTGCTTGCCATAAAAATATGCCGCACACACACACACGCACAGAGAGAGAGAGAGAGTGAGAGAGCGGCAAACACACGCACACACACGCAAGCAAACAATTACATGACTTTTGTGTACACATAAATGAAATTATGACATATTTAAATGTAACATGCGGCAACAGGCAACCACTTCCACAGCCACAAGGCACTGCCTAACTGTACACGGCCGCCATGACAGCCGACTTCCGTTACCGTTTCGCTTGACATGTTCCTAGCATTTCACCTGGTCGCTTGTTATTGTTGTTCGTGTTCGTGTTCGGTTTGTTGCTTTGCTGTTTTGCTGTTTTGCTGCTTTCATAATTTATATTTTAACGCCGTAAAAACCTGGCTTACGCTTAGGCAAGCGACCTGTAACCTGTAGACGGCTGCGTGCCATGATGTTAACGTTGTTAGGGTCAAGTGTCGCTCGACACGTCGCCTATGTTAATTATGTGACAATTTAGTTGCGTGTCGGGCAATCAAATTACAGTGTGAACAATGTGAGTATGCAAAAGATTAAGATACGAGTCAACATACAAACTATTAAGATTTTTAATCGTTAACATCAAAACATCAAAAACATTCAGTTTATTAATCACAAATGCCACGAGGAATTTATCCATCAGATTCAGGCGGGTTTCGAAAGTATTCACAAACTATTCTACAAACACACACATAGACACACCCACCCTCAACCAAAACTGCGTATATAGGAAGGAGGAGAAGAGCAATCCATTAAAATCTGACCAAAGACCATAGAACAACTGGCATGTGCTGCTTTCCCTGTTCGTTTATGCGTTTTGTTTATTTGCTTTCTGAGGCTTAAATGATTAATTAAGCGCCTCAATGTATGCAAAAACATTTGCCATGTTTCCATTTTGTTTTTATTGTTGCTGCTGTTGTTGTGTGTGCTGTGTGCGGTGTGAAAATCACGTGTTGAAAATGGCGTTAAATCAGCGTATGAATGGTCTTCGTCCTCACGCCACGTGACGAAACAAAGCCAACATATGCGTACATACAGCAATACACCAACAACACACACACACACCAACACACCAATACACATTCCATGTGCAACACAACATCACACACTCGAACACGTGAGCTTGCATATTTTGATGTCATAGTTTTCGGCGCTTTGCCATTGATTTTAATATTTAAATAAAATGCTGTTGTTGATTGCGCATACGCCATGTTGTTTTCCCGTGTTTCTGTTGTCGGCAAAGTTTGCAGCAATGCGACATGGAATGGGATTGAGTATATTTAACAAAAAAATGATTTTATTTCATTTCATTTCATTTTTGATATCGACAAAAACAGGAGTGAGTTTAATAATGAGTTTAATAATCATGCGAATGCATTGATTGACTGATTGAGCATATATTTATTCATTCCTGCATTATTGCGAAGTCATTTATTAAAAGTCATTAGTCGGACAAAACAAATAGGCAGTGCCCAATTTATCGAATGCACTCTATAAGCACATATCGCAATAAGGCATATAATTGAGTAATTAACTTGCTCTAAATCTATATTTAGAATCAAAAATTTTAATTGTAGTAACTGTCGATTTAACTTTTTTTAAATTGAAAATAATTGTAGAATAATTTAACATATGTGAAATAGATATATATCATAATAATTAATACCAATATCTGATTGTTGAAAGAATATATAGTTATAACTCTTTTCCAGTCTGTTCCTCCACCGTATTTAGTAAATTACATTAACAATGGATAGCACATTGCAATATAGCACTCAAAACTTTAACAACTGACCCATTGAAATTGGCGCTTAAATCGATTGCCAGTCTAAAAAGAGCCAAAACAAACGCCCAATAGACATCAAAATATTGTGGCTTTTGACTATCTTTCTATTCCACTCCCTACCTCTTCCTGTGTCCCTTTCAAAATGACAGTGTGCCTCTAATTCACTTCACATTTTGGGCGCGTTCATTGCCAAAAACAGGCATACATATTTAAACATATTATTTATGGGACATTTTTTGGCAAACATTTTATAGGAAGAAATAAAACATAAAAAGGGAACGAGTGCTTTAATCTGGGTATATGTATTTAACAAAGAGAAAACAACAAAACTGGATTTATGAGTGCAAACTTTTATGCGCGCACTCAAAAATTAAAATATTACTCTTCCGCGAAACGAGAAACACTTTTAATTTATGAAATATTCTATTGTCAGGACTAGAATAACAATAACCACTAGACAATTGTTCCGAACAAAAAGCGCTACGCATAAAAACCATATGTGACATGGCGGCCAGTGTTGCCACCCTTGCACACAAAACTCTGCCACACTTATGCATATATTTTCACACGTTTTAAATACGAGAGAGTCTCGCATACTTTGTACACATTTCTGTATTCACCCAATTTTGTCGCATTTCGTTGAACTTTTTTAGCTTCAGCTACAGCTACAGCAACAGCTACAGCTCTGGCTAAGGCTTCAGAATGTGACAACCCTACCACGAAAAACTCCATACTCCTCCAACAAACGACCAATGGACGCTGTCGCTGACAGGCGGCTACTTTGGGGCCACGTTGTTGATGCTTTTCACATGGCTTTGAATGAATGACACACAACGTTGGTTTTTCCACTTTTCTCCACATTTCTATTTTTTTCTATTGTTTTTTTTTTTTATTTAATGTTTTTTTTGTCCCTTTCGATTTTTTGTGCTGCGTTGTTTGTTTTTAGGTTTTGCGTTGGTGACATTTTTATGAATGCTTCAAATTTTTGCTCGCATTTCTTTTCTTCTCGTATTTTGGGCCGTCCCGGGACGGATTTATTCATGCGGAATGCGACGCATAGTTTTTTGCCCTTTCGGCTTTGTTTGTTATTGTTTCGGCCAGGACCAGGCTCAGTACCAGACTCGAGCCCTTTTCAACGCAAATATGTTCCATTAGCTGTGGCATTTTAGCTCGACTTTTCCTCTGTTTTTATTCTCTATTTCCCCATTTTCTTTTGATACACATATACCACATATGTATTTACACACATGAATACCATATATGCATAGTATATATTTTGACTGCGTTCGTTTTAGATTTGATTTTGGCATGTGTTCATGTTTTGCTTTCTATTTGCTTTGTTGGCATACTTTTCTAAATGGAAATTATAGTCTAGTGCGCTTGCATGTCGAGTTGACTGCCCGCCATTTTAGCCATTAATTTATGTAGCATCGTTTTTGGGGACACATTATTGCCAGCTGCCAAGTATCTGGCTTTAAAAATGATCGAGTCATGTAGATGGAACTATTCCATCATAGAGACTTTAAATCAGGTTGATGTCACCTATGATATATGCAGTGCAGTGTACTCTACGACCAACACTGTCGAGTCTGGGCATACTTTATGGCCAACACTGCGTAGCATTAACCATTTGAGCAAACACGAAAGCAACAACAATCGAACAATAGTAGAAAAGCAAATTGAATGGGCAAAATCCACGCAATGCAATTTACTGCATTGCTTTGGCTGCCTCCCCTTCCCCACTCCCCTTAGCTAACTGTAGTCCCCCCCTCTACACAATCCCCACCCTCCGCCCCTGCGCGGACGAACCGCCTTCGGGACTCTTCTGTTTTGGGAACTCGTCAATGGGGCTTTGTTTGCTTTTCAGTGTTTAAATTTAATTGGTTTCCTATTTAAATTGCATTCGATTCTCATTTCATTTCATTTCATTTTTTTCCTTGTGTTTTGTTGTTGTTGTCCTTTCATTCTTTTTGTTTATTTGTTTGGCTTTGGTTTCGCATTTGTAGCACTCTATACCTATAGAAGCATATAATTTGGCTTTGATTGCTGCTGTCGCGACAGCTCGAGGGTCTACAATAAAATGCGAAAGCGTCCAAAAATAAAATACCCATAAATTGGCCATTGCCCAGCGGTCTTTGTTGTCGTGCGACGTATAATTACAATTTCTGTGGCACACTTTATGGCGATGGCGCCAGGCACATTTATTTAGATAACAGATTGTAGTTTTTCCAATTAAAATTTGTGCGTTTTTCAATTGTAAATTGTTGCCATTGAAAACGGCATCTGCGCCAGAGATTTTATATAAACAGTTGCCGCTTCGTATACATTAAACATATTTTATTACAGACTTTTAATGACTCACCCGGGGCCCAGAGAGTGCGTCAAATCGTGTAATTTTATTTAAACTATGACAAAATAGATTTCGCTAGATTTTTTAAATTATATAACATAAGTATTCAAATAAACAGAAATGTTATTAGAATATATACATACAATACAATGGTATCGAAATTTTAATTTTAATATATTGACATAACGTGAAATATTAAAAATTATACTTCTTTAAAAAAATGTGTGTTTAGGAATAAAACCAAAATATGAGATTATTCTAATAGATCCTTTTAAAACGAAAAGAAACCAATTGCAATAATAGCTCTAATATGAGCTGAGTGCGAATTGAGGATTGTGGAGAGTGGTGAGTGGTAAGTGGAGAGTGGAGAGTGGTGAGTGGAGAGTGTGTGCGGTTGACCGGATAATATACAGTCGAAAGCAATTGAAGCGCATGCACTGATTCCATAAGAGATTTCTGTTCAACCCTTTCGACAATACTTAACTAAAGTGGGGTCCAGTTAGTCACAAGAGCAGCTAATCGAGGGAAGGGGCAGCAGGTGCGAGAAAGAGGGGAGCACACACACAAATACAAACACAAATACAAATACAAATAGAAAACAACGCATAAAATATTAATAATAAGAAGATCTGTGCACTGACTGACCAAACAATTGGCTGAACTTACTGGTCTGCCAAGTAATCCCATTACTGGGGTCAATGCGCTGCCTGAAAGACGAGAATCGAATGTAATCCAATCGAGACTTCAATGCGGGCTGAAGTTGAGCCCAGCTTGGAGTCGTGTTGTTCTTTATTTCGAGCCAAGGTTTGAGTTTATAATACACTACAAGTTGGCAATAGAAAAGGTGCTTCTGCGGATGCGAACGGAGCCAAGGGCGCTACGAGATTGGCAGAAAACTTTTGCAACTCACAGTTGTACGTGTAATTGAATTCTGTGGTACGTACTCCAGGTCATCATCATCGCTGGCGTCAATTTATTTGACCACGTACTGTGTGTGTTTGGGAGGATTGCGAACTGTTGTCAGCAGGGAAACGGCGAATGGGGAATGTGCCATGGCGGATGGGGAACGGGGAACGGGGAAGGGGAAAGGGGAAAGGGCGAAACGTGTTGGTCGATGGATATGTGCATTTAACACGCCGAAAGGGTTAAGGCGTCTGTGTAATCGTATTGGCCAGGCTAACATAGCGCTCAATTCGGTTCTACTGTTTGCCCGTTTGTCTAGTTTCCATGGACCGAACCATGCACGTTTCTAATTTTATGCGTGGCTTGTTCAATTTCATTTTTAGTCAAAAAAAAAAAGAAAAAAAAATTCGCCGAGTGTTGAAATATTTTTTTCCCTTAATTGTGTGTCGGCCCGAAGTTCATTTAGCTGTGAGCTGTTTATTATCTAGCGTCGGCTTATAGGATTGCGGTTAGAAGGCGATTAAAATGCTGCAACAAAAGGGGAAGACAGATCGTGTTCTGAATGAAACCAATTTGGCCAGACCACATTCGTTTCACAAATACAAAAAGCAATAAGAGTACACATAAATCACATAACACATATATTATTAAAAAACAAATCTATATTGTAATTAGTTGTCATTATACATAAGAACATTTCTTAATAAACATTTCAGCTATTCCCTCTCAAATTTCAACTGATCTGTTTGCTTAAGATAAAAGGGAATTTATAGCGAACATTTCAAAAGGTAAGTCCACAGTTAAGCTAGCTTCCAATCCAATATTTTAGCATTTATTGTATCAAAACCTGGCTATGGAGATTGAAATCTGATGCCACATGCACCTGTAGATCAAATCGGAGGAGTCAAGGGATGTTACAGAAACATGGAACAAAGCCGCACAAAGTCTCGTCACCATTGTAACCAAGCTGAAATCAAATACATTTGCTCTTAAGCACAATTGACATTTTGCACATGACATGGCAAAGCGAAGCAAAGCAAAGCAAAGCAAAATAGTGAAAGGTGAAATGTTGCAACGTTGGCGGAAAGTTGTTGCATCCTTGACTAACCTCATTGGAGGTGGAGGTAGAGGTGAAGGCAGCGACGGAGGCGAAGGTGAAGGCTAAGACGGAAGAGTGGGAGCATTATATGCTTGTTATAATCCCTGCCAACATTTTTATTGCAATTGTCAACTTGGGCCATAAAGCAGCGCAGAATCTGACACCTACAAGTTTCGGAAGCGAAGCGACACAAATTGAAAATATGACAAGAAAATTCGTTTTGCTCAGCAGATCCAACTGGGTCGGGGCCACAGTCACAGCTGCTGGAGAGGGGGATAGGGGAAGGGAAAGGGTAAAGGGTAAAAAAATGGGCTGCTGCAGTTTGCTAACTTGTAAAGAGTTGGCGTCGAAAGCATATTGATTTCAGGGCCGCAGGGAGCCGAAGCGTGTTTTGCCAACGTTGCCAAAAAATACATAAAAAAGCAAAGGAAAATCGAAACTAAGAACCAAGAAAATAGCAAATATATGTTCGTATTTGTGAGTATGTGGAAATTGCAATGAAAAGTGCACAAGGATGTAGATGTGGTTGTGGATGTGGATGTGGATGTGTCAAGGTGAAGTCAGCAAATTCTTTTACTGCACTTCCACGTTGGCTGATGCTGCAAATGTGTGCACTGAAGCAAAAGAATAATATTTTACCATGGTTGCAAGGCCAGCAAAACAATGCGAATGCCAATGGACTACTGGCCCATTGATATGCGAGCAATAAGCCAAGCATATAAAACAGCTAACTGAATGCAACCAGATGATGCTGACCCCACAGAGCTTCCTTCAGTTTACGATCCGTTTTCACTTTATGCGCTATCAAATCACTGTAAAATTATGGTACTTTTGGGGTTATTTAATAATGTGCGAGTCAGCAGTCAGCAAAGAGTATATACATATTGATATGTGTGCTGAACTCACTTTAAAGGCGTTAAGAATCGTTTTCCCTGCAATTTCAACAGCAACACAGAGTTGAGATATAATAATATTGAATAATATTTCTTATTACCGTGAGTAAATGAACAGCAGTCAAGATTTATTACTGCACCGCAAACTGAACACAAATCAAAAGGCATAAACATAACGAAGCACAACTTGAGGCTCAATCCCAAGTGGACCTGAAACATTAGCGCACTTCAAAAACTTTTATTGAGGCCAGCCGGCTTGTTGCCTTCACTCCGAGTCGAAGATCGAGTTGGAGTCCGAGTCCGAGTTGGTGTTGGAGTCCAAGTCCGAGTTTTTTGCCCTTCGCGTCATAAAAATGCCATAAAATTGTTTAAAGCCATCAAATAGGCGCTAACCAACAGCAAAGTGCACTTGTTGAGCATACTTTCCGGCATTGCGAGACTTCCACAGACCCGCCAGCTATTTCTTTTTTTATGTTTTAAGAGCGTTTAATTTTTAGTTTGGCTCGGGGCTTCAAACAACTTTATATTGCCGACAGTTGGAGAAAACAATAAAGTTTGTCTATTATATATTTTAAAGCCAACTTTATGACTTTATGATGCTTCAAAGTTTGACTAATATAAACGCAGTTGAAATACAGCTGCTGTTTAAGTGGGTTAAGAGCCAGTTAGTAAGCCATGAATAATGTTCTATAATATGCAAAAATTACATGTTATTACATTTATTAAAATTGGCTATAGTTTTCTAATAAAAATGGTATCTAGTAAATTTATTTGATAGTTCTATATGTTTACTCTATCTGTCATCTGCAAGTCTCCATTAACAATTCCAAACTAACTGCCAAACACTTGTTTGTCTTAAGCACTTCAAATGGTCAAGTGGTCACACCTCACATCCCCCCGCCCCACCTCCACCACCACCTAAAGTATGCAACATTATTCAAACACCTTTTCGCTTGTCGGAGTCTAACTTTATGGCTTTTCTGTGGCATCACACTTGGGTAGGCAGAAAACGAGGCATTAGGAAAGGCGTCGGGAGTGACCACAAACAATGCCTAAATGTATGCAATAAAAACTAAACAAATCGCTGCCAATGGCACTTATTATCACCTGGCTAGATTTATAACCTGCTGACCGCAAAAGACCAAAAATTAATATGGGAAAAACCATTGAAAAAAAAACCAACAAAAAAAGAAAACAATGAAGGTGAGCAACATTTGTAAATGGCAACTAAAATGTAACATGAGGAAATACATTTACTATAAGACCATTTCTATATGTGGGTTTCTATGTGCCTGTGTGGGCGTGTGGGCGTGGCACACAAAGTTCAGCCGCTCACTGGCAGCCTTTTGATAAATTTACTACACAAATTGAGTCGCTAAATTAGAACATTTATTTTTGTTGTCCAGCGTTCTATTTCCTTCCCGTTGCCATTCCCCTCCTCTCCCCCTCTTCTCTTCTCTTCTCTACATCGTGTTGTTGTCTGTCGAGTTGTTATTTCTTTCCTTTTCATTTTTGTGTGTGGGAGCCCTCAAAAAAAAATTAAATAAAATAAAAAGGAGCGAAAATAAAAGAAGAGCAACCCCAAGTGCTTTTTCCACTTGATGTGGCGTCCAAACCACACACCGTCCACCCTCTTTGCCTTCATTATTTTGGCAGGACGCATCGACATCGACTGGCTGCACTTCATACTTAAGCTCGACCAAATCTCGAGAGTGTAATTTATTGTTATCATTTGTTTGGCTAAAAGCAAAAAGACGGGCTCCAAAAGGATGGCGAAAATGGAAGCAAACCAAGTGGGTCAAAGTATCGAACCGAATCGTTAATACTCTAACAAAACTTTTATATTGTAAACAACAAGCCAAATTTGAAGCTTTATATATTTAACATAAAAATCTAATTATATTAATCAGAAACATTATTTAAAATAACATTTGCCGACTGCATAATTAGACCAAGAATATGGCAAAGCAGTAGAAGAAGCCCGAAGACAATAAAGAGAAAGAGAGACAGACACCATGCTTTTATATGTCTGTATATATTTGTGTGTGTGTGTGTGTGTGATCTATTAAGTGGTATATATGTGCATACATATGTACTTTTGTAGGTAGGTATACCATTTAGATAACTAAAGTAATTTATTTTATATGGAGGTCATGCGCTCATGGACATGCGAACATAAATAGCAAAAGGCACACAGTACACAGTGTACAGCGAACATCGCACAACACACCCACACACCCACACACACGCACACACACACCGTGTGTATGCCAGAAAATTACGCAGAGAATCTGAGACAAATTCTGTCTGTGGCACAACCAAAACCGAGGTCGCACAGATACAGATACAGACACAAACACATGTAGAACTATGGCGATTCTTTAGCTGGACCGGTACTGTAAACTAGTTTCATCGTCAGTTTGCGCAATTTTATTGCCTACTTTGCGGAATTAGCATGCGAATTAACAAACTGAAAGCAAAAGACTCAGTCGCTGCGATTGTCAAAAATAAAAGAAAAACCTTGCGGAAATTCTGTGTGTGCAGTAAATGGGATTTTCCGAAATTTCTGCCTGAAACTCAATTTCCGGCAAATACGAAATACGAAATACGAATTGTGTCGCAAAAACTTAATTAAGTTTACTATGTTCTTGTAGTTGGCCTCTGGGTTACTGCCTTCGAATGTTGTTTAAATAGTTGTGCATACTTTCAGCCGCCCAACAGGCAAAATCATTTAATTAGAAAATTGTTTAGCAAGTGAAACTTCTGAAAAATGCATAACAATCGCATAACTTCTGGCATAGTTGTAGACATCGCATTAATTGAGTCAATGGGGGAGGCATTAAAAATGCAAAGCCTACATTTATGTAGCTGCAACTTGAGCTTAATTAAAACCCAGCCCTTTAATAGGCCACTTGGGAGACCCAGAAGTCCTCGACGCACACACACGTATGTTAATCCTATCCCCCAACATTTTTGCCTCATGCCGCTGGCTACCGTAATGGCCTATTAGCCAGGCATTTACAATGATGCCAATAACAAGAACCAGGACACACACACGCACACACACACACCTACACCTACACGCATTTACATGTGGTCGAAACAAATTATTACATCCTAATGGCCTAATATATAAATTTAGAGCCCAAACAATGGCCAGCGGGTGGCACCTCGAGCATCCTTTGCTGATAAGATTCCACTATTGTGAGGAGACAGACCATGCTAAATTTACCATCTATTCTCATTGTGCCAAGGCCCCCAAAAAAAAAAAAGTTTCTTCACCAGGGAACCATTATCTGGGCCCCAGTGAAAAAATTACTTTAAATTTACGACCAGTAACTGGACACACACACTTTGCATAAGTGGGTCTAATATCTTGGAATAGTAACATTTATTTCCTGCAACTGATTTTCCTCATGACAAACTCGGAAAATATTAAACTTGCAATTCAAACATAAAGAAGAGAAACTGTATGCTTACTTTAAGAGAGCTGGATAGAAGAAGCTTAACACGATTGCATAATGCATATCCTGTAACGCCCTCAACACATATGCATACACTCAAGCTCAAGTGGTTGCATTCTTAAATTGGATTAAGTGGTTTTTACCAGCTTCCAACAAACAACTCTGGCACTGTGCTAAAGTTTCAATTGGGGTTTTTATTTTTGTTCCGGTTTTGGCTTTACGCTCGAGAGAACTCGAATTTAATTAAGAGTAAATAAATAGCTACGAAAAACAACAAACAGAGTAAGTAATGTTTTCATTTCAAAGCAAGTGCAATTGAAATATGTAGATGTATTAATAGAGTAAGAGTTAAGGTAGGTAAAAAAAGTAAAAGTACGAGTCCAAGATGCAACAGCTGTCAGTTTATTTAAATGAAATGTAAGTATGATTTAGCTCTTGTTATAAGTTTCTTATCTAATTGCTAAGTAAAACGTCAGGGGTGGAATAGAAAGTTTATATATTATCCTATAACAAGACTTTTCATCTTTTTTATTAATACAAGATTTATTCTCGAAATACACAAATTGTGCTTATGGCAATTTGAAGAGCACAAAACAAACACTAACCGAAATGTGAAATCTAATTCAGAAAATGGGAAATGTATGCAAAACAACATCAACATTGCAAATTTCTTAAAATCACAAACTAAGCACAGCAATAACTACAATTTACCAATTGAAATACAGGTAAGTGCAATTGAAGATGATAAATAAAAATAGGATAATACAATATCCATAAATAGTTAAAACATTCATATTTTCCTACGAGCTCTGCTTTAAATTTCATAATTTCAACATTTTTAAGAAGGAAATGGAGAAAGCGTGAAAAGTTGTTGAACAAAATTTATAATACTCGTCCAGATATAAACATTTGATAGTCTTTAGCCAAAAAGCTTCAATGGAATATCACATCCCATCTACTCACACATCTCCAATGGCATTTCCGTCAGCATTAGATTAGTTTTAGCCATCGATTTGCCGTAAAAAACAATGAGAAATGTATTCTCCAGTGATTTCTTTGATCACTTTATTTTGGCTAGCAAATGTACACCAAAATTTGAATCGAAATCGAAAGCCAAAATAGCCACAATATTAAAGGAGCAGAGAAGTCTGTATTAAATGTTTCCACTGAGAGTCTAATATGAAATTGGGTTTTACTTCCTTTGTAGCTGTCAACCATATTTTGGTTATCCTTATATTTATTTCACCTCGAAATTGTTCTTAGGGAGAACTGGCTGCCCCTTGGCAACCCTGGTCTGCTTTTAACAGCATCTGGCAACCCCAACGCAAACAGCTTTTCGCTTTTGGCGGCGCCCAGGGACCGGCGGGCACATTCAATATTGTTTATTCTATATTTATACCCTGCAACAGAGTTGGAAAATGAGTATTCTATAAAATGGTAGTATTTAGGAATTATTTATGTACGCCAATTTATGTTTCTGTAAAAAGAACTGTTTTAAATTAGCTGAAATTTAGAAATATGCTTTCATTTAACATTGCTGAGTACCGAATTAAATTTATATGTTTTTGATACAATACATTATTTGATAATGCGTTTTTATTTCTGTTTGTTGATACAACTGGGTATATACAGGTCGAGCATTCTCTGCATATATCTCTCGCTCGTTGTGTAAACATTCGTGCTGCTTTGCTTTGGATGTCTCCTCCTTTCAGCTTTTATTACCCGGCTTCAGTTTTACTGCAGTTCATCCTTGATAAAGGCAGCAACTTTCTTGTTACTTAGGTTTTTATGCATCGCTACGCATTTTTTTGTTGCGTCTTCATGAAATGTTTATAGCCCCGTTCACTGGCTATATTTGCTTTTTATCGGCATGCCCGCCTTCCGACTTCTTCCTGCCGTTTTCTGCCTCCAGCTGCCAGCGGGGGAAGTTGTCTCCTTATTGATTGAGTGAGCCGACGTTGCCACTCCTCCCAATATTTACCATTGTTTCCGTTGTTGTTGTGCCGTGTTTTACATAAGTTCGACAGCAAAAATTGTCACGTTTATCTAAGTTCCGATATTCTGTGTATCCAAGGGTGACTGTTTATTAATGTTTCATGTTATTCGAATGACGTGCTGCCGTTGCCGAATTATTTTGATTGACTGTTTAGGTTGCCATTTGAGGCATTTTCATTGTTTGTCGCCTCTTAAGTAGCTATTGATTTGAAAAGGTATTTATAGGCAGAGCGTCAAATTACTGACACAACTACTCGGCACTAAGAATGGAAATGGCAAATGATTTGCATACAATTTTCTGATATTATTCCATTAGCTGGTCAGTTCACGATGCCCTCGACCCACCCTCGTTTATCACTCCATTAACACTCACATCGATTTAAGCTGATTTCCAATGGGAGCCGAGAGACAAGCAACTGAGTAGCTCGGCAACCAGGCCATCAAAGTTTGCCAAGTTTGCCAAACGCTTCGCAAATTTATTTATAAACTGATTTGCATATTGCGATACACAACGACAAGTGAGTGGGTCGAAACAACGGAGAAAGGGGCTGCAAATAAACACTAAGACACTGCATCTTGCTATATTACGGAGATACCTCGAAGGGGACTCCTCTACTCATGTACAGAATCGGGCCAAGAGACAGACTCCTGCCCTACCCGCCGCAACCCCTTTGACAGAGTCTATGTCTCTTGCAGCAGGTCTGTGAACTGCGCCACGTGGCAAGGGCATAGAATAGAGTCATAAAATTGAATTGGTAATTTTTTGTGTTAAAAGCAGAAATTAAAATAAATTGAATTGCTGCTAAGACGCAAAGATGCGGCAAATAGCAAAGCCAAGGCGCACAAAATGAAAATGCAAAGAACAAAAAAAAATGAAGATGAGAAAAGAATAAGAATAAGAATAATAAGAAGAAGAAGAAAAATAAAAATACCAGAACCCAAAGGCAAACGCACAGAAAATGCAAATGAGTCGCATCGGGAATGAGCGAAAGGGATTGGGGACAGGTTTCTAGGTACAAAATGAAAGCAAAACAAAGTAAAATGCTCAACGAGCTGAGAGAAGAGAGAAGTAAAAATCTTGTCGTGGCATAAATGCATTGTTCTTGCTATCTTCCATACAAAAAGATACAGAAATGTCCAGTTCGCACTTTATAAATATATATATACTCGTATTTTTGCATTTTTTTGTGACATATAAGTCAGATAATATGCACGTAAATACAAAATACAAATACAAACTCATATTTTGAAACAGAGTTTAATAGAGTTTTTTAATGAAAACTCATCCTTAAACTTCTCCATTGACTGATAATTTGAGAATATGTAATATAGTGATAAAATCAGTTTCAAATCGAAGAGTAGCTCTTGTTCGTTCAATTTCTGAAGCTCTAGTCTGTTTTGTATTTGCTTTTCTTTTCTTTCTGTACGTTTTGTTTTATTTTATGGTTGCCATCTTCTTCGACTTATTGTCGTATTCCCTGTTCGTGATGTTGTTGTTTTTGTTGTTGGTGTTTCTGTTTTTGTAATAGGATTACTGCATAAATTAAAGTATTTGCCGTGGCATCATCAAATAAGATTTGCAACGCCGCGTTGGCATTTCACCCCTCAACCCCGCCCCCCTCTTTGACCAACCTAACGAGCTACACTGCGCGAACATCAAGAATCGCTAGGGAGATTGCGAGGGATAAGTGCGGCAGTGAGGAGAAAAAAGAATAACAAAACAGCAAACAATATAAATAAATATACGATAGCGAGACTAAAAGAGAATAACAGCGAGGGAGTGAAAGAGAGAGGTGCATGGAAAGCGGCTGAGAGGCACGTAAGAGTAAAGTTTATTGCATAATTTTAGGCGGCTTAGTTAAAGTGTAATGTAAACACCACTAAGGGCCAAGACAGAGCGAAAGCAGAAGCTTAAAATAAAAGAAAGAGACAGGCAGACAACAGACAAGCTACGATAAGACAATAAAAGTGCGGATTATATGAAAATAAGTCATAAAATAAGATTAGTAATACGTGGAAAACAGTCTAAAAGAAACAAAGACGTGAACAATTTTGTTTTAAGTTTTATATAAATCAATTGAATAACATGAATATAAAATATAAATTAAATTTACATTTTCCATCCGTTGTCTTGCAATAATATCTCCACCAGTTCTCATATACATATAATTTATTTAACTCAACTAGATTTGTACTATTTCTACATCGAAAATATATATTCTCAGTGCTCATCAACAATTCAACAATACGCAAATTCCATAGTTTTCTCTTAGGCTTTTACTTGATTCGCGCATTTCAGCTTAACCAAAATATGCTACAGTCCAAAAAAATAAACCCCAAATATGAACCAAAAACCAAAACTTCCGCTCGCCAGGAAATTCCAAACTCAGCAGGGGATACAGCAACAACAGCAACAGCAACAACAACACAAAATATCAAACAACGACAGGCAAGGAAAAATCACTTCAAAAATTTGAAACTAAACACACAAAAACCGCAAATTTCATTTTGATAAAATTTTAATTTGGCCAAAAGCACGCAGTCAACAACAACAAACTAGACTAGGAGGGGACGGCGAGGCGGGGACCTGAGGACCTGGGGACCTCAGTGGTCGGAGTGTCTGTGACCCCAAACGCGCCTCAATAATTCAAAGATGTTAAGCCGCAAATTGGCGATGGCATTGGCAACGTTGATGTTAGGCAGGAGTTGAATTCACCATCGGCATCAGCATCAACATCAGGATGCCAACAGCTGGGGCCACACGCAGACAGGATACACATCCGTTGGGGCTTACATACACACCCACACACATCCACATCCACACACACACACACACACAGCATTGCCGGCTGACATGCACGCATTAAACTGTATTGGGTGCTAATGTTTTTTTGGCCCAGCCCTCAAACCAAGCATCAGCTTCCTATATCAGAGGGCAACAATTTTCATAAATTCAGCAATGAGCCTGTCGACGCACACATTCACGTCCTGTTCGCTGCATACGTAATAAAAATACGTTAAAATGTTTGTACCACATACACAAACACGATGCTTATTGCCTACTTCTGGGCGCGTGATGCAGCCGCTGAGTAGCAGAAAGCAGACAGGAAGCAGGAGAAGGCAAACGGATGGAGGGGAAGGAGCACTTCCAGCTGAGGAGCTGACGGGGGCACTGAGAAGGTCATGGCAATGTTGTTCATTTATGGCAGCTTCCGTTAGACAACCGTACACCATAGCGATATTAAAGTCCGCCTCGAAATGTGCAATAAAAAAATGAAATACGTGAAGACATTTCGAAAAACAGTTGCTCCAAAAGTTATTATTGTTATGGTATTACAACTTTTAATTTTCGTGAAATGTTTTCTGAATCAATACATAGTCTTTAATAATTTATCTTCTCTACTTTGATTTAATTTTTAAGCGAAACAAATCTAACTACTTTGTCTAAATTTAACTGAATGTCGGTTTTGATTCTGTATCAAAAATGGAACGTTTATTATTTTGTTGCTTTTTCAAAAACTTCAAGCTGTCATAACGTAACTGATATTCATTATTAATCCTCTATTTTAAGTCTTTCTATGCATTGCTATTTATATATGCTGAATGAAAAATTCTTTTCACATGTCCAATTTTAATATTATTGTAGAGTGAGACATATTTTATGAGAATTTATCCTTTCCACCATGGTGTAACTTAAGAAGTACCCCGTTTTTAGGACACTGTTTTCGTAATTCCGATGGAAACTGGCGTTCATTTTGTATATACGCTTATGCGCGGTCTTATCGGCGCCTTAAGTAAACATTCAGAGGGTTGCTATAAAAATTTGCATTTGACTAATGCCACATACAGTAAGCGACGCGAATCCGATAAGAAGCTCCCTCCAAGTCCCCCACCCACTTTCCCACATCAAGTCTTTCCCCAAACAACGACAACAACAACAAGAAGAGCAGCTACAACAATGGATCTAGAGGACATACCAATGCGCTTGCCGATTTCTTGAGCGCGATACGTGCAAGGATTTTTGCCAGCATCGTAATGTGCAACCATCTCAACAACCCCCTACCCCTTACCCCTTACCCCTTTCCCCAAGCGCTTTCCCATCCCAACAATCGTGTCCCTTATCAAGCTTCCTTTCATATAGAAGGGGGTCTTTACGCTATTTCCTATTAAGCTATTTGTTGCCAGTTCTCCTTTTTCTACCATTATTTCATCCACCCACCTCTCTGCCTCCCTTAGCTGTCCTCTTGCCAAATTCATGTATAGTAGTTGCATAGCAGAAGATACTACTAAAAGCTTAACCCTCGACAGACACACAACGCACACATACACATAGACATGTGTGTGTCTCGTTTATCGATTTTCATCGCACTCAAATCCCCTGCGTCTGTCTGCTATAGCACCCTCCGATATTCCCTGCACATCTGTGCATGTGTATGTGACTGTATGTGTGTTTGTGTGTGTGTGTGAATTTTTGACATGCCAACGCATTTTAAATTTGCATTTTTGGCTCCGACACTGGCAAAATTTTTTAGCTAAAAGCGATAGGAGTGTGTCATGAACTTGTGTGTGTGTGTGTGTGTTTGAGTGTGTGGCATGTTAAAGTTGGCAAATATAAAAATTGCCAAAATATGCCGACTATTGCCACTCCCAGAAAAAGCGTGCAAGTTTCGGAGGCAGTGGGAACATCTGCCAGGAAAAAGATCTCGATGGCAGTAATCCCACCCAAGATCTCCATATATCATATATCATAGGAGACATGCCAACCAGACAACGCTTAAAACTTAAAAAATAAGTAAATGTGCACACCTTAAGAAACTTGTTGTTATTGCTTACACCGAAACAAAATCAGATTAAGCAACCATATGGAATATTTATTTCCTATTTTCCAAATACAATTTATACTCTAAAAAGCAAAAAAAAAATGGAACAATTAAGTTATAATATTATTGAAAGATAAACAATTGTATATGTTGAAAATAATTGAATAACTTTTTATAGTACATTTTATAGTTTGATTAGCCAAAATTAAAAGTTAAGTTTACTACGATTTACTTTGACTGAAGATCACACATGTATCCAAAACTGCTTCAAAATAAAGTTGATCTATGTCAGTTTGAAATACAAAGACAAGCTTTCTTTGATAAATCATGAATCCAAATGTCAATATGTACACACTTTCAAAACTTTCGTTTTTGTTTTATTAAATTTATGTGCGATTCTATCCACACATTTACCTTAACACACGCACACACACTCACACAAAAGCAGCTACAATAAGTCACTGTCAAAAGCTGTCTCTGCGTGTGTGTGTGTGTGTGTGTGAGCCACAACCTGCCACTGTGATTTTGAAGGTAACCTTTGTGAATTTTGTGATTTATTAATGCTGATACATTGGCCAAAAACCGAGGCGACCTCAAGATTTTCCAATTTTCTCAACACTTTCACACTTTCCCTATTTCCCACATTATTTGGTACATATAAATATTAATTAAATTTAGAACTCAGCATAAACTTGCGCTCTCCCTTTAAAGTCCGTGTTGTTGTCTAATTAATTCTAACCACGCCCACACTAAAAAGCAGCATTCACACTTACTAGAGATTATTTCAAATCGGACGCCATTTAAATGTCAAGAAAGTTAAAAAAAAAAAAACAAAAATGGGAAGAGGAAACAGGAAAAGAAAAAAAGAGAAAAATGGACCCAGAAGGCAAATTGTTTGAAATTAATTTGAATAAAATGTTTGTGGAATGAGGCTAGAAGTTTGAATAATTTTAATATGTCAACCGCAGTGAGAAATATTTAACTTTTATTTAAATTTTCTACGCACAAATATTTAATATACTTAAGGTTTATATATTTTTTTAGATTTAAAAGAAACAAATTATAAGAAAAATAGCAGAAAAACACAGAGTAAAGTATTAATATTAGTTTTGAATAAAACAACTGCGAACATTTGTAAATTTTGCTATAAATCGTACAGTTAATTAAAGACAACGCTACCTGGGATGAATTTATTGTGTGTATGAGTGTATTACAATATAGACTTGGTTGCCTAAAGCATACGTAATTGTTTTAAGCCGCTTCATAAACTTATTCTTGGCTCTGTGTTGTCAGCACATAATCCTATTTTTCGATAATCGAATAAAGCCAGGCCCTGAAAGCACTTAAGTCAGGGCCAATCTAATCAAATTATGTTACGCACAGCAGCCAAATATATATTCATACATTCACATTGCGTTAATTTCGTATGAGTAGATGTGTGTAGGTGTCTGTGAAGAGTTGTATAGGTGTGTGTATTGCCCACACTCTTGCATATCGACACCAGCTCAAATAATATTGATTAAAGGAATTAAGGTCAATTAGTTACTAAGGACTTTTGATAGGAAAATCAAAAAGGCAAATTATAAACGGCATCGAGAATACAAGGAAGTTGAAATTGGCCAAAAGTTTGGCAACCTTTGGCCGAGGATTAAATTTCACATAAATGTTAAGTCACTCAAAATGCAGATCGAACGTAAGTCATTAATTTCATTAATAATAAGCTTGTGGGAATTTTATTAATGTTTTCTAAGGTATTTAACAACGCACTTAAAGTCTGAGAACGCATACAACATAATTTATGCACAAATATTTCCATATCTACATATATCTATATTCATATTTACTGCGAGTTCATATTTATTTTTAAAATATTTAACAATGCCTTGCTCTGAGCCATCTATCACAAAGCACTCGGTAGCAGTCTGTGGAAATGTAAAGCTCAAAAGGCAATAAAAAGTTGCCTTGCTCTGTTTACTCACCCAAACGTGTTATGCGTTGTCGTATTTAATAATAATAAAAGAAAAAACCTTTTTACTTAACAAAAAAAGTACGTAAAAGCGTAAAAAGGGCAAACAAACTCAGATCAAATGTCCCTTGGGCAGTTGGGCGCGCCTAAAAGACGACTACAGCTGAGCACATAGGACAGAAAGTGCGATAAATGAATTGCAGAGAGTTAGGGACAAGGGTTGCGGAGTGTGATGCTTGTGGAGGGGATGGCTGGAGGAATGCGGGAATACTCTGCATTCAAATTCTGTTAGCGTTCTCTGGCCAAGAAGTGCACACTAAATGCTCGACTGCCTGAAAGTATGCTTTCAATTGTGCGCAATGTATGTAGTACACATCGCCCAGCAACAACAAAGACCCAGACAAGTGTGCGTGTGTGTGAAGGTGTGTGTGTGTGTGTGTGTCTATTGTGCTTCGGTTGACTAGGTGTGAACAAACGTGCGAAAGCGCCTAAAACAGGCAACACAGACGACACAAGAGACGACAAGAAATGAGCAAATGGGCGCCGCTTTTCCACAGTTGTTATTTTCCTCTGTTTTTCCATGTTGACTGCGACTGTGATTACGATTATTATGATTATTGTTTACTACGAGCAGCTATGACCAGTTGGCAGCTGAGACAGAGAGACTGTATGCGAAAGAGCGAGAGAAAGCCAAGACCCAACAAAAAGTAAAAGCAAATATCATAATAAAAGTTCATAAAATAAAAATGGCGCCTCCCCTTTGGGGCAATGGCTGTGCCAACAATGCGACACGGTCCCGCTAGTTTTATGTGCCCCATAAACATTTCGCACCTCCTTTTTCTCTCTCTATCTATCCCCCTACACCACTCTCTCTTTCTCTCTCTCTATCTTGATCTCGTTCACTCTCTGCTCACCTTTTGCTTTTTGTTGCATGCTTTTTGGCGCGCAAAAACTTTTGCAGTACCTGGCATTTTATTACTTGTTCGTACATGCCGCTATTTTGCTCGTCGCTTTGTTCTGCGATACCCTGCAGCAGTTGTGGAAGGAGTGTATATGACTATGCACAGATACTCGAAATGGAAATGTAATTATAATAAAAGATACAAGATCTTTTGCAATTATTCCAAGTGTTTTAATTCTCATCACATACATCGGGTATTATTTTATACATGTTGTCACTTACACAACCAATTTCAGTTCGCAGACATTAATTAACTTAATTTTAACCCAATCAAAACACTGAGAGTAATTAGCAAATAATCATAAAGTCTCCTACTGGATATCTGGCAGTCGAGCAATTTGAAATTCTGCTCTTTACTGTGTATTTTGATATGCTCGAAAGCGAATTTTGTTTGACGCTTGCCAAATTAAATTAAATGGCAAGTCCCACCATAAAAATAAAGATGGGAAAAGAAAAGAAAAGGTTGGGATTGTAACTAACCTGCGTAGATTTGTTGACGTCTTGATCTATTTTCGCGTCCACTTTGCTTAATTTGATGTGGTGTAAACTTAAGGAATAGTCGCCAAGTTAAGAAAGCTCGTGAGTTTTGTTTAACAAGTGCAGTGATTGTAATTAATGAATAAATGGTAAGCAATTCATTAATTGTTAATCGTTAATTCGTTATTTGTTATTTCTTCACTTCAAATACCAAAATGAGCTTCAGGTGTGCTTTCAATCCGATTGGTTTCAACAAACAAATGAGCTTCTCTTTTTTACCGGTCACACACAACTTTTTGGCGATTTATGATAATTTAACACTTTTATTTTATTTGTTTCGCGCTGGCAAATTTTGTGGGCAGCGCGCCTATTGCCAGAGCTTTTTCCAGCGGACGCAAATGTCGCACGGCGGAAACGGAAACCGGAAATTGCGCGCACAACAAGCGGCAAGGACGATGGCGATGGCGATGACGATGGCGACGGCAATCGCGACACGTCGCGACACGTTGTTGGGAGTTGAGTAGTTGATGCTGTTTACTCACAATTGAAACCACAAGCTCGTTGAGTTTTTCACGTCCAAGCGAGGCTTGATGCGTATTTAAATATGCTTGAAATGCAATTAATTTTGATTTTCATTCAAGCACAGACACGGCCACTCACACACTCACACACACACACTCACAAAGCCAGATAGACAGGCAGACAGACGGTCAGACTGTTGGGCAGCAATTAATTATGTTTGCCTTGTTGTGTCTCGTATTTATTGTGCATATTTAACATGTCAGCGTCGAACTTTTTAATGAGTTTCTCACTCGCGCTAATTACTGGCAAGCTGGCAAATGCTACAGCGGTAACGTTAGGTTGTTTTTATTTTGCCGGCTACCCCGAAGGAAAACTCGCAATTAGCTTGCGGCTTGGAGTGAAAAAAACAATTTGCACAACGAGTGAATATTTACTCAACTTTTTTGCAGCGTTTTACACGTAGCATTTCACCATAAAATCCTATCAACTTTCCACGACGCACGTCCGAAGTCAACGAAAGACGCTCGCAAACTGACGTTGCAAGTGAAATGATGCTCGAATTCTATTGTCAATGGCTTCCAGTGAGCATTCGCTCTCAGCGTAAACCCAATACCGCTCTCTTAAAGTGACTCTCTTTCCCTCAGTCGCTCTCTTTCTCTCTTGGTATTGCTCTCAGCTAGGCAGGACGTGCGCGCTCTTTGCTCTTTGTCTGCTGATTTGGCTTCATGCCGGCTTTATTTTTGTTTTTGTCCAGCACTCCTTTGTCGGCATTTACGACGTCATCACAACGCCGCCTCACTCCCCTCTCTCCCCACTCTACACTGCACTCTTCAACGAAATTGTACCTTTTCTTTTTACTGCTCCCAATAAATTAGAGTTCATATTGGACTCTGAACTCGCACTGTGCGTGGATCTGAGCATTAAGACCCAGTTAGTACAATGAAATGATGGAGTCCATTTACTCAGCGCAGACCCATTCAATCTGTAACCACAATCGATGCTGCCTCTGCCGCTGCCTCTGCCGCTGCCGCTGCCTCTGCTGCTGCCAAAGTCGCCGACTTCCGTGGCCCTACGACAAGTGCACACCTGTTGTGTCCCACTCAGGTACTAGGGAATATGGCCAAGTTATTGTTTAAAAGCAAGAAAATGTTTTAAATTAAATAAAAAGCGATACCAATTTCTCTCCATTTGTTATTATTCTTAAATTAAATATATTTTCCATTATTATATGTTCACTTAAGTCTCAGTTACTGTCCCCGATTTGCTTTTAACATAGTCAATTAGCTTTATAAATGTTTTTCACACCAGCTGAAATAAAATTCATACCAAACATAAATCACTGAAAATTTCTTGGAATTTACATACACTCATACATATGCAAGCAACAAGACTTGCAGCCGCAGTTAGTGATGGGATTCTTAATGGTGGCGAAAAGAAGTGTGTTTCATACATATATCTTACGATCTTAATTTATTTTATTCAATTTTTAGTAAAATACTTTCTTTAAGAGTTAGGAATCTTTATATTATATGAAATATCTAGATAAATGCGATATTTATTTAATGGTATGCTTGTCATAATTTAAACTATTGCTAAAGTCAAGTCCTTGGTCTTCTTGAAAGCCAAACGGAATGAAATCTGATTGTATGGCTTTAATTATAGAGCCAATAACTTTAAAAAAAATTCTCTGAATGATACTATCGTAATTTTGTAGCATCCCTAACCTCAGCGTGGGCTGGAAATTGTTTCGTTTGTCTCGCCTAAACATCATTAAAAATAAATTCAATTAACGGTTTCGAGTGCCAGGCCAAAAACAACAACAACAATAACAACAGTACATTGTATGCGGGGTTGTTGAGGTTGTTCCAAAAATAGTTGCAGTTTGGCAAAATATGTGAAAAATGAAAAACGAGCTAAGCAAAGAATGAGGGATGAGAGAAAATGTCATTGGCTTTGCACACACACACACACACACACACACACACACATACACACGCATATATACATTGTAATAATTGTGAAGTTGTTAGTGTTGCGGTTGCATTGTGAGCTGGGACGGAGAGTGCGGGACTTGGAATTCGGTTTTTGGTGTCGGATCGTTCGGAGCTCAGGGGTTGCAGCTGCATCTGCTTGACAATTCAACCCAATTTTTATATTTTTTAGCTCACGCTAATCCCCATGCTAAGGAAATGCGAAATGGGAAATGTGAACTGCAGCATTACGTATTACCCCTAAATAAGAACTCTAACCCAAGGGCCCGACTTAAGAGCTCTACGTTTAATGGTTTCCTTGGATTACAAGCAAGTTTTAAACGATGACATAGCGCAGTTCACTCGACAACTTTGTGAGCCAATGCACTTTTACACCCAAATGATTTCTATTATATTAACGTTGGCGTGGGATGTGGGATGTGGAATGTGGGAGGTGGGACAACCCTTAAAGTGATGACACTCTCGATTGGAATTAAATCGCAGATCTAAGTATGAGTTGGGCACGCGTCAAAATTACTTTCTTTTCATTTGGTTTTGTTTTTGTTTTGTTTTGTTATGTTTATGCTTTGACAGTTTACTATAGTTTTCTGTAGTGTTTACGGGTTCAATGTGTGAACTCTAAACTGTCAACTGCTGTGGGGTCAGCTTACACACATACGTACATACATACATATGTAGAAGCGTTTAACTGTTCCCCTTTCAAGCAGCAAAAGCGCAACTAATGCTGTTTTGATTTACTGTGTGTGCGTGAGTGTGTGAGTGTATGTGTCTGTGTGTGTGTGTGCGTATTGTGCTCATTCAAGTGTTAAGTGTGTGAGAAAAATTACAAGCATTGCAAGTTGGGAAAGGGGAAAGTGCACGTGCAAAGAGAGCTGTTGAGAATAAGAAAATATCTGCGAGTCAGCATTGCATTTCCGTTGAAGAAAAATTCGAAACGACTTTAATGCACATTTTGGCAAATGCTGGCAACCCTGTGGCCGCAAAGAGAGTTTGCATTGCACGGCCCTCTTAACTGTACGCCCAGTCAAACGGAAAAATGCTCTCTGCGCAGCATTCCAGTGAGCGCACGCACGCTTCGAAGAGAGCGCAAATTGCAGGCGCTCTCTTCGCCGAATGAAGTGCCAATAACAGGGAACGGAAAGGAAAGCAAAGGAAAGGCATAAAACAAAACATAAAACACTAAACACAAAACACAAAGCAGCCACAAGTTAAATTCGAAATTTATGTTTAACATTTGAAGCATTACAAAATATGCAAATAACAACAACATGGAAAGTAGCAAGAACAGCTAGAGCAGCCGCAACAACAACAACAATAAGAATAACGAAAACAGCAAGAGCAACAACAACAACAACAACTAAACACAAATCACGCAAATATAATTTATTATTTTGCGCCTTATCCTTGAGCCGCAGCCAAGACGCGTCCTGATGTGTTTGTCTTTGCTTCTAGCCGCCCCCCGTCTCCCCTCCCTCATCCTCTCACTCACAAACCTCTCGTCCTCTTGCTCTCTCGCTCTCTCTCCTTTTGTATCCCCGGCTCCTTTGGCTTCGTCTTGTGTTCCTTGGCTGAATTCTATGCTTAACGCCATTTTTGTGTGCGAGACACGATGACGACAAATTTTCAACGTGCAACCTGACACTGAGCTGAGATTTCCCAAATTCCTTGTCTTCACTGCCAACCCCCTTCTCCACCTCCCTCTCTCCTCTCGTACGCCTCGCATCTGTCCAACTCTATGATTGCTGCATGCATGCAAAACTGCTTCAAGACTCCAAGTCGACTGTTGAAAGGATTAGACCGGCTCATGTGTGTCTCTCTCGCTCTCGCTCACACTCACACTCACACTCACACTCTGCTTCTCTATTCAGCTGGAGTGGGAGGGAGTAAACTGATTGCATGCGAAGAAGAACAAGAAGAACAGTGGGTGTAAGAGTAAGGTGTAAAGGGGGAATTTCGGGTGAATATTCTTCTATGTACAGAGTGGGTGGCAACAACGTAAAAAGTATTTGCACAACTCTCAAGTGGGTCAAATGATTAGGCGGCATGATGAAGTGCCTTTGCCACTTGAGCCGACGCCAAAGCCACTCCCCCTCCCACTCCCCTTACCTACCGCTTTCTCCGGCCATGACGTTCTCCGACAGCGTCTAACGCCCATCCAAAAATAAACAGTTTAATGTTTTGAATGAGCAATTGAATTTGATTATGCACGAATGTGTAAACCCTCTGTGTGTGTGTGTGTGTGTGTGTGTGTGTGCGTGTGTGTTTTTGGGGAAGGACACGGCCTGCAACTGTGGAATGTGTAAAGCAAATGCACTTGCTAAATGACAACGAGCGAAGGGAGAATGGAGAAAAACAAGTGGAAAGCAGAAGGAAACAGGTGGAAACTGGGAATATGTACTATATGTATCTTCACTGCACTGAGCTAAATGTGATAAATGAGCTTACGTGACATTAGACAACACCTTACGTAGGATTACGTTGCAGCACGATAACGTTGAAAATTGACTTACACGTTACGTAGCTTACACTCTGTAGTCCTTGTTTTGTTACGTCAAAAGAACTTAATCCAATGCAGGCTACGGAATCTCATCGAGCGAAATTAATTAAAATTCTCTAAACGAAATATTATCTTTACATATTAGAATTGCATTAGTTTTTAAATTTTATTTAAAAAAATGTATATTTTTTCGATTGATAAAATATATTTAATACCGAATTGATTTCAATTTAAAATCTTTTATTTATTTATTTATAATTCAAGCAACTTTGACAATTCAAAAGTGTTGACAAGAAATTAAAATAATATTCAGCATTTAATTAATAACTTGGATTTGCCAAACTATTTCAATTCAATTGAAGTTTGAATATATCTGTAAACTTACAATAGAAATTCTAGTAAAATCCAATTGCAATCAAAAATAAGATATTCATTATTTCGCCATAGTGGTAATTTATAAATTCTATGACGATAAAAGTGGCTTAATAAACCACACGATTTAATTGCTGTTAGCTGGGAAATTGACTTTGTGTGAAAGCGAAAAGCAATCAAATTCTTCCTGCTACCTGAAAATATTAAAGAGAATGAAGAGAGAGAGAGAGAAAAGCATGAGAGAGGTGACTCTTGTTCTCGCCCATTTGGGCACTGGCCCAAAAATTTCAACTTTCATTACACGCTCAGGAGCTAGAAACAATGGGAACAACAACAGGAAATTGCTACTTAAAGTCAAAGCCAATCTGTGGCGATGTTGCCAAAAATGAGGCAACAAGATAAAAGCCGAGCACAAAAACCATTGCCAAACAAAAAAAGGCAGACAAAATATGGCTGACAACCTATCGACCGAACGGCCAAACGACCAAACGACCGAACGACAGACCGAGTAATGTTGTCGAAACGCAGCATCCATTAAACCAGAGACAAAAACTCAATGAAATGGCGACGACATTTAACGTTTTAAATCTGATTATTCCACAACAACTGTCAATAATGTAAAATGCTTACCCCATAACACCCTAGAAGCGTCGGACGAGCTAAGCCCGCACCAATAAATGAGCGAGGAATGCGCCTGACTGCCACAACAGCCTCAACTGCCTCAACCTATCTACCTATAGACCTTTCTGCCAATCCACCAATCCACAGCCCTCTGTGCACTTCGCTTGTTGTGTGAAAACCGCAAACAACGCGAGAAAATTGTCACCAAAATAAAAATAAATAAGACCAAATAACCAAAAATAAAAACAGCCAAGTGGCAAGGGGCAAAAGAAATGTGTAAATCAAAAAAATAATTGCTTAAAACTGATAACAACATCAATAACAATAAGCGGGGTACCAGAGGGGTATAAAGGCCACACGATATGATATGAAAGGTAGGACCACTGAACAACGTGGCGAATTATAGACATAACAATAAAGGATAAGGCACAAAAGCAGCTACTGCAGAAGCAGGACGATCAGAATGGCAAAAGCCGAACTCAGAAATACCCTTTAGTAATATTATTGCTATTTAACAGAACTGAAATATTTTAATGATTGCGTTATATAAATATCTATCCTTAAAGTTTGGAGTTAAGTTTTACTCTTTGCTAATTATAAAAAGTTTTTATTAAAATCCTTTCTTTAATTGCCTATTTACGTGCAGTCACTGTCATCAATATGTAACAAATATAAACAAATATGCAATTAAAATATATTAAAAATAATTTGAATTCTTCATTTTAAAATGCATTATTTTCAGTAAAGCTTGCTCTGATGCGAGGGAAGAGTATAAACCAATTGTATATACTTTATTGCAACTGTCAACCCCTTTTCTGTGCTACTTCAGGAACAGGGTAGCGCACAGGAGGCGTCGCTAGGTGCTGTCAAAATAGAAACCAGCTACAAATTCGGAGTCTGAGTTTGGAAATTCAGCTGTGGCTAATTTATGGGCGTTCTCTTAAAGTTTCGTTACATTTTTATGCCATAAATCTTTTCAACACCACATACACACGCACACACACATACAGATAAATACACACCATACACTCTCACTCTGATAATAGACTCCACTTGAGCTCAGTTCAGTTCCTTTCAACACTTGGTCTGCCGCCTTTATTTACTTCATATTAATATTAAGTTCATTGTGTCAAGTTGGAAGCACCGATTTCTTATTACATATTTTTCTTTTTAATTCTTGTCTTGGAGTGGAGTGGAGTGGAGTGGAGTTGCGGGTCGGGTGGGGATAAAAGAAGGAAAGGAATGACACTTTGCCGGCTTGTCTGCTCTTCGCCTGGCTTCGCAGCGGCTTATCTTTTGGCTGCCTGGCATTTACATTCAACGCTTGACAGCTTCTTTGCAGCTCGACGGCGTGGGCGGGTGTGTGGGCGTGGCACTTGACGTATTGTGTTGCGTTAATTTTTTTCGTCTTCAACCTTTTTTTTTATTTTTGTAGGTTACTTAAAGCTGCTTAAAGTTACAGTAAAGTGAATAATTAAGATAATTATTACGAAAAGAATATTAAGTCCTTTCTGCTCTTCGAATTCAATTATTTTTTTAAATTGTATTTCATTTACATTTTAGTTATAAATATTTACATTTAAATATAATTTTTAACTTTGCATTTAACTGTCATTCAAGAATTATATTTTTATTTAAATATTGAGTATATATTATTATGACAACTGGCAGAACACCTGACACTCATAAGAACATAAAAACTTACTTCAAGGTAAAAATTAACACTTGTCTTAATGAAACTCACGTTCCTGCAACCGCAAGTTAAATGTCTCATGTAATTTCAAGCGACACATCTCAAATTAGCCGAGTCACGCAGAGTAATTCAAGTCACCAAAATTCTTTGGTCATTAAAAATTGTGAAATAATTTGAGAGCACGCTTCAATGAAATAATCCAAAGTGTGCCTGCAATTACTTTGATGATGATAATGATGATGCTGATGCTGATGCTGATGACGTGCATTATACGAGTATACTATGTACATCCCCCAGAATTAGACTGAAATCCATGCAAATGCCCGTTTTCCTTCAATGGGACAATAGAATGCGAAAGTCAGCAGATCAACCACCGAACGTCGACTCAAGTGTCGAAGCTTAACGTCTCACAATGGGGCGTCGACAATGTCGTGTGTGTTCCCACAGTCTTTAATCAGGGCGTATTATCAGTCAGTTATGATATATAGCTATTTCTTGCCTGTACATCTGTCGCAAAATTCATCTAACTGAATTAGTGAGTTTTGAAAAAAATTGACATATACAAAGCAAATTTCTTATCAAGAATACACAGTCTGCAAATAGATTGTAAAAATACTTAACATCCCTGTAAAGAAAATGAACAGATTGGCTAACACATTGGAAGAGCTAAGTATATGAATTTTTTAAAGTGATAGCATCTCTAGTTCAATCTTTTAATTATCGCTAATATTAAAGTAAAAACATATCTTTACTACATTCTATCTGCAATATTATATACGCTATAAAAGGTTTTATTTAACCTGCCCCCAGAAGAAAGTGAATTTTAACTGGAGTTTTAGAGTTGCCACAAAATTTATTCAAATATCTGCAGTGGCATTTCATTATACGACATTATACAAGATTAAATTTGAGCTAATAAAATGAAACAAAGGAATTTTGAATTGAGTTGGCGATGGTTTTTCTCAGTTACCCTTCGTGTTGGTCCTTATGCGATGTCTGGCCCACAATCCACAAATTATGCCACCGCTTTATACCAATTGTTGGTCCTTATGACCATTTTGGTCGATGGGAAAGCTTGCCAAAATGTTTTGGGCCATGGCCACTGCCATTGCCATTGTCATTGCATGCGGGTAAAATACTTGTGTCTTTTGTTTTTAGTGTTGTTTACTGTTGTTATTGTTAAAGCGAACAAAAATTGAGTTAATTATCTTGTCGCATAATTACAAAAGTTAAAATGACTGAACCGAGCCACGTTGGTCACTTTTTTCCGGCCTCCATCGTCCGACGTCCGATGTCCAGAGTCCAGAGTCGGGAGTAAAAGTCGAGGCAATTTCACGCTCTGTCACAAATGCGAACGCAGCGAACGCATTTCAATTTTCTTAATTTCAGTTAATAACTCAACAAATACGCTGGAAGGCAAAGAACTTATAAATGCAAATATTGATAGATACTTTGAGCGTGCCAAGGCAGCAGACAAGCTAATGCTGTTTCTAGATGATAATAATGTTAATGATAATGATGTTGGCGAGAAAGGGAACGGGAGCGAGAACGACAATGAAGATGATGGGGAAACTGCACGCAGAGTTCTGCGTCGAAACATGAAAAGCACTTGCTCGTCCAAATGGTTGAGGAGGAGAAGGTCGAAGTGCTTGGGGAGGTCGGGTAGGTCGGAGAAGTCATATACTTCCTCGCACTCGAGCTTTATGCCAAAGACAAACATTCAGATGGGCCACAAGGGGCCACTGTGGGCGTTCAGTATCGTGTTCGAGTGTGGGCGTGGGCGTGGTCGTGGCAGTTGCCCGGAGCATAATGACAATTACAGTTACCGCGTGCGGCGGCTGGCAAAGAACTTTTTACTGCTTCGCCTTGGCATCAACTTGGCAAATAAATCCGTTCAAAACGCTTGAGCGCCATATCAAAAGACCCGTTCGCTCAATGAGACACAAACAAACAGCAGCAGCAGCAGCAACAACAACAACAGCAGCAACAACAGCAGCAGCAGCAGCAGCACAAATATGAAGCTGCTTTAGTGGTGATACCCTCAAGGGTCGGCTGCTAGAGCGAGAAATTGAAAGGGGTGAAATAGCTAAACATGACCTCGAGCAGTGCACGCAGCGAATTCAACTCCGTGCACATCCTTGCCCATGCCAATCTGAAGCTCCAGAGTCCTGGCGTCTCCTGGCATCATCGACCACGAAAATAAAAGCGTGGCAATACAAATAGAAATAAGGCAAATATACATAAGAAAACAAATGAGAATGTTCTTGCTAAACATGGGGTGTTCTCTGCTATGAAATTCTCTAATAGAACTGCTCCGATTGTCATAGTTTATAATAAAATAAATATATAGTATAATAAATAAATTAATATTTGTAAACGAAACCAAAAATATAAAAGAAATTACGTTCGATATACCCGAAATATCTAGTGGCCTAAATACAGGGTATAGAAAGCAACATCAACAAATCTAAAAGCAACCACTGACACATGCGTTCAGCATTGGCATCGCAACGGAAATGTTAAAAGCGCCATGTTGGAAAAACTCGACATTGCGTTCAACTAAATTGAACGTTGTTTGCGCAATGAAATGCATGATCTGTGTATGCATTCCCATCTCAATAATTTCACATTTATACCCTGTATAAAATATATAGAAAGGGTATACTAAGTGAAGTTAGAAAAATGCTTTATGAAGTCCGTTTAAAATAGTCTTTCCTCAATCGGAAAAGAAATAATATTCTTTTTGCTGTATGTAAACAGAAGTTATACAATATAAAGGGTTAATTTCAGGTTTTATTATGAGGCTTACTCCAGTTGCAGTTACAATGTATTCATCGTGTAGTCGACCCCTAGAGCTCACTATCTTCTTTTATTTGCTTGATTTTTTATATTCAAACAAAACCGCAAGTTGGCCAAACGCACAAACAAAGCGAAACAATTAGAATAAAATGCGCACTTGGGAATTGAGCGATGACCAAGGGAAGATTTAAATAAGCCACAGAATGGATGTGTACATAAAAGCAACAAAAAACCAAAATAAATGAAAGACATTAAGTAAGTCATAATCTCGATTCACTAGCTACTTAGAAATATAAATGAAATATAGAAAACTCGTTTTTTTATATAATTATTATAATGCTTTTTTAATGGCCTTTGTATAATTTTTAAGCTATTAAGATAATAAAAAGCTATGAAAAGAGTTTTTCTTAAATTGAAATAAATAATTATCGAATACTAGCTAGTATTAACAATGTGAAATGTCATAAAAACCAGACATAAAATCAGCATAAGCTCGAAATGAATGCTATTTATGACAGAGACTAGAAAACATTTCATAACCTAAATCGGAAAAGAAAAATGGAAAATCATGAAAATGATGACAATTGCATTCGCTTTCTGTTGTTGCTCTTGCTTTTATTGATGTTGGGAATGTGGATGTGTTGAATCTGCGGCTGCACACATAAATCGAATGGCATTTTTGATTTCGATACCCGCGGATAATGAAATTAATCGGCTGTAATGGTTTATTGTGTGCGACGATTGTGGAATTTGTTTGCTGTCCCAGCCAAATGGCGTAGAACCCCAAAAAATAAAACACAAAAACACAAAAAAATCAAAATTGACCGCCAAGGAAGATCCCAACTTCTGGCCATGTAAAATATTGAGTTGTCAGTGAACGTCGCGTTGCCATAAATAAACCAAAGCTAATGGTGCGCGGGTCGACCAATTTTTGTTATTTAGTGCGGCTAAAAAATGAAACAGGAAACGCTTTCCGCCATATATCAATGGATTACTTTAAAATGGCAGCAAAATGGCCGCTGCTTGCAGTGACTGTCAACTGTCGCGCTCTTATAAGCTAATAACTGAAATAATCATCATAAATCCATAAAAGAAAATCTCATTAATCCGCCCACGCAGATACAATGGGTGACAAGTTCTGATGTGCATAAGACAAAAGGGGAATAAGAATAGAAAAGCAAAAAGAATGAAAGGGAAAGGAAAGGAAAGGAAAATGAGACACACGTCCCGGTCGTCTGTATGCATAAGACTTATAAGCTCATTCCTTGCCACACACATACACACTTCACATTCAAATTACTACACATTATAAGTATAATATCCTTCAGGTTCTTAGCACACACACACACACACACACACACACACACCAAAGACGCTCCATGCTTGACACGTTCGCTGGGTTAGCGTGGCATGTACCTTGTATGTTGCCACATTGCAGAGCTCGGGGCCAACACGTTGTTCGGCAAGGGGGAGTTGCGGGAAAGGCATCGACAGTTGACTGCCTGGACGCTAACTTGGCAGTTGATTAAGAAGACATCATTTTCAAGTTTAAATACTATTTCTAGGTATGTCAAAAGTTACAGTGAATGCCAAAAATATGGCAATAATGTCAATAAAAATTCCGTTTATTAAACTTGCATCAATACTAATTTTGGGAAACTACAACATTAATAAGGAACATTTTTCATATACGATTACAACATATTTTACCAGTTCTTTCTAAATTTAACAAAAACAAAAATCTGCAAGGCATCTATGACTTAAAAATATATGTATATATATTTCATAATTTTTGTTGCTTCTGCTGTTTTGTTCTTTTGTTTTGTTTTGTTCGTCAAACTTGCAAACTGGAAGCCTCAACAAGAACGTAGCCACGTAGCATAACTTGCGCACACAACTGTACTTTCACACACAATTTCAAGTTATAATCAGGGCTCATTACTATACAAGACACGTTTTCAGATTTCGCGTGATTATGCGCCGCGTCTCAGTCCGGGCATCATCAGAGGCAGATCTGAGAGCTAGATCTGAGAGCTTGAATTTCTAGCGTAGTAGTGGAGAAATGGCGGCTGCCACAAAGTCAAAAAATTAAACTTGAAAATAACTTAAAAGATACATTCTGTGTATCTTGCAGATTTAGATGAGACAGTCGGGTTCTGAGTACCATAAAGTCAGCTTCCTTTTAACTACTTTTCCTGGCCCATGCGAACTGCTTATTGTTGTCATTTACAAGGCCCAGTTTGAATGCCTTTTTAAGGGAGTAATGGGATGAAGGGAGGGAGGTGAAAAGTTTACGCCTTGGCGAAAAATATGCAAATTATAATGAAAAACTTGACACTTTACATGCAAAGGAACAATGTTGAGTGGCGAGTCGAGTAGGGAGCAGGGAGAAGGTAGAGGAGGGGCGAAGCGGTGCGGGGCGTGGCTTTCGGGCCATGGCTGATGCAAATCTGTGGCAGTCGATTTAGCCAGCCAAATGAAGCGTTCGCACTGCCTGCGCATTTTAATTAAGCAACCAGCCAAAATGCTCATTCTCAACGTAGTTTCCATTGTTGTTACTGCTGCTGCTCCTGTTCATGTTGTTGTAGTTGTTATCGTTATCGTTATCGCTCTCACTGTCGCTGTCGCTGTCTCAGTCGCTGCTGACTGCGAAGTCACACGAAAGCAAGCGCGAAAACTGGTACAAAACTAAACTTACCGAAACGACAATTGCAATGGAAAGTTCACAATGTTAAGCCAAAAACGCCACAACATTTGCATAAAGCATCTGGCAGTGCAACTCTTAATGCAACCGAGTTTAAGTTCGAGTTCGACTTCGACTTCGACTTTTGTGTTTGTCGCTAACAGTGAACGTTAACGAATATTTCAACAAATTTTAAGCATAATCAAAAAGTTCTTCAACTTTTGTTCTGCACAATGTTAAAATCCTTTACAGCAACAGAACGTGTTAAGGTAGAGTACGTGATTCAGCTAGAAAAGTAAATAAATGTACTTAAATACGTAACCTAATTAATTACATTTTAATGCAGGACGAAATAACATGCTGAATCATGATCACAATTTCATTCCGCTTGAAAATCGGTATAGTTTTAATGAAGTTATCAGAGTTCGAAGTTGCTCAATCCTTGATTTTTGATTTTTGATTTCTTACAAAAAACTGAAACCTCGTAGAATCAAGTTTAAAGTGTGGTTTTATACTAATTACGATATAAGCAGTTGGTTAAAATTAGAAATATTAGATTTGAATTATTTAATTGGGTTTTAATGCAGATCGAAATAACATGCTAAATAATGATCAGAATGGCACTCCTTTGAAGATCAGTCCAGTTTTAGTGAAGTTATGAGAGCTTGAACATGGTCAGTTATTGGACCAAGCAGCTTAGCAAGTCAAATTTGTTGTCCAATTTGGATTTATTTTGTTCAATAAAATAAAACTCATTAGAATCACGTTTAAAGTGTTGTTTTATAATTCTACAGTGGATATTTTTAAATTTTTAAACATACTAAGAGCTAAAAAGTAACAGCTAAATAATAATAATAAGTAACTTAAAATTTCTACAATTTTGTCTAGTTTTTATAGCTCTTTAGGTAAAATAATGTTATCCCGTAGTTTTCAACTTGAACCGAACGGAGCCCACAAACTGATTGCAGTAAACTTTTGTACAGTACTCGTACACTTGTTCACACACAACAAAGTTATACAAATGATGGCGGAAAATTACCTTAACGAAAGGGCTTCCGCAAGTGTGCGAGTGTAGCCTTTTTGACACAACTGTACCGGGTCAGCTTATTGCGGGCCATGGTCGGGAGCGGGGGCGGAGCGGGAGCGGGGGCGGGGGCATTTCCAGTGTGACCCAAAACAAAAGCAATTAGATGACATTGGCGACGTTACCATTTACCATTTGTTTGGCTCTGATTCAGATTGTGCGGGCGTCGCCTGTCGCACGCAGTAAGAACCACTAAAAAGTTTACCAACGCGATTTTCTTGCTGAAACTATAAATTTACAAGCCACAGTGGTGCTACAGTGTTGCCACAATGGTGTCGCCACCGCCAGGCAACGGTTATGGCCACAGTCGTGAGTGTTTCGTGACACCGACGCCCGAAAATATGTGTGAGTGTATTAAAAGGTATTCAAGTGAACCTGTGCCGTGTTTCGTTTCGTGTCTCGGCCTGACAATTTTCCGGTCTCTCAACGATTATTTGTTGCTTTCTTGTTGTTGTTGTTGTTGTTGTTGTTGCTGGGGATTTTTATAGCCATTTTCGTAGTTGTTAATATTGTTGTTGTTGCTGCTGTTAGTTTTTAAAACTTTGACTATGTCTTTGTTTGGGGGCGGGAAAGAGGAAAGGAGGGATTGATGGGATGATTGTCGAGGTTTAACGTTTCGGCTGTTGAACATTTATCTCAGCACCCTCAAAGTTTTACACCGACTACTCTCGTACTTATATAATACCTAAGCCAACAACAAAGCGCACGGATTTCAAGTGGGAATAAGTTTAATGATCGAAATAATTCAACATGTGCCAGAGTTTGGGCTTAAGCTTGTTTATGCCTCTTTATGACCTTACGTGTGTCGACTTTAAGCACATAAGTATGCCCTTTTGATAGACTTACATTTCAAAATAAAACCAAATTTTAATAGATTTGTTGTTCAACTTTTTCTCCTTTGTATCCAAATTATACAGTTAACCTATTTCTGATAAAAAACTATAATGTCGCGCTTTCCAAGCTGTCTTTTGGGAAAGCTAAAGATACAGCCCAGAGGCCAAGGATCATCTGAAGGTTATCGCCAGTATTCAGAGGACAAAAGCAAGTGCAAGAAACCATGTCCCATAGGATCCAGCCCGCTGAGCAGCCGCGATCCTCCGAACTGTTATGAACCCGAACGTCTCGAAACGACAGCATTTAAGATTCCGCCCTTTATAAAGCCCAAGATATTCAGACCAATCAAGAGGAACGAGATACTGGGTCCCAATGCCGGCAAATGTGAATGCTACAAGAATCCCGAGTATTTCAGCTATCATCGCTATTCGATCTATGATCTAAAGACGGCCACAAATGCGGTGAAGGCGTGTATTAAATGCTGTGAATAAAGCGCGACATTATTGACACACTTACTTACGACCTAAGTCCATGGTATTATGACACTAATCGTATTAGTTGGTCGTTAGTTAGGCGTTCTCTGGTGATGTTCCTGGCTCCGCTGCTGCTTCTACTGCTATCAGCGCCAAATGCGATTTCCGCACAATGAGCCTTCCTATCCTCCTATCCTCCCCAGTCACCTCGCTTCGAGTCGGCTTGTTTCCGGTTTACGTGCACCATTTTTCGTACAGGTGACATAATGACCCGACTCTGGACGTGCAGTGCTGACACGTAATTAGAGGGACGCAAGGGACGCGAGTCGACAAAACAGCGATTCTCGTCCTGCCAACTTTGTAATTTAGCAAATCGGTTTAGCTGGCGTCGAAGAATGACAGTGCCTTCAAAAATCACAGGCCAGGCAGATACTTTCAAATGACTTTATTAAATTTACAAACATTTGTCTCTTACATACACATCCAAGTGACAGTTACTTTTGGTCAGATATTAGTCTCGACAAAGGTTTTAGTCGAGACTCAAAATTGAAAGCCATTGACTGTTAATGTTAAGGTCAGGAGCCAAGGGTTCCATTTGTGACACCAGTAGCCAAATGTATTGCCTCACATGCTCAAGTTGGTTCATTTATCAATTTTAATCGCATGCAAATTTTATGCAGGCTTCCCATTAGCTAAATACCCTAAGAGAAACTATGTTTCTCATTCGCCAACTGGCATTTAGTTTTTGTTAACAACTTTCGCATTGGCTTTTGGACTTGCCCTAATCAACAACCCCTTTTACCCTCCCCCCTCATCGCATCATACCAATTCCATTTTCTCGAAGCCTTGTCGCGATATTTGCATTTTGGTGACATAATTTCTGTTACGAGTATATTGTCAATTGACAGGATCCCAAGTAAACAAGAAACATGGCCAAAATACATTTGCATAATTAATGAGTTGAGTGCAGGAATTCTGTTAGTTTTATGAATCCCGAAAGAGGCAACTTAAGAAGATAAGTCCAGTTACTGATTATTCTGATTATTCATAACCGAAAATCCACTCGGAGATATTGTGTACGAGGTCTCAAATATCCTAGAGCAAAAATATATAAAAGCTCGCAGTATACCTTTTAAAACATACAATATTAATCATTGCAAAAATGAAATATAAAATATTGCAGAAAGTATTCCATCATCGTTCAGAGTTACAGCTGAATTGAATTCTAAAGACATGTCAGAGTTAATGGCTCCTGGTTGTTAGACCCTTCATGGTTCAATTGCCTTGGTTTTGCCAAAGTGCTGCTGGCTTTGTGTTTACTCCAAATACCTGACTAACGCTAATTTCCGTAGGTGTTTCTTTCATTTTTTTTATTTTTATATTATAATATTGCCTAGACCTAATGACATTTATGTCAATAAAAATGATCAATCATTGGAATAGCATAGGGTTTCTGCTGGTAAGGGAATAAATCTAAGGTTGCTGTAACTTGAGTGTAAAAAGGTTCTCAATATTCGTAGCATGAGATGCAAGCACAGAACGTGGCCCAAAGCGACTCCAATCTAACCCATTGGCAACATTGTAAAGCCAGTATTGAGACACGTATTTGACCGTTAGCTACTGCAAAAGTTCTACACATTCAGAACAACAATAAAATGTACAAATAAGTTTTAATTGTTTTGAACAATTAAAAATGAAATTCAAAAATATTTACGTGAAATGCTATGGTAAAAATGGTACTTGTATTCAATTTGTGCAACTGTTCGAGTACGTGAGTTTCCCCTCTCTCTCTCTCATTTCCTCTATCTCTCTCTCTCTCTCTTTGTATATGTGAGTGTGCATGTATTTCGGCTGTCCAAATGCCGCTGCTGCTAAACAAATTAAATTAGACAACTTTTATTCATTCGTTTGACATTTTTATTTGTTTTCAAACTCATTTCGTGCAAGGCGAGCGGACAACTCCAACAACCGGACAATTAACAACAAATACAATTTGCAGACTTTTGTTTAAAAATTTTTAGCAACTGCTGTTATTTAATTGTTTGTCAGCCATCTCTTATCTACGAGTACTCTTCTCCCCCTCACTCTCGCTCACTCTTTGTACATTTAATTAAATGTCATTTGCATTAAGGGGAAATGTGTAGAGTCCGCGACTCAGCATCATGACACCAATAAATAATATATAATCAACTTTTTAAAACTCATGTTCAATTTATGTCACTTTCTTTTATTTTCACAATGTCAAAGTGATAAGAGACCTTATCGCGTACTGATTGTCATCGATAGAATCGAAATACAGAAACTGATAAATTTCCATCGCGATGTTGCTTTTCAATAAAGATAAATCGATTCTATGATTTGCCGTGACTCAATCTGAGATATCATGTGTATCACAGAATGAAAATAAATGGAAATATATGTGAGACACAAACTCGAAATATATAAATATTCAATTGAAATAATTCAAAAGGTTATTAGACTTTTAAATTAAAATCAATTGTAAATTAATAGTCCAACCTATTGTAAATTTATTTATAGAAATATGTGTACCAGAAAAAATAGAACAACTCTCTTATTAATGAAACCATAGAAGTTTTATGTCTGCAAGCAGAGCCTGAAAATGATAAACCCAATTCACCTCAAAGGTAAATGATAAGATGGTCGATCGTCAGACGATTGCATCGAATTCATCAATATCAGTTCGACTGCGACGGTGGCGACAGCAGCGCATGTTAAAAAAACATTATTAATATCTAGAATTGTTACTTATCTGTGGAAATTATCGAGAGAATATCTTATCGAGAATGCCCCTGAAGCTGTTTAAATTGTGGCTACCGTTGCTGCTGTTGAACAGCCTGGATGTGTCTGCCGAGTGTTGGTGAAGTGCGACAAGTGAATACTAATGAATATGACTCATTTATACTCATTTAACAGCGCCGCAATGCTTTCATTTCACCTGGCTAGGACCCTATGAGAACAAAACGAATCTACCAAAGGAGAGCTGCGAGGCCAGAGTCGGTGACTTCAATGAAATACCTTGTGAGATGCCCCTGGTGGCCACTTGTAAGTAATTCCATTATAAGTATTTATACATACATATAGCATCTCTTGTACTATAGCCAACGACACTGTGCCGGATGTGAAGGCTCTCTGGCAAAACGCTACAGTGAATCGTGAGCATTATTTGTGCCAAATGTCACCAGGATACTCCTGTGTGAAATACTCCTACATATTCAAGGGCGGCAGTAAGTTCCTTCTATATAGAAAAATTGCAATCTGATGAATATGCCCTTTTCAGTACAAAATATAACGTATATGTGCGCCAAGGTGAACAGCACAAATGGATGCTATCGACAAACACATTCATCGGGCATGCAGGTCGAGGCATGTGTCTGCACCTCCAAAGTGGGTCTGATACCCTGTAATGGCGCACCAGCTACGAAGACTATGCATGTTTTGGGCTTGGCCTTAGCATTGTTCAGTATTTTTATTATTGTCAAATAAACATGAAAGTAATGTACTCGATATCTGGCACTTCAACACGGTTTGCACTGCACTGGCAATTTGTTTAGCCAGCGTCAACAATGGGGCATGAGAGGGGAATGTTGTTACATTGTATATTACTAATATACAATATACAGTTATATACTTCCCTTTGGGGAAGTTTTCCCTCTTCGCTGTGTAATGTGACATTTCCGCGCATTTGATTTTGACAAGTTTGTAAGAATTTATGGGCGTTTTTATAGGCTATATTTTATTTTTTATGGGCTTTCATTGGTTTCGCGTTGACTAAATAAAGTGCTATTATTTATTTACTCAGCCATTAATCAAATGCAACGATCACGATGACTGTCAGCAAGGCATCTATTTACATGAATTGTCTAAATTATTTTAGTCCTATCTAAAACTGAAGTATATGAAATGCTCTCCAGCTTTCGATTTGATCAGCTAAAAGTATACTGTATTATATAAATGACTTCAGCTTAGAATCTTCTCAGATATTAAGCAATAAAATTGTGCATTGCTTTTAGTCAATTTTAAATTCGTTGTCTGGCAATCGTAGGACGTGTTTCCAATGCCAGACAAACGAAAAATCTCAACTCAATAATAACAATAAATAAACAGTAAATCAAACAAACCGTAAAATATTGTCACAGACAGCGGCAGCATAATAATAGGCTGCCAAACAGACAGAGGGTGGGAGAGAGGTTGGTACGGGGAAAGGAAGGAGATAGAGATAGCTGGCGAGGCGACCATGGCCAAATAGCAAACAATGCACTCGATAAACTGAAAGCAATGGCGCCCACTCTGCGTATGAGCAACGAATGCAATGAACAATTAAAAAGTTGGACCAGAGGAAAGGGGTGATTGGGTTGGGGGGCTGGATTGTGGAATATTGGTAATGTCCAATGTCCATTAGCCGGCCCAATGCATTCAAATAAACTAATTTTAATTCCTCGCTCTGCGGCCGGGTCACGCAATGCAGCTCAATTGTGAGTCAAATTGGTACTCGTATTGTGAGTTCGGCGGGGGGAATTGGCAGACGGGGGGAAGCTGTAGACGGGCCCAGTTACTGGCCGGTCAGACGTGGCATCGAATATACATGCGCATATATTTATTTTATTTAAAAACAATTTTTAATATTTATATTTGCTTTTTAATGTAAACCAATTCGTTAAGCCTTATCATTACTTCTGTTATTCGAGCGAAAATGAAAACTTCAGAATTGCAGTTTATATTGTTCGTTCTGTTTATGAATTTATTAAGAAATGCTATATAGTTAAAATTGCTTTATTACCTTTTCAAATTAAGAAAACAATATATTGCGATTTATTTCTTAAAATAAATTATTCTATACATTTTATATACAGAAAGCATACACATATGAAAAGCAGACTCTAAAAGCTCAAGGAATAAAAGAAAAAATGCAGATAGCCAGTTTGATTGATTGCATTCACTGAACCAAGTGGTGTCTAAGCACTAAGGTCAATTGACCCGAAACATAAATACAATATCGAAGTAGATGAAGTATCTAAATATGTGAGCATATAACTGAATTTATGATAGACAAGAGAAAGCCATTTAAGTTGAATTTTGCATAAACTATTACCCAGTATTTTTAAAGAATTTACTACTCTTAAATTATGTACGTAAGCTTCTGCATAACGTTTGCTCTCATACGCAGTATTATTTATATCCAGCCAATAACTATCTCATATAGCAGTAGTAGTTGTTATGGATAAAAGTACAAATTGCAAATACAATTCGATATGCATAAACAGAACGCCTGAATGCAGTGCTTATCTTAACCCCCATACACACCAAAGCGACGCTTTCAGAGTGTGAAAATAAACATAGTTGGCTGTTGTTATTGGTATTGTTGTTGTTCTTGTTGAGGTCATGACTATGGTGCCTAATATTATGGCATGTTTATGCACTGCCTATAACCAAATTGTTGTTATTGTCGCTGTGGCTATTTGTTTAGCATTTTCCTAGACTGTTTTATGTACAGTTAGATAGATAGTTCGAACCGTCATGCGGCCCACACGTCGTATGCGTAATGATATTGATATGAATATAATTTATATGTCTGCGACTAACTCGCTTGTTTAACAAGCATAACAATAGCCAATGCCGTTGGCAAATAAATGTGATTAGCCACATTTAGATGACGATTTAGCCAAGATTAAAGTGCATACAAAATTGTATAGTAAATGTAAATTTCAACTTTTTGAAGATAGAATATGTTTGCTACTTGGTGAACCTATCATACATATTTATGAATTTGTAATTTTATTTGATAAATAAAATGACCTGAAGATCAACCATTTGGTCAACCTATTGGTTATTTAATGAGTACGTATGAGCGTTTGTGTTTACATTGAACATTCAATAAGTGCAGTCATTCATATTCACCACATGCTCAATTATTTATTCGCTGTATTTGCTCCACTTTTCAAAATGAACTAAATTTCCAACGCTGCTTTTTGTATTTATTTTGACAAAACCAATGGCAAGCACAACGAGGAAAGCCACAAAAACCGCAACGAATTTAGCACGACGCTTGACCGGATCGGACCGGACCGGGCCGGGCCGAACGGATTGGACCGTGGCAGAGGGCCGTGGTCCGTGGAAGCTAGATGCAGACTTGACTGCAGTCGAATGCAGTGCTGAACAATCCAAAACAAAATGGCGCTTGCTAACCATTCAAGTGTGACAGGCAAAACAAAAGCAGACTACGGACAACAAAAAATGAATACACCAAAAATTAAGCATACGCCGCGTGGGCGACTGGCGGATAAAAAGAATTTGGTATTCAATCGCAATACTATTGCGCATATACAGACATGCAAAGATGTATGTGTGAGTGTGTGTGTATGTATTAGCAACAATACCAAGCAAAATGCAAATGAAACCCACCGCAGCGCGTCTCTGCCATTAATTGGCAATTTATAGCAGAAGCAAACCACATCAGGCACGCCCTCAGCACCATCAGCACCACCATCGACACCGTCAGCACCACCAAAACCATCGGCACCATCGGCACCATCGACACCACCACCCATCGCATCGCAATTCACATCGCCCATTTTCACGTGCGCGCTCAAGTGTAAATTATCATTTCCAGCAACGGGCTTTTTCATACAGCCGCAAAACAAGGCAAGAGGCAACGCTATAAAAATGTACATAGAAAGCGACATTCAAAAGCCAAAAAGGAGAGAGAAAAAATTATAGTCGCCAAACTTTAGCCGGGAGCAACCCGTCCATGACGACCGCAAAAGGCGATACCCCGGAATTGTCCCGCCGCCGAGAATCACGAGAGGGAAATAAAAAAATAGAATACACTTTTGTATTTATTTCTTTAAATCTGACGAACATACACTCTACGCGATTCATTAGTGTCCAACAAACGCAAGACTTTCTAGGAAAATACTTATGATACAAGTGAATCTGAAATAAATAAACTTTGTCACAAATCGAATGATTAGGCAATGAAACTCCTGATAAAGAGTATAGCAAACCCAAGCGGCAATTTATCGCATTTTGCTGTGGTCGGCATTAGTTACGCTGAATTTTATCACAATTGCAATTCTTTCTAGACCCGCCAAAAGGATTTTTGGGTTACAGCCAAGCCGAAAAGGTAGATGAGAAGTTGATGGTGACGTCGGACACGGAGACGTGGATGGGCATGGAGATGGAGATGGAGAAGAAGATGGAGATGGACTTGCAAATGAAAATGGTCGCTGCCTTGGCAACTGACCGAACGCGCAGCCCACAAATAGCCACATTTTTCGGCTTTAAATATATAATCATAATTCTGTCTGATTTGTGCTTTGTGGTCTCTGCAAATGATTAACACTGCACACCCTTTGGCTGCGTAGAAGAGGGCGTGGCAGCCCAGTCCATTGCCAGAGCCCTTGGATTCTTGGCTTTTGGCATTCCACTGAATTAGTTAAAGAGCCCAACACCAAAAATTTCATATTCTTGAAGCCTGATTGCTCATTAGCAAATTCATTTGGCTGCACTCCAGTGCGAGCCCTTAGTTCGACTCCCCAACCCTTATGCAAGTACGTTCCTAACTGATAACCAAAGCGCATTTGCCTCTCCGCTTCGAGTGCGCTCTGGAAGTGCAGAAAGTGCTAAAATATCCAAAAGACGCACTAATAAATACTCTATAATGTTTGCAGTTGAGATATGTTTACAAACATTAAGCTCTTAAATGTAAAATCAATTGCTTAATTAATCTGTTAATCTTATTACTTAACTTAGCTGGTAAAAATAATACCAAATACTTTCAGTTTTATTCAGGAATATCCTAAAAATACCGTGGCATTTCTATAATTCCCAAAATTTTTTTCCACACTCAAACTATAAGGTTTTTTCGAAGGACATTGAAGTTAGGCAGTGAATTCGTTTTAGTGAATTGGAAAATTGCAAAAATGCTTCAAAATTATCATTTTGTGGCCTAATGACTTGTGCACAATGTCGCGGTGTTGAGAGATACTTAGGAGAGAGACAGAGCAGCTTACCAACTGCTTAATGCTGGAGTGTGTGCTCCTCTAAGCGTCTCCCCGTTGCCAACTTGGCGGAGTTGAGCACAAAATGTTTGCTTAATTGTCAAAATTTATGTTGGCGCTGTGGGGAAAACTATGTAAAGACCAGATCCACAGAGCTGACTATGACTGTGGGCATAGTTGATGATGAGGTATGAGTGAGAGGTTGAGGGCGATGATGATGAGGATAAGGGGATGAGCATTAACCCAGTTAACCTATTAAAGCCGTGTCATAAATTCAAAGCCCACAGCACAACAACAGATTCGGCAGCAGCAGCAGCAGCAACAGCAACAGAAACAACAACAACAACAACAACAGCCCTATGACTTGCTTTGTGGCTTTTAGTGGCCAGGCTTGGCACCGTTTTTCGACTCATTAAAGCCAACTTTACGCAATTAGCCTAATAAGCCGCCCATAAGAAGGCTACAAAAAAAGCAACAACAAGACGGAAACATTCACAGAGGCCACCTCACAATTTTACATCACTTTTGGGCGCATTTTGTATGTTTGCTCAATTAAATTAATTAAATAACAGCTGAAATATGCAACGAGGTTGATGAAGAGATGACCCAACTGATGGCTACACTAAGTATTTACAAAGGATCCTGGGTACAAAAAGGCAAAAATGTCACAAAGGACTTTTGGGTCACTATAATAAAAGATACCCCCACAATCAATTTTGAGAACAATTTATAGAAACTAAGAATCAGGAGGGTTTGTCACATAGGATAACATATGATAGATTATCTTAAATAAGATCCTAACGATTTATATCAAGCTGAAATTTAATGGAATATAAGTATAGACAGTTTATTAAAGGAAGGTATACAAGCAAAAAGGGAGTGTCCAATTCATATCAAAAGAATACTACAAATTTCACTTATTACATTTTATTTATTTCTATTCTAATGCTCTGTATGTCTGCATATATAATTATATATATATATATTTACATATATATTACTGATAGCGATTGCTGCACGTGTGAACAGTTAAAAATTTGAATTTTGATTACTGGTGGTTCTTCCCCCACCTTCTGGAACAATTCAAATAACAATTAAATTTGGATGTCGCCAGAAAAGCGATGAAAATAAAACATGAAGTCGATTGTAAAACGGAATCGACAAAAAGTCATCAAGTTAAAAACACTGTGGGAACATCTATTTGTTGTCGGGACAGGCCATCTGGTATAGGAACTGGATGATTGTGCGTGTCGGACGTCCAGTCATGCGATCTTTAAGCAAATATGGCAATGGATTATACTGAGTCATCATGCCCACATTGCGGATATCCAAGTGAGCCCAGTCCACACATGGCACCAGCTCATGGAGCACGGCAGCTGCAATGCAACTGGAGGCGGGGCCACGGCCCCGATTGCTTATGTCGAATGTCAGATTGGGCGTGACCAATTGCTTGAAGTAGTTCCAAAGGGGTAAACGCCAAACGCGATCGCCAGTCAGACCGCCAGCCTTCTCGAACTGTTTGTACACGAAATTCGAATTACTAAAGATGCCCGCCGCACTGCCTCCAAGGCCACAGCAGACGCCGTATCCCAATGTGGCAACGTCCAAGATGAGACGTGGCTTGAAGCTGCTTTGGGCATAGAGCAAGGGATCCGCCATGACAACAGTGCCCGCCTTGCTGACATCCACAATGCCCAGAGTCTTGCCATTGAGCAGGGTTACCACATCGCCCGGTTTGACAGCCATGCCGGATGGCATATTCTCGCAGAGAGGCAGCACCGCACTAACGTTCAGAGGCAGCGATAGAGCAGCCGCTGCCCGAATGGTGGCAACACAAGCGGCTGCTCCGGCCATGCAGCCGCGATACATGTGCATGCAGTCCTTGGGACGGAGGCAGAGGCCGCCGCTATTGTAGGTTAATCCCTTGCCGAGCAGCAGGATGGGCTTGTCCTCGGGCGCAGTTCCACAGTAGTTGACCTCTAGCACCACGGGCGGCTCACAGCTGCCCTTGGCGACCATTAGAAACGAGTTGAGACGATTCTCCTCGATCCAGTCCATCGAACGTATTTCCACACTAACTCCGCATGGACACAGCGCATCCACAGTGGACTGTGCGAATATGGTTGGTGTCATCTGATTGGCCGGGGTATCACATAAGCGTCTGGCCAAGTTCTGTGACTCGGCCTTGAAGAGACCCCGCGTCCAGGCATCCACCTCGGGTGAATCATATAACTCCAGTTTGGGAATATATGTGCGATCCTGCTTACGGCGATTACTATTATACCGCCAAATGGCCAGGGCGCTACCCTCGGCCGCCTGTTCCGGGTACTCCATGGAATCCACAAACACATCGGTTACTCCCTGCATTTGCAGTGCTCGAGCTCCAACACCGGCGGCAATACGGGCATTCTCCATGCCCTCGTCAATCATTTCCAGGTCATTGAAGCCGGCACCTTCCTGGCCAAGTCCCACCACAGCAACGGAACTAAATTCCGCGTCCACATTCATGAAGACAAGTCCCTTGCCGAGATCCCCCTTCATGCCCGTCTCGCGCACCAATTCAGAGATTTTGCCCTGAGCTCGATCATCGAACTTCTCACCGCTGGACGTCAGCTTGGGATCCTTGTCGCCCTCCTTGGAATACACGCCCACCACAACTCCCTTGACCACATTTCCTTCATCGCATTTAGTGGCGAAGTGTCGAGTCTGCCGACTGGCAACCAAAGCACCCACAGGTAATGATCTTCCCAAGAGATTCTTAGTGGAGCCGACATGTCTTAAAGCCAACATGTAACGCACTCCTTTAACAAACTTGAAGTTCTTGTTCAACGATTTCGCAACGCAACTGCTTAACATCATCTTGGTTATTTGTAAAAAAAACTATTTTAGTAATTGATATTTCGAAAATACGTTGAATATTTTTGTGATGTGAATGTGGAATGTGACTTAGCTGTGTTAATTCTATTCCAATGCTTTGGAGGAGTCAGTTTAAAGCGTCGCCTGCTACAGTTTATTCATTTTGATAAGAGGAAATAAATATCTCACTGGAAATCCGAACCAAACATCATGTTTAAATTGAATTTTAAGCATCGATTTAAAAATTTCAAACTGTCGATTTAATGGAAAAATTATACAGTTTCCTTAAAATTCCAGCCAAGGTGCATAAATGGAGAATAGAACAGAATATTGGAATATTAGACATGAGGTGCTTTGGTGAAATAACTAAAAATTAAAATTATTAACTGTTATTAGTCAAGTTCACAACATTATTTAATAATACTTGTTAACTTAATAAAATTAGAACAATTTTAGAATAGCTTTTCAACTTGTTTAATTTTAACAATGTTTAGTTTAGTACATCAAGTTTAAACATTGCGAATTGAATATGATTTTCATATGAAAATCTATTAGCTTATTAGCTTTATTCCTCATCAGAGTCTTGCTGATTGTTGGGTTTCAGGCTGCCAAACACCTTGGCAGGAATAGCTTTCTGCTCGAAACGTAGTCTTTTCATAGGAAGACCGTTATCATCTGTTTTAGAGGCTGCTTCTGCATCTCCACTTGTCGTTTGTTCAGTGTTAGCGTTTTCCTCATCTTCATCCTCTTCATCCTCTTCATCCTCATCGCTGTCGCCGATGTCAATCTCGTCTGGATTAATCACTGCATTATCCTTATTCTTGGCTCCGCCTTGCGTCTCGCCACGCACAAACATAATATTTGACGCAGCCCTCTGAATTGGAACTTGTTTGGCCTCGGCTGCCGCCTGCCGCGCCTTCTCCTCTAGCAGACGCATAGCATCGGATCCTGAACCGGCACCCGCATCTGCAGCGGCACCACTGTTCGTATTGAGAAACTGGGCGGCCATCATATTGACCTGCGTGTTATAAGTGGCCTGCACGGATCGTTTTATGCGCAACATTTCACGCATTGTATCTTCGTTTCCATGACGCACCTCGAACTCTTTCCACGTCTGCCAGAAGTCTGCGGTGATGCGTGGATCGCAGACCTGTCGAAAGCAAGGGAATACAAACTGAGTTCAGTGAATTACTAATCAAATGGCACATTTACTCACCTGTGAACAATGCGCATAGATGGCTCTTGCGCGATCCACTTCGCCGAGCTTGGTCTCCAGCTCTGAAAACTTAACACACATGTGCCGCATATGCTGTTCCGGCAAAGCCTCAATGGCCTTTTCATATATTTCACGAGTTCGCGGCAGACCATAAATCTCGGCTGCCTTTTTAATGAAAATGTTGTACATGTCAAACATCTCATCCTCTTTCACAGCGCTCGTGGCGCGATCGTAGACAGCCATGGCATGGCGGGCGAGTCCGTGGTCCTCCTCAAGCTTTGCATAAAGTAAATAAAAATACTTGGCATGCTCCGGCGGACATTGATCCAAGCATTGCTCAAAGAGATCACGTGCACGCTCCAATTTGGTGCCACCATAGCGTTCCAGAAACTTTGAAAGATACGAATTCCAAATATCATAGACATTGGGCCACTTGAACAATGCAATGCCCTTTTCGTAGGCACGGTATGCCTCCTCATAATAATTATGTTCCTCAAGAAACAGGCCATAATTGATGATTATCTGCGGCGTGCAAATCTTGAGGTCAATTATGCGTTCATAGACGGCCTTACAGGTTTTAAAGGTGCCAAAGGACTCCTCTAAATCAGCATACATGGACCACACTTTCAGGGATTTATAAAGACGCGTTTGCACTGTCTCCGTGTCATCGTGATATGCCACCTTACGCTTGGGCATTGCCGTGGCACGTTGCATTAATTTGAGTGCCGCCTCAAACTGTTGCTGCCGCAGCTCCAACTCAGCCCACTCGCACCACACTGCCGACAAATGTTCCACCTTGACAAACTCCACCTGAGTAGCCCGCTCGAACACCACGCGCGCATCCTCCACCTGCCCGTTGGTCTCATAAAATTTCGCAAACTCTACCCACAATGTATGGAGCTGACCCACCGCAAGCTTTGGCTGGACTGTCTGCACTGCCTCAGTATAGGTGTTAATGATATCCTCGGGCTTATCCTCATACAGCTTAACCCTCTTGTGCCACTCGTGCACGTTGTGAGGATTCTGACGCAGCAAAACACTATTGAGCAGCAATAGTCGACGCTCCATGAGATATTCAAAGCGGGATAAGCGCAGCTCAACATCAATGTCATCCTCCTCGTTCGCCTCCTCATCGTTAGCTACCTGCTCCATGCGTTTATTCAGTGACAGTTCCTCAAATTGGGCATATTCATCGAAAACTTGGGTAAAATCTCGCACGGTTGTCACCGTTTGTATGGCCTCCTCGTAGATATCCCGAGCTCGATCAAACAAACCAGAGCGCACATAATAGTCCGCCAGTGAGTTCCAAAGGTGACCCAATTGATCCGTGTAGCGACGCAAACCTCCACGAATGATCGCATCTACATTAAGTGAATGCACCTTGTGTGGATGCTTTGATATTAGATCGCAGAGTTCGTTCCACAGCTGATGATTTGATTTTCCATGCTTTGAGACAAAGTGCTCGTTATCCACAATGTGAGCCAGTTGTTGTGCTGCCTCATCCAGACGTTCAGCTTCCTGTGACAATTGATAATGTGAGGTATATTTAAAAATTAAATAAAACTTACATGAAAGACGAGAGTGTGAGACCATAAAATGGGTGTAACAATGATAATAATAAAACTGACAAACATACCTGCAAGTATGCCACATATTCTTCGGTATCCTCGGGGAATAGCTTAAGATAGCGCCTGTAGACACGCAGTGCCGTTTCGGGCATCTCATATCGCTGCACAAACTTCAAATACAATGGCCAAATGCGTCCGTGCTGTGTGATTGGCAGAGCTCGCAGTGCACGATCAAAGACGTGGCGTGTACGCGTTATGCGGCATTGTGAGCTCATAAAGACGCCATAGTCCATCCATATACGTGGCATCTTGTGCATGAAAACCAGCGCCCGTTCGAATGTGTTGTTTACCTGTTCGTACATCGGATCCGTGGGTATCCTCCCTCTCACCTGCTTCCTGCGCGTACGCAAATAGTTGTACCAGATCTTATAGCTACCAGGCAATTCCTTTAGTGCACGTTCGTACACCAAATTAACACCATTGTTGGGCGCCTTTGCCTTGTGATCAATGTACCGCAGCCAATGCTTCACGGAATACGCATTGCGTAGAATCTCTTCCTCATACGGAACATCCTCCTCATCCTACAATCACATGAATAAATAAACAATTACTGGCAAAAGTGATAGCTGCATACTTACAAAATTAAGCTCAATATGAAGAGCCTGCGATGTTTTTTCAACCATTTTTCATATAAGTTCCAGCAGTATAATAAAAGCCGCAAAACGTTTTCATGCGCGTCCGGTTATCAGCTGTTTATTCCAGACTGCCACCTATTTAAACCGAATTTTATTACCATACATCGCTGTTGGTATCGATAACTGACTAACAGTGGTTGAAAACGTACCAAGAACAGTGTTGTACATCAGCACGCGGCATCTTTTTTTTGGCGGCCATCACAACGCAAAACTGAAGAACGCGAGACAAAACGCTTAATTTAATGTGTTAACAAATAGTGAGCACATTTCTAAGAAACTATATAATCAAACGACTTGAAAATGTCCACGGGCGCTGCAAGAGTTTACATTCAAGTTGAGAGCGAGGCCGAGCAACAGGAGCATCTGAAGCAACAACGCAAAACGCTAAAGCCATTGCAGGCAAACGCCAACGATAAGGAAAATCTGACTGGGTCTGGTCGCGTCTCCATCGTGGATCAACTCAGTCGCTTGAAAGCTGGCGTGAATCTAACGCCAAAATATGGAAAACGCAAATGCGTAGAATCGGGTACGGGTCCAACAACAATAACCAAACAGGACGCGGACACACAAACTGAGGAAACCTCGACACCCAACGATGCTGATAAGCCAATCACAGCAGAAGATCTGACAAGCGAGTGCGAGCCTGGCGAAAACTACTACAAACTGTTAGCGGAGCAGCGACGTGCTGCACTGGAGAATTCCCTAATCGAGAATCGCCATTTGCACGAGAGAATCGATGGTTTGGAGAAGGAAATTAACATAATGCGCAAGGAACTCGACGAAGCTAATAATCTAGTTGAAGTACTCAAGGAAATATGCGACGAGAATGAAAGCGAAGACCCAGAGGAAGAGGCATAGTAACAAATGCTAATAACCAATAAATACAATTTTTATGTTTTTACGTTTAACATTATATTAGATTATGTATTATGAAAATAGTTATAGTCAAATCATTTCAATTTTCTTAACTTATTCAATTATAAGCAACCTCCAACCCAATGGACTGGTCTCACTGTACTCCAGCAATAAATATTTACTAGTTTAAAGCGGTAGCTATGTTTTAATAAATGGTTGTTTATCTCATTTAAAATTGTTTTACTTCAGCCAGTCTGTGATGATCTCCTCGTTGTGGCAAGTTTCCACATCAAACTGAAAAGATTTAAAAACCTATGATCATGAGTTTGAAAGAAACCTTTGCAATTACAGAGCACTTACACCATCTGCCGATATTACAATGCATTCATCGTATTTGGGATCAGAAACGTCTAAATCATTCTCCGTTGAATTTAAATAGGCAGAATCTGCTTTGGCAGCCGCTATAAGTACCGCCGTCTCAGTGTCCGGTACGATAGCTTCATCATTGTCCGTGGCAGCCACTTTGGCTAGCCTCGTATCCGCATCATCGGGGTGACCGTGTGCGGACTTCATATGCAAACGCAGTGCAAAGGGTCGTGCATATTCCGCACCACAGGTAACACACCAATATTTGTTTGACAGATGCTGACCCTTGATAACGTCAGTGGTAATGCCCTTAGCGTCGCTAGTTCGATGGGTTGCCATGTGTAACTTGACGGCATACATCGAGGCAAAAGGACGATTGCACACGGCGCAATGATACGGCTTTGTATGCGTGTTTTTATGTGCATAAAGCTGTACGGAAGTTCGAAATGATTTTGGGCAACTATCACAAACGTACTGACGCTCCGAACTGTGTATCCGCAAATGATGAGCGTAAACCGTATGAGATTTAAAGCTGTACATTAAAAAATAACTCTGTTATACAAGATTCTGTTAAAATATGTAAGCAATTCATTACCGTTTATTACATGTAGTGCACACATACGGCCGTATGTTGGTGTGCGTGCGCAGATGCAGAGTAAGAGAGTAGGAGACTCGAAATGTCTTGCCGCACACTTCACAGCTGTAAGGCTTCTCACCAGTGTGGATACGTTCATGCTTCACCTTCTCATAAGGCCGTTGAAATACACGCTCACAGTATTGGCAGGCAAATCCTGGTTTATCCTTGCCGCTGGCAGTCTTTTTGCTACTGTCGTTGTTAATGCTATTGTTAATGGTGTTGTTGTTAGCGGCTTGACGGTCGTGAATCTTAAGATGCATCTCGTAATTGGTCACTGTATCGAATTTACGATTACAAATGCCGCAAGAAAACTGATTCTGACGCTGATGCATCTGTTTGTGCACAGTCAACAGATTTTGTTCAAAGCTATAAAGAAATGGATTATCTAGAGAAAAGGAATTGCAAATCAACTAAATTTTACCTTTTGTTACAGATCTCGCAGTAGAATTGATCTAGTTCGCTGTACTGTTGGTGAGCACCAACGGGTAATGCATCCTGTATAGACTTAGGGGAACGCTTGTTGTGGATCCGCATGTGAAACTTGAGGCATTTTGCCGAACTGAATTTCGTTTTGCAAATGCTGCAAATTGTGCTCGTGTTGTTGCTTCCAGCCGTAGTGTTAGCTGGTATTTTGCGACGGACTGGAGTCTGCGTTTTGACAAACTTTGGTATATTTTTTTTGAATTTGTTTCGCCATCTGGACAGCTGTGCTCCTCTGCGCTCTGGCGCGTCTCAAATATGCTATGGCAATCAAAGCAAAAGTAGCGTTCCGACTTATTGTGTCTATCCTCGGCTGCTACTTCGGCGTTAAGAATGGCATCACTCTCCGCTAGCTGTACTTCCGCATCGTCGTCCAACACTTCCCAGAGTTGCGGTTCGCTAACATCGTCCAGCTCCTCAATTAAATCTTCCTCAATGACAACTGAATCATTGTCAATTGTCTCTTCTTCCAAGTAAGTTTCATTTTTTACCTCAACGGCATGTATTGTAACTTGGGATTCGAAATCGTCAGCGCCTGGGCTACCGGTGGGATCGCTGTGGGACTTTTCATACGACTCGATACTATATAGCTCATCAGTGCACGTATCAATTATAAAATGGTCAACATTGCTTTGTGTTTCCGTCTCCACGTGCGACTGCGACGTTGTTGCATCGAAGTTTTTTCCAATGTGACCTAAACAATAGAAATTCGCTAGAGCTAAAAGTACAAGAATAATACTTCCATATATACGCACCTGACATGGCATTATTTCGATTTATACACTTGTTTATATGCTTGCTTTTGATGCCCACATACATACGGTAATTTTCTGAACTATTTTTGACGTAAAATATATTACGATAACGATAAATCTCAAGAGTCAGTGCAGCCAACTTTCTAGGCAAAAATGCCTGTTTCTGGCTGGAAAACTTTCTTATGTCTACTTTTATATAGTTATATAAAAACTACTAATGGCAAAACATATTCGAATATATATTTTATATAGCCATATTTTCACTTAAAAGAAATTTTTCAATTTTTTTAGCAAACAAACTCTAAAGATAGCCAGAACTAGCTATAAATTAGGTAAGTTGGCAACAGCGGTGTCGATTAGTTGTTTACTGTAGTTATGTGGTGGTTGTCGATAGACTTAAGAAAAGTCTGTTAACAATATGTTAAATTAAAAAAAATAAAAGCCGTTAAATTTCATATATTAAATAATAAAGTAGTTTTCATTGTAATTTATTTTCTCTATGCGGTTGGCACTATGTTAGGCGTATATACAAAAACAATATAACAATTATCAATATCAATATCAAATATTAAACAGTTTTTTTTATAAGTTATTTAAACAATTTAAGCAGGAATGATTGCAAGTATATCTCACTGACTACAGGGTACAATTATAACTAGGGCGACCCGAAACTAAAATAACAACGAATACAACTGACAGCCAATGCGCTTGCAAACATTCGATACAACATATGCGCCTGCCGAAATAGTTACGAATAGCGTCAACCAGCCAAGAAACGTAAATTCACCGACGCGCGGCCTTATATGTTGTTGCAGTCCAAGCCAGCCGCCATTGTCGATAAGCCAGTAGACCAGATCATCCTCAATAATCTCGGCCAGGCCATCGACCAGACACTGCAAATAGTCATAGTGGCCCTGGCGGACACAGTCAATGGCAAATCCGCCGCAAACTGAAAATATCGAGATTATTTTGCCCCAAGTAATGCTTGTGCGAAAGAGATCCTTGGCGACCAGATTGAGTAGCATTGGCGCCATATCGCTGTCCTCCAGTTCACCAAAAGGTGCACGTGATAGTTGTCTAGAGATGTTTGTATATACACGGGGATGCATGCGCTCCAGTTCTTCCCCCATCTTTAAAGATATTCAAATGTTAAGATGAGTTTCATAAAGACATTTTTTATAATACTCACGCTATTAAGCGCTGGAAACACCTCGTAGACGACATTTGAAGATGGCTCCAATATATTACGTAGTCTTTGTGTTACCTTGCGATTCAATACCCCGGCACGTCGCAGTCGTGCTCTGATGTACTGTCCGCATAGGCACTTGCCCTGATAAATGAAAAGAATAACAGCATTCAATTAATAACAAATTCAATCATATCAACTATTATATTCTGTTCTGGTTTTGATCTTTCGCATGTGGGGCCATCAGTGTCGAAATAATAATGTGAAGCATACAGAGTGTACCATTTAAAGGTGTATTCATCAATTCAAAGTCAAAATTTCCGGTAATTGGCAATCACGTAATTTATGAATTCTGGAAACAATTCTACATTTCTTTCGATCTTCTGTTGTTTTTGCCGTTTCTCAGCGCAGGCAATGAAAATCTTTTTTGATGCGTTTCGCTGAATACTTTAACAAAGGTCTTAATTAGTAGGTGACTAACTTTATTTTATATGTACATATTAAATTAAATTCATAAAATCATGTCTTTGTTTCTGTATTATCATGGAATTGCTAAAACTGGGAATCGATTATATTAAAAATCTGGTCCAATTCCATTAACATAATATGTCTAGTCTTTCTTGTTCACTTTAATTTTTGGCCAAACAAAAATTTAATAGTTGTCTGCGCTGTTGAGTTTCTCACCATAACAGAGTGAGTGACACCTGCTAAATTTCATTCGCACATTTTACCAACCCCAAGATAGTTCAAAATCAAAGCCAACATTTCGCATTAAATGCAGTTCTCACAAAAATAATACAAACAAAAAATCTACACTTTGTATTCTATAGTTTGGACTCTACAATTGAAATTAAGTGAAGAAAACTAGAACTTTGGGATAATATTATTTATAAGAATTTAAAAGACGTCTTCTACCTACATAACTGCTAAAATGTTTGGTGTGATTGAAGTCATATTCTTTATTAAGATAAGAGTACTTATAATACAACTTAATTATCCGCATGGTTTCACTCCCAAGAATTGATCTTTATTAAACATCACAGCAGAATCTATTAAAATATTTATCTCATATGTGCATGTATACAATTATATGTTTGTGATACTTATTGTCAGATTAATTTACAATGTCATGCCGCTCACAATTGTTATAGACATTCATTGGATTTTTTTCGCACAATTACCGTTTGTCATGCCAACCAATTTTTGAAAACAATCAACAAATTGTGACTTGGCGCCAACGTGGCATATGACATTGCAGGCTGGAGATCACCAAAAAAAAAAATTGGCCTTGTCCTGATATTGAAATGTTGACAAGTCTATTGAAAGGTGAAACCATTAATAACCAGCAACTAACTTGATGTTTTTCAGCAAGCGGTTAATCACCTCAGCGAGTGTTATTTACTTTACTCTTGCATACATAAATCTATCAATTTTGTTTATATAGTACTCTTTGAAAGCAGACATAATTATTACCACCTGATGAGCTAAATATTACTACTACCCACGTTTTTAAGGAATCCATCACCTCATCTGATCTCGTGGCTATTAACTACAGTTGTGTAAACTTATTTATAACAATTGGAGAATTTCCCTGTTGTTTAGTTCTTATTTTGTTTGCAGCTGTTTGGCATTACTTTGTATACTCTTAATTTTTTAGTGTAAAATAATTGTTTCTCGGTAGCCATGAATACATTATCAGGTATGGTATTATTATTTATTTAATAAATTTGATTGGTATTTATATAATGTAGTTACACAATTCTCATCTGAAGTGAAACTTCTAACTTTTAATCAGCAAATGATTAACAATTGCAACAAATTCAGCCGCTATCGCTGTTAAGTAAATATTTTAAAAATATTATTTAATGGCAAACAAAAAATGTAAACACAATGCACGTAAAATGTGTGCATTTTTTATTTACTTTTATTATTGTTATCAGTCGAGATAAACAAATTGCTGAATAAAAACTTATGTATGCGAGTTCTATGCAATGTAATGTAAGTATACCCTACAGAAACGTCAGCACCAAATATGTGAGAATTTTTACCCGACACACCCTGTCCTCGTCCTAATCACAAATTGTTCTCAAAATTTTTACTTTTCTATAATGTAAACAAAAATGGGACCACCAACTGTTTTTTATTTACCTAAATTTATATCCAAATATATGAATGTGCATTTTATTTGCACAGCTTTCAGATACCCTGTATCTGCTGAATGCAAAGAATTACGCCAGGCAGTATGTTGAATATAGAAATAGATATTCAGGTGAACTTCAACATAAAATCTCATATGGAAACTTATATTTACAGAATGTATTGTCTTCCTCATCTTTTTAGGCTTATACGAATATTAATGCACTGAGATTTAGATTTTGAAACAGTAATTAGCTTTTGGTGAAAATTTAATAAAATATCGCTTGGAACAGGGTATTTCACTAGTCGAGAACATGCAGTTGTTCTTGTTTTTTTATCGCGCCCTCTTGCTGACATACCTGATTAATAATTTCCATTTTGTACTCCTGATAGTTGGTCATGGTGCGTGTACTGCTGGCTAACGATGAGGTGGAGGCAGCTCGTGTCATGTGGCCAGTGGTTCCCCCCGCCCCACCACTGCCCATTACGCTGCCCACATGCGCAGATCTACCATTGAGCGGAGTTCGCAAAGCTTTCCAATCGCTGGCTGCAGTGGCGATAGTGCCGCGTCTATTTGCCGTATAGATCTCATGGTCCAACGAGGAAGACTTAAACTTTGCCAGCTTAGGGGTGCTGGATGTGGAGGCGATCGCGTTACCTGTGCTAGGCGGTGTTATGGCCATCATCACTTAAGCGGCGAGCAATGCTTGGCTGCTGTTTGACAATTGACCAAGCTTGCTTCGTTCTTGCTGTTGCAGCCTCCTCTGCCTCCCCTTGTAAGCTCTGGGTGCATGTAAGTTTTGTAAAAGTTGAGCTTTTATTATTACAGTTGCTTTGCATTCGCCTTCCAATGAACACAGCTCGTTTTGCGCTTTTTTGGAGGTGGTTTAGATTGATAAAACGGGCAAAACAAAATAAAAATCGACAATAAATATTACGCACAAAGCGTAGAGCAAGCAAACATACACGAACGGCGCACACAAAAGAAAACAACTTAAAACTTGTTGCTGTTGATTTTCAAGCTGCCTGTTGCTTTCTTTTTACTTATTGTTGTTGTTGTTGTTGCTGCTGCCTTTATTTTACCTTTTCTGTGGCGCGTGTATTATTATTGTTGCTTTGCTACACTTCACTTTGCTTTGCTTTGAACTTTTAACCGACAAATATATGGAAAAGCAAATGTTGTGCAAACGTTGGGGTACGTCCGAGAGTATTGCCGCTCTGCCTCGGTCACAAATTTAGCGGCCGCGATGTTCTAACGCGTGAGAGTGTGCGCCGTTAACTCAGCTGCTGTTTGCTGCTGCCTTCTCGCATGGCTGCGCTGCCTGCTTTGGGGTCGAGCTCCAAAAAGCACGCAACAAAAGCTTGCGAGAGCGAGACGACGCTACCAGCTGTTTGCTAGGTCTCTCGCATTTACACACTGTTGTCAAATTAGCGATTTTATAGCTAGTTTTGGTTTTGTAGAATTACATTTAAAACTTCTCTGCTTTGAGGTATCAATCTGCAAGCCTTCACTAAAATCTTTACTTTTATTTTATCTAATTTCCAAATTGAAATATTCATAAAATTATTCATTTAATGAGAAGATATTTCATATTGCAAATTGCATTACCTGAGTTTGTACTCAGCAACGATTTCATAGCGCCATCTTGTGTCAAAATCGTGAGCAATTTGCTCCTCACTTAATAGAATCACTATCTGCAGGCGCGCGCAATTTAAATTTTTATAGCTTTCAAATAATAAAAAAAATTACAATATAATTAAGAGGTCTTTATTTAAATTAAGGTAAAATATAAAATACCGACTATGTGCGCCACCTCTTGCCTGTTTGCCAAACAACAATACGCCACCTATGTTTAGTTTTTATGACAGTTCAAAACAAAATAGACCGTAATTCTAATTCCAAGGTCAAACCGCTCAATTATGGGAGAAATCTGCAAGAGTCAGTAAATTCAATATTTTATGTAAGGCACTTTTGACAAATAAGAATATTTTGCGAATTTTTTGACCAATTAATATTAAAATTATATAGCGGCCTAATATTAAATTGTCACATTTCAGCCTTGACGCATTAATTACCGAGCAAAAAACGAATACACTACATTTTTAAGGAACTTACTATATAAATAAATTAATTTGTAAGATTTGTAGTTATGTATGTAATTGTTATACCCATTATAGTCAATAGAGCAGTTACAGGGTATGCAGAGTACTTAAATGTAGCAGTCCATTCACTTCGATTCAGTTGATTTTTGTGCGTGAGATAGATTGGTCGTGGTTGAAAAGCATTGCATCAAAGTGGTTCATAAAGACATACAAATACATTATTTTACAAACATACGTATCTTACCACTTAACCAGTTTTGAATATAAGCTATGAAATCGTTTTGTTTAATAATTATTTGTTTTCTATCGATCGTCGGCCTTCCATACTCTTCAATACGTTTTCATGTTTCTGCGTATGGAGCAACATTGGATCCAGTATCTTATGCACCTTTTACATTCCAAAGGCAGATTAGTAAACCGGCAACGAAATCATTTGATATAATTAATGAGTGGAAATATATTGATTTTGAATATCCAACATTTGTCGAAAGGCAATTGGCCATAATGAATGGGTAAAATATTCTTATAAATATACATTCAAAAAAAATCATATTTATAAAAATGCAAATTGTGACTACTGTAAAATTAGCAAAAAAAAAAAAAAAAAAAAACTCTAAAAATACATAAGTTCCCATGGTTTCCACATTTGCTACTCAGACTGGTACATTTGTAACTCGATCGGTACATGGTACATGGTACATTGGTACGGCACTCAAATGGTACAACAAGAGCTGGTACCTTTTCGAAATCAATTTCTGCGAGTGGCAACTCTGCAAACAATGGACAGAAAACTTAAAATTTTTCGTCCCCTTTTCACCAATTAAAAGTAAAAGAAATGTAATATAATCAAGTGTTTTATTTTCTTTTTAGAGACTTTATTCCGAAGAATAACTTACCTTTGGGAATTGATGTATTCCGAAACCGCTTGTTCATCACAACACCGCGCTGGAAAGATGGAGTCCCAGCGAGTTTGGTGACCGTACCATATCCAACAAAAGAGATAAGTCCAGCAGTCCGTCCCTATCCTAATTGGCAGGCACACAGTAGTCCCTACAATCCCGACTGTTCCAAACTTATATCCGTATACCGCACTACAGTTGATGCTAAATGCAACCGACTTTGGCTAATTGATTCTGGCATTGTAAATGCTACAATCAGTTTAAATCAAATCTGTCCACCAAAAATTGTGGCCTTTGACCTAAACACCGATGAAATGGTTGTTCGCTATGAATTGCCAGCTTCACAGATTAAACAGGACTCATTGCACTCAAATATTGCAGTCGATGTCAGGAACGGCAATTGTTTAGATGCTCATGCTTTTGTTACAGATGTTTGGCGTTTCGGAATTGTTGTCTATAGCTTGGAAAAGAACAGAAGTTGGCGTGTGACCAATTTTAATTTTTCACCAAATCCAGTGGCTTCCGATTTTAATATTTATGGATTAAACTTTCAATGGCTGGATGGAGTTTTCGGCATGAGTATCTCACAAGATCGCCTATTATACTTTCACCCGATGGCCAGCTTTAAGGTATGTACTTACATATTTTCATCCTTAATTCTATTTTCAAATATTTATATTAATTAATGACACATATTATATTAGGAGTTCATGGTGCCGGTTGATCTGCTGCTGAATGAATCGATCTGGACAAATGGCACTACGGACACATCTAAACTATTCATTGCGGTTGGTGATCGAGGATTCAATGGCCAATCTTCCACATCTGGAATTGCCAGAAATGGAGTGATGTTCTTTACCCAAGTGCATAAGGATAACATTGGATGTTGGGACACAGCTAAGCCATACACTAGAGCTAATTTGGGAGCGCTTCTCGATGCTGATAACTCATCCATGTTGATTCAGTTTCCAAATGATTTGAAAATCGACCACAATGAAAGGCAAGGCGTGTGGGTCATGAGTAATCGTTTACCGATTTACTTATATAGTCAACTGGATTACGGAGATATAAACTTTAGAATTTTAAGAGCAGATGTCGACAACATAATTGACAACACCATTTGTAATCCAATTTCCGGAGCGGCAAATAACGACAAACTCGCTCTTGTAACATTAGAAGAGGGACAATGCTATTAAATCAATATAACATGAACGAAATATAAATCAAAATAAATAGAAGCAATACAGAAACTCTTATAACTTGAATAAATCTGATCGTTTTTATGACCATATGAAGTTATCAATAACAAATGCATATGACACATTAGTTTGTAAAGCGTTGGTATATTTTCGGAATCAATGTGTTAACGATAAATCGCATGAACATGAAAAATAAAATTAATCCAAATACAACCCCGATGACTAGTGTCGTCCATTCCAGGGGATTTAAACTACTGCTGGTGGGTAATACGTGCGTGTTGATGCCGTTCTAAAATGAATCATGGATTAATATATATTTAGTTACGCTTTGAAAATACTATTTACCCAACCACCATTCTCGTTTATCCAGGGAACCAGTTCATCCTCTATGACTTCCGACACACTCTCCATAAGCTTTGGCAAATATTCCGGGTGACCTTGTCGCACACAATCCACGGAGAGGCCACCGGCTATAGCAAACAATGAGATAACCTTGCTCCAAGTTATCTCAACACGAAAGAGCTCGCGACCCACAGCTCCCAGAAGTAAACTCACAGCATCGGGTGTATGAAACTCACCGCCAGGATTACGGCAAATCTGTCGAGCGACTCCGTTATAGACTCGTGGATGCATGCGTTCCAGTTCGTCCCCCAACTGCGAACAGAGTATTATATTTTTAGAAATAAACAGGAAATAGAAGATCTATTACACGTACCACTTGCACCGCTGGAAACACATCCCGAACAATACCCAAAGATGTGTTGCTATTGCCCAAAATGCTGCGAATCCGTTGTAGTCCTAACTTTTTATTGAAAAGACCCGAACGACGAAGGCGTCTTTTGATGTAGTGTCCACAAAGACATCGTCCCTGAAATATTATATGAAAACTTAAGTTTTAATCAATGTTACTCTATATTGAATCTATTTTAATATCTTTAACCCGTAACTAAAACCAATCGTTTACCTGGGTAATAATGTCCTGAGCAGGTATTTGTGCCGCCTTCCAGCCAATTGTATAGGACAGCTTCCGGGTGACCACATCGCTGACGTTGCTGAGTCGCCTCCGAGTCGTCTCCCTTTGACCCACCTCAAGTAACGCCGCTGAATGAAGCGTGGCGGGAAAACTGAACTTGCGTCGATTCTGCGCCTGAAGCAGACGTTCACTTTGTGTGTTTGCCATGGGAAAGCCGTTGGAGAAGTTATCATTGTTCGATGGAAAAGAGGTGCCTGGCATTGTGATCCGATCAAGAGATTCTGAAAATCATAACTGAACGTAATATTAGCTATTGATGTAACTATCGTAGAGCTGTCTTAAAAGTATGAGTCGAAACTGTGAATCGAGCTTAAAAATAATCTAGTTGCCGGGAAAAATAATAGAAATAAAATATCGAGTCTCAGTGTGACTCACTGTCTATTATTATTTTAATTATTTACCCCTTGACACCTATTCAAAAACTTTAAACTGCCATAACTTTGTCAAATCTTAACCGATTACCTTGCGGAATGTCAAATTCGTTTCTATTTAGCTTCTATTTTAATTCTGCATTTATTTTGAAAAATACAATTTGTTCAACTTATTGTCCATTTTTCCCACACTCAACCGAATTAGATTTATCTTTATCTTAACATATCTTCCGACAAAACCATGATCAAAAAGACATTCCGCTTGAATGTCGTAAACTCTGTGTGGCAAGCGCAGTTCATGTTAAATCAATTAATTGCCATTCGATTTGGCTGATGTGGCAAATTTTTGAGCGTTGTTGTCAATCTTTTGGGTGCCGGTGCCCATGAGAGATTTTTATCCGTATCCGTATCTGTATCTGTTTCTGTATCTGTATCTCTAGATGTATCTGTGACTGTAGCTGAACGCGAAGTTGCCGTTGGTGATGACGATGGCATTCTGCAAATGGATATCAGAATGGCCTACAAGTCAAAAACCTGATACAACATCGACGTCTACAGCAGCAGCTACAACAACAATGGCACACAGAGTCTGATATAAGTCTCGGACAAACGATTACAATCAAAAATAATTGCCTCAAATCATAAATGTCATGTTGAAATTGCATTACATTTATAAATGACATTATGAGTCTTTGGAGGCTTTTAAACATTCATTAAGAACAACAAGTGAATAATGCAGAAAATGATAATCAGACATTTAATAAATTATTAATAATAAATTTCTATTATAAAGAGCAAAAAAAAAAATATAGGTGAAGAAATTCATTATTTGATTAAGATTCGCATACTTGTAAAATTGACAATGATTGGCAGAATGTGTGGAAATAAATTCTATTTTCTAGCCCAGAAAACAAATTTAATTTGCTTTTATATTTTTTCGGGAATTCATTTATTGGAAGTCCAATAATTGTGTAAATTATTCGGTAGTTCAATGTGAAAATAGGAAAACCCACACGAGAATCAATGGCTTAAGGTGTGATTAACTTTTAGGCCATAAAAACACGAGTACACAGATAGGTAATAAGCGGATTGATAGACTCTGAAGTGTTGCATACTTTGGATTTGTTATTATTACTTTGTGTGACCATCTTTGGGCACATTAACGAAGCGTCGTTGGCGTCGCTGGTTCGTTAAGATTGATTGGCGCTGGCGTCTTTTGTTTTTGGCCATTTCAAACGGATATCTGCAGTATGTGGCCAAAATGTTGTTGGGAATACTCGTACTTCATGTTGTCATTAGTTGTCTGCAAGCGGCATGTCAAATGGCAAATGATTTGTAGATTGTGGACGGGCAGCGACAAGTGAATTGAGTGAGGATGGCCATAGATCTACGGGTGTTGGGAGCTGCAATCGTCTAGGGAGTACTAACGTCAATTAGTTTTACATAACCTGGCCTAATAAATGCGTATCGTGATTAAGGAAAGTTGCCGCAACAAAATCGTGTACTATGCTCATATAGAAAGTAAATGTTTTTTTATGTCAACTCCATCAAAATGTATTCTACATGCATTTGGGTCAGCTTAAATCACGATTGCGACGTCTAACCTTATAAAAACACGCCCACACCTGGATCAATCAGTTAGTGATCGAACAGAATGTCAAGCAATTGGACGTATTTAAAATTGGCCAGTTTAATTTCACTGGTGATTTCCTCGACCCACGCGGATGTGGCACATTTCTTTGCCGCCCCCGCCGAATTCGGAAGTTATCAGCTGCATGATCAAGTGCCTTTTCCGCTCTCACTAACACAGCCAACACTTTACGGAGCTCCAGTTGTTGGCAATCCCGTTACAGCGGCACCTGTGGCGCCAACAACAGAGTTCACTCTGCCGGAGATCATTGAGAACCGTAGTGTCAAGAGTTTGAACGCAGGACATGGCAATTTTATACCTCTAAGTCAGCACTATTTGCCACCAGCTCATGAGGAGCGACCCAGCTATGAAAGTCCCAAGCCTAGGTAGGTCTGCTTCTTCTAATATGTGTGATATTAAATCTGTATTTACTTAAATTTATTTCACTATATTTATTTATCCCTGCAGTGATGACTTGGCGGGTTATTATTATCCACAGCCCAGCGTCAGCAGCACCACAAGAATTCCAACGACAACAACTACAACCAATAGACCAATAGTTGTCCAGGATCCCGGTGAGGAGAATGAGTTTGGGCAATTGCCTGGCTCATCTGGCTATGACTATCAAGTGCCTCCACAACGACCCTCAACGCCGGCGCCTGTCTATCTGCCGCCAGCTGAGAGTCATCCCGACCAGCAACAGCTGCGTCTTCAGCTGAAGGACATGCGCTGCCTACAGTCGGGTTACTTCCGGGCGGTACTCAAGTTGGATAGCTTCTTGGGCGCCGCGCCAGTGTTGGACAACGACAGCGAGCAAGTCCAGGACAAGCACTGCGAGTTGAAGATGTCGCGCAGCTTTCTTCTATTGGACATTGCGGGCACGGACTTTGAGCGCTGTGGAGTTCGCACTTGTGGACAGGATTTGTGCCTGAGGATACGCTTTCCAGCCATACGAGGTCTGCGCACGGGAGGCGACTCCATTCTGACGCTGCACTGCAAGACACAGGAGCGGATTGCGGTCAAGACGCATGCTCTCAAAATGGGCGTGGCAAATGATGTGTGGGTATTGAGTGGAGTTTGTGGCAAGTGGCGAACTAATTTCTTTACTGATCAAACAGGCAGTCACGCAGCATTGGCACCTATGCCCATGGAGGCAATCAGAATCCCTTTCGCACCCATGTGGAGCTATTGAGACGAGGCTCCAACGGCTACACGAGACACCTGGAGAGCAACGGAGCCGTGCAACTGGGCGAGGAACTGTTACTGCGGGCACATGTCCTGTCGGGCGATGGTAATTGAAGTTGCAACTAAGAGAATTGCTTTAAGTGTGCCACATTGCATGTGATTCCAGGCTGGAACTATACAAAGCTCAGCGACGTGCAACTGCAACGCATCTCCGCTGCTGGCGAGCTCCTGAACACCGCTCAGTTGATCACCTCACGTGGCTGCCTCAATCCGGCCATGCAAAGCATCTGTGCTCATTCCCCCAACTTTGAGCCGCCATTGGGCCAAAGATTGCACTTCAGGGCCATCATGTTTCCGGGCATGCACAGCGGGGACTTATTGGTCATGTCCATGCGCCTAACGGGCTGCCTGGAGCGTGAGGATTGCCAGCTGACGGCCCAGGATTGTCAGCCTGGTGTGGCACAGCGACGACGACGGGATACTCTCCGAAAAACACATAATAATGCAACAGAGGCATCGGAATTATCCCACATCACCTTTAGGGTGATAATGCCGAACGTGGAGCAGGAAATGAAGCCTGCAATGGAACACGATTTGGCCAACGAGAATGTGGCTGAGGTGTCCAAGTCTTTGGCCTTGTTGGGCAGCTTGGGCTTTGTGGTGCTGCTGCTGGGTGTGGCTATAATAGTCATTTACAAGTTGGGCAAATAGGCATATAAATAGTGTGGAGACTGATAATTATCCGACCTTCTCATTCCTTAATTTCTACAAAAAGAGAACCCAATACACTAATAAGCTAAGTTTATATAACTTGCCTAGGAAAATTCCTTTATATAAGAAAAACGTAAAAATCACCTGAAAAGCCTTTTAGCTCCCCATCAGTCCTATCGACAGCACAGATCTAAGCCAAAAAAAAGAAATATATAAATAAGAGCTGCAACTCCTTGGCCAAAATTGCAATTGAACTTATCAGTTCAGCGGAATCAGGAATGGGCAAATGTTAAACCATTTTGAGCTACCAAAAAACAGAAATTAGCACTTAATAAAATGTTATTTATGTTCAAGACACTTGTAATTGGACGGCTGCAAAATAAAAGCAAAACAAATGTTAAAACTTGACACGGCGGTCGACTGATTTCCAAACTGTGCGCATTTCAAAAATTGCAAACTCTGATTTTTATGGCAAGACTCAAAACTGAAATTGTATCACGTTTTCACGCTTGGAGCACATTTAATGAAACCAAATACGCGAAGAACTCGCTTTTGATTTTGGCTTTGTTATTTGGTGCAATTTGTAGTCATTTCTTATGTTAATTCTCTTACCCAGCTTAGACCAGTTGGACCCTCGCGGCCAGCTCAAATGGTATCCAATTAGCAGTTGATTGACGGCCTAATCCAACATGGGGATCCGAGTAGTCACAGTGATAATTATTGGATTGGGTGTTTGGCGATTACGTGACCACATAAAGCACTCTATTCGATGGATATGGAGCCATTAGTTATTTGCCATTAAAGATAAAAATATTGATAGAGATAAGCTTCAAACTGTTGAACTGGAACGAACATTTTTGACTTCACAAACTCTTATAGGTTTCGAAACTATTACTCTCTTTTTGTACACATTTATTCTGGAATAATATTTTATCTAAAGTAATAAATATAATATTTAATACTTTACTATCATTGACAGTTAGTCATTGCCTCTTTCCATATTTTTTGCAATATCAAAGCGAGTTCCCTAGAGAAAGATTCTTTCAATTCCCTTTCCCATAGTTACGTTGGAAAATCTGTTGTCTGGACCTGGTGGTTGTAAGCTTTGAGATGAACATCTGAAGACTAGGCAGCATATGTTGCAGTTGTTGCAACTCTGCCCCCGAGCTCTTCTCAACATTGTTGATCACATAACTGAAAAGTAGCATGCACCTTATGGTTGGTTTTTAGGCCTCCTCAGAGGTAATTAATAAAATCGACACGTTTGCCGCAACGTTGTTTGTGTTCCAGGCTAAAGGCAACAACAGCAACTAGCAACTGCAACAGCAACTGCAACAGCAACTGCAACAACAACATCATGGATAACAACTACTTTATCTTTGTCGCAAATGGCAGGCAAAATGTTCACTTGCTGCACATAAATTAAGTGTCGAACGTTCATCCGTCCGACTGTCCAACTGTCCGACAGTCAGATCGTCTGTCCTTCTGTCCATTTGTCTCTCCGCCTGTGAGTCAAGCTCAACTGGCGCTTAAGTCTTTAGTTGGTACTCGCTGCGGGTTCGGCGACTACTAACATAAGCTAACAATCAACACTTTTTATTCCACAACCGAATCGGCTTGATCAGGCCTAAACTATTTTCATGTGTCTCACTCTTGTACTGCTTAAATTAGCGACTACTTAGTGCCCAATTTAGACATTACTGATAAATATTTATGACTCCACTTCATATTGAGTCAGTTTAAACTTTAAAGCAACTGATACAAGTCGCAAGATTCTATGAATGGACTCGGACCAATGTTGGAATGAATCGTGTATTTGGGACTCATCCAAGTAATTCCTTGATTTCTGTGCTAAGTCTTTAGCAAATTGCGAAGTTAATTAACAGAATAACAAAACATTACAAATAATATATTAATTGAATTTAATTAATTTTACTGATCTTATTTGAAATATTTAAAGAATCTTAAAATGTTGAGCTCAACAGTTTTGACTCTGATTTAGTATGAATATGTCAACGAGTCGGAATTGTCACAACATTATTAACTCCTCCCATAAATGATTAAGTGACATTCCTATTGGTCAATCAAAATAATAATAATTTCAAATCACATCAAAAGTCACGCCTCAACCGACTCATTAGCAACTTTTATTAACCAAATGTGTCGCGCTGAATTTTTTTAAATTCACATTCAATTTCCAATTGCCATTGGTTCGAACTACGAGTGAGTTACGCATTTTGGCTAATACAATGCGAGTTTTTCTCAGTTTCTTTTTTTCTATTGGCCATTGATTTAGTCGGCTTTGTAACTTGTTTTTGTCTCAATTCCTGTCTCTGGCCAAGTCGAATCAATATCTCTTTTTATTTATTTAACTTTATTTTTTTGTCGTTTTGAGCATGTTAACATTTGTGTTATTGATTTTTTACAACAGTTGACAGTTACGCAGGCGCTATGGAAGCCAGTACCCCTCCTCCCTTCCCCTTCCCCTTCCCCTTTCCGCATTTTGTTCGACTCGATTTTATTTTGGAATTTAATTTATGTCGACTTTTGCATTTTGCTCTGAATTGGCGCATGACAAACGATTCGAGCAATTTGACTTTCGATTTGTGATTGGTTAATCGAATTGCAGATCATTAAAATGCTATAATACTCTGACTTACAGTTAGCTTACTTGGTCTAAAACAGTCAATGAAAACCTCCAAGCTATGCACGACTCAGATTTAAATGTTTAATAACCAAATACTATTATATTTTTATTTAAGCCACAATTACATGCAAATCGGCTTGTGGTTTCTGGAATCTGTGAATATGCCAGACTAGCAGATACCTTGTTCACACATATTTGAAAATTATGATGTATTAAATATGAAATCGATATTTTTAACAGGTAAGACGATCCCATTGAGATACATTCGGTTACAGGGTATACTTAAATCAGAAAGTAAGCAAAATTTGTTAGTTACGGTAGCTGATGTTTTTCAGAGTTGCTCGTAACTTACAGTTAGCAAGCTAAAGTGCTAAAATATAATGTGGGGGATCATTAACTAACTTTTGTATTGCTCGTTGTTGATTTTGCACTTTTCATTTCAGACCATCCCCGGGTCAGCTTACGTCATTCAATTCAAGCGTGTAAAATAACTAACAACTCGCAATGGGTCTTGTTAATTACAATATGGCAAATATTGTACAATTACTCTGTGAATAAGGGTGTTGACGAGGGGGAGTCATGTTTATTCAGGCACCCACTTGAATAACTAATATTCTTTTGTTTATTTGTTTATTTCTATTAAGTGTCCTACTTAAGCATACGAGAATACATTTGTTTATTTGTAAATGACAGGCTTACTCTATATTTATATTTTTATCGCTTTTCTTCAAGTATTGTCCGATTTTTGTTGTCCGTAAACTCAGCTTTTTTAGTTCCACAAGTGACGTGCGAAATACAAAAAACAATCACATAAAGAAATATTTATAGCGAAGTGATTATTACACTGGTAACTTATGTAGGTGTGTAATGAAACAGCAACAAAACGACAGTCACTCGATACACTAACAAACACAACAATGGAACCGAGAAGTTAATTAAATTAAAACCGAGTTGGCCTCTTCCCCTCCAATGAATAAGCAAGAGAGTAAGTGCGTTCAACTTGTTGATTTAGCGAGTGGCCTTTGCCACAACTGGCTCATCGCCTTATTTAATTTGTATTAATGCAATAATTGGCTAAATAAATGATAAAGACACACCAATGTTGCTTATCAGCAAACAATTTCATTGATACGCGCACTCTTATTTAACGTTTATCTTTCAGTATCGGATGCCCGCATTGTGTTGATAATGGTTTTTTCTTTTGTTTTGTTTGTGATAAATTCTATGAAAAAAGTAGAAACAAATTAAATCAGATGTACATATACCGCGAGCTGTAAACGGAGAGCTGAGTTGCATGAAAATAGCTTAATTACCTATGCGATCAGCGTTTTTGGGGTCTTGAGTATTCACGGTCACAGTTTTGGTTGAAGGCTTTTATTGTTATTACTCTATTCGTACGTATTCACATATACAATATAACTTTTAATTTTTAATTATTTGAAATAATTAATTGGCACGCAAATCTTTGCGTGAATGAATTCATAATTAAATTATGCATGCTTCATAAATACTTAATAATCAGCAATACATATATTTACTTATTGTAATAAATAGAACACAAAACACTAACCAATTAAATTTAAACGGAAGTTTAAATTAACCGTGCGACAGCATTCGATCGTTGCCCGATTCGCGTTCGAAGTTGTCGAGCGATGAAAATAAAATGAAAACCAAAAACAAAAAATGCGCCACGTAGGTGCTGCCAGCTTTTGATAATTTTACCAAATGCTGCCACTCAGCAAACATTTCAGGTCTGGCTTAATTTCTTTACCTAAAAATCCCTAAAAAATAAAATAGATTAATTAAACCTAGTTGAAAATTTAAATTCGGGACTCCAATTATATTAGTAGCCCTTACATACTTTTTGATAATCATCATAATTGTCATCATAATTGTGGGTGTGGTTTTTTATGCAATTTGGGCGATTAGAAGGGTCAGTGACAAAGATTTGAAGAAAAAACTTGAACTGCTCTTGAATATCTTTATTAATTTCTATATTTTGTTAATTTCAGTTGCATTTACATTTTTGGCGCGCACAATAGTGCTGGCTAATGTATCTAAAAAGTTACTTGGCAGCACTTTAGTCTATCGCCGCACCGTCGCAATCTGTCGACCGTTCTGGCAACATACAACGGCTTTGTGTCGGGTGGCAACGTCTTTGAATTTTTTCAGAACCGAAACCGACACAAGTGCAATATTATTTAAAAAGTGCAATAAATAGGAGTATCTGCTTCTTATCTGACGTTTAAAATGTCGCTGAGAATTGTCAAATATCGCAAAACATCTGAAGGCCTTGTGCCCATAACACCGCCTGTGGTCTTAAGGCCTAAGGTGCAAGTGCAGCCACAACAAATTATTAAGGTATACAAACATACGAGTTAATAATACATACATACAAACAAACATTCAAACCAGCTGATTTAGCGTGGACATTGAGGTGTGGCAACGCCCAGCACATGTGGTTCAATAGAAATTTTACAGATCTGTTGTGTAGTTTAGTTTGAAACTGTTTAAACTATGAATTGCAGAAGCTAACAGGAACAAGCATTGCGATTGGTAAGATACCAGCGGGAGTCGTCATCAAACCGAGCATGAAACGATCCTCCAGCATCACAACTCCCAATGGTAAGTTAACATTTTACTTTGCGATTTTGTCAGACGCAAATAAAGTGTATTTTATAGCAGCTCCGTTGCTGAAGAATCCAAAATACGTGCTACAGCCCAGCAGCTATGGCACCACATCAAGCTCGTTACCTTGGCAAGCGTCGACACCAGTTGATGGTGTTCGAAAGGAATCGCTGGGCGATGCAATCAGTTCTCTACCGCCCAATACGATTATAAAAGCCACCACAAGACATCCATGGGCCACAAGTAACAATTCATTGCCGGGCTATGTCAGTGCTCCAAGTACAGCTGCTTCTGCGCCAGCTGCAGCGCCTGCAGTGGCCTCCGCCGTGCGTCAAGCGGTATTCCTTAAACGTGATATGCCACAACGTACGATGCGTAGTATGACTTTGAGCTCCATTGACATGGCTTCCTCCCTGCATCTGGGCGTATCGAATATGCACTTGCCGCTGTTTAAAAGGCACATTTGTAAATATGCAAACTTAACACATCTGGATTGCTGTATAACCCTGAGAAAACTTCGTCTGAATGAACCTTTTACGCTGCTCGCCGAGTTCTTTGAGCTGAGTGAGTCTGAAGTGAGGCAGACTTTCAAACGCACCATTGTCAAGCTCGCCCGCTGCCTGCGTCCGCTCATATGCTGGCCAGATGCAAAGCATTACTCGGAACGTTTAAAGCACATGCCATTGGCCTACAGGTCTAATTTGTTGCATGTGCGATCCCTGATTGAGTGTGTAGAGACTGAGGTGAGTGCGATACTCAATTTTGGTTGCTCCAGCTACAAGTTTATCCTATGCCTCAATACAAACGGTAAGTGAATAATTTTTATTAGAATACTCAGATTATTCACAAGTTTTAAATACTTTTAGGTATCATAAGTTATGTGTCGGATGCCTTTCGTGGTGATTGCGATGATCTGCAGCTGTTTGAGGCGAGTAATTTTAAGGACATCATACCCAAGTACCTGACGCTATGCGCGGACCCAGGGAAAGCAGTTAAACGCACGCGTAGTTCATACAAAGTCAATGATGATGACAGTCCAACGGACGAGGAATGTGATACACAGGATGAGTCCAAGCATGTGTTAAGCAAATACGACGAACAAAAGCTGGCTGGACAAATGGCCAACATGCAATCGTTGTGCGTGACGGATGGAGCTCTGACCTCGACACGTGCAACAAACCTCCAACTGCCCACTCTGCGAGTCATCGACCCCGCCTGTCGGACACAAATGCGGCATATGGTTGACACATTGAGAGAGTTCAAAATGCTAGACCACTGCGCCTTGCAGCAGACATCGCTGTTGGGCTACCTCAATGAGATGCTGATTGTGGCTGCTGCACTGTGTAATCTGCAGCAGCAGTAGCATCCCATAATTATATTTAAATTATAAATAAGACCTGTTTTAAGGTTGTACCACTTGCTGTTTACGTAAAATGTTACCATTACAATTTAAATTTTGATACTAAAACGGCTCTTTATGTTATATAATGAAATAATGTTCGTTGCAACAGGTTGATGCCGTTTCAATTGCAGTTTAGCTTTATTGGCCTTTGACAATTATGTTTTTTGAATACTATACTATGTCTGCAATAGTGTCATATACAGATATACTATAAATTCATTGGCAAATACAAACTGATGTCGACTATTGCAGCCTCAACTGAGAAATTTATTTATGTTTATTTGCACAACTGTTTTACTTATACGGAGCTCTGTCATTTTTTAATGTCCTAAGTATTAATGTCCCATTTACGGTGGATTGAAAGAAGATTATCTTACTTTTGCTCTACTCTAATTTTAAATTTTAACTATTATGAATAGATACCTACCTGTATACAATATTTCTGTATTTTATTATACAGCAGAAAGTTTTGGATCAACAATCTCGAATTAAATGTGTATTTAAATGACAACGCCTCGAGGTTTTTTAGTTGTTCGCTAATTAATTTTGGTAAGATCAGGTAAACAAAAAACACATGTTAAAACATATATTTTTTTTACTTTATTTATGGTAAAAAGTACGTGTACATACGTATGCTACAAATTTAACGAATGTTTTGAATGAATCAGCTGAAAAGCAATATCATTGTGTATAAAGTATAATATAAAACAATTGAGCAAAAATTGCTGGTTTGTTGTTCACATTTACATGGAATGCATTTTATGATCATACATATTCAGGGTGTATTATTTTTTTTTGTATTTCAATTTACTAGGCACTATGCCAAATGGAATAATGTTTTAAAACTGTTCGGTTCGGTTTCCATTTTGTCATTATTCAAAGAAAGTTTTTTAGCTTAAGCTAAAATAATTAAAAACTTGCTTAATTCATAAGTGACTGCGTACTAAATACAATAGTTATAAAGTTATATGCCTGCCGTAACTGAAGAAAAGTACAAAAAAAATATACCGAAACGAACAGTCCTCGTTTTTGTACACTGCAGAATTTCCAGTCATCATTTCACGTAGTTTCCTTCTTTATTTTGTGCGCTTTTTGTGTAGAATAATAACAAGTACGGTGTTTGGAATGGTGGGAATGTGCATGATTTTGGGAATTTGGATTGGGGGAATCTTCTAGGAGTGAAGCTCTCAGAGCTTTTGAATAATTTCGAATTTCTTCTTCAGATCAACGCTCTCGTTCTTCGGATCGTATTTCTTCTTCGATGCCAATTTGGCGCGCATTTCGGCAACTGTCAGTGGTAAATTCAAACTTCCCGCTCGATTCATGGTCATATTGGACGCTGGCATTGTGGGCGTGGCACTGCCATTACCGTTAACATTTGGATTGCCGTTTGTAGCGCTGGTGATGATGTTGTTGTTGGAGTTGTTGGTGGTCGTGCTGCTGCTGCTATAGACGCTGCCATTGTTAGTCATGTTGGCCATTGTGGCCGATGGTGGCGGCGGTGTGTTCATCATCATGCTGTTGTTGTTGTTGCTGCTGCTGCTGTTGTTGCTGTTGCTCATAGTCGGCGGCGGCGATTTGTTGCCGTTCTGAGTTGTTGTGACTGGAGCTACCATGGCGGGCAGGATTGGTGTGGCTCTGTCCACCACATCCATATCGCTGGCATTCATTGTGCTGCCACTCTGAATGCTGCTTGCATTTGAAACCCGCTTTGTGCTGACCACACTGATGCTGCTGATGTTGGCACTGGCTCCAGGAAGCTCCTGCTTGGTGCCCTCATAGCTGGGCGGGCTGTTGCTGTTGCTGTCATTGCCATTAACAACTGGCGGTGAGGATGACAATGGCGCTGGTGATGACGTTGACGACGGCACTGGCGATGTCGACGTTGTTGCCGGTGTCGACTCCGCCTTTGGCGACATCATATCAATGGCTTTGCCATCCACATCGATCAGCAGCAGACGCACTTCATTGGCAATGGCCTTGATTCGGGCCACCACTTGTTTGTGTGTCTCGCTCCCGATGGAAACTCCGTTGACTTCCAGAATGCGATCACCCTCTTTGAGGCCAGCGGATTCCGCTGGCGAATTGGCATCTACTTTGCCAATGAATTGACCCGGTTTCACCTTCTCCGAGTGCAAATTGAAGCCGTAGCCATCAAAATCGGGTCGCTTGACTATGTGACATGTTTTGGTCACGCCTGGCGGCAATGTGGGCGGTGTGGGCATTTTGGGCGTGGTCGGCGTTGACATTTCTGCAAGTAAACAATAATAATATTGTTTTCAAAAATGTTTTAAATTAGTATATGTATAATTTTTGTTATTTAATTAAAAATATAAATAAATAAAAATAAAATAAAAGCCTTTATAATTTAAATTTACTTATATGGTAAATATTTATTAGACTTGTCCCACTGTACCGGAGATATGAGCCCATGGAAATTGCTTCAATTTCTGCTATTCTTGTTTTTACTGATAAAAATTCAAGATTTTTCCAATGAGCAGTTGTTGTTATCTGCGTGTAAAATTCTTACAACGTTCTACAAAGTTTGTTTATATTGAAATGACGAAAGTTATTGACGGCTTCCTATAAAGTTTTAAGATATCAAAACAAAGCCAAATTCCTTGTACTATAAACTATATGTTGTGGGTCAACAAACTGGCAAGTAATGACTAAGTATAATAAACATCTTTATGACTTAAGCTAAACTGCATTGGGTATTGATATCAGATCCGTGATAAGCACATTATTCATTCAATTAGGAATTCTTAGAGCCTTATCAACTTGTTCTTATCACATGCCCTTTGCTTGTCGAGAGCATTAATTTTATTGACGGTATTTTGACCCACATTCCACTTAATGAAGTAATCTTCATTGTTTATGAACATAAGTAGTTGCTATATACACTCTGTTTTGCCTTACTTTAGCTTCAACTAAAGTTCCTCATTTTTAGCAATTAAAATTGGAATTCCACTAGCATGAGATCACGGGCTGCAAAGAATTTTACAAATTGACATTCTTATCGTGGGCGTAACGTCTGGTAATGTGAATTTATTTTTGACATTTTAAGGCGTCCGAAGTACGAAACTTATAATTCTTGAAATTTTGTCATTCGACAAGTATTTGATGGATTAGCGAGTATTGACAAGTTGTTTTACGCATTTTCATTAACAATACAATTTTTTATAACAAATTTGAAAGGGATTTCGAACACACTGTTAATCTTTAGCTTCTGAGTATCTTACTTGAAAGTATTTCTGAGTTCCAACGACCCTTACTTAACTTTTTCGGACACGTGAATGTCGTGTATTGTAAATTATAAGGCTTTTTTTTGTTACCAACTTCCTTTGCATATATTTTCACTTGTTTGAATCAGAATTTAATTCTCTTATATACATTATTATTTGCTGATTCATCTTTGGGAAACAAAAGCGTGTAAGATTTATGGCCAACATCTCCGTTCGCATAACTCGTAATTGCAGCCGTGCGAATTAATTTCAGCTTTTGATCATCAGTTCTCCGTTGAATAAAGACCCCGTTCCCCCCCGGCCCACATCTGATTTATTTCACAAAAAATTATTGTTGTTATTTAAGTTTAAAGATGCGCTCAATAGACGACCTTGACTGCTGGAGAACAACAATTTGAGGTTCGCCAATTTCAATAGTAAGTGATATTTAATGAAACAAAGTAAACAATGAGGCGCAAAAAACTGAAATTGAATCTGAAATTGAAAATAAGCAACGTGTTGTAGACACGAAAAGAGGCACGAATCCAATACAATAATAATAATAATAATAATAAAAATAATTGTGCATGGTAAATTTGAACGCGTATGTGTGTAGGTTTTTAGTACTCTACTCTGTCGTATTAGGAAGCGGAACTGACATTTGAAAAGCATCATAAATATAAATAAATATAAAATACACAGTACAGTAATTGCTGGTAATTAATTAATAGGAGAACAAACTCGTCTTTGTTAGCACATAAACAAGTGTGTAAGTAAAAAACGTAAGTGCTTTCTTATAATAAACTTAAGTAACTAATTTGTCATAACTTAACTTGTAAATTCAAATAGTTAATGTCAAATATACGTGCCTCTAAAGCATCTCCCACACACACACACACATTTTAGACTTTAAAGTCGCTTTAAAAATATATGAATATAATACAAATATTGTCACAAAATACTTCCACAATGGCATTGTTTATAATAAACAGATATTAAAATTAGTAAATTGCATAATACGTGCTTTGTTATTTGGGAACATATGCCAAACACAGGTATTTATTATAATGCTGACCATATTATTTATTAATTTGCGGCTTCTAGTTTTCGATACAGCTCATTTTCGTTTTCATTTCATTTCAGCTTTTCATTCATGATGTTCCCTCTGTCGAAATCGCTTCTCTCTGCCAACTTGACGAACTGAACTGACAAACCTTAATTGAATTTGCAATCAAGCATGAAGTACATATTGTGAGTGTATTTATAAATATGTATGTGATGTGTAGACACAAGTTTTATCAGTCACAATCGAGAATTGTCCACTGTAGCCCTGAATCTGATAAATTCTATTGTATTTATTTTTGTAGTATTACTTTGTTTTGTTGTCGTATTATTTCCTTATTTAAGCGGTTTCTCATCATTAAAGCAAATTATCCGTTAGCTAGCAGTACAGGTTGTCCGTCTATCTGTCTGACTGTCTGTCTATTTATTTGTATACCTCTTTATTGTCTACGTCTCCGAGTCTCCTGTTACGGGTTTTTCGCACACATATCCAACACGATTATAAATACGAGCTTTTATATTCGTAGTTGCCGTTAAAAAATATTGTTAGAACGTTTTGTTAATTTTACTGACGCACAATTAAACGGAAATTCGCGTTACGTTTAATATCCGCAGCATTTTCCCAACTTAAATATAATTAATATTATATTTCTGTTTTGTTTTTTTTTTGTTAAAGGAAGTACTGCACTTGCTGACTCGAAATTTAATTAAGTTGCCAATGCTTCTTACTATTTGAAATCAAATATTAGCACGCTCTGGAGCGAATATGCAAATTGAAACTGATAAACGAATACCGAAAAGGGAAACGCCGCGAACTAAATTCAAACAGTTACGGAATTTCTCAGATAAGAGCTCTTTGCACAAGTTTTGAAAAGTACACATACTACTCGTACTTATAGAAATAAAATGAATGTACTCTTAAGCACAATATATATTCTACTATTGTTCAAGAGTTCGGTTGACATACATTCTGAGAAGCTGCTGAGTTGAGATTAGTTGAATCACTATTATGAAATGTGACGATGTGAGAATTTTAACATTAATGTGCTAATAGAGACGTTGGAGAATGAGTCATTTATTTAGGAGAAGTAAATAGTATCTAACACCTTGAAATGAATAAAGACTCTAGATTAAAAGTTATCTCTCAATCCTTTTTGACATCTTCATATATGAGTACTTTTTATAATGCTATGTATCTAGATTTGCTGAAAATAACGTATGTTTCACTATTTTACTGTAAGTAACTTCCATTTGAAAAGCTTAAACTTAATAGGCAACATTTACCACACAAATGATTCAATGCTTAATGCTTTATAATTATTTTGAAAGCAAATTATATTGTACTTTCGAAATATTGCAATCAACTCAGTTGCACAGTCAAATGGCAATTGTTGCTATTCAGATACATTGAAGCCCTTCACCTGTTAGTTATTTAAAGATTATGACAATAATTATTTATTTAAAGGCTAGCCAAAAGTCAAATTAGAAGAAAAACACGTCAGAAAATGAAAAAATGTCGATAATCACACTCATAAAAACAAATGTAAGATAACGTAGTAAATTAAGCACATTAAAATGTTGGCTAACATACATTGCGTGGATTTTAACAGCTTTGTCGAGATTTTTATACAAGTGCCATAAAAGAAGAGCTCATAGGTGAAATCCGAGCACCCAGAACTTTCACTGTCACCAGCTTAAGACTTATAAAGTTGCTATATATATGAGTGCATAAAACCCATTAATTTCAATGTTTAACAAAAACGACTCTCCACTGATAGCGAGACAGCAACCTCTGTAATGATATAAGTATGTACTCATATCAGTATTTAATTTAACTGGCGTGTGACTTAAGTAGCCTAAAAAAAGAATAAAATAAAAATGTTGTTTATTATCAGATTTATTGATTTTAGGCAAGCATTTTTAATTTTGTTTTAGAATTTTCAGGGTCTAGGCTGTAAAACAATCTTATCAAAATGAATCTCATTGCAGCTCAAGTAGCTGGCTCGAGTTTCTATTTACAATAAACAATGACGTCAAGAAAATTAATAGAGCTGCGAGCATTTATATATATACTGTTTACTGAGTTGACACTTTCGGTTAGCACACGGCCAGGTACAAGTACATACATAAGTGGCTTTTTTTTATTATAATCATTTTTTGTGCCAACTTGGAAAGTGCAATTACTCGCAGTCACTTTCATGAATCACTTACAAAGATCTTCACATATTGCGCCCTGGGCAACCAAAAACTCATTAGCAGCTCTTAAGATGCGACCAATGAAGAGACCCAGTCGAGGGTCTCATTTCCCAGAGATGCTTTCTGTCTCCGATCTTGGTCTCCCTCTCTCTCCGTGTTCCGTTTTCCCCACCCTTTCTCCGTTTCTGACTGAGTGGCTGGCGTTGTTGTCGCTGTCGCTGCGGGCATTGAGAATTGTTAGCAATGTTTTCTTGCCACTCTGGGAAACTCTGAGAAACTGGTTATGATTATTGTTAATGCCCTGTTGTATAGTCTTCGATGGGTATACCAGCATTAAAAAAATGGCAATGTCACTTGCTAAAGCGATATGTTTCAACTCTCCAACTTTTCACTTAAATAAATATATCTTTATGTGATTCATTATGTACAGCATCTAGGGCATTTTATAGCTGAGCTAACTCGCCTCTTGGTGGTATTTTTACGCCCCTCAGATTGCTGGTTGAAATTCAATGACAATGGCAAACAATCTGTGACCCGAAAGCCCCAGCAGCATCCACATTAACAGCAGACACCTGCACCGCATAACTTGAAATATACTCAAGATCGTCTCGAGATCGGTTTGAAGCCCCTTTACCTGTTCACACAAAAAGATGTTTGCTGTGCAATCGGGCGGATAACGTCATTAGCATTTAGCACGTTATTCCAAATGCACCAATGACAAACAAGTAGCGTTTATAACTCTTAGATAGTTATTATTATTTTTATTATTGATAAACAAAAGATCGAAACGAGCTTTGAAATGAAGAAACAATCACACACTCACATTTGATTCGTAGTTAGATATCAGATAATTATTTTCAATTCAGCTAAGTATGTAAAGTGTGAGGGTTTATCGGATGAGATCATTGCATGATCAGCTAAGAATAAATCTTATTGTAAATTTAGTAAATTCAATCTCGAGCCAGTATCATTGTATACGGTTTCCAATTTTATTGAGCTGTTTACAAAAGCTATGCATAAAGTTTTACACATTCAAAAAAATTCATTGAATAAATGTGAATGAACAAATGGTTTGGCATTCGATCGCTTTTAAATTGTGTAGTATTACATCTAACCGTTTTTTGTTTCTCTTAGTAACAGGTTCTTAAGAATATAAATTATTCGCGATTTAAAATAGCTGATAATCGAATAATATGCCGCATAACAAATGAAGAAGGTGCGCCCTTAATAGTTTAACAAGACTAGTGAAGATTGACTAAGAAATGATAATATAATTAATATATTTAAATTTATATAATAATAGATATTCAATATAATTTCTGTAGTTGTGAAAGATTTTGTTTTTGGTCAAAACTTGTTCAGAATAAACAGTTAAAGGCGCTAAGTGTGAAACGATCGGTGTGTAGAAGTTCATATATTGAAAGAATGCCAAGCTGGCGACAAAGTTGAGGTACAGAAACTTATAGCACATACTTGTACAAACAGGCTAACCACCACAAGCAACCAGAAACAACAACAACAACGACTAGAAGAAGAGGAAGAATAACCAAATAATAATAAAAAGTATAAAGATCTCGTCTGCCTGCGTCCAGAGAGTATGAGTATGAGTGGCGAGTGCGAGAGTGAGTGCGAGTAGTATATGTATCTGTATCTGCAGCTTGGATGCTTCAACCTCAAACTGGCTGCCTGCTCCTACCTCAGAGGTCGGGTTTACCAAATTCATTTTGAAGTTGCTTCAAATTTTTCGTGCATCGGTTTGTCGGGGATTTTTTCCTCTTGGTTTAGCTTGAGAACATAAAAATTGATTCTAAAACCTGTTTTAGGCTTTAAATTGTTGGGTTTTGTTCAGCTTATGTGTGTGTGTGTGTGTGTGTGTGTGTGTGTCTGTCCATGTTGTTTTTGCCTTTATATTTGGTTTGCTCTTGGGGTCTGCTCTTTTTCGACATTTCTCGTCTCTTCTTTGGCTGCCTTTTAGCTCAGCTCGCTGAGATCAAGTTTGGCCTTTGGATCTGTTTTTTGTCTCGTTTATAAAAAACATCTCTGAAAAGATGCTTTTTGTTATTCGGCGCTTTCGTTTTCGTTTGTTTTGGGGCGTTGCAGCCGACGAAATGGTCCATCCATTTAATTAAGTAGATATTTCGTATAATTTATGCATATTTTAGAAAAAGGAAAAAAATCAAATTCGAAAGTTCCCCCAGCAGAGACGAAAACACAAATTTTAAAGCGTCATTGATAAATCGAATATAGCTCAAAAATTATTTATATAATTTAATAAAAATCAAAGTTGTGTTGCCGCGGAAGGAACGGCGTAATAAAGGCCTTGAGAATAAATATTTTAAATAAAACTACTATATAATGACAGTAAACAGTTAAATAGATGATGATTTCCGACGCAACTTGCGGTAGAAGCAGTTTATAAATTCGCCAAATGAAGATGCACAGCAATAATCATTAGGAAACATTTTCTCAAATTGAATGCAGTTGTAATACTTATTTATAGACATCTACTGGCATCTACTTTATGTGGGAGTTATACCAACTATCTATTGTCTATCTATTGTCTAGTGGTTCCATGCAATTGTTTAATATTTTCACATGCCAGTCAAAATGAATTATATGCAATGCAAAATTTAACTGAATAAATATGGGAATTTTATGAATATTTATGACAAAAATTAGGAAATTGTAGTTTGGTACAGGTCGCACTTTTCTTAAGAGTCTCATGTAAGTTAACATTTCAAAATTAATGACATCCATTCCAACAAATTTGTCAACAACTTAGAAGAAAAGGAAGTCAGTGACTTTAAAATTCGTATGTGCCAAAAAGAGGCGGTCTGAAACGATGCTAAATGATAAACTTGATCGAAATGTCAAAGCCAAGATCATAAATTAAATTAGCATAGATTGGAAATGACAGAGAACGAGACGCATCGAAGCTGTCATTGCAGACTCGTTTTAATATCTTACACTTACACTGATCCCAAGTTTGGAAAACGACCAAAAGAGTTGAAAACCAGAAATACACGCGACAAAAATGCACAACAAGAAATCAGGTGAAGTAAACCGGTGAATTAATAAAAATGCTCATACAAAATAAATGCGTTGACGAAACCTGCTCTGAGACATAGCTGAAATTCCAGCCAAGAGTTAAACTTACCCACTGGCAGGAGGGAGGAGGGAGGAGGGAAGAGGTACTGACACGCCAGCGTCACGGAAAAAAAATAGAAAAACCCAACAAAGTTAACCACGAGCTGTGTCCGTATCTGCTAGACTAGCAGATACTCTATAAGCAGCTCTAAAATGCATGCAATTAAATGCATACATACATATGTATAAAGCACACATGAGTTTATGGAATTATTTTTTAGTGTTTTGATAAAATGTTCAGAATGACTATTTGCTTTTGTACAATATAAGCTCACTTTGATTTGCGGCAGGGTATAAAAATAATAAAAATCGCATGCATGTCGCATTTGAAAATGTACGCGCTGAAAATGGCCTTATGCAATAGCTCAAACTGTGTGCCGAGTGCTGTAGGAGCTGTAGGGGAGAAGGAGGACGTTGCTGGGCAGCAGCGTATGTACAGACGTGGCAACCAAACAAACACACACACACACGCACGCACACCAATGCAGGCTGACAAATAGCGCAAAAGGAATCGCAGCAAAGTAAATTAAAAGAGCAACAATTATTATGCAAGTTGCTGCTGCTGTTTGCTGGCCATTAAAAACAGTTAACAGGCCAACATATTTTGCTTTGGCCAAAAGTTATAAATGTTTATTATTTAGTTTATTTAGTGTGTGGATTTTTAAGCTTGATTGCTCATAAGCCGTCGCTCTAAGCCGCTTTGCGTGTGCCAATTTTATGAGCAATAGCAATAACAATAACAACAAAACTCGCAAACAAAATAAATTAATATACACTTCAATGTGGTTGCTATTGAAAATTGTATTTTCACGGTATTATTAATTTTTGTATTTAATTTAGAGCGCTTATTTAAGTATGATTAAGTATTTTGTGCAATCATAAAAACATTAATAAAAGTATATAATTTACATTTAACTTGTTTATTAACTTCGATCTTCTAAGGAAACTAATTTAATGTTGTTTTCAATATAATTTGTTGACTTAAAATAAAATATGATTGTAAACTATTAAATTCATTTTAATTATCTAGAATTTTTTACATTTAGAGCAAGAAATAAATCCTTTGACAGAATACAGAATATAGAATTGATATAGAATTGAAATGCATTAAATCTTTAGATAATAAGGTTTCTTTCAATGCAATAAATGTTACGTGACAAATTTAAAAATTACTTTTTTGGGTAACTAAAAAATGAAATCAGTATTCAAGATCGGCATTTAAAACTGAACCCAGGACTTTCAAACTGTGTCAAGGCTAAGGTCGCACAGTTTGATAATCGAGTTATATAAACTTTATAATTATCTAGCACTTTTTCACATGCAAATCGTGTGTTTTACAGCTTCTCCTTCACTTACCGCTTAAATAAGCAATCCCTTGATCTGTGTTTGTTTGTTTTTTGTTTGATTTTTTGTTTGTTCTTGTTGTTGGCTACGTTTTAATGCCCTTGTTAATTCACAGCGTGTTTTTATTGTTGTTGTTGTTGAGCACTTTTTGCTATTGCCTTTTTAATTGTATTTAATTTTATTGAATTTTATTTCATTTAATTTCGGTTTTCTTTTCTTTTTGTATTTTGCATGCAGACACATACATACACATGTACATGCAAACGCACAAATACATAGGCAAACGATGTCTCGAGTCAAAATCAATCAACAACAAAGAAAAGTGGTAACGCGAGAGACGCGAGTGAAACAGAGACGAGGCGTCGACGGAGACGAAGATGGCGACGGAGAAGGTGAATTGCGAAGATAAAGTGTGAGGCGCATGCGCACGTAAAATAATTTGTTGCTCTTGTTGTTGTTTTGCTTCCACTTCTATTTTTATAAATATGTAGTACCTCGAACGTTCGCTCGCATTCACGTAACTCTATCGAAATTCTCGCGCTTCAGCGTTTTAACCGTTTTCGCGGGCAAATTGTTACTGATTGTAACCGGGCTAACGACAAAACTTCAAGAGGGCTAGTCCCAAAAGCCACAGGTGAGCTCAAAACTTGCTAGAGATGAGACAAAAATATCGAATTGAGAGTGTCACGCGACAAAGTATCGTTGCAATTGTCATATATATATCTTGAGATATAATAAAACAAAGCACCTATTCAAGCCATTGGTTTATATTTATTCTAACATTAGTAGCACTTTTATCATAACACATATGCATGTTAACTGCTCAAGATAACGCTCACCTCTAGCTACAAACTTGATATGAGAGATAAATAATGAAAGAGAGTGTGAGAGAGAGAGATAGAGTGGCAGCTGGAGAATGGAGTGTGCAGTCAGCTGACAGCTGCCAAAATTCATCTTATAGCATACTTTTAGGATGATGAGTATATATAAGATGTATAACACATTATCAACAGTAATACACAAACTGCAGTGAGGTAATTGAATAATTCTGGGATTTAATTCGACTCTCAAGCGTTAACTCCTCCATTGTCCGTGCACAACGGAGGTCCGCTTATCAGCAGTAGCCACCGTTGTTTCCAACTGACTGATTCAGCTGTATGGCATATCAATTTATTTGAAGGATACGCGAAGGATGAATGCAAGTGAGCTGTGTGCAATCTCGTTCTTGGGGTACAGATGCAAATGAATCTAGATGCTATTTGCACATGTCCAAAACAATGCTTATTGCAATTTATTTACAGTATGTTATTTGGCAATAAATAATGTTTAAAAACCTTTGGGATCTGTGTTGAATACTTTTGGGGATACTATTGATTATATTTTGCTGGGCCTGGAAACTATCTGCAATGTTATGCACTGAATGGAAGGGCGTCTACTTCGTGGTCAGTCAGACGAGCCTTTTGTTGACAACTGTACTGTTGTCCTTTGACAGCTGACAGGTGGCATTTTGAGTGGTTACTGACGTGTGCGATGGCAATGATTGATCGGGGTGCAGAAGCAGAAGTAAAAGCTTATGGAATTTATTTAATTTCCGCATGGGCATTCAAGCAGTATGCGCCAGGCAGCCCGCATCCAAAATTCTATCTGCTCTGTAGGCTGCGAGAATTGTGGAACAACAAGGACAATGCGAAATTTGGCCTGGTGCAGGACAGATAATGATCTAAAACGAAATTCGAGTAAGTGCTCAAAAGTGTTAGTGGTAGGGGAAGTGGAAATGGAAGTGAAAGCGGCGCAAATTCTCAGCGAATCGCTCGCGTTGCTCTCTTATCGTTTTAATTAGTTTTATAAAAGTTGGCAAACAAACAAACGAGCGAACCAACCGACCAAAGCGAAAAGGTAAAGGACCGAGAACTGAGAGGACTGAAAGATACCTAAGGACGAAGGGTTGGACATCATATTTGCTTACAACTTAATAAAATTCTGCACTAATTTGTTGCAGGTCATACATATGTATATGAGAGTATGGTAAACTGGTATGTGTGTGTTTGAAAATTAACTTATGAAGTAGCCAATTATTAAAGGACCAACATATTTTCAGCTCTAATTTAAATAGTTCCGAGTTCAAGTTGAATTGCAAATGCATTTGAAGTTTACACTTTACATTTAATTATACTTAAAACACATTTTGGAGTCCACGGACACACCTGGACAGTAGTAGCTTTATTTATCTTGACTATGGAACAGCTGGCTGCAAACTATCCTTAGCCTTAGTACTTTTCAGCCATTTTATCTGCATGCATATTTATAAGGAATTGCCCGAAATTAAATGCAACTCTCCCATGGACACTGGAAACGGTGAAGTGAAAACTGTTAAGATTAAGCAAAATACCTTAGCATTTTCTTTGAAATTTATATGCAGCAAACAAATGGAAACGTGCGACGGAATGAGAATTTCACTCAGAAGTAAACGGCTTAAAAAGTTGTGCAGCTGAATAGAAGCGAGCTTTTTAATCCCCTTCTATAGCGGATAAATTACGGCGAATTTGTAATAAGAAAAAGTCACTAAACGAGAGGAAATTTAGTCAGTAAGTCAGCATTAAAATAACTGTTGCTGATTAATTTGAACTGTATTCTCTCAGCACATTCGATCGATAGTAAAATTCTGTTAATGCCAGTCTAATGCTCGATGCTTTGAGCGATTTCATAAGAGATCTAAGTGTTCCACAATTACGTTGCTCTTTTCCGGCATGTGGGCTGGTGGAAAAGGGAACGAGAATGGAACCGAAATGAACTTGATTTCAAAAACCGTGCAAAAATCGTTCAATCATTTAAGTAAAATGCCAGGCGACCAGCACGAACAGGCAGAGAAACTGACGCATTCAATTCAATTGCCAGCAAAAAACAAACCGTAAAGACGTTGAAAACATGCGCCGTCATAAGAGAGCAGCGATAACCCTCATACACAACACACACACATACATACAAGCAAACTCATACACTCATATATATATTGTTTAGCTCGTTGGCTGTTCTTGGCTTCGCGTTGTCCCGCTCTAGCCACAATGCCGTCTGCATACGGCTTCTGTGTATCTGTCTCATTTCGATACACAGCGAGCATTTTACAGTTTTGAATTTTGAAATGATCATGCGGGCGTATCAAAACAACAACAGAAAAAGTAATGAAAACTAAGAGACGCCGCCACGCTGATTCGTTTGCTTGTTGTATATTGCTGTGCCCCTGCTAACAACATGGATCACTTTATCGATTTTACAAATGAAGAAGCAAAAGTGCGATCGATTGTGATCTTAAATCGGAATATTGTACACAAAATAAAGATCGTGCACAGTCCCAGAGGCCACACATAAACTCTGAGCACTACGACAAAAACGGCAATGTGAGCAACGGCATCAAATTAATCAACTCGGTAACAACTCATTGCATTGGAATATCGTTGAAAGAGCGTTTTCCAACTGTTACTCAGTTGATAATTAAAAAATACAAAAAATGTACTTGGAGATGCCGGGGATTGAACCCGGGGCCTCTCACATGCAAAGCGAGCGCTCTACCACTGAGCTACATCCCCGATGAAAGATGCGCAGCGCAATGCCCAGTTGTGTCAAATGAGTTTTGTATTTACTTACATGCGCAATAGAATAAAATTCAAAAAAACACAATCAAAATAATTTTACATGCCGTTTTAAAAAAAGTCAAATAATAGCATTGCAAATAAATATTACAATTGTTATATAATGTGTTGCAGTATCTTTCAAATTTACATTTACTTTAACAAATAATCAAAAGCTATTCAACTGTCTAGTTAGCTTTTGACTATTGTTAGTATTTAGCTGTCACAACTTAACATGGGGATGTAGCTCAGTGGTAGAGCGCTCGCTTTGCATGTGAGAGGCCCCGGGTTCAATCCCCGGCATCTCCAAGTACATTTTTTGTTTTTAAACATAATATAAAAATTTTTTTTGGGTTTTAAAAATTTGTTTCAAGCTTTGGTTAGAGTGTCTTTCAAAGCTTTTACATTCTAGCTAATGTCAAAGTTGCTACTATAGTTACTGCTCCATGTGGCCTGAATGCTACTTGCTGTGGTCTGGCTGACTTGATTTATGCGCAACGAGGCGGCAATAATGAATTATTTATGCCGATTTACGGCTGCCAAGCAGGTCTGCATGTCAATTGGCAAAAGCACTAGCGTTGCCAGACGGCTATCCGAGCGTGTGGGTGAGGGGAAGCGGGCGAATCGGATCATAGCTGAGCGAACTGACTTCGGGCGGCAACTTTGACTTCTTCTTGCCATTTTAGCCACAATGCAGTCAAGTGGTTAAAGTGTGTGCTAGCTTGTTGTTATTGTTGGAGTTGCACAGAGGATGTACACACATGGATTGGTAGAAGAAGTCAAACGACTGGGGCGGACAGATGGGACAGAGTTGCATTTGCTTTTTGTTTGGACTTTTGAAATGAAGGAAATTGCCTGTTCGCACTTTAGCAGCTGCTGGCTAGCTTAAATTAATATTAAATTTTGCATGAGCTAACAATGTTGCCCCACCTACAGGGTAAATCAGAAATTGATTTTGTTCAAGTTCTGGTCATGTTACAAGTACATACTTACAAACATGTCCATTCGTAAACATTAAATTTGTTATATGTCTCAATGTTTTTAACTGCCAAACAGCTTGACGCACATTCAATTTCATTTGATTTCTGATAAGAGCATATTGCCCATCAATTAGCAGTAACAAAAATATGGAAAATCCAGAGCAGCTGGCACATATCACATAAATATAATTATGCCAAGTTTCAAATGTATATATGCAAAAATTTCAAGCATATTGAAATTAATTACCACAATGACGTCTGTTTTTGTCAGCATTCGTATTTCTTCCTTTGTGTTTGTGTGTGTGTGTGTGAGTGGTTATTTGAGAGCGTAATAAATATTATATAACAATTGGCTAACATACGCTACGCACACATACACAATACTTATGCGAATGTGTCTCTCAAAGGACTCGAAGGCATAATTTAAATAAAAGAAAATACAAATCGAAATTGTCACTTAGAATTTATGTAATTGCATAAACACCGCAAGGACTAAGAAATTGACACACAAGCGCACAGACATGCAAATTGTTTATGGCCATGCCTAGTTTGTTACTAAATAATTGACGTAACAAACTAAACAAATGACATAGCCTCAATTTTCTGACAGGCGTGTCATAAGTCGAAAGTGTGCATGGCACTTGGTTAGGGATTTGAAAGTGGAATTTCTCTTCAGTTGAATTGCTCACAATTTGCTTAGTGGCTTAAATTATTGTTATCATAATATGCACTATCCCTTTAACACTATAGCACTTGATTTGATTATAAAACATATTTAGTTGTGTCTTCTTGTACTGACTCAAGATTGTTAGAATTCTTCTTAAAGACTACTTTACAATTTAAATATTAGGCTTAGAAGAAGCTTGTAATTTAATAGATATACTGATTTCTTAGAACTTTTAAATTGTAGACGTTGCAGGCTTTAAATGTTTTTCTTAAATTATATTTCAGTTAAAGGTCTATTCACTCAATAATCAAATATCCATAAGACTTAGTAAGCAAGTTTTCAAAGCTCATTGCCATAAAATCTATGAAATGTCAGAGAAATATACAGTAAGTATTCTGTATTCTAAACACAAATGGCCTTTCGAACCTGTGTCCTTTTGCTGGATGTTAATTTGGCTTTAGGATGCAGCTTAATCACATTAAGAGTGCATTAAAAATTCTCTTTTAAGCAACAGAATCCTCATCATTGCCAGCATTGGCGTCATAATCAATATCAATGTCGTTCTGTGAAAGTGAAAAACCATATTTCCGTTTTGAGGCAACGTGAGTGTGGAATGATGCAACTATATAGCATAAGAATTCATAAGGACATTTTGTTTGTATGTGCGTGTGTGTGTGTGTGTGTGTGCATATGTGATTGAGGAGGGGAATTCATTATGCATTCAGTATCGTAGCCATTTTGCATTCAAATTCAATTGTGCGTGCGTGCAAATTGAATTCCCCAAAGCCTACAAGCATAATGCACACCACATATATGCGTACGATTATGTAACGTGAAATTTAAATGCTGTAGTACTATTTTTTACTGGGATTCGGTAGAGTCTAATTAAAGCTCTAAGCGATCCATTTTGGCGCTAATAATTGCAATTGCAAGTGTCAAAAAAGGAAGGAACAAAACCCCAACAAAAACATCGACGACTTCAACACAATCACGTTTCAATTAACACACATGGTCGAGCCAAGCCGCTTCCTTTGCTGGACGTCCTGGCCATATTCATATGTAAAACACGCACGCACATCGCCTCGTCCTGTTCAGTTGACTTAATGGGCTGGGCTGGGCTGAGCGTCGCCTGGTTCTGGACATCATAATTCCGGCCACAATTCCCAAACACCACAAAAACAACAGTGGAGCACAAGCCAAACTCTGTCTGGCAATGCAGCAAAGCCCAAAGTGCTGGAATGTTGTTCCCGTTTTGAAGTTTGAGTTGAGTTTGGAGCCATGGTCATAGCCACGATTCTGACCATTATCCCCCGTCATTACCCCACATTTGTTACCACGTCACCCCGTTACTCTGTTACCCCGTTACCAGTTGCTGCAGTTTGTCGAGTTCTATGGGGCGCATGAACTAATTACGTTAATATGCGACAACGTTTTCATAGGCGAAAAATGTTTGCTGCACAGCGAGAGGTCCACGAATTGGTGGACACAGCGCAGAGCATCCACAGCGAATGAGGCAGGCAACCTGAAGGGTGAAATGTGGTTGGGGTCAGTGCAATTGCGAAAGCGAACAGTGGTCCATATCAGTTGATCGACGGACGTGATTCAAGCTTAACAAAAAAAAAATAAACCAAAATGTTTATATATATATATATATAGTATATATATACATATACGCATATTTATTTAATGATTCGCTTTAAGTTTACATTTTCCTGCATGCTTTACAGATATATTTGTTTACAAATTTAATCTGAACATTTCGCTTCAGTAAACCTCTTTACATATGGCGACATCCAGGATCGAGATTTCTCCAGCACTTCGATTACACAATCCGAGTTTTCAGCGGCTTCTTTAAAAAACTGATGTGCAATCGTAAGGAAGTGTTTCGGCGTTAGAGCTTCAGTCGGTTCTGAAACAAGTGGAATGCATTTTCTGAAATCCATCATAAGAGGTAATATTTTTTCATAATTATCATCGATCGATTCTAATAAAATGTGTGTGCAATTTGATGCCTTGTTCATGTCAAATCCTGCATCTACGGGCTTATGGGGTCCCAAGAGCTGTAAGTAGAAGCCGAAAACTATATTCTCTTGCTAACTTATACACTTGATGGAGTTGATTCTTACCAGAAAAAAGAATAGGACAAAAATAGCCATAATTGAATCCATCTTGGAGAATTGCCGATATGAATTTTCTATGAAAAATATGAATAACTATAATGAGCAAATTCTATATACAGTATTTTCAGTTTATTTTGAAAAACCACTGTCTAAACATTCAATACTTACGTGGAAACTTTAGTATCGGTGTTTACGTAGATTACTGGGTCCAGCTTATTAGAAAGTGGAAAATCAAGTTAAATACTTAATTTATATGTAGAAAAATTAGAAAAATTAGAAAAATCATCTATATTGAGCCGACAATGCTAAACGATTCAGAAACTACATTATACTGAAATATTCAACGGGAATATAGTATTTAAGTATTTATGGGAATACGAAGTGAAAATCTTCGCTTGCTAGATTAGTAAAAAACTCCATATGTAGTTGCAGCTTTGTACTGTATATCAGCAGTCAGTGTAGCTTGGCTTTTTCAATCTGCCTTTTCGGCAACTGTTTGGACATTTGGCTATTAGAGATGCCAACACAAAGTTGGACTTTACCATCGTGCACGGGATGTACGTGTTGAATGTCTGTTATCATATCAGGTGTAGAACATGGTAATGCCCAACAGCATTATCCAGGACTCACTCCCGGCCTAAAACGTTTTTGCATTCATAAATAAGACATGCAACGTGCTGCCATCAGCAACAACAACAACAAATGTGGCACAAGCTGTACAAATCCCGAGCTGACCATCTGCTCATCAGACCAGTGGAACATCTGCCCATCAAGCTATCCAAACCACCAGCCCAGACCAGACCAAACCATCCACATTCGATCATTCACTCACGTATGCACACAAAGCCCCACGGGGGGCGGTTGCATCTCCACATTGCGTCAGTTGCGTGCAACACACAGCGGAGGAAGGTGGAAAGTGAAATGTGGGGGATACATTCTCGTCAATGTCCTTGTCGTGCCAGTGCTGCTGACAGCGCCTGCTGTCATTCATTCATTAATGCATTTTCCTGATTTTCACTCATTTAACTCCATAGATTTTTCATTTTGCCTATTACGAGGCTGCCCCATGTACAATATGTACTGTACAGTTGTGTTGCGCCAGGACCTCTGTCCTGTTTGTTGCACTTGAACTTCCCTTCTGGTCATCAGCTTGGCCTGCTCTATTTTGTCCAATCGCCAGCTATGGTATCGTATGCTCTAAGCGCCTGAAGCTATGCTTCATTTACTTTGTTGTCAGTGGCCATTAGTTTTGACGCACTTTGGACTGAGCCAGGTACCAGTTGTTACCCTTGATGAGAATGCTCCATTGCCGATGTGGGCTTTGGGTTGCCAATGCTTAGCCAAAGTGATTTGTGTGGCAATTCTAATAGAGTTGCATGCACCCGAGGAGGGAAAACAGAAACTGACAGAAGTCGCATGTCAAAATTTCTCATTACCGTCTTTTGTAGTGCTATTTATTTATTAATTTAGGAAGATCTAATTCCCCTCACCATAAACCTAACAAATGTAAATTATACTTAAACTCAGGATATTAGAAATTAGTAATTTTTAATCTTAAGTTACAAACTTGATTAAAATTGAGCCGATTTTTAATAGGAGTGTCGTACTGATCAATGATAGGTTACTAAATTTATTAAAAATTAATTAATATTGTTAGACAAATTACTTAGACTTTTTCTTAATTACAGCATAATTACATTTAAATAAGATCATGTAATGTACCAACAATTTGAATACTGCAAATGTGGAAACCTAAATGCAATTTTAAACGTGTCGCAAGAATTAACTGAAGTGCGACAGAAACCAACTTTATTACTTGACTAAGAATGTGTATAAAAAAGACCAATACTAAAAATAGGAACTTAAAAATGGCGACGAAAACGACTGGAACTTTGGAGGAGTAAAAGGTCTTCGGACAGACCCTTGCCCAGACAATTTGAGGCAATCATGCACTCGTTAATCTTGCTCAGAGCCCAAAATTAATAGTTAACCTGGCCAGCTGAAAAGGGGGCCCGTCCCCCTTTTCGAGGGTGTGGCCCTGGCTCTGGTCAGGTTGTATGGGTCGAAAGAAAAATGTGTTGTCGAGCAAATTAAACTCGTTCTAAATACATTACGATAGAGCTGGCCAGCTCCTGTCGCGTTCAAGGAGCTGCTGCCTAGAAAGACAAACAGAAGCGTCGGGTGACAGACGACAACAACAACGACAGCAACAAAAGCAACAACAGCACAGGCTAAACAAGATTAATTATACCTGAAAGCCAAAGTCAGTTACTCGCTGCCAGGCGTAGCCTTTTGACTCTTCAACTAAGCAGAGATGCTAACGCTGACGTCGACGTCAACGTCGGCGTTGGCGTTGGCGTAGGCGTAATGCCGATGGCGACGGCGACGGCAGCAGCGACGTCGACAACAATTCCTTGTCATTGCCCTCGAGCGTCATTTAGTATGAACATGGACCTGATTCGGTCGAAGGACTGCACCAAGGACGAAGAACATGGAGCATGGACTCTGACTTTTGTTTACTTGCTGTCTCTCACTTTTTGCTGTTGTTGCTGATATTGCTGATGTTGTTGTTGCTGTTGTTATTGTTGCTTAAATGCTCGGAAAATCGAGTTGTAGATAAAACACAGCTGAAGACATAGAAGTGTCGTCTGTTTTTTTTTTGTTTTTTTTGAGAAAAAGTCACTTGAGGTAGTTGAGATAAACACAAAAAACTGCAAAAGTAGAAATAAATTCTAGGAAAATCATTTTCCATGAATCTGGGAACTCAACAACTTAAGAGTAAGGAATGTAATTATTGAAAGAATTAAATTTGTTGGCAAATGAACTGATTTTAAGTATTTGATGTATCAACTTGTGAGTTTATTTTGGATTGAACTGAGGTTTTTCTGTTGAGAATCAAACGCAAAAAGTTTTATTATCATTCATATGATGTAACAGATAAACTGATTTTAACACTTGCAATAAATGTATATCAAAATGTAGTGAGTTTTAAGATATTTTAATGTTGCATTGATAGAATACTTTTTGTATCTTTATCGCCTGTAACCTCACATCTCTTTAGGTTTCGATGCCGCAGTCCTTCATCCTTTAACTATGTTATATACTTTCTCCTTTCTCATCTCCCGCTTCTCGTTGCTCGTTGTCAGAGTGCGTCGTGTTGCTGGAGAGTAAAATGTTTTCATTGTAGGGAATATGCTGGCAGACGATTCAGCTTTTAGCTCTTCGTTTTTATTTTTGTATTTGTTTTTGTTTTTGCTATTGTTATTGTTATAGTAACAAAGCTGAATGTGTTTTTGCTGTTGACACCTGAAAGGCAAACACATTTGCCACAGACGCCGCACAGCAAACGGGATTCAAATTCGGATTCTGATTCAGATTCCGATTCAGACTCAGATCCAGTTTTGCAGCAGCTGTTCATGTGCATGTGTTAAGGTTATTTCTGGGTGTGTGTTTTGGGGTGTATTTTGGCCATGTTTTACTTATGTGACTGCACATTCATTCCCACATTTATTTATGTGCATTCAGTTGCCAGTTGGCAGCCTGTGTACTTTTTCCAAATGAAACAATCTGCAAGGACAAACTCATGTTTTCGTTTGCTAGCTACATGCAACATGCTCCATGCTACCTGCTACCTGCTACTTGCCACAAGCAAGAGGTCCATACTCGTATACCATTTGACCTCCTCGACGGGGATCACATTTGAATCGGGTTAAGTGCAGAACAATTTCAAATATGTCGAATGTCGCTTTTTTAATTTGTTAGCCAATATTTTATATTCACCTGCAATCCTTCTATCTACACACTAAACATTTTAAACACTGTAGCTAAATCATATTTTATTCGAATCGAAAAGAAAACCAATTTATTTCTAATAACGATTTGCTGTAACATATTAAAAAATATATATAAATATCAAGACAACAAGACAACATACAATAAATAATGACAGGACTCGATTTATCGTGTCCACATATAAGAGACAATCAAACAGAAAATATTCCTTTAAACTCGCCTTTACTTTTGTTAACCTATCGATGCAACCCTGCGGCGACCTAAGACCGCATTTGCATTAAGTGCCACTTAACATGGAATCTCAATATTTTATGCAAAAGTAGCTAAGTTACAACTCTGTTATTTTTATTGTTGTTGTTTGTTTTACTGCTGCTTGTGTCTGTTTGTTACAGTGAGGTCTCTATAACCGCGTCGACGATTCTGGCATTTGAGATTCGATCTGTCTAACTCTCTCCATTCAGTCAGATTGACTGTCAACTAGATTTTCGCTTTGTTCGCAGCTTTTACATATAATTTGCATTGCGATTTATCAATCTGCAATTGGAAATAAAGCACAAGTGGTGCGATTATTGACTCTGGCAACATATTTTATGTACAACATATATTCACTTTATGGAATTCTAATATATTAGATATCTTCCTGATCTTTAGAGTTATTTAATATATAGTTACCAATGTCAGGTTGAATCACAAATAATTCCAATTGGGATCACTTAGAAGAAATTGAACCTAAACAGAACTTTTAATTCAGCCACCTCCGACAATTGTTGCAATTGGCATTGTCCTCACCAATTGCGAAATGAACCTTTTGCTTTTAGCCTGATTTTTGGATTTGACCTCTGGCTGTGCAACTGCAAAGTCAAAAATAAAACGGTTTTGTGCATTTCGACGATTACCCAACGCAGCGTTGCATAATTTTGGCATCAAATATTTAACGTAAATCTTTTGTGCACAATCAAACAGTTTTAGCTGCTTCGCGATTCCCGTGCGCTCTTCTATTTGCCAAGTTTGAAGTTTAACTAGTTTTATTTTCTTCATTTTGCATCGTCAAGCGCAGTGAAGCAAACGTCTAAAGGCAAACAAACTTTTTCACCAACGTCAGTTAATTTAGTCAGTTCAACGCTCACTTCTCTCTTTCTTTTCATTCCTCCCTCTACCTCTTCCTATTCCTCTCCCGCTCACACTGCCACTCCAAGCTTAACCTCACTTTACCTTCGCTGCTGCCGTTAAATGAAATGCAGTGAATGCAACGAATTTCGTGCCACACTATGAGTACATTCCGGGAGTATTACGACTGCGATTTTTTCATTCCGCAAAGTATGCAACGAAAAAGCGATAGTACTATGTATTTTTATTATGAAATTCAACAGAATCAAAAGGGAATTTACACAAACTTCAACTGCGACTTTCGACTTTGATTAAAATACCATCAGACTAAACACCTTACCTCAAATTTCCCAAAAAGAGATGAAGTCACATTATATATGTTGACACATAAACAAAGCAATTAAACTTGAGAAATAAATGATGGTCAGTTTAATTTAATATGTCCAAGACGAGGCAACGCACAAAATAAATGGTGCAACAAATTAAGTACACTAAATCAGTGCAGTTTTCATATCAAAATACATTATTCACAGATTTCTCGCTTTGTTTATTTGCAATACATACTATATTTGGATACTCCTCCTTCGCCTAAGCTAACTTTATGTTCGGCAAAACTGCAGCAAGTGGCCATATTTTATGTTCCTTAAGTTCTGCAGGAAAACAGTATGCAAATTTATGGTTAGACAAAGTTGTGTAGACATCGAGTTAAAAAACCCCTTAGCAACACCTGAAAAACTCAACCAGAAGCTTTAAGAGAGCTTGAGTATTTTAATTTTTGGCTAAATTTGATTAAGTATTATATCAAAGAACATTATTTCAATACAAAAGTAGGAACGATTAATAGATGATATGGATTATTTTCAATCCATTCATTTAGGAGTAAGTGCTTTGATTTGTATCCGATGCAATAAATTGAAGCCTTTAATCGTTTCAGAAACTTGGTCTTAGTCAACTTATTATTCTAAGTGGTTTTTCCTAGAGTTTCTTTTCCGGGTATTTGCCCAATCAAAAAGTTGTAAAGCGGCTTTTGTGCCAAAGTTGATGGCTTTGTATTGCGTACCTGGAGGCGCAATTTACTTTGGTCTAACATTTCAATTAGGAGAGCAGCGCATTTTTTTGCGTTTTTGCGCTGATCAATTGGGGAAAGTTTTTGCCAACTAAACAATGGAAACTCTTTACTGCCCACCCCCTGCGGCGAGAAAAGTGCAGGCGTGTCCCGAAAGCAAACTTAAATTTATGCTCTGACCAAGAGTTGAGTTTATCTTGCTTAACCAAAAAGCCACCCCATCCCCTCGCGTTTACAGCTCTCAATCGACATCGCAATCGCAACCCCAAAGCCAAACCCTGCACTAATTTGTCCTCGTTATGCAGGGTAAGCCATTCACTTCACCTTGGCCAGGTGAAGACGAAGGCGAAGGAGAAGTCATCGTCTGGATTTGCTGCTTCAGGACTCTTGGCCTCCCAGACTTTCAGACTCTCAGCTCAGACTCCTTCGCTTAACTTGCACATAATTTACGCACGCACATCTGTCGCTTGTTCTCTCGCTCGCACACACACACACCCTTACTGCCACTTCCGGCCGCATCTCGGGAGGGGAGGTGCCACCTACCTCCACTGTCCTGGCATAAGTTAATGCGTCTTTATAGGCAATAAAATTTAAGTTTCTTGACTGCCTTTCTGCTTGTTAAATTTTTCATGAATAAGTTTCGCCTCCAATAAGTTTCCCCTACCCTCGTCCCTCGTCCCACGTCCCTCATGCCTCATCCTTCATCCCTTAGCAAGCGAACCACCTTTCGAAAAACTTTGGACAAAACTTAACAGAATTTAGTGGCAAACTGAACTGCGGCACTTTGTTGGGGTTAGGGTGAAGGGTCTGCATTTCGGTTACATGGCTGGCCAAGGTCCCTCTTGCATCCCTTCTCTCCTTTCCCCTGCAACGAAACGAAAGCAAGTTGTTGTTCTTGTTAATTCAAGCGTTTGGTTAGTGCAGAATTAAGTTTGTGGTCTGCTCCATCGTTTCTTAGCTACCGAATCATAATTACTAGTTAATTTTTATAAAGTTACTGGTTGCGATGTCTGCTGTTCTCGGATAAGACCAGATTATAGCGGCTAAAGTTGCATTCAACATGCAATGGAAATCGGTAAGATTATTAGAGTTTGCTGTACTACAGTTAATTACTAAGTGTCAAGTTATTTTCGAGGTTTACGTAAAGCAATTTCAATAGTTACAATCCAAAGATATAAATTCATTAAATTGCATTTTCAAAATATGAAAAAAAAAGCTCATAATTCGGCACGGATCGGCAAATAGTACATGGACTTTGCGAACATGCATTTTTAGTTCAGTCTAAAATAATATTTTGTACTTTAAAGCATTTGATATTATAGATATGTAGATGATGTGCTTCTTTGTTTTTCATGTTGATGCTGATGCCTTTAGGTGAATGACGTGTTGTGTAAATATTTGGCTTGACACTATTAAAATTTACTAAAAACAAATGGCTCACAGCTTCACATGTGTGTGGTTGTGTGTGAGCGTCACTGCAGTTTTTAATTAACGTGATTAAATTAATTTCATGAGCTCGCTCTGTCTCGTTCTTTACCAGTATCCGCCTCAATTGCACTCGTTTGAGCTTTTGTACTCTGTAAAATAGTTGAACCTTCCATAAGGAATTATATGCAGATATTTTAAAACCAATAATAAGCCATGATTAATCAAAGCTTAAATTATTTTAGCTATATATTAATATATGATATAATGCTTAGCTGTATACATATAATTATGTTTACCTACTTTCTGTACTTTCTCTACAGGATATCTAGCATCCAGCTGACTTATATTATTTTAGCTATATATTAATATATGATATAATGCTTAGCTGTATACATATAATTATGTTTACCTACTTTCTGTACTTTCTGCTACAGGATATCTAGCATCGAGCTGACCCGCTGGAAGTACCCTTATCGGTTTAAACTCACTTAAAGCGACAATTTAATTTTCATGCGTTTGTTGTGCGAGGACAAGAGCGACCCTGACATCAACAATGATAATGACAACGACAACGACAATGACGTAAACATAAACGCCACGTTACGTGTTATGTACAACGTGAAATGATTTTTACGATGCTCGACGACCGCACCACATGTCTCATCAACGTCAGGACACAACAACTTTCAGCTTCCCCAGATCCCTTAGATCCGTCAGACAGCAAAGCATTTGTGCGAGTTGAGCGCCATTATCATTAACAACATCATGGGAAAAGTGTCCGTCGCTTCCCAATCCAAGAAGGGGAAACTTCGTGCATTCTCAATTGGAGGACAGTTGGGGACTGAGATGTAGTAGGGGTAAATAATATAACAATTTCTATGTTGACTTTTATAGCATCACATTCATAATCTCACTTTCCCTAATTGATGTGGGTTAAGTTAAAATAAGCTACGTTCAGGCATCATCTCATCATAGGAGTAGATGAGGAATATGGCGCACTATTTGGTTTCCGATGTGACTAACTACAGCTAAACATCCTGTTGCAACGCCATGTTGCAGTGGCATCATCCCCATTGCCATTGTCACGGGGTCAGAGCATCTCCAACACCCCATGGCAACCTAGGGGTTAAAGCTGTCGCTTTTGCAGCGCATTTGTGTGTGAAATAGACAAGTTGCATTCCAGTGTTAGTGCATTAGTGCATCCCAACTTCTTTAAAAGGAAAAGAACAATGCGACCTAAAAGAAAAGAAAGGCAAACTTTGGACTGACACAAGTTTGCTTTTCGCAGCAAATTGTCTACTGCCATGTGGCAGGTAGATGTCGTTCATTCCAACAGTGGCACCTGGGAAATTTAATGTACATGCGTGCCTTTTGCATACCCAAACTTATCAGCCAACCTCTATTCGTAACTTTTATGTTTCGGGTAGAACACGAATATATGTATACGCTTAGCCCCATAGGTGTAGATTGAAAGTGTGTAACAATTACATTTTTGTACTCAAGAATACAAAAACTGAAACATATAATTTTAGTTATACATAGTTTTCAATTATGCTAGAAATAATAATTATCATAATTATTAAAAGAACGATATCCAATTATTTAAAAACTGGTAATTGTGTACAGTTCTAAAATACTCAAACAAGTATTCGATCTCTATGAATAAATTTTTGCACGCATACAATTAATTCACATACAGTTATCAAGCAAGAAATTCTAATATTGCTTGTCATAGATGCTGCTATAAATATACAGGCCACTTTAACCAGTTTCAGTGAGCACTGGGTATAATAGTTTTGCTTCAAGCGTTTCAAGTGAATTGCTTAACCACATTTTGCCACCCTTGTATCAACGAGCAGAGTGGCGCAGTGGAAGCGTGCTGGGCCCATAACCCAGAGGTCCGAGGATCGAAACCTTGCTCTGCTATGGGGAAATTTAATTTTTTAATGTTCATTTTACCTAGACCCAGCCAAAATAAAATAAAAATGCTTTTGAAGTTTTTTGAATTTATTTCATGTGTTTTTATTGTATTTCATTGTTTTTTTTGTTGATGTTGGTTTTTATGTTTTACTTTACTGCTAAATAACTTTAAATGTTGTATTTTTATCATATTTATTCATACAACTTGATGTTCTTGTAGTTGTTATATCTTAGCTTGTTGTTTTGTTTTTGCGACTGCAACAATATCGCTGTTTGCTGTGCATCTCTTTATTTATCATCTTTACTCATCTTGTTCTTTACATGTATATAATAACTAAATTTGCATTATAATAATAAATATAATAATAGTTAATAATGATTTGTTTGTTAAATATCTTTAAAAAATGTTCATTTTAGGATTATAATTATCATCATAATTTTTATCATTACCATTATCATCGATGTCAAACGTACTGTAAACGAGTTACATATTTTTCTTGTTATTAATATATATTTCTTAGATTTTCTCGATTCCTCAGTTTCATTTAATTCATTATTTACCATCATTGCATTAATGCCTTCACCTTAAGAACTATTATTTCAATTTATCATTGTTTTGTATATAAGTAATTATATATACTAGTTTATTAATTAATATATAATAAGTATATATATGTTAAATAAAAAAATACGCACACATTATGCTTGCACGAATGTATAAATATACAATATGAACACAAGAAAAGAAAAATATAATCCAACAACAAACAATTTTTATGAATATCACAAAACATAAAATAATATTAATAATAAGTGAGATGAAAACATAGAACATATAATTGCCAACTCTATAGTTGAAACAATAGCTGGACTACGTCTGAAGAACAACACGCCTGTCATACATATAAAACATACAGAAAAATTCGTTGATATCACCTGACAAAAATGAAAGACTACTTACAATTCACACATGCATGTATATATACACATGTAAGAATATAATATAAGTATGTATAATGCATTATTAGATCCAATTTGCATTAAACTCAAATTATAATTATATTATAATATTCGCACACTAAAATTTTTCACACCTAGTTACTGTAGTTTTTTTCTTAACTTTTTTCTTATTCGTTTGCCCGTTTGTTCGGTTTTGTAGTACAATAAATTTCTTTACGTTTCATTACACTGCAACATTGAATTTTTTGTTCTTTACTTTTCAATAAACACATCACATCACATCATATTCACAATTAATAATCATAATAATCTAATAGTATATATGTATATTATGTATACGTGTAAATATAAACTAAAATTAACAATAATAACTATGACTTATGCTCAAACATAGTACTCATTATTACATTTTATTATTATTTTACTGGTTCTGCTATTATAATTAGAAATCTTCAAATGCGCCATATACAAGCGTCATGTCTTACATAAGTTCTAAGGGTTATTTATGTACTCGTATGTAGATGTTAAACCAACTAAAAACTATGAAACTATCATTTATGTAAGTATCAACTAAAATTAATCATTATATATTCATTATAAAGTTGTTCTCAATATACGCACATGACATTCATGACATTCGTTTGATAAGACTTTAAGGCAAATAAAAGTTTCGTTTCTAGTTTACATACACTCGAGATTTTCATATCCTACACTCGTGCCATGTAAATAAATACATGAGACTCTCGACTCTCGACTCACGACATGCGACTCACGACTCACGAACCCAGGTTCGTTTGCCAACCAAAATTGAGAATTGCTTAAGTAAACATCTTATGATACACAGAATCCATGTTCATATTATAGGAGTTTTCCTCTTTTACGTTTATCTTCAAATCTTATTAACTAGTTTCTTCTTTATAGAACACTTATATTGTTTTTTTACACAATATTTTATTATTTTTTTGTTTGCCATTTTTAGCTTATTGTTTTCCCAATTGTTAATTATATAATTGTTAGAAACTGTTTAAAATGTTTTCATATTTGAAGTACCTACTAATATGTATTTAATATTTTTTTTTATTAATATGCGTGTTTTATATATTTATTTAATTTATCTTGTATACAACTTTGCTTTGTCGTTCCACATGCTGTTTGAGTTCTTGTTCTTTTTGCTGTTGTTGTGGTTGCACATAGATTTAAGGTCTGCTTATAATGGACGGAAACTTATTAGGCATTTTTGTTGGAGTAGTTGTATTTCTTGTTGTTTATTTAACGTCTGTGTATCTATGGGTAGTATTTTGATTCCTATAAAACACTTGGTTAGAGATTTGATAAAGTTGTGTTTGGATTACGACTTGAAGAGTAGACAGTTTAGAATATGAATATGTGCTATAAAGGGTACTGGTTAAGAAAAGTCTGATTGAGAAAATTGTATAGCTAGAAGAACCAGATCTAAAAGGAAGTAAAATCAACGGGAATCCGTAATACATGGTGTGTGAAAAAATCAAAAAAACAAATTTCCGTATATTATAATCAGCCCTTAAATGTATATGTTTTTGTAAAGTATAAGTATTACACTTAAAACTTTGAACGATCTTAGCTAATGTTGATTATTTTTTATGTATGCTTGAGATACTCTCGACATTAATTTATTCTTTTATTAAATGTGTTGATTAATGAAAACAATTTAAAATTATTTAATGTTTTGTTGATGTTTTTTCATTTTATTTTTGTCATATTTACTTTTATTTCAGAAACTTTTCTAATATTGATTGCTACTATTTAATATATATCTATATTAAACTTTTACCTTTATCCAGTTTCTTTTTCTTTACAAATAAATTGATGTCAATTTTGTTTACTCAATAATGATTATTTCCCTTTTGTTCTTCTTTTAGTTTTTATTGATTTTTTCTTATTATTTTTATTTCTTTAAAAGATCACATTTCATGTTTTAGTTGCCATTAGTAAATATATATATGTATATATAAGTATATATTTTTGTATTATACGTTTATATACATAAATATATGCATATATGTTGTATATTTATAATAAGTAGTTTTCCATTTGTAATTATTGTAATTGTAATGTTCTGTCGTGTTGTTGTTTGTTACGATTCAATTTTATATATCAAAAATTAAGTTTACTTACATCAGCTCAAAGTGTAAATCAAATCAGTATGAAACTTAAAGTGACCATTTCAATTTCACATAATTATTTAATGGTCTTACAATTACAAATTATGCATAGGAAGATATAGTACTTTTTTTTATTTTATTAAGTTTACTTTTATTATGATTTTCATGCTAGAACTATTTTAGGTTTTCATTTATATTGTTAATGGTACTCACTTAATATGTGTCTGAGTGTGTTTGGTTGAGTGTAATATGAATTTTATGAAATGATTATTTTAAAATATTTTTATTTTTCTAGAGATTTCAGCTAAATTAATAATACACTTTTAAAAAATTTAGCTTTCAGTTTTTTCTTTAACTTTAAATTTTAAGTTCTTCTTTTTTATAATTATTTTATTTTTGCAAAAAATGCTTACAGTTTAATTTGATTATTTTCAGTATTTGTTTTTGATGCTTTTTATGCTGTTGCCATTTCCGCGTCGTATTTTGTGTTAGAATTTGTATATAAAAAAATATTTTATTTAGATTTGTTTATTTTGCTGTAGTTGCTGATTCACTTGTTCGTCTTTATAAAATGTAAAAAAGGAATATGATTTTTGTATTTTTAAAAAAATCCATTGAAATCTTTTAGCCTTTGCTTTTGCATTTATATTAATCTGTTGTTTTGTAGTAAATCGTTGTTGCAAAAATAGGACGTGACTGTACTTATTTATGTTTGTTTTTGCTTTAACATACTCGTATTCGACTTATTCGTATTTGTTTTTTTTTGTTGTTGTCGCTGCTAAACTATGGCCTATGAATTCTCTCGTTTTGATTAATTTTGACTATTTTCCATGTATATTGTTATAGATTTCTCTTAGGCTTGCCGTCTGCTAATATTAACATTCCTTACCAAACCATTATTATTATTAATATTATTTGTATTATTATTATATTTATTAGTTTAATTTTTATGCATTGAAATATGGAACACTAGAGTTTAAAATAGTTTCAAACTAATTTTAATGCAACTGTTTTCCAATTTTGGTTTTTTAATCTTTTTAAGTTCAATTTTTAATTGCTAATTTACGTTTTTCATGTAACAACACTAAACATGTATATATGTATATATACACTCATATATTTAATTTTTGTTTGTTATTTTTTAATTTTTTTTTTTAGGATTTCTAGTTTTGGAGAGTTGTCACTCATCATTTTCACTTCATGTATGTCATTAATGTGTAAATCTGATGCTAACAACACACACTTTCTTAAAAGTCTTGTTATACGTACGAAAAAGTTTTGTAGAGTTCTCAATTACAATATATGCTTTATTTTAAATGTTCATTAATTATTGTTATTATATATTTTTCCATAATATCTGTTGCATTTGTAAATAGTTCATATCAACCTTTAATTTGCATTAAAAAATTTCAAGTTTATTTATTGAGTATGGGAGTGTGTCTGTGTGTATTAAGAGTATATCCTCTAATTTCCATTTTAGATGCAGGACGAGGGTGCAGCTATTGTGGCCGGTGTAACGGTGATTGTGGTGGCGGGTAAAGCAGCCACTGTGGTTGCTACCACCGGATAATGATGTCCCACATACGCATGTTGCTGATGGTGTATAAGATTGTGATGTTGCTGCTGTTGCTGATGAGGAGGCCGTGCCTGTGTTGTATACTTCAACACATGTTGCTGTGGCAGCGAAATGAACGGTGTCGCCTGAATGGGTATACAGTTGGAATTGTAGTCACTACTTAGCACCAGAGTGGGTGTGGCATCGGCATAGTAGGCGGGCGCCTTGAGAAATGTTGCAGCCGGAGCCGCTTGGGCAGCATATTGTTGCTGCGGTGTGGGCATTGTTGCTGTTGAGGTCGTGGACAGTGTTGTGGCCGAGGACAGTGTAGGAGATGTAGCTATCGAACACGAGGATGATGACGAAGCCGACGAGGGAGAATACGGTGAGTTGCAGTGATAGGCTATGTGTTGGTGCTGTTGTTGTTGCTGCTGTTGCTGTTGCTGCTGTTGCTGCTGTTGATGTTGCTGATACATGTTGTTGGCATGAGATACTGCTACTGTGTTGCCTATGTTGCTGTGGTAATAGTTAGTGTTGTTGTTGTTAGCATGGTAGCTAAACTGTTGCTGTTGTTGTTGCTGCTGTTGTTGTAGCTGTTGCTGCGGCTGCTGGTGCGGCTCAATGATGATCAAATTATTGTTGCTATTGTTATAGCCAGCAGCAACTGCTGCGGCTGTTGTAGTTGCTACCGCATTGCCGGCAGCAACTGTTGCCTGCTGCTCACTGGGATTGGTTATCATGGCGGCCATTATGTTGGCCGGCGGCAATACAATTGGTATGTGATAATATTTACATTGCTTGCGACGGCATTGGCTATTGGCATGATCCCGACAGACAGCAACACGTTGATCAATCACCTCGACCTTGTCATCTGTTTAAAGAATGTTGTATAAAGATAAATAATGATGTTAATTAGAAAGTGGAAACATATCGTGCATCACAATTTTATAGAGGTACTTATTAGGGAAACAGTGAAAGCAATTATAAAAATAATTGTTACTTTTTCGCTTTTAAGCAAAAGTGTTTCTTAAAGCTGCTTTTCAAGTGGCATCCAGATCTTTATCTATCAAAGTCTGCGCTTTGGGAATTATTAGAACATATTGAATATGAATCGAATATTCAGTTATTATGTGTAAATGAAAACTGACTTGAGTTGAGTTAAGAATCTTGATCTTGAAAAGAAAACCTAAATTCATCCAATTTTCTTGTACATGGTATAAGACATTTAAATTTTGTGTATTTTTGTGTGTGTAATTTCTTGTAATTTGATTGAATTTAAGTGTTACCTATAAAAGAAAGTAGAACGGGAAGTTCAAATTAAAATATAGCCAATAGAGCATAAATAAAGATAACAAATTCTGTGTTCTCTCAACTACTTGAAAATAATATTCGTTTAACAATATCTATAAGAAAAGCACTAAAAGCAATAAAACTAAGTGCTAATAACTAAAGAACTTAAACACATGCACTTACCTTCAGTTAAATGAACGAATCTACAATTTAACCGACTGCACATAGATCTATTGAAATCTTGGCACACCGGGAGGGTGTCCAGTAACTATATAGATTTTGGTTTATTCGCATAAACATGAGAATTTTGGGTATGACAGGATGCAAACGTAGTAAATAAACCAATTGACAAAATAATAAATGTATTTTTTGAAGTTTAATAGTATTTTCAGGGTTTTTTTTTCGGGTATCGGTTGAAAAAAAGAGAAGAGCAGAAAAAGAAAAGAAAAAGAGCACAAATTAGTTATATTCTTATAATAATTATATGATATACTAGATTTGTTAATGGTTGTTAGAATTCTTACGCTCGTTATACGTATTTTATTTTATGTTAGTCGCTGTTTTATATAATATAGGTAACTAGGATTTCAGTATGCAATGTTTTTCTGCTTCTTCTTCAGAATTTATGTTACATTAATTGTATGTTATACTATGTGTTCACTTAAATAATCTTAAATTCAAGGAGAACAAATTATAAAATGGCGGCGCAAATGAATTTAAAATTCTCTTTGAAAGTTGATTGTGAATGAATCCTGAAAATGGTTTTAAAAGTTCACGGATGTTTAAAAGTTTTCGGTGTTTGAAAGTGACAACTTAAAAATAATTATACAAAAAAATAGTATTGCTGAACATAAGTTTGATTGACTTGGTTACTAAAAACTTAATAGCTAAGCTTAAAAATAAAGTTTGCCACAAAAGCTACAAGTACATAGAACTTAAGAGTTGTATAAATAAGTTGAGAAATAAAACACCTTTAAAGCAGCAAGTATTGGACAACAAAAACATAGCTTTGAAGAAGCCAACTGTATATGGAGATGTCAAGAAGCTTGAAGCACTGCGTAGAAAGAGTAGGAGAGCGAATAAGAGCTTTTGGTCTGAAACACTCACTTTTTGATAAGGTTTAAAACGCGCCTTATTTTCGAGATATTTATGTAAATGTATGTTACTAGAAAAGGTTTCATATTGATTGATTGCTTAAGTTCTAGTGGGTTGTATTATGCAGTAACAGTTACATATCCTAATAGGCGGCACTAGAAATATAAGAAAAAAGAGAAAAGAGAGAGAGAGAGAGAGAACGTAATACATACGCAATGTTAATTTGTATACCATTTAATTGTCGCCTGTGTTTAATGCTTTCGAAGAAACAGTCAATAAATTGAAAGAAAAACGGAAACGATAATTGAAAGAAATCATAAAATTTGCCTCGAATTGCGCGCAAAAGCTGCTAAAAGCTAACTGAAATTGAGAAGCTTATAAGCTTAAATACAGCGATCGCCTGTCATACAGAAACTAAAGCACAGAAAAAGCCAAAAGCTTTTCAATTGTTTTTGGTTTTATTTTGTTTTTTGCGATACTATTATACGATTATGTATGAATAAGTATATCAAAAGTGTCTTGTAAGGCGCGGGAAGCACACAAATTAGGTTTGAACATTTATTTTTGAAAGTAGGTAGAGAGTGAGAGTGAAAGATAGATATAGAGACATAGAAAGAGAGCGAGAGAGAGAGAGAGAGAGAGAGGGCATATCGTATTCGTATTCAATGTAAATAAATTTAAATTACTCGCCGCTTTTTACCTAATTATGTAAAATGTGCCGTTCATTAGCATAGGACACTGAGTGTATAATACGCCCCGTTCCGGCTGGGCTGTGATTATGTCAAATAGAGAGAATATTGATTGTGGATTAGCTATATGTACGTAGTCTATAAGGTACAAGTATTCAGTATTCAGTATTATTTCATTGTTGATTTTCTTTCGTTTCTTGGCACTGCATAATGCGCCTGTTATCTTTTGCAAATATTGACGCCAAGTATATATGTGTATCTGAGTGTGTGTGTGTGTGTGTTTGTGGGTGGGTTGGGTGTGTGGGTGGGTGCTCATTTGGGAGTGGGCGTATCCCTGTATGCGTACTGGGTCAGACAGTTGTGCAAACAGTTCCTAACAGCACTGACACTCAAAGGTGTGTCCATGTCATGGCGCTGACATCATCGCTGACAACGTTGGCAACGCCTTCAAAATGGCCGTCAACACTTGCCCTGTCTCTTCTACTGGTTGTTGTTGTTGCTGATGATGTCGATGACAACGTTGACGATGATGATGATGATGATGATGTTGAGGGTGATATTAGTGTAATTGTTCTAATTCTAGTTCTTGTTGTTGCTGTTCTCTGGCGTCGGTATTGTCCCTTGGGGCGCGGCAGTGCATTAAATTTTATTAACCCAATTCACGCAAAGAGTGTTGGAATGTGTCGCACTGAATCTGTATACCCTTGCTCTGGATTGCATACTTTTTGTATTTTTTTTCTAACATTGGATGCAGTTATGATGTAAGCTACAAAAAAATTACTCTCTCTCCAATGTTTAATTTTTTATCCGACTTATCTCTGATAGTTGTATTTAATTTAGTGTATAATGTCAGCAAGGGTATCAGAGTTTCGGTGAACCGAAAGCTGTTTCCATTTCTTATTCTACGTTTATGTACCTAAGTATATATGAAATGTACTATAATGATAGACATTTTACATTGACACTTGACACTAGAACGTTTAATACTTGCTGCTCTAATAATGTTTTATTTCGATGCACTAGATTATAGTACAATTTATCACTAATTGACTATGATGGTTGAATGTTTGTTTTGTATTTGTCTCTGTTTTATTTTTTGCAATTAGAAATAGCTAATTAAAACTTAGAAGTTAAGAACAATAAACATAATGTATGCGCACTGTATGCTAACATGCAAAGCTGTTGCATTAACAGCGGGTTAGCATGCCGCTAACAGTATGTTAGCATTAATAAGTTCACCAAGGCAGAGACTGTACCTGTCCACTTGCATCGGTGTAGATAACACAGGAAGCATTTAGAGGTGTTATTTTAGTGTTTGCTATAATTATCGATGTCATAAAATCGGCAAAACATGCAGTTAAATGTTAAATGAATAAATTAAATTATATTTATATATATATAGGAGAAAAGTATGTGGCAGTTGATTGGTGAAAAGGCATTGTAGGAAAGAAATAGAAAATGTGATAAAATGTTCGATAGTTTGTTGATTGTTATTTGTTGTTGTGGTTTGATATTCATAATTGCAGTTCGTTGAATATTGGAATCCATGCAGCATTTCGTACATGTGTGTGTGTTGTGTTTGGTTGATTATTCAGTTGCATTTTGCCATATTTAATCCGGATCCGTGCGTGTTTTATGTTTAAAAATATAATATTTTTCGCATGCAAATTTTATATAAAAGTTTCGTTAATCATAATTATTTGTAATTTCACGCGAATTTGTAAGCATGTAAAAGGAAAAAAACAAAATTAGTAGATAAAAATTAAGTATGTATGTAGAGAACAGAATAAATTATTTGGCATTAAGTATTAATATTTAATGAAGTGGCATTTAATTAAGCTTAAGTTGCATATGCCGTTCAACAAAATATTCTTGTAGGAATTTTTTTTTTTTGGTAATTCAGTTTGATAATCTAAAAAAATTACTAAATTTAAAATATTCATATGAATAAGAGACTTGATTCAGTCGGCTTCTAAACATTTTCGGCCTTATACAATTGCATCCATCTGACAATCGAGTCATAATTACTTGTACATTATTTTGATAAAAATTAGAAAAGATAAAAGCTAACAAGAAATCAAAAAATTAGATACACGAAAACACAAGTAAATAAATGTTAGTTAATAACAAGGTTTTCCATGTTCGTTTTAATTTAGCGCTGTAATTACTGCTGTTTTTTAATGTTCTATTTATTTCCATTGTACACAAAACTTGTGGCTGCAACAAAAAAATTTAAAACATGTTGTGTGCAAAAAAATTTTGTTGAATCGCATATGCAATGGGAAGAAACTCAGTTAAAACTAGAATAAGTTAGTTAAGAAATAATTTAAGCATAATTATATGAGCGTATTTGTACGAAGAGCCTGTAAGCATTAAGCGAATTAAAATATGCGTTGCCTACATTTCAGCGTCTATGTTAAAAGCCATGTTAACTGTAACCAGGGGCTGTAAAAAAAATGTATAAATTTGAAACAAAAGAAAAAAGCGCGGGCAAAAGCGAAAAGTGCAGCAACTGAAAAATAAAACAAAAATTCATGAGTCTTTGGGGAAGGCAAACAAAAAATTAAATAAAAATACGCAATTAAATGCAGCACGGCAGCAAATTGTATTTGAAGCGCATTTTAAATTGTTACTGGCGCAGCAGCTGTAATTAAAAAACAAACAGACAAATTAAGTACTTGTATAAATATTTATATACTATATACAGTTAGTTTGAAGCTCAGGATAAACTCAGTCCTGTTGTGCACACAATAAACAAAAAAAAAAAAAAAAAAAAAGAGAAACAATCAATGCAAATACTTACTACATTAAGTACATACAAACAAGCCTGTAAAGGGTTGATCAATCAATAAGTAAAGATATAGATAATATAATTAAGTATATGAATATATATATATATATGTATTTATATACTGCAGGCAGCTACAGAGCCGCTCTGCCTTGTATGTGCGTGAGTGGCTTAGATTTTTGTTGAATCATTTGTTGTCAGCACAAATAAAAGAGTAAGCAATGGTTTAGACGCATCTGATTGGCATCAGTTGTAAAAATGTCTGTGTGTGTGTGTGTGTGTGGGTGTGCGTATATTATGTGTATCTATGTTTCTATGTCTATAGAATTTAGTTACTTGGACATTGCGCGATGCCGCTCGATTAAATGTGGCAAATTAATAGCTCAGAGTGTTGGTGTTGTTGATGTTGTGTGTATCTGTGTGCATGAATTTGTTTTACATGTGTCATACACATTACATTTTCAATCCTGCAGATACATAAAAAGAAAGAACAAATATGTTGAATGGATAAAAAGGAATCATGTTAATAACATTTCAACAGGTGTGCCAAAAATTAAACATTACATTATAGATATGTATGTAGAGTGTGAATTGACATTTAAAGAGAACAGAGAATAGAAAACAAATCATGGGCATTTGACTCAATTAACATTTAGATCGAAAATTTAACGAAATGTTCCGAAATAATTTGCAGTCTTGATTTGAATGCGCTTTCTCTATTCTCTTTAGATCTTCGGTAGAAGAACTAAAAATAGCTTGAAACCAAAAGTATGACACATACGAGTACTAGCACTTAGCGCTTAGTTAAGATAGTTACTAATTATAATATAATATATGTATGGAATGTTTGATAGAAATGATTAATATACGTACGGGTATAACAGAAGCTATTTGGGCAGTGCACCAGCTTACCTTAAAAGTGCGTTTAGCATATACGAGTATTGTATCTCATTTACCATCATACCACATGCCTCAGAAGCCAAATACGAGTATAGTAAACAAACGTAATATATTTAGCGGATACTCGCAATTTCAATCACAGTTAGCATGATAGTGACAGCCACTTGCAACAGGACTGGCAACTTCAAATGTTGGCGTACAGTTTTTGATATCAGATTTTCTGGTTTTTCGAGTTTTATTTGCTACGAAAAGTTCTTATTTCATTGATCACATGCTGAAAAATTACAATACGATACGCTCCAGAAGGAAAAATAAATATAAATTAAACAAGAGGTAAAAACGTAATAACATATAGAATAAAATGCACTTCCCACTTGTCAAACAGACACAGAGACACAGAGAGAGAGAGAGAGAGAGGAGGGTGATTTAGTTGAATACCCTGTAAGACTGTTACGTATACAACAGATACAGAAATAGACCTAGAGAAAGACATCAAGGTCTTTGAAAGAATTACTGCATTGGGTTGAATTGCATTCATATTGATTGATGGCTAACAATTGAGACCTCATACCTACTTTCTTTAAGTTTTAAAGATTTCTCTTCAAATTATTACAGTTTCAATTTTTTCACAGACCGAAAACATGCAAGAGATTTGTAAAGTGTGCCAGTAAAGGCAAAGACAGAAAGTAAAACAAAAGTGAGGACGAAGAGTAAAATAGAAAAAACTTAGCATAAAAAAATTTGTTGAAACATAATAAAAGCACACATATACATGAATATATAAGTTGTATATATAATTACCCTACATATACAGTAATAGATTCCGGTCAAACTAAGAAACCATGAAGAACGAGTACAATTCTGACTCAAGAGCTCGATTAAGCCATATGTGGAATATTAGTTATAGAACCACCGATAATTTTTGGCTGGCATATGTGTGTGTGTGTAATACGTGTGTATTGAATACGAAACACAAGTCGCGCAGAGCACACAATGATACCCAGCGATATCAGTAAATTGGAAAGCACATGGTAATCAAAATTTCATTAAAAAGCTCATGAAATGAAAGCGGCAAATAATAAACATTATATCAAGGAATTTAAGGATTAATAATATAAGCGAAAAACAAATTTAAATACCAAACAATAAAATCATAGTAATTAGCAAACTGAAGAAATGAATAATAGAAGACAACGCACAGCAAAACTTTAGGTACGAGTATTAGTAGTGAGAGAGAAAATTACGCAGAGTATTAGTGTTAGGGTTTGCCATTTAGCACTTTCCAGGCTGATTGTACGAGTAAGTAAAAGAAGCAACAAGTTTTTACGGTTTTTACAATAAAACGTCTATATAATTTCAATATATTTTGTTAATTTTTGTATTTTATGTATTAGTTTTCATGGTTTATAATAACGCATATTTAATAAGACTAATTTTCTTTTTTTTTTTTATTGTGTTTTGTTGTATTTTCTTTTTTGTATAGCACATAGAACATTTTCATTAGAGTGTATGCTTGTATTGGTTGCTTTGTGTATAGTTGTGTATAAGTTATATATAAGTATATAGATTTTTTTTATTTTTTATTTATTTTTATCAAACATTTATCATTTTCTTCATATTCTTCAAAATGTTAATAACTTAGATTTTTCTTTGCTCAACATACATGCAATAGTTTACTTAGATACTCAGAAATTTCATGAGGGTTTCATATTTTCTGCATTAATATTATATTAATAGCACTAATTGTTGTAAGCTAAAAGAAATGGAATGCAAAATGAAAGAGCCATCGCTTGGGATGCGCTTATAGCCGTACATTAAGTCAAAAGATTTGTTGATGTTGGTAGATGGTTATTTTTAGGGGTGATGTGTAATTGTTTTTGTTTTAAATTGTATGTATGTTTTTCACATGTGTTTTAGTTTACTTTATTGTTGTGTACTTTACAAATAATTGTGCACAATTTTTGCTATTTGGTTTTTATTTCATTAATTTGCTTTTTTTTTGCTTTTCATCTACGAGTACAAAATATAAACTTGAAGTCTATTGTGGACATGCGATACTACGCTACACTTTCGTTTCTAAATGGACGGTACTGTACTTGAATAGTTAGCTAATGAATTGAACTATTGAATTGCTGGATCAGAATCAGCATCGAATGGGTATAGCAATTAAGCGGAGCTTCGAGGGCTCTAAAATTTGAACATGAATTCAGAACTGTAAGTACGTGAAGTTCTTATCAGTTAAATGACATAAGCATAAACTATACCATGAATCTAGTCTATTTTAATCATATCATATCATTTCGTTAACTCGATGTTTTTGTTCTTTACTATTATTAGTGTGCAGTGTTTCTTTTCTCTGAAATTTAAAACTAGTATGTATATTAGCTGAAGCAGAATTGAAAATTGTTGTTCTGTTTAAATTGTGCATTGAAAATTGGGAGTTATTGAATTTAAAAAAGCATAAACATTTCGTCACGCGTGAAAGAAGTTAAGAAATTTATTTTTGACTACATATTTGAAAATACAAGTTTGTCATTTGCCTTACAGACTGCGTCGCGCTTATAAACATGCAGTGTTGTGTAGTGTCAAAATATAGTGTGTATAGGAAGAGTTCTCTGTTTACTGAGAGCACATTTTCTAAATATGTTTTACACATAGGTCTCTAAGATTTTTGTATTGACCAAATTGCTAAACCGCAACAATTCTACAATGTTAACGAAAAACATACGACAGCTAAAGAAGTGGACATATAGAGATTAACATTAATATAAGTACTTTTAGCAAGACATATCGATCGTTTGTAGTTAGTATCGGCTATGCTTGGCATATCATAGTTTTATATTCGTTATTATTATTTTTTGTTTGGGATCTACTTTATGTTAGGTAAGCATCGTTCTTATCATGTATTAGAGTATATGTAAGTAAGTATTAAGCCTGCCACAAGTCAAGCAATAATAGCTATATATGAATATAGTTTTAGATTTTACAGCTAGTTTCTACCACTAAACCAAAATAGTATTCGGTAAGCGTACTTATTTTGCTTGCCATTATTCTAGGAGCTAAACATATAGAGATATAGAATGGTTTTCCATTTTTAATATATATGTATAAATATATATGTATATACGATTTCTTTACTCGTTACGAAGGGTTATGAAGGGTTGCAAAAAGGTTGAAGCGGTCAAGACAGAAGTTAGAACGTGTTTGTTTTGGATTGTAATAAGAAATATGTTGAAGGACGTTTTCAGGATTTATACTTAGTTAGGCGTTGCTAAACAAAGCTGGGAAATGCGCAAATATAGCACAAACATAAAAAGAAGCTGGAAAGATGGCTTTAAACGCTGCTCGGCCTAAAGCGCGGCATATTAAATGCGTGGCATGTGGCGAACGTGTCGTTGAGTGAATAATTATATTTATTTTCATTTGAAAAGGGTCGTGATCTGAATAGAATTAAAGTAAAATGGTAGAATAAGTAGATGTGTAAGAAGCGGCACAACAGAAATATAAGTGAATACTAAAATAAATACCAACACACAATAAAGTAATTTTTGTTTCTGTTTTATAAGGATCAAACTATATTTAAAAAAACACACACGATATTTTAAATAAACATTAATAAAAACTATCGACAATTCAATTAGAATTAGTGGCAAACATGTAATCATTGTAGTATATACTAGAAATATGGTTGATGTAACGTAAATTAAATATTAAACAAAATTTTACAGAGATTATATAAGTAGATATGTGTAATTATATATGTATCATAATATAATAATAATCATAATAATAATAATAATAAATGATCGAATTTATCAACTTCGAGCGCGGAGAGCGGTAAAGAGATATGGCTAAGACCTAAGTGCGCAAGTAAGAGGCATATTTTTTTCTTGGGGTATTTTCCATCTTAAGATAGCGGAAAATACAAAACAATAAACTTTAAAGTATCTATTTAAGAAATTTCAAAAGTTATAAGTACATAAATTGAATAACGTAAGAATTACATAGAAAACATATAGAAAATCACACGAGATCTAATATTAAAAACATAGTTCTGCTGTCATCGATTTTATTTTTATAAACATACATTATATTGTAGCATACATGATGTGTATGGAAATTTTGTATAAATAAGTAAGTATATTAAAAAATTTAACATGTTATAATACATCGAGAGAGGAAAAACGAAATTGTACATAGTTTAAAATTTAAAATTGTCAACATAATAGTAGGAGTCAAAATCTTGAACATAACATTAACATAAACATAACATAATTTTGATGGCTTAACATTTTGAATGTGATTTGGATTAAATGTGTGGGTGAGTGAGTGTGCTTGTGTGTATGTGATTATGATTGTGATTGGATCTGGGTTTGGGTTGATAGTCGAAGGCTGATAGCTGATAGCTGTGATAGCTGATAGATTAGTATGAGCGTTTTATAGCTAGGGCTACGAATATGAATGTATATGTATGCATGTATATACGATTGCTTTACGATTTACATACAAATCGATATTCGTCATGTTCTAATTGTGTAGATTGATTTTGGTTTTGTGAGAGTGTGCAAACAGCTAGAGTACATAGTGTTGATGTTGTATATGTATTATATAGTATATATAGGTATATATTAGCAGCATACAGCATGTATAGTATAGTGTTTATATATATATATGTATGTATAGTTAAGTCTATTATATATTATTGGTATATATAATAGGTGTATTTCTAAAACTAGGCAATATTCGTTACGCACGTTCGTTGTTCAACAATTTAAAACAATTAAAATTACAACAGCATTCACGATAGCTAACTAATTAGCTAACTATTTGAAGGAACAGACTGATAACTAGATATATAGAGAGACAGATATGGATATGGATAGAGAGACAGCGTAAGAGGAAGGGAGAGAGACAGAGAGAGAGAGAGAGAGAATCAGACTGAAAGATAGCAATGATAGCTTTATGGCAACAACATTTGCAGACCAACATTAAGTGCACACAACTGTACTTAACAGCAATTGATATTATATTTAAATTTATTTTTATTTAAAGCACATTTGAATGAAATAAAATATGTTGAACCTTTTGATGTATAGACTCGCTGGTTGAGGCGGAATAAAATAGGTTTATTTTATTCGATTTTTGTATTGTGCAAAGCTATCACAGTACTTCGATAAACCAAGTTGCTAATTCTGTTTCCGTTTTGTGAATTAATGAACTAAATGCTTACTAAACGTGATCATAAAGGAGAACTTAACTATCAAAGTGTATAATATAAAAGTGGAGTGCTTTAAAAGCGTCCTTCTTCTATAGCCTATATATGTTATGTAAAATGGCAACAACTTAAGTCACAGTATTGGTATCTTCTGTTCAATATTAATTTCTAGGCGCATTAAAATCAATTTCAGAAAATAGGGCAAGAGGATTGCATGGGAAAGCAGCATTTTAAAAGTAAACAAGTATTAAATTATCAAAAGCATTTAGGAGCTGTGTGAAGGCTTTCAAAGTGATTGAAAGATCGACAGTAAAGCTTAAGCAAAGTTGCAGTTGACTGAGCTTTAAGCAGCTTTAATAATTTTGACAAGCATTTCAAAGTTAAGAAAGCTCAAAAGCTCTCTTTGTGCGATATACATATTAGTAAGTATATATATGTCATGATGTAGGTCATGCTATAGCTCAAACTCTATAAATGTAATGCTATCTCTATATGGTATAACTAAAAACTTATGTTCTAAGACAAAACTGAGGCACATAATTTGACGTCTTCGATGTGTACTACAAACTACTATTAAAAATACCTGGACCAACACGCTAAGTAAGTATGTATTTAAGTACACGTATTTAAGTACTAGTGACTTCTTCTGCTTCTTCAGCAGCTATTTAGGAGGTCTTCATTTTCTTGTAGGGATTAAGAACCATGGCACTACCCTGTGCACCACTCTGTGCAGCTGCTGCCGCGGCCGCTGCATATTGTTGTGCCGTTGCAGCAGCCTGACTGCTGGGCATGGCATAGGCATATGCCCCAGGGGCAGTCGCAGGTGCAGCGGCCATGACGCCCGGATAGAAGTAACCCTGGGCAGCAGCTGCATACTGCTGTGGACTGGCGGCCATTTGCATTGGGGCAGCGGCACTTGGGGCACGCAACAAAGCTGCCGATGCGCTCTGCAGATAACCAGCGGTGCTCGGGGCACGCAAAGGTGTGCCAGGTGTCACTGGGGTGGACAGTCCCGAATTGGGCAAGGAACCAAACTGACGTAACTGTGCCTGAGCCTGAGCTTGAGCCTGGACTTGAGCCTGGGCTTGAGCCTGGGCCTGGGCTTGGGCCTGAGCCTGCATTTGCAATAGGGTTGCCATGGACATGGGTTGTCCATGGGCCGGCTGGGTCTGTGGTTGCGGCACAGGTTGCGGTGGCGCTGCACCACCGACAAAGCTCTTGTTGAGCGTCATTCCCGTGTAAGCGGCAGCAGAAGCAGCCGAAACGGGCTTCACGCCACTGGCACTGGCAACCTTCATGGCATAATTCTTTTGAGCCACCTCCTTGGCAATTGCCGCAGGATCGGCATAGTAGCTGGTGGCAGGAGCCAGACCTGCAGCTGCAGCATAGGCAGCATACGCCTGTTGGGCATACGCAGCTTGGGCATGAGCCTGAGCCTGAGCCTGAGCCTGAGCCTGAGCTTGAGCCTGGGCTTGAGCCTGAGCAACCTGTTGCTGCTGCTGCTGATGCTGCTGTTGTGCCTGGACATAGCTGCTCTGCATGTTGGTGCTGCTCATGCTAACAATGGGCGTGGCATTCGAATAGCCGCCATACAAATTGGCATAGCTGTAAGCCGGCATTGCGTAGCTAAGACGCTGCAATTGTTGAACCGACGAGGCTACAGAGGAGGCAACTGAGGAGCAACTGTTGCTGCTGGCATTGCTGCTGCTGCTGGTGGGAGTGGGCAATATGCCGGTGCTGTGACCATTGTGATTGTAGCGCTGATAACTGCTGATATCGCTACCATTATGTTTGGGGGCATAACTGCGTTGGGGCGTGGCCTGAATGTAGGCGGGTGTCACGGAAACAGAAACAGAATCAGCATCAACTGTTGCTGCTGTTGCTATTGTTGTGTTGCTGCTACTGTTGTTGCTACTGTTGCTGTTGCTGTTGCTGTTGCTGTTGCTACCAGTTTCAGCATCGTTTGGCAGTTCATCGCCATTCAACGATTTCAGATTATTATTAATATATGACATATATTTGTTGCTGTCGCCATTTGGCAGGGTCACGGGGTCACCCATGAGCACTGCTGTCTCGTGAGGAGAGGGGGCTGTGAGGGGGCTACCGCTACCATTGTTAAGGTCTGGGGGCGTGGCTGTGTCATCTGTTGTAATTGTTGTATCAATATCTGTTGATGTTGTTGCTGTGTTTGCTGTTGCTTTAATTGTTTGTGTTGTATTACAATCGTTAGCAGTGTTTGGTGTTTCTGTTGTTGTTGCTATTGTTGTAGCTGATGTGGTTGTTGCTGCTGTTGTGTCTATATTTTCTTGATTTTGATGTGTATCATCATAATCGCTAGCTAGCACTTGATTATCACGATTAATATTATTATTAGTAGCTGTTGTTGTTGTTGTTGTTGTTGTTGATGTATTGATATTGGTATTGGTATTGGTAGTCATAGCAGATACAGTTACAGTATTATTATGATTACTGCCTGCTGTTGCTGCTGATGTTGTTGTTGTTGTTATGGCGCTACTTATTGCAACTTGTGGTTGTTGTTGTTGTTGTGGGAGATACTCACATGACACTGGCACGTAGGGCTGCATTAATTGTTGATAGGTTGTCGCACCGGGTTGATACACTGGAATGCCAGACTTTTCGGCAGCTGGACGTTTGAACGGTACCATGCCAGAGAATTGCTACACATCCACAGATCCGAGTCCACAAAAAGGCAAACAGATCAAAGAAGAGAAGAAAATAATTCAAATCGATTAGTACAAATGTCAATAAATTCATAATGAATTATAATTGTATATGAGTGACTAATTAAATTGCACTTTAACCATACATTATATCATAAAAATATATATATAAATAGCTTACAAACGAGCTCAAGTTAAACAATTTGTTTCTTCATTTCAACATTTTTGAATTTACTCTTCATTTAATCAGACATTTGCCAATGTGTGTAAATAAAACAGAGCAATGTGTTGTTCAAAAATAATCCAAATTATTTAATTGAATTGAATGAAACACAAAAGCAGTACGAAATTATCACTTAACCAAGAAATACTATTCTATAAATAAATCACAAAACGTTTCGTGCATTTCAAGAGCGAGCTTTTAATGTGCTTTTATTGTGCTACAGAAGCAGCTATAAAGCAGTTAATGCTACAGGAATACTGATGAGGTTATGGACGGGAATTCTTATACCAAAGGACAACTTAATTCTTACACTGATAATAAATTAATCTCTCGCCAATTTAAATTTAATTGTCTACTGAACCGATTCTACTTATTCTTTCCTTTAATTTTTTTAAGTTACGCATTTTAAGCTGAGCCAATTTATTTTTTTTGCAAGTTCCAATTTCTTGCAGGTTTTAAATAGGTGAATTTAGTGTTATTTCAGAGATTTATATAATTTTGCTTTATTATATGTTAAGTTTATAATTATTTTTATAGATTTAAATAATTGTAAATTTAAAACATGCATTATTGTAGTTGTTGTTTATATTATTATTTAATTTGTTAAGCCGTGTGCCTTTAACAATAATACTAAGACGAAGACGATTTATTTAAAATTTGCAGATCTGATTTAATAATATACTTGTTTTCAAAAAATTAGTACAAAAATTGAATGTTTAAATTTGGAAAATTCTTTCAGATTTGAAAATGTCTACGCTAAGATTGCAATCGATAATGGTTTAATAAAGAGTAGACATTCAGAATTTAGTTTAGAATTAAGCAATTGTTCTTCAAAGACTTCTACTTATTTTGTAGAAAAATAGACAGCTAAAAATGAATATTTAGTAATTTGTTGATGGTTTTTTTACTACTTATGATTGATTTTATTCTATTTTTTTTGTAGTGTTTTATATGTTGCAATAATTGATGGATAGTTGTTCATTTGTTTTGTATATTATTTGATATTTTCTTGGAGTACTTACGAAATTTTCATAGTAAAATGAACCAACCGTTTTAACATCCATCTTTTTGGTAATTGTGCACATTTATAGTTATAGTTATTATTATTATTGATGTATTCATGTTCATAATTCAGCATTAGTAATTGTTTATAACAGTTTATGATTTATTTATGGTTAATTCAAATGATTTGTGGTTGTTGATTGATGAATTTGTTGTTGTTGTTTTTTTTATATTTGGATATTGGGTTAGCAGACATTTGTTGTAGTAGTTGTAGTTGTTGATGTTTTGTTGTTGTTTGGGTTTTTCGCATATAAAATCCGCAATTATATTTGAAATGTTGGCAACAAGTAACACAGAGACACATAAAACAAACGAAAGTTGAATCGAAAAACAAACGAAGAAGAAAGAGAACACAAATGAAATTAGTGAATTTATTCAGCATAACTAATGTATGTATTGTATTAGCAATAAGTTAGAATATACTTAAACTAGCGTGATGTATTTAGTATGTGGATGTGTGTGATACATTCGTAGAAAGATAGATACGAGTTAACTCGTATTCTATTCATGTAAAGACTAACCTAAACATACATACGTAAAATATGATACATACAGAAGTTAGATACAGATATATAGGCATGGGTATAGGTATAGATATAGGTATATACATAGTGATACAAATGCCAGACTTAAGATTTAACAAAATGAGCAAAAGCCAGGCCAAATAATGGAACAGGCCGCAGAATGCATGTTCAGCTAATTAACCTGGAAAAGCACTTAAGCACTTAAGCAATTATCATGAGCTGGCACTAACTATTGAATGCAGTTGGAGCTGCAGCATACATACATACGTATTTGTGTGTGGCACAAACACCCGTTGAAATAAAGAACGTTAAGCGAAAGCCGGAAGAACACCGTCGAATTGTCGGATAGCCGAACAGTTCGTCATGCAAATGCGAGTGTATGTGTGTGTATTCGTTCTGTGCCTCGGCAATTATCAGTTAAATCATTTTAATTAACACTTGCCAGGTGCATGTGCTGTGTAACTGTGTGTGTCCTGTGTGTGTGTGTGTGTTTGTAATTGTAATTGTGATTTATCATATGCTATCCTTAATTGGTACTACATGTGGCACGCAACACGGCAATAGAAACGAGTCACAGACGATGATTGCAAGTGGATGCTGATGATGGAAGTCAAATAGCCATCGTTTTGTATTGGTAAATTGATTACTATTCTCTATGTGAGAGCGAGAGTGTGTATGTGTGTGTGTGTGTGAGTGCCTGTTTGTGCTCTTGATATATCTGATAATGGTTTCATTATATAAATTAAATGCTGCGTAGCTCGCTGACTTCGTTGACGCGCTGACTAAATGACTGACAGACTTGTCTGATTCGCTGGCAGAACTAATAATAAACATTAATTGATGGAACTTGGTAAGTGCATGTTAAATTAGAGCGTGAATGGATGAGTGTGTGTGTGATTGCTTAGATGATGGGTTACAAATGTACATCAACATTTTATGTAGCATACTTTCGCGCATCACAATAAAGTGGAACCATTTTCTTGCATAATTTATTTAATGCCCAGAAGTATGCAACAGAAAATTTAAAATCTTGATTTCTTTCTTTGGAATCAAAAACTATTCAGTTCAAAAAAATATAACTATTGAAGCAAACTTTACACTGCTTTTTATGGCTAGCTTGGCAGTTTTATTTCTTAATGCATTCGCATCTTGATAGCATGCACAAATCGTATGTCAAATAAAAATAGGATAAAAAACGAAAAGTGAACCAAAAAACAAATAGAAACTTTTAATTCAATCAAAGTAGAATGCGAATAAAAAATGAAACAATTAAAATAAATCAAATAAATCGGATAGGAACGAATCGAAACGAAACAATAAAAAAGATGAAAGAAATTAAAGAAAATACCAGTGGAAACATTTCAGGATCCGCTGTCCGCTTCTTGCCCACTTCCAAAGGATGATGGCCCATAATGCCAGCAGCGGCAGCGGCGGCGGCGGCGGCAGCAGCAGCGGCAGCGGCAGCGTTGTTTGTTGTTGTTGTTGGTGTTGTTGCGCCAGCAGCGACGCCGCCGGCCGTTTGGATGGCGTTGTTGTTGTTCTGCAGTTGTTGTTGTTGGTGTTGCAGATGCTGATGTTGTTGGTGGACCGTAAGGGGTGAGGTCTTTTGTGTTTGTAAGTGTTTGTATGTGTGGGTGTGTGTGTTGGTGCGATTTTGTGTGTGTGTGTATAAATGAATTTCGGTCAGTTGCAATCGCATTGATTCCCATATCAATTAAATCAAATTTACAGAAATTATTATTTTAAACAAGCATTTGAATTATGCGTCAATTAAATATGGATAAATTCCATTTGAATTATTCAAGCAGTGTTGGTGTTGGCATATTTAATAAATTTGCACATTTTTTGTTGTGGTTTTTTCATATATTAATCAAGTGTTTTTTTGTTTTGATTGGTATTTTTTTTTTTTTTGGCATTTGTAGATATATTTTTATGCATCGTATTTGGAGTGTTTTGTGCATGAATGATAGTGTAGGTATGTATGTGTGTGTGGGTGTGGGTGTGTGATGTGTGTGTTGTGTTTTGTGTGTAGATACCATCCATCGTAGAAGCAATTACAGTGTGGCACAGGCGAACAGATGAAATACATAATAGTAGAAGAGTACGAGTGTTTTTTTTATAATAAGTATAAAATTATAGTCGAAACAAAACATAAATCAAGTTGAATTTAATATTTGTTCAGTTGTAATTAATAAAATATATATTATGTAAGTAAGTATAACTAAATTAGAAAGTTGTTTTAAAGTTTTGTCCTTTCAATGAAATTATGTTAGCTAAAAAAATTTGATACCTGAATTCAGATTTAAAATTTGTAATACCCTAAAAAAATGTTTAGAAACAACATAGTAATTGTTATTGTAGTAAAAGCATTGTGTTTATATAAGCCGAGAAGCGAATATTGCAATATTCCAATATTCAGTATGCCTTATTGTTTATATTTAAAATTAATATAAATTGTTAAGCTTGCACAAGCGAGCAGCAAAAGCTTTAATAGAATATTGTATAATTGATATCTTATATTTAATTATATGGTATATATCTACACAGACTTAAAAAAGCTTAAGTACTACCTTAAAAATCATTAAAGTAGTAAAAATTCAAACAAATTGCTGGGAAACGCAACAAAATCGTTTTATTTATCAATCAGTTGCTGAACGCCAATAGAATTATTACATTTATTTTGTTTTCGTTTTCGTTCTCGGTTTTGATTATTTTATTTTGCAATATTATAATAAAAATTGATTCGATAGTACACACACACATTCTCATCTGACACTTGAGTTTGAGTATCAGTTAACAGTTCGTAGAAAATTCCAATTGGATACCTAATACCGATACCTACCGATGCATCGTTGCTGCTGCTTCACACGATTGTAAATTATAAATGAAAATTATAATAATAGGAACCATCTATCTCACTTATGAGTGTTCATTGCTCAATGTTAATATGTTTAACACCATTGTTTACATAAAATGTCACAAAATTGTGTCGCCCTTGGCTTTCTAGTTATCTAGTTGTCCTGGACTAATAACCAAAAAAAAAAAAAAAAACAAAATGGTTATAAAATGACAAAAAACATAACATAACTTAACGTACTTCTAGGCTGGCACGCTGGGGACACTCAGAAGGGTGCGAGAATTTGCATTTAAATGGAGTCACAGTACGAGAAGGTTTCAGTTTTTTTTTTGGGGAATTGTGTTATTGTTGTACTTGTTGTTGTGGACTACTCTTGTTAAAGGTAGTCTTTGCAATGAACACGTGGCTTAGGTAGCTGTGTCCCCAATGCCAGCGAACTGTTTCACGTCATCGTCAGTGAATGCTATAAATGGATTAATTCGCTTGGGCAAGGCGGTATGTGGACTGTCTATGTGCGAGTGTGCGTGTGTGCATGTTAGCATGTGTGTGTGTAAGTTGTGATTGTGTGCACTGCCTTTTTTTTTTGAGGTCAACAGCGACTGCGAGAAGACTATCAAAAAAATGGGGCCAGAAGTGCACATCCAATAGTCGAAAAAGTAATACACTTATTATTATTTCACAAAATAATCAGAAGATCGCTTTTGATTAGAAACGTTTTGATATTCTGTTACTTATATTAATTTGTGGATCATCTAGAAATAAAGACATCTTTGAAATATGCAAAAACGAAGCTAGAATTAAGTCTATTAAGTCGCAATAGTCCTTTGGGATTTTTGGCAAAGTGTATAACATTTATGTTGATCAGATATTGAACTGATGCAGCACCGTTGCAATAGTCGTTGGACAATTCATTGGCATGGAAATCTCTGCTCTTAGTTAATTTTCCGGTTCAAACGTTATCCTGCCGACTAATCCGTGTCGTCGTTCACCGTGTCCTGCCTGCCTGTCTGTCTGTCTGCCTGTCTGCCTGCTGGTTGGCACTGGTTGACATTTACATTTTTAGTTGGGGAAAAAAACATCACAGCGGGTCGTCCAACAGCCTGCCATTTTTTGCTGTTGTTGTGGTCTTGCTGTCCTCGTTTACATAGGGATTATAGTTTGGGGTTGGGCCTGGGTCAGAGTTGTTTGTGTCATGGCAGGACACAGGATGCGAGGCACACTTTCAACTGTAGATTTGATTCGACAGTTGACATATTTTGGAATGCCCTCCATTCAAATATATTGCTCATTTTTGGGTAGAGATCATTTTAATTTTATTGTGGCTTTACTTATTTTTTTAAGTGTCTCAAAGCCACGCACAGGTCGAAATAAAAGTAGAACGAAAACTTTAAATGTAACCAGAAATTAATAAATGAATTAATGTTCAACACAAGAAAGTGTGTGTGGGTGTGTGTGTGTGTCTCTTTACACAATAGGCTGTGGGCTTGTTTTTGTTGTTCATGTTGTTGTTGATGTTGTTGGTTCTCTGTATGCGACATTTAAACTTGTACATGTATAAAATTGGGAATTGTATTTGGCAAAAAGGTAAACTAACAACATTGAATAAAAGATTTTTGGATAAGTACCAGTAGATGTTAAATATTAACTTGGGTTTCAGGGCTGCACATTTAAGTTGAGGGCTGATCAGGCCAGAGTGGAAAACCGATGCATTTTTATAACTATCTTGAGTCAATTTTTTTCCACAACTGTCACTGATAACATGCAAGAATACCCCTAATGATAATTTCATTGATATATCGATATATATATATATATACATAATTACTGATAACATATATAATGGATATACATACATATAGTTTGTCTAGGGACCGTTTAAATATAGGACTCTAGTATTTCAACAAATATGATAAATTATGAAGAAATTTATTAAAGTATAAAACATTAAGTGTTTGTAGATCAGCTATAGCGAGGGATTACAACGTTAAATATTATGTGTTATAGCTAGTTTGTATTTTAGGTTGTCAAAGTATCTTGTTTGGTACAAAAATGGCAATATGATATATATAAATAATAGTTTGGAATAGTTATAGCAGCGCTGCATCGGGCGTAAGCTAAGGGTAGCGGCAGTCGAACTCAGATTACTAGGAATTTTGAGTAATGTTCACATTAGAAATTTTTACATTTCTTTAAATTTGAGATTGCCGATTAAAAACTAATTAAAAGGGTTTAGAAAATATTGGTACATAACAGAAGATTGAAAGAGTCCACTAGGAAAAAAAGGAAAATCTGTGATATCGATTTAGAGAAAAAAAAAGAAGTCAGCTGCATAGTACATCGTTTTTTATTATCTACATTGATTGTGAACAATTTTGAATATTTATATTTTAGTTATCCTTTTTGATTTTGTTGCATTATCAAAATAATAAGTGGAAAACAAAAAATGGCGTAAGGGAAAACTTAAGTTTATAGTTCTAAGTTACGAAACATTATGGAATATTTAGCATATTAAATAATGCAATTGCTAATACGTAAATATATCAACAATTAGCTACAAGCTATTAAAACACAACCAGTATAACATTAACGAGGCATTGAATAATAAATATGTATATATTTTTATATGCATTTAAACGTTTCTGTACAGGTGCAACAATATATAGCAACAATATACCAGGTAAATTCGTTCTTTCTCGAGCTTATAATCACATTAAACCTGGGCCCATAAATAAAATTATGCGATGCCAAGGCTATGCGTGTGTCTGAGCGAGAGAGGTTGAGAGATGGCCAAAGAGAGACAAAGAGAGAGAAAGAGAGATGTGTGGGTGATGGTGCAATTTCAAAGGACAATTTGATACAATAATCACGTTTGTCGTGCCTGGTCTGAGGCTCGATTGAATTACGCCTAAAATGCTGCAACAATTTTTCACTTTATGCGATATTATGTTGCAATTATGTGTGTCATGCCTGGAAAGGGCAAGAGGACTCGGTAACGTGCGACTGCCATAGAAGCAATGGCAACAAGGACACAACGACAACGTTGTTTGCAGCGTCAAATAAATTTTCAGCCGAAAGCAATTAAGTCGCGAATTAAGTGCGGCGCATAGTCAGGACCCCATGGGCCGACAGGACCATCGCCAGAAAACACTGACACACACACACACAGTTACACACAGTCACACACATGTATATTTTTAAATATATACACAGAAACACATATGAGAGTTGGGCAATCAGGAACGTGCGCCCACGTGTGTCTATACTCTGCATGTGTGTGTATGTTTGTGTGTTTGTGTATTTGTGTGTTAGTGTGTGTATCCTGTGTATGCCTGGCTGACTATGCTGCGTGCTCAAAGTTTTAACGCGTTGTAATAAATGTTAATTTTCCCCAACGAAAATCAACATTTATGGTGTGTTTTATGTGCAGCTTCAACATATTTTCCATGTTGTTGAATACCAGCAATGCCAATGGCTGTCAGTCTTCCTCTCTCTCTCTCCCCCGTATCTGTGTGTGTGTCAGGATTATAAGCTTGAGGCACACACACAACATCCATACAACATGTTTATTGATGAGCATGTTGTTGTTTTTTTTTTGTCTTCTTGTCAAGTCAAATTGTTTAAAATGTAATTTCGGCTTTCATTGTTGCTGTATTATTTATTTATTTAATTATTGAACACCTTTAACGCTAAAATTGTATTATGATTAAGAATATTCTTCATGCTGTAATGCGAACAAAAAGGCACGTTCATATTGATATTTATGTTGAAATTGAAATATGTAAAATGAATATTTTTAGGCAAACTTTTATTGAGCACGTCTACCATTAAATCTAATGTCAATTACGAATTATACAATAATCTGTGGAAACAACATCAAAGAGAGGAATAAAGTTAAATGAAGAAAATGTATTTCATATTTGACTATCATTATTATTCAGACATAATTAACGCGAGTAAATACGCATTTAATTGGGCAGAAAATCAAATGGTATAGTTCGACCAAGAACTTTATTTATATTCTAATTACAACAGCAAATTAAACAATTTAATAAATATTTCCAATTCGATCCCATAATTATATTTTTAAATATTCTATAGAATAATTTAAATGTGGCTAAGCGTTTGCAGCAGAGCTCTATCAACGCAGTCAATTATTACGCAGCTTAAACATTATAAATTTTACAATTTATTGATTTATTTAATTCACTTTTTTTAGAGCCAATTGCTGTTATTTATTGTTGTCGGTTTATTTGCATAAAGTTAATTAAATTGTGTGCATGCAGCATTAAGTTTTCAATAAATTTGTCCTAAATTAAATTAATAGGAGACATATTACGTTTAAGAGTAAGTTTAAATGAATTTTGGATTGATCTCAAAATTTAGGAGTCATTCATTAAGAACTCACATCTAGTTTAACATACATATATATACATATAAGTATATATAGAAATACACATATGTTTGCATTTCTTTAACTCTAAGAGCAAAAGTTGTTGCATACTTTGTGGCGCGTGTAAGTTACGTGGTGTGCTAGGAGTAAAAGTGTTTAATTTGTTTATCTTTGTTCAAGTGAGTTTAACGGATAACCGAAAATCACAACTGTGAGTTGCTATGAAGCAAAAAAATGGAGAATAAATAAAATTTAAAAAAGGAAATAAATTTATATTTTCGAGGAAACTGAAAGGTAAATCTAAAACAGCTGCGCGTACAGAGAAAAATAAACATAAGAAGAATTAGGCGGCTTAAAAAGAAAAGAAGGAAAGAAAAACAAACATTTAGCGCTGTCTCATTCACGCATGCACTTTGTTAACAACTAGAGTGTGTGTGAGTGTGTGTGTGTGTGTTTTGTTTGTGTGTGTGAACGAGACAGCTAATTGGGGAACGGATTCAGGTTGGGTTTTAGAAGTTAGGATTAAAGTAAGAGAAAGTATAAAGTAAATATAGAAATAGCCATACCGCAGCTGCAGCAGCGACAGCGGTGGCGCGTGTTTGGGCCGCTTTTAATTGTGCCTGTAGGTGCAGGGGGGGATGAAAGTAGCGGCAGGGGTCACGTGCGCATCTGCCCTTCACGGCGTCCATGCAAACCGTTATGGAACCATCGTCGTGCCTTGCGACGCTCTCCTGCGGATGCGCGAACCGGCATTCCGACTCGGCTCGTTTGCAGGCGCCGCGCAAGAATTCGCGACAGACCTGGAAACACATTTTTAGGTTGTTTTTGGTTTTGGTTTTGGTTTTTTGGTTTTTGGTTTTGATTTGGATTTTGGTTTGATACGGCGTTCAATGTTGTGGTTGTTGTAGTAGTTGTTGTTGTATGTTGTTGTTGTGGGTTGCACAGTTGATTGCAGATTGCAGATTGCAGTTTGCAGTTGTTGGTTCATTGGTTGGTTGTTGTTGTTGGTTGGTTGTTGGTTGGTTGGTTGGTTGGTTGTTGGCGGGCAGCAATAGCAAAAGTGGCAGCAGTTGTGGTTCAGTGTGTGTGTGTAGGCGTAGTTGTTTTTTATTTGTTGTTGTTTATTTTGTGTTGGTTTTGTATTTGTTTTTTTTTTTTTTTGGTGGCAAAAGTTGCAGAATTGGGTGTGTGTGTGTGTGTGTGTCGTGTTGTGTGTATTGGAAATAATGGAAGGATATTCAGTAACATTTCATTGTTTGTTGTATTTGTATTTGTTGTATTCATCAAAGTAAAGTTAAGTATTTGGAACGCAACAACTTTTTGTTTTTAGCAAGTTTTGTTTTTTATAGCCAATATGCAGTTGTTGTTGTAGTTGGTTGCTTGTAGAGCATGCTTCCATTTACATATATGGTATATATAGTAAATACTGATATACATATATGCATGAATTTATTTAGCGGCTGCCAATTCAAATCTGTGTTAGCAGTTAAACATTGATCTGCAGGAATTATCTTTCGTTTGGTGGCCATATCGTATTATTTCATTTAATTTTGTACATTTCAGCGTGCCGATTAGTTTATAATATTTTGGATTTCAGAACATCAGATTATAGTGAATAAAACACATACACAAAATAAAACAAAGCAAAGATCGAGTTAGAAGTTAAACGAAAACATTATATTAAAACATGAAAGCTTCAGTTGCATTGAGCCTAACAAACTTGGGTCAACAAAATCAGTGTTTCTCAGCCGATCACACGTATGTTCTATATGGTATTTTAAGAATATAAAGTGTTAACCAAAAATGTTCTACATATTCCTAAAGCCTCACCAAAAAGGGTCTAGTACAACATGTTCTTCTTGCTTCGCTATAAACTATAGACTTTAAAAAATTACAGTAAAAAACATTTTAACCATAAAATTCAAATGAATCGAAATACAATTTGGAGATATCTTTAGAATTTGGTCCTGTTGGGTACTAGAAAATAAGTAGTCTAGGAATAACTGCAATGTAAACTACATTAAAATAAATAACATACCCCTCTGGATGACTCTATTCAGTGGATAAGAAAAAACAAAACATAAAGTGCAAAGAATTTCAGTTATATTTTGATTTTCAATTGCGCTGGAGAAAATTCTGGAAGCGCTTATCGTAAGCTTTTGCAGGATAGAAGCCGCTTGGTGCCGCGCATTTTATTTTACAGACTAAGACAGTTGGATAGATATCAATAAAGTACACAATATTGTATCTCAATATAAAAAGAAATAAAATAGAAATCGAAATGAATTCGAAACGATTATATCAACTAATGTTCATATAGTACAAGATGAATAACGATTTTTGAAAGCAATTTTGCGGTGTTAGAGAAAAGTTCAAATACGAATGTGTGTCAACGTTTTCAAATCAATTTTCATTATAAGCGAATTATTAATATTATTTTTCATTATAAATTTTCGTATTTTTCCCGTTGTTTGTTTCTTTTGTATTATATTATTTTTTTGCGAACTGAAGAGAACTTAAAACACTGTACATGGTTTTAGTTGCAACAGTTTATACATAGTTTAAATATTAAGTCTTATATGAAGTAAGAATACATTAATTGATAGGCATGCCAAAAAACAAAATCGAAACAAGTCAATACAAAAACATTTCTCTCGGCAATTGTTTGGCATTGTCGACGAAATGAACGATAAACAAAATAAACATAAACATAAGCATAAATCATAATAATAATAATCATAATCACAATAATATATAATTTTATTGGCTTGTCTTGTAGTCAATAATTGAATAATTGAATAATCGAATAGAGTTTCAGACACGTCACTTACCTCTAATCTGTCGGAGCGTGGAATTTTCTGTTGTGCCACCTGAACAGTCTGGGGCACCACTGGACCAAGTTGCGAGGCAACGGCCGTCGGATCGTGTCCCAGCAAAGTAGGCACTAAGTGTCCGGTTGTATAGTAAGGACTATATGTGTTGGCTGGTATGCCAGTCAAGTATGGACTTGTTGCCTGCAAATATCAGAATGATATATATTAATTCAACATTTAACAGAATCTTTAAAATAAAGTTAAGTTAACTGCAAAACCTTTTGGCTCATTGCCGCTTTAATTAATAATGAGGTATCATGTAAAGAATCCATTAAGTCGCTATCACACTCAAGTATCAAGTATCATTTCCACTCAAGTTGCAAGTGTGTCGCAATTTGTAGCACTCGGTGACATTCAAATTTCCCTTTTCCTAAATCACCCCCTAATACGCGTTAATGAAGCCTCATGCATTTTTCAGCACACATCAATGTCATCAGTGCTCGGCTAATGGCCAACGCCATTTAGCGAGCAGTCAGTAGACCATGTTCAAATTATTTGAAAATTAATTTTCGATTTGTTAGAAAATGTAAGTATAAAAACGCCAAGTGTCGAGTGTTTCGCCTGCCACCTCGGACTTCCTCCGAGGCATGAATAATGCATGCAGTAAACCGAACAAAACTTCTTCTATATATTCCTAAGCCTTGCCTAGTTCTTGTTCTTGTGCCACTCATTTTCGCACATTTTGAATAGCATTTAACAATTTTGGGGGCACAGCGATATTCATAGTCGTGGTCGCTATTCGCTGTTCGACGAGGAGAAATGGAAATTGAAGTGGAATATCTGCTTATAAATATTCATATTGTGCGAACTCTATTAGAGTCTCTGCCATGGAGGTGACCTCAATGCTAAATGGCCGTTGGTAGTTGCTAGTTGTTAGCGCTTAGAAGATTCAATTAAAGTATTATGTGGTTTTCTGGTCGTAAGTACTTACCACAGCTGGCACTTGGCCCGATATGACCGGCTGGCCGGGTGCGATGCCCATTTGTTGCATCAGTGCATTCTTGAGGGCCAGATGATTTCGTCCGTTTATCAAGAGCTGATCCTTCAGATGCTGTGGTGGATGAAAGTATTTGCACGGCGGTTTATCACGATTACAACGTCCCTGCAAGTAGATAAGAAAAAACTGATTAGTACAGTTCTGTGTCCTAATATAAAGTAAGAGTATCGACGGTCTCCATATCTCTAAATTGAATTAACCAAGTTAATAAAATATAAATCTGCAACACTTTATTCATTTACCAGAACATTTTACCACATTTAAGACAGTTTTTACTCTGATGCCAGAGATCAATATGAATTGAATTATTTATATTTATATTTGTATTTCATTGGGGTTCGTTTTCGAATCAATTTGAACAACAGCTGTAATTTACTGAGATGTTATTGCAACCTTAAATGAACATTCACAGCTTACAGCTTCAAGCTTCTTGTAGCGACAGCAACGCTCCATAAATTACGGATAAATTTATGTTAATATGTGTGTGTTTGAGTTCGAGGTGCCAGCTGCATAATTTATGTGGGACATTGCCGAATTAAACATTAACAAAGCATTTCGTAGGTGCTTTAAGTCAATCAAGACAAATTTCTAGATTTAAATTATATATATTATGTGGTATACAATGTAAATTAAAAAAATGACTCATTGCTTTCGTGTTTACCTTACCACCTTATGTATGTGCGTTACAATTTTGAAAAGAGAAAACAATTAACTGCACGTTATTCCAAATATTTGGCACTTGCATTCCAGTTGCATGCCACATACACGTTTTCATGTTTAACATACCGCTAATAACTTTTTTTTGGGGCATGTAGAAAAAAGGAAACATGCATTTTAAATCGATAAAAAGTAATTTCACTTCATTAGCACGTGTAATTATGGCCACGGATTATGGCTCAGACTGAAGCAGGCAACCGTTTTTTAAGTCTAGGTCTAAATGTCAACAGTAATTATAATGAGAACGGACTAATACGCAACGGCAATTGGGTTGAGGTATGCAGCGTTGAATGTTGCGAATTGGGTGCGCAGACTGTCAAGCAAATATGCATGTAAATTATATTTAATTCAGAGAAAATGAAGTTAACAAATATTTACACATACCCAGGCGGACATTACGGCGGGACAACAGGACTACAGGACGTCAGCGCTGTGTCCTTTGTCCGTGCCTCATGCGAGAGTGTAAATATTAAAAAACAAAAATATACGTAACAAAAAAAAAAAAAAAATGGAAAACCTGCAAAATATTTATACGTATGCATAAATTGATTGTTTGCTTGAACAGCCCTCGGCACGAACACTGCGCTACGTAGATGGTAATTTTCTTTTGTGAGGGTATTGTGATTTCGTCACGAAAATATATATAGTATAGCATTTAAAACTGACTTTTTATGGCAATTATATGTGAATAAATAATTAAGGCTTCGCTGTTCATTTTAATATGAGTCATACGTATACGTGTGTATACGTGATATGTATATGCAATAATTGGATCGGCTAAATATATATTATTGTTGTAAGCAAAGCGTGTATTACAGAATCACCTTATGTAACTGTAAGGGCATAAAATGTTCGACATGCGGAAGTAATTTTTTTCTCCCTCTTGTTGTTTGGTTTGCTGTCATTTGTAGTTGTTTTTCGACCTGGCATACACAATTTATGACGCAATGAAAGCCCTGCAAGATTTATAGCGTGAACAAAAAGAACCGAAAAAGAGAGATGTGATTCGTGGAGCTGCTAACTTACAAATAATTGTAGTTGAAATTTTCTGCACCCATAAAATGTTATTCACTGTTGATGTTGTTTGCCAAATAACACGAATTGCAAAAATATTTGCACAAATATTTGTTTGCATATTTTTTAATGCCAATTCGGAATGACAAATGTTGGACAAATGAACATTTTTTCCCAATGCAAAAAATGTTGCAAATAAACAGTCCAATTTGTGTGCAGTAAATAACATGTATTGATGTTTGATTTAGCTGAGTCAATTGTTTCGTCTGCATTAGACGCTCGGCATTTGCCTGTCAATTAATTAGATCAATTATTTATCACAAATAAAATACAACATTTACTAGAAGTAAACAAATTTGCTTTAATACTATTGATTTGCAGATTCTGCTCAACATTTATTGTTAGTAAGCAAACAATTCTCTTCTCTACACACCAAATTTCAATCAGAACACAACTAAGTAAAGAGAATTCGATGGCGCTTAAAAGTAGGCAACAGTAAAAGCCAAAATGCAGACGGAAAATCCGTTAGCTCGATTGCCACGATGACACTTATGGCTTATTTGTTTGTGCTTTTTGGCGCCACTGACTGTAATTTTCTGCCTCGATTGAGTTTATTCAACAACTAGCAACAGCAACAACAAAAGCCAAAAGCTAGCAACAGATTTCGCTTGTATCTGAATCTGTATCTGTCTCTGTCTGTGTATCTGTATCTGCAGATGTTTATGTAGTTGCAACTATATGTTGTAACTTTGACTGCTCCTCTTCGCATTCTCTCTCTGCCTCTACCGCTCTCTATCTCTCTCGTTGACTCTGATTGTAAATGTGTTGCAACAACTGTATATATATCATGCTCTATCTCGATACGCCCTTCATCTGGGCGTTTGTCGTTGTCATTATGTACACTCTGCAGGCGGTGCTTGTACTAATTTCCAATAATTAAATACAAATGTGATTTTTAGTATGACACTGCCACTGCCACTGCCATCTGCCACAGTTACTTGTTGCCATCGTATCGTCGCATCGATAGTGGCAGTTTGTTTCGTATTCGTATCTGGGTTAATTGCAGTTGATTGACAGGCAACCGTTGCCATGAACACGAGCGAATCGACCGCTCCATTTCATAGCCAATCAAGTGGGTCAACCGGTGTTTGTTGTTTTGTCCAACGTTTAATTTGATAGCTAATCGATGCTGTGTTCAATTCCTTAGCTAATTATTTATAAATGTAAATTATATTAAAGTTGCAGCAACATTGGCAACACCTTTGGGAGCATTTTCAAGACATTTTCGGTGTCATTTGCGAAATATTCGTATTTAAATTGCATTTGGCATTTGCAATCAAATAAGATATTTTTCTTCCAATTTTTTTTATTCGGTTAAAAGAAGAGAAATGTTCTTGGAGAACAGCTAGAGCCGGAGGAAGCTCTTTTGCACGTTTGTCGCATCTAATGGCTCCGTGGCAGACATTATCTCTAATGCCAAGCGGAGCCTTGTCTGCGACTGCAACTGCGTCTCGGATGCCAGCCCGCTGGCCAATTTCTTTTGGTTGAATGTGCAACACTTTTAGTTTGTCTTTTTCGTTTCGTTTCCTTTCTTTCATTTCTATTTTTTTTTTTGCTTCTGCCACACTAAACATTTTCATGTCATTTCGATTGTAATCTGCATGACTGGTTCCCCCCACGGACACGACACGCGGGAGAAAACCTGACAAAAAAAAAAAAAAGTGGGAGAAGCGAGTGTGAAAATTGCAAATGGTGTCCACTCACGCTCACGCACACACACACACACACACACAGTTGGAAGAGTGCAAGCTGGTGATGGAGATGCAGGGTTGAAAAGAGACATACAGACAGACGGATGGACAGATAGACAGGCAGACAGACAGAGAGACGGACAGCATATTTGCATTGTGCGCGTTGCTGGTCTCGCTGTCATTCTCGCTGCATTTTTATAGCAACCTCATCCCTCCATGAACCAGGACTCACAGCCTCGAACCCTTTTTAGAGCAATTTTTTTTTGTCACCATAGCCCGGCGCAGATTATCCGCTTTAAATTGCAATGATTACTTTTCCTTTCCATTCCTTGCTTTTACTTTTTTTTTTTTTTTTTTTGGCTGATTGCTGGCATTGGTCTGGCATTTTAGAGCCATTTTCTTCTTCTTGCAGCGCAACGCAACGCAGCGCTCGAAACAATGTTGCTGCCTGTCGCGTTCGTCTGGCCGACAGACGCTTCGTCCTTTGCCGTTGTAACGGTCCCTGAACCGTGCTGTGCATGTGTTGTGTCCGTCGCAGTGGCGGAGGCTAAGGAATTTTTCATGTTTTCATGCCAAGTGCAAGTCAAGTCCAGTCATGTATATCGTCGCATCGTATCGCATTGCCGACATGCGTCTTGAGATCATGGTACGGAAGGGGAAGGGGAAGGGGAAGAGGGACGATAGGACGATGGCCAAGACACTCACAACGTTGGCCGTTTGCACGACAACAACGTTGGGGTATTAAATGTCATTTTGCATTTCGTGACAAGTTGGCTAATCTGACTCGAAAGTTATTTATTTCTTCTTTGTTGAGTGCAAAGGAATTTTTCTTGCACTTTGCTAGCATTTTACATGACATTTTTCCCTTAGTTTGCTTAGAGTATCCTTTCAACTATTTTCTTTTTTTTCTTCTCTTTTCGAGAGTCCAACCCAACGTTAGCTACTTTTCTTCAATTTGGCGACGATAGGAATCGCCTTTGAATGTTAATAAAATGGATTTTTATGCAAATTTAAAACTGTTTGGCGGTTGGTTTGGTATGCATTACAAATGCCAGAGGGTTAGACTTAGACAATGAGTTGGCCATAAAATGCAAATGGTGTTTCCTTAGCTGAAACTGATAGCCAAGACAAGAGGCATTAGCATTATGCAATATTAAAGCTATTATTATTTTTTGAGTGTGGGATAAATCCATGAGTTACTGATGTTATATATTTAAAATTATAACTGATGAATATTGTACACAAATTATTTTCAATTTTATAATTAAAAAACTGTAACAAAATGTATATATAGCACATAAAGAAAGGTTTGTTGAGAATTAAAACAATTCCAGGAAAGTTTCAATACTTTTAAATTTACAGCTGCATATTTCAGTCAGTTGCCCAATATTAATGCCAGCTAACTGCACTACAAGGTTTGGCACTTAAGCTCACAATACGTAGATACAATTCGCATATTTTTATATGCACACACACACACACACGCATACATATATTGTAAGTGGCAGTTGCAGCTAAAACTATTTCGAACGCTTTCGAAGCAACTCAATTTGTTTCAGCTGCCCTTGCAATACACACACATACACACGCACACACACGCATACACACAGTGGTCACAAAGTAGAAAATATCAAAATGCATTTTTAATTGCAAATACCAACATTAAAAAATACACGAATAAAACAGAATTCAAAGGAGAAGAATTACAATTGGAAAACAAAATTTTTTGGCCCTAAATGTCAAAATATTCCAAACTCTTCCCTTGACACTTTCTCAAAAACTTCAAACTCCCATAACTTTGTCAAATTTTAAACGATTTTCATGCGGTATGTCAATTTTATCATTATTTGTCCTCTATCAAGATTGTTAAAAGTTTTATTTTCCCTGACCATCAATACTTTTCAATAGTCAGAAAGTATAATAAGAATTGCAATTGTGCTCCTCGTTTAGTTATATTTTTTAATGAAATGGAAAGTCGGTAGCGCGGCATTGTGAAATGAAAATGGAAATGAAAATATTTTTTGGAAAATGCAAACAAATTGGTGAAGGCAAATGGTCAATATTTGTTTATGCATAGAAAGCGCGACAGACGCTTCAACGCAAAGTGTTTGCCACGAACAAAGCAAATGTATCGACATAGAAAATGGGCAAATGAGGGAAACGAACAACTATCGATAGTTCCCTCCCGTTATAGGATAGCGACCAACAGCGCATGTTAAGCGTTTTGCACGGACAATGCAAAAATATATTAAAAAAAAAATAAACAAGAGAAAGAGAAATGGCGGCAGGAAAAGCAACAGCCGGCGTAGGTTCAGGCAATCTGCCTGTGAGTTCCTCTTTCCCGTCTGTCTCTCTGTCTGTCACTTTTCTACTCTGCTCTACTGTCTCTACAGTCACTGAACTCGTTGCAATTCTCTGCGTTTGAGAGTAAAACAATGCTGCATCCTGCGAGCGAGTGTGTTTGTGTGTGTATCTGTGTGTGGGAATGTTTTTTTCAATCATGCGTTCATTCATTCAATGACTGCCATTGCCATGCATACTTTGGGGATTTGCAACAGATTTTCACGCAATATGTGTGTGCACATTTCCCTGTGCTTGGGCGAGTGTGTGTGTGTGTGTGTGTGTGGTGTGGGTCCTCTATGCAGAACTTTCATGTGTCCAACAGAATGTCACATTGTTGTTTTAATTTTCACGTCGCTCGGCCGACAAACATTTGGGGATTTCGGATTAGTTATCAGCGACAGTGACAGAAAAAATAAAAAAAAAAATAAATAAAAAATATTTATCAAAAGAGACTTTGTGCTAATTGAAACTGCAGTCAAAATGATTGCATCACATACGGGGATCAGGTGGACCTTCACTCACCCAGTTGAAATAGAAATGCATTTCGAATGCATTACAAACTTTAATGCCTTCACTTTTACATTTCAACTTGAGCTGGTCTTCTACTCTGCTTTCCACTTGCTGTTTATCAGCTCCAAAATTCACTTAATTTAATTGAAAGAAGTAAAAAGAAAATTGAGAAAAGAAGGAGACTTGAGTATGATTTTCACGCCACATAGCCGAAAGGTATGCAATGTCAGTTGAGGTCCTGTCGAAGTCCTGCCCATTCGAGCTGTCATCATTGGCATGATTCCAGAATTCCTGACTGGTCATCAACGAAACGTCATTGCTTCATTTTTGTTCCCGCTTTCGCTTCCGATCCCGTGTTTCCCAGTTTTGTTTCACTCCCGAGTTGAAGCTACCGTCCAGCACCCCCGAATTAATTTCCGTTTTGCAAACCAATTGAAAATCCAATTTTCAATACACAAACCGTATAACGTAGCTATGTGTGTATGTCTTTATATATGCTCCCTCTCACTCGCTGTCTCCGTATTCGAATAAATGTATGTATATATATATATATATATACCATATGTAGATATGTTTAACTAGCGTGGTATAGCAGTGATGTCTCTCCACTGCTCCCTCTCTCTCTGTCTCTCTGTCTATCTGTCTCTCTTCCCCTCTTTCTCTCTGACTGGCCTTTTATTCAGGCCGATGCACACGTGCAAAAGTTGCCTCACATTTAAAAGGGCTTTAAAAATGGCCAAGCTGGGACACTGACCAGCGGGCATTGCCATGTCATTTCGCCTAAAAGTAGGCAACAATATATGGGCATTAAACGTAAACCGACTGCAGGCCAGCGCTGACGATGGCCTCGTCCTGTGGTCAGTCCTCGTTCTTTCTCTTTCTCTCTCCACCAGCCACCAGCCACCTCTTTCCTCGTTTCTCATTGCTCGAGCTGGACGCGTGCTTGTTTGCATTGCCGTGTTTATTTGTATACAAACTCATGCGCCAGCCAAGAGCCGTCCATATGGCCACATAATGCACGCCATGGCGCCTGTGTGACAGCCCCCAGTCCCAGGCCTCTGTGGGGGAAGGCCGAAGGGGAAGGGGAAGGGGAAGAAGGGCTGCCTGAGCCCCTGCCTCAGTCTCAGCCAGGACCTGAACCTGGGCTCAGGTTTGCCCAAAGACTGCGGGTTGTGAAAACGCTGCAACGGCCACGCGTGCGGTTGTGTGTGTGTGTGCGTGTGTGTGTATGTTCGTATGTGTATGTGCACATGTGGTACATTGATTTTTTTCTATGAACAACAACACGAACTGCATATAGGGAGACCCCATTGGATTGGATGGCAGCAAGAACAGTTGCAGTCCCAGTTCACAATTGTAAGCCTCTCCGATATAAGTCGACCACATGCTACGCTATTTTTTGCCGCTTAGCAAATTACAGACCTCACACAGTGGCATAAAAGTGCGGAAAATGCAAGAAATTTATAGGGAATTTATAAAAAAAAAATTACAACCAGGCGAATGATTAATCTGTTCAGAAATTTGGTTCCCTTTTCATTCGATACATTATGAAAAATAATTAGTTTAAAAAGATCTTTCACTTTTGATTTTGATTATTATTCTCCCTTACTTTAATTACACATTTTTCAATTGGTTTTGCCACACTGTGCTGCGCTGGTCAATTGGGTTGCTGTTGATTTGTCTTCTTTGCTCTCAGCTCGGCTCCAAGTGAACCTGACTGAAAATACCCAACTTTATATATACACACTTACATGATAACTATATATACGAATTTAAATAAAGTTGTAGTTAACATTTTTATGCTACGAATAAACTTCAATAAACACAGTAAAAATGCACTGCAAACATTTTAAAATTGAAACATATTTGAAGTCTAAATACTGGCTAAGTTGTTTCGTATATATCGTTGGCAAATTCAAAATTCGACGTCAGTCATCAAAAGTTTTAACATGTTGAAAAATGTAGACTTTGAGTTGACTTGCCAGCAATTCTGACTGTTACTTTTATCGCAGCGCGATATCGATACTTTCCATACACTCATACACACACGCACACATGAAAACAAAGTGCGGTAAAAATTTAATGGCGAGCTTCGTTTTTGGCAGACATTGATGACTTTTTAACTGCAGTCATTTGCTAGGCGGCGGGCATCGTTTTCAGAAGCACATAAATATATAGATGTTTGTATACTTCCACTCTCGCTGAATATTTGCCTAGGCACACGCACACACGTATACATATACGTACTCACATATTTGGTGGCGTTTCCGTTTCCGTTGCCTCTAACATTTCTACATCTTCGCACTCATACCTCCAGCCAGCCATTTTGCAGTGCGGCATTGCGGCATGCGGCATGCGGCATTGCGGCGACAACATCGCGTGACGTGGCGATAAAAATAATCATCATCATAATGTAATATGAAATGGGACCAAGTGAGCAAACTGAACGTTAATGTGAAGGCTGCCAGCGAAATGTGTCCCTTCATATTCTTGGTAATCGATTTTTGCATTTCTTCTACTTCTTCCTCTATTTAGTTGTTTTTCTTTCATTTTCATTTTTATTTTTGCTTTATTTGCTTTCTCTTTTCCATTTGCTTGTAATGCGATTATTTTGTGATTTCTTTGCCGGACCTGAACACAAGTGCCCACAAATTAATGAGGCTCCATAATAATTTAGTCGACCCCACACCCTGTATGGCACACAGGGTGTGCATACTTCCCAAACACAGCCAAGGTCGTCAACATTTGTGGACTGCCAGCAAATTGATTTCATTTCATGCGCCCTTGGCATATGTTGTCGACTTTTTGGCGCCCCGAATGCAAGTGGTTGTGTGTGAGTGTGTGTATATATCCTTTGTGACATTTGCATGGCCATAAAATAAGAAATAAAAGTGCCGGGGGCGTTAGCTGCCACTGCGGTCAAATAATTGGGAACGCCTTCATATGCCGCAAAGTAGGCAACATTAAATTTGTGTCGGCTTGAGCACTTGAGATGCTATAAACATTTTTATTGTCTTGTGTCAGCCAGTGACTGTATTCAGTACGTGTGTGTGTGTGTGCATGTGTGTGACATACATCCAGGCATTTAACTCTTCCCGAGGCGACACAGAATATGTTTAGCTCATCGTTTGCAATTATTATCGTATACTTATAGTCACAAATACCTCTCTTAGCATTTTCTAGAGCATGAAGAGCCGTTCTCTGCATTTTATAATTGATTAGACTGATGATGTGAAACACAATAAATTGATTATTAGCTTAATTCCAAAGTAAAATTTTAAATTTGCCAAAGCTTCAGTTTCAAATATGCGCAAGTTTTCAATAACATAAATCACAGCTCTTTAAGTTCAATAGCTAACAAAAAAAAACTAAAAGGATTGCAGGATTTGAAAAGCAAGTTGAAGTATTTTTTGAGATGCTCATATAGCAAACTAATTGAAAGGAAGGAAGTGCACAAAGCGCAAGGACAAAGTCTATGCCAACTTGTTGTTTTTGTTGTCATTGTTGACTGCATACACACACGGACACGGGGAGAGGCAAGGGACACGCATTTAATAAATCCATCACATAACCCGCATTATTAAAAAGATCCAAGATACTGAGTCCTGGCACGAACCGGAAAAGTTTTCCTGCAAACAAACTATATATGAGCAAACGTATATATGACGAGGAAAGCGGATGGGGGAGTGGGCTTAACAAACATGAAGAGAAATAGGAGACAAACTCAAAGGCAGAGACAGCGACAGTGACAGAGACAGACACAGCCATAGAGAGACAGAGAGCGACAGAGACAGAGATGCGAACAAAAAGCGCTTATCAAATTTCCACAAACGACGACAATCAAACAACGATGTCGCAGTCCAAAGTCCAAAGTCCAGAGTCCGGAATACGATGCAGGGAAATGTGAGGAGCTTGGGATGATGTGGCAGCATCCTTCGTTTTATGGAATACTCCCCCAAACGAGTAGAGCTGTCGAAACGAGATGATTGAGGTTTGGCCATGTGCCCAGCCATCTTTAGAGTGAATGTAATCGCCAATAAAGTGCATAAAGCGCATATGACAATAGCTCAAGTCAGGAGCACAACTAGAGTCAGAGACAGAGTCAGAGCTGGAGTCGGAGATGGAGATGGAGAGAGGAGGCCATCGAAAGGATTCAATCAATGCGCAAACAAAAAGGCAAACACTGACTGGATAGAAAAGATCGTCGAACAAGGCACCTAAATAATTCAATTGTCCACACGATGTTGAACGATGCAACATGCGATAGTATTTTTCTTCCGTTTCAACGTCTAGAATTTAACAAGTTTACTTCACCCTCTCTCTATTTATCTAGTTAGTTCGCTCTTTTATTATTTTTTTTTCTTCGCACCATATTCGCATTTGTTGGCATCGGTTGAGCAACGAGGAGGAGGCAGCTGCCAAGGCGCAAACTTTTTGCGCACAAAACTTTATTGGGCGGGTCGTCAGAACTACGTGCATAATACAAAAGTAACAACTTTATCGATTTACACAAAATGAGGCTCGTTATTAGTTAGCAGCTGGTGCGCAGAACGCTCAGCACATTGAGGACACCCACGACACATTGTCCAGGACAACAGGGACACCACATGGCAGCAGCGGGCTAAAGGATTGATAAACCAAACTAATCAAATGTCACACTTTCTAAGAATATGGATATCTTTAGAGAGTGGCGAGACAGTCTCTTGAAAAATAAATATTATAAAGAAAGTAAACTCTTATTTTTATTTCATAATTTTTATTGCTCAAAGCATTATTAAAATCTCATTTATAATTATCGACTCACAAGAGGTGTCTTATTTTTACAAATAAGATTTAGGATGTAATCCAATGGAATCTTTAGAGTCTCAAGAAATCATTGCCCTCAATTAAAGTCACGAACTTTTTAGGATTGAGCCTTTTGCTGTCCGCTGACTAATCCTAACAGGCTAACGCCAAGTCACCCCAACTTCTCTGCTTCCACTTCCACTTCCGTTGCCACCAGCCCCCAGTCTTCGGTTTTGTATGGCTTCCTGCTGTTCACTTGTCTCACATTTCTCGAGCATTTTTTATTGGCTTTCTTACACGCCACTTTGCCTTATTTTTTTATGGCTTGCCACAGCAAAACCTTAAATCCCCAACACCAACATTCTCCGTCTCCATGTTTTTTTCTATGATCTAGACGCCGCACCACACACCTCACACCCCTTACCACACAGCCAACACCTCACACCATTCAATATTTTTTTATGATTTGTTTCGCTTGGGTTCGTTTCCATTGCTTTCGATTTTAAAGGCTTGTCCATGTGTGTGACCCCCATCTCCGACCCTCGACCCTCGACCCCGACAAGTCAACGCTTGGCAATTTTTTATTGTTAGAAAATTGTTTTTTCCTAGCAGAAGGAAAAAAAATTGATTTCTTGTCTTTATAGCATTGTCCTTTTGCCAGCCGATGCTGTTGGCAAATTTAATATGTTATCCCTCGAAGTGCGTACGGTTTCTGATACTCTTGCTAGCATTTATTTGTTGTTATTGTACATGTTGTTGTTGTTGTTGTTGTTATTTCTTTGAAAAATATTGAATTTTTGCCCGTGTCGTTTGTGCTTGTGACACAAGCTGCAGGGATAAGAGGATAGCATCTTTGCCGTGTTTGCGCAAAATGAAGCAACCTAAAAGGCGCCAGTCAGTGGAAAATTGTCCAGCGAGTCCGGAGTCGACCTTGTCATGAGTGTGAGTCCTCACACTGGTGTCCTCGTATTGTGTCCCGCATCCTCATGCTAGTGCTTATCTCCGAACCGTTTGCAGATCTTTTGTGGTTAACTCGTATCAGCTTTGCTTTTATTGTCTGCTTGTTCCTCACATATTTTTGTTGGTAGTTATTGTGGTTGCTGTTGTTGTTTGGCAAAGCATGTGTTTTATGTGTTTATGTCTTTCAATTGCGACTTCTCAGATTGTTCAACTTGTAACAATTTTTCAAAGCTTTCCCAATACATCGACATATTTGTCTCTGTCCAAATTGAATTGCATTTAATTTGATGCATTGCTTTTGGCCAACAAATTGAAAATATACAATAATACAATTCGGTGGACAGCTTCTTACAAAACCAAATTTGTAAATTAAATACATATTTATTATCAAATTTTGTGATTAGTGATGGAATTTTGGATTCATATTTAAATAATTTAAACACAACATATCATCTAATTAAGTTGAATTGATAAAATGAAATAGATTTTCTCACTCAGTATCTTTAAGTCGAACGATTTCAACTTGAAAAATGGTTTTACCACCTATTGGTCTCAAATATCTAAGTAAGTTTACAAATTTCAGCCATTTACCTGCAAGAAAAGAAAAGAAAATATGTAATTTAATATTTTTAATTAAGCTTAATTTGTTGCGTTTCATGTGTTTCAATTTCAATTTATCTATGCATTTATGTTTTTGTGTAGAAAATGTTTGTGTATTTAATTTAATACTCAACTATTCTGAAAATTCAAAGCATCTGTGTCTGTTGTTATTCAGGTCTAGGCAATAACAAACAGTATAAAATAGCAATAATAACAATATTATTTTCATATGTAATTGTAAAGATTTTAATGAGCAGAATCAATTTACATCTCGTGCGTATTGACATTGGTAATAGAAAAACCAATAGCTCGCAATGTATGGGCAGTCTGTATTTTACAAATTAATGCTTACAAAGTGATTAATAAGCTGGCTCATATGTCTGTAGACACATAGGGAAATAATGCCAAAATTGCAAAATCAAACACAAAGGATCTTTGTTGGAGTTATGAATCGTACCGAAGTTATAGGAAAAGCGTCAGCATGAATTGTGCTGTTTAAGTGGAAGTTGAATAATCTACATTTTGAGTTGGGTTCATGGGGATTGCGAAAAGGTTGTGGCTGCCTAAAGGCAATAAACACCGTAAAACGATGAACAGCAAAAAAAAAAATGAAAACAAAACCCAACAATTAATAAGTAGAAACATGAGTCGACAGTGATAAACTAAGGGATACTGCTTTCAAATTGGTTTCATTTTTTGGGATCATTACATTCAAAATAATACATATAAGTATTAATATACTTATTTTGAAATACCGCTGGTTAATTTTATGTTAAACACTAATCCATGACATTTCCTTTATAAGACATTTGTATGTCTACAGGGTATATTTGCTAACGCGCTTTTAATATTCGTTCTCATGCAGACAAAGCAACACACACATGAACAAATATTCTAACCAAAATAAAGGCAACATTTTAAAATATATAAAAAGCACACACACACACACACACACACTTAAAGCTGGCAGAAAAACATAAAAAATAATATCATGAATGCAATGACTTTTAATGTACAGTTATTGCGCAGCTGTCTGATGTGTGCTCCCTGCCCATTCTGTATTCTGTATAGCTTCAGTGGCCCACAACAATATATATGTTTATACAAACGTATATTTTTAATATTGCATACTTTTTGGCGTTGCTTACATTAAGCGCAGTCTACAGTCGAGTCGAATAACATAAGCATAGCATACTTCTGAGCGCATTGCATGCATGCCATGTACTCTGAGTCTGTGTACATTTTTTTGGTAAGCTTCATTGCCACTTTACAGTCTCTGTGTATGTGTGTCTGCGTGTGTGGGCCAGAGAGAGAGAGAGAGAGAGAGAAAGAAAAGAGAGACAGAGGCACAGTATCGTTCGTTTGAAACGACAGTTACCCGTTGCACATACTAATAAGGCTAAGTGGCAATGACAAACACAAATGCATACATACATTCATATAAATGGAGTAAAAAGACCGACCCTCTGTTGATTTTTCTTCCCTCCCCCCACACCCCCTTCCACAGTCGTGTAGCCACTCGCACTCCCACTCATATGTCGCGTTGCGTCCTTGGCAGTGCATTTTACACACGCTTCGCATCGTATCGTTTTGCGACAAAATGTCAGTTCTCCTCACCAAATACCCCACAGTAAACAGAAATTTCATGACTGTTGATGACCTCATAAGCATGCGTGTTTATTTCCTTTGTTGTCCGACAGTGTAATGTCCCATTTCTTGCACTCATTACACAAGTTTTTTTAGATTTCTTTTAAATTCATAATATGTCCTGTTGATCATTAAATTGCAATTTACAAACGAACGTATATCATTTACTTGAAAGTGAGCTTTAGTTTTATGGCTCAAGTTTCGAACAGTTTACGAACTTCCATCAATGTCAAAGTGATTGTAAGTAACTTGGCATTGTCATTTCTGCTGCTATTTAAAGGCAGCTGTCAAATTGCAAATTGATGCCTAGCACTCGTGCTATTTTGCCTTGTAACTCTGCACACAAATTCCTACTGCTTTTATTCTATACTTTTTCGAATTCTGTGGGTTTTTTCTTTATATATAATTTTTTTTAGTTGGCAGAGAGATGTGCGCACTTTGCGCTGCTGCTTGTCAAGCCATAAAATGTTATCACAAAAAGTATTTTCCAAGTCAGTGCACACACAAAAGTGTCAGACAGAGACAGGAACAGGGACAGGGTGAGTGAGAGGGCAGGAAGAAAGGACTGTCAGCTTCAAAGCAAAAGTTGTTGTAGCTCCTGCACACACAGTGAAAGTTACAAATAGAGTTGCCATAAAATTTCATATGCTTATCACGTGCGTTCTGGCAACACACACCACACACTGCCGACAGATGGCGCCACAACAACACAAAAAAAGTACCGAAAAAGTAAAGTATTATTTTTGTTTATTTTTTTTTTTGGCTGACTGTACTTGGCGCTTCATTCTAAAAACTTGGCATCGAGAAGCTTTTAATGTGGTTGTTGCTGTTATTACTATTCTTGCTGTTATTGTTGTTATTGTGGTTGTTGTCAGCATATTCACACGTTACAGTCATGGCACCGTTATGTGCCATGAGCTTAACTGTACCGCGAGTGCACCCAAAATATTTCGTTTATATCAAGCTGCCAACGATGCTGTCAAATTGCAGTTGTTGTTGCTGCTGATGTTGTTATTGGTCGATATGTGTCCATTTTATTGTCATATTTATCAACAACCAGCCGAAAAATAACAAAATGGTTACAATTTCTCTCTTATTTTGGCTGCACGTCGCTGACATTGACGCATTTTTGCCTTATGCCACATTGAAAACTGCTCTGCGAAAATACTCGAAAATAAAACGAAACGAAACGAAACGAGACCAAAACAATAGAATGCATACCAACAATAGAAGCAGCAGCAACAACAATAGAAGATAAGTCAAAATGCCTAGCACACATTTCAAATTGGCATTTTTTCTATTTTTTGTTGCATTGTGTGTAGAAAATTGTTGTATCTGCTGCTGTGAGAGAGCAAATGCATTCAGAAAATGGAAAATATGTGTGCATGGGAAATGCATGGGTTGCTGCTATTGTTGGTCATCAGTTGACATATTGCCAGAGATAAGAGTCTGTTTGTCTACATGTTAGATGAAAAACAAGAATAGTAAAAAATCATCTCAAGTTGAGGGTTATCCGACATGAGCACAGGATCTATTAACTTTCTCCACACGGTAAACACTATGAATTGGTTTTAAGTCTTCAAACAGACTAAAGACATTTGGAGCATGAGATGGAACTAGAAAATGAGGGAGGATAAGCAACAAGTGCTACAAAAGCAGTGTTTTTTATCAAAACGTTTTATTGCGCTATTTTGTACAAAATTCTAACTAAAAAAATTATTTTTTTAAATGCATTAAATTATTTCTAGAGATTTACTCAATATGTTCAAGGAAATATATGTATATAATTTTTATAATAACTATTAAACGCCAAAAATGTAAACTTTGTAATCGGGTATGCTTAACGACGAAACATCCTGTGCCCAACTCTTAGTAATTCCTTTTTTTTTTGGTTATTTTTATCATCCGATCCTAATGAAAATTCACCTTATTTTTCTTTTCTCCTTAACCGAAAGAAAAAATGCATATGTTAATTTTAGGAAAAAAAATTATTACACCCCTTTTGCACATTTTTAATGGGTATGTCGTATAAAAATAGTGGATCTAAACTCAATTAAAATTGCAAAAATAACCTAAAAAGTTGAACAAACAAAAACTTTGCGACTGGCAGCCGCAGTTCGTTGATAAGCCGAAAAGTCGACTGCACAAAAAATGCAGACAAATTAACGCTCAAATTTGGCATTGAAAGCAGCCCTCAGGATTGTCGAGCCAAAAAAGAAAATACTAGAAATAGAATAAATACTCGTAGATTGACTAAACAGAGACAGTGAGAGCAGACAGCAATGGGTCACAGCTGGCAAATTGCAATATAAGTGTGGCATAATTTTTGGTAGCTATGCAAAACTTTTTGTGTGCTGTTTGACTCGCAGAAAAGTTGGCCAAAAGTTAAGCATTTGTGTTTAACACATGTGACCCAGAAAACTCATTGGGCGCCATCTGTAAATTGCCATTTAGCTCAGCTTATTATGAACTCATTTCGAATGCCTAATGCTATGCAATAAAGTTTCCCAGTGGCACAGAAACACAATTAAATTAATGACACGAGTATGAGTATATGTGGGTTGAAATGCTTCAAATGACTCTGTAAATATCATATAGGCACAGTTTAGTGCCAGCAGATAGTCGAAAAAAGAATACATAAAATTTGATTTTTATGTAAATTTTATGCAATGCATTTTCTTTTCTCCTTGTTTCTTTTGTGAGGCCAGAAAAAAAGTGAGTAAGCAAACGCGCTGAAAAGTTGTTTGCCAGCACTGGAGTTAGTGTCTGCCCAGCGGGGCGGTCAAACTACCCAACCAGGTGCTATAGAGAGTCTTAACGGCCGCCAGCTGTGGACCTGAGACCTCAGACTGACCCCTTAATCTGCATAATTTGTACAGACAGCAAAGTAAAAAAGAAGGAAAAATCAAAAGCAAAGGAAATATATATATGTTAAGTAAACTGGCAAGGCAAAAGCAAAAGGTGGCAAAGTTCTGCCTTGGCTGGACATTATAAATAGTCCAAGATATTTATTTGTAATGAGTCTTGGTCTTGCGATTAGGGAGGATGTCGGCTCGGTCGGCAGTGCTCAGTCATTGGCTGCCCGGAAGGGTAGTTTAGAAACTGATGCTGTTTTTGACTTTTGTTCGATTAGAACTGAGAAAACTGGGCAACATCTGTTAAGGGTCTACTTTTTGGCGCTTAAAAAAAGGCAAAGTTCGGTCTAATGATGACGACCACTAAGTTATGTTAATGATCGACCTAAAAACTTTATTAAAAACTACAAGCACTGAGAGCTCAAATTATGGGCACTCATTAAACTTGACATGGCTTAGCTTATGATTGTGTATTCAGCACTGACAGACAGTTGTTGATTTGGGCTATTTTATGGTAAAGAACAGAGGTCATTCAACTGCCAACAATGCCAACAGTTGACAACTGGCAGCTGAAACAACGAGTTCACCACAAATGACATTTTATTATTTAATCAATTCGGTTGACTGGCCTGCCTATCATTTACCATTCCACATAATTGAATTTATTACTCAAGTGTCGACAATTTATTATTAACTGTCCAAACGGCAACTTAATCGTTTTCAGAGTAGTCAAAATAACTTAGTTGACTCATGAGTAAGATACATCATATAATATTAAATTTTAAAAGAAAGCGACTCGATTGAGATTTAATTAAATATATACTTTACTTTAAATTAAATGTCTGATGTACAGTTATTTATTTGTCGAGGATTTTATGAGACATTCCCAAGTGTTCTTCTTATTATACAGACATCCCAGCGACATTTACTGGATCTATGCCTTAGATTTAGTCAATCATGTGAAAGTGAAATGAATTTATCATGAGCTTCTCGGCTGTTATTGTCACTTATTGTACTTGGGGGAAACCAAATAACTGACAGACCATCTCCGCGGGTCCTTCGCATTACCAACGAGCCTTTTGGACAGCCGATTGGCATTTGTGCTCACATTTCGAAATACATATATATATGGGTAATGTCAATAAATATATGGAATGGCAAAATTATATCGATTGACCTGTGAGCCTATTTATGAGAAGAGGGCTGAGGGAAAGGGAGGAGGTTTAATAGAGGTGGATTGCCACCAGGTGGACAGAACCTTCTCGTATCCTTTGCAGTTGTGGCTGTCATTGGCAGACCCCCCAATGTTTGATTGGCATTGGGAACAGCGGGTGTTTTGGGCCTAATAGGTCTTACTTCTGGCACGAGTTATACTCATATTAGTAATTGTCGTGTGTTGTCTCACTCTCTCTCTCTCTGTCTCTCTCTATTTTTTTATAGCGTTTGGCAGCTAAACATGACAGGTGTTTGCTGCTGGGCGTGACAGGACGAGCGACTTCCGTTTGCCAATTTTAAGTGGCTTAAAATACAGTCGACTGCTTAATTATGCAAGGCACAAAGCACACGGCTTGAGGCTAGCTTTAGCTATAGCTATGGCTATAGTCATAGCTATATAGCTTGTCCAGTGTCCGAAATCTGCAGGAAGCAATTACGTGGGCGGCGGTCTGAAAAGGGTCTGAAATCGGATAGTGGTTGAATGTGTGTTGCGTTTAGCGACGGATTCCAAACGAAGGGTGCGAGTGACTCATGCAATCCATACACAATATATGTAATGTATGTTTGACCGGGCGTTGATGACGTCAGCTTAGCGGTTGAGCTTTGACAGGAGGGCAGAGGTGGAGAATTGAGCCAAAGTTAAGCACAAATCAAAGCAAGTCAAGCAAGTTCGCATTGGAGAAGGCACTGAAAAGGTCCAACACTCACATTCCTATAAGATACTTTATTCAATTGGGTGCCTCAGAAAAAGAGAGAAAGAGAGTGAGAACAAGAGAAATGTTGGGTAGTAACCAATTGAGGGTTGCTAAAGAGCTGCCTAAGTCTTAATTTTGAGTGTAGGTTTGAGCTAAAGAGCATTGGGAATTGAGTCAAATGTGAAGGGTGTCGAAGAGCAAGAAGTGAACTTGATTGGAGTTAAGGGTTGATCTTTGCAGTGCTCTTCAAGTGATCCAATTAGTTAGACCCGCACATCAGATATTCCTGTGTCAAAAATTGAGAACAGTTTCAATTGGACGCTGACACTCGCAGTAATTCTAAAGTGTAAATCGGCCGAGATTTGCACAAACTTTATATTGCATGAACCAAGTCTTCCAATTTAGGTTTCATTTAAAGAAAATAAAACTTGGTAAAACGCTGTTGACAACAATTTGACAGACATTGAGCAAGAAAAACATTTGTACAGCAAAACAAAATAATAACAATAATAAAAATAAGAAAAGGAGGCAGCGAGAAAAGAATTCCAGAACACAGAACCCTTGTCACACCCCCCAAAAGGAGTCAAGGAGTCTGTTAACTCAAGGGTTGTGACGCTGACGACAATACTCGCAAGTGCGAAAAGAAAGTAAAGAGAGCAGTCATCAGAGTGAGAATGTAATGGAGAATGTAAAACAAATTTGCTGATTGTTGTCGCCAAGGACATTTTTGGTCTGAATAAGAAGAAGTTAAGTTGCAAAGGCAAAAAAAAGCAAAAGCAAAACCGAAAGAGGATGACACCTTAACCTTTCACCGGATCAGCGCCTATTGTACTGTCTGCCCCGGGGTGAACAACAACGAAAAAGCTGAGAAGGGTTCCGGATATGGGACACCAAAACCGGTGCGAATACAATATCGAAATCTCGTCGAAGTGCGCTTAAGATTTATGAGCGTGTGCCCGACTCTGCGCCATATTCATATTATTTATCATTTACTTTTATATTCGCTTTTTTTCTGTTGGTCGTCGGCAGCTTCTTTTGCATGCTAATTGCGAACGGCGTCTGCTTACGGGATATGTCTTCCTCCCCACCGTCCGTCCTCCCTGCGGAACACGACACCAGACACCCAACAGATCCGTTCACACTAAGCCAAACAGAACTCGAGTTACGTGTGGAATGTGGCGCGTGTGATTCAGGTTTTTCAGGCCTTTCACTCGCTGTGCTTCAATTCAATTGCTGCGCATTTGGGACACTTTTTTTCGGTGTTTTATTGGTCCCATCTCAAGGCATTATTTGCATTCATGCGGGTAATTTATGGAAATTTATATTGTGCCATTATCTGAAGATGGGACGGTGTCTTTGTCGCGTGTTTGCTGTCAAAATATTGGGTTCTTGCGGCTCATTGCCTCGGCTTAATCAATTAATAATGAGATTTGAAATGTTTGTACAGGTTTGTAAATGACTGCAGATGTACGCAGTCATAACTATAACCATAACTATGCACAGCAGACAATAATATTGTCAATTCCAAGAGCTTCATAAATTATCAGCATACTTCAAATGCGATTAGTTTATCTTGGAGTCAGTTATATCGCAGATTTTATACGATATTATTCTTTACTTAACTTGTATCTATAATTTAACATTCATTGCATATTTCTAGCTATATTTACATTTATTGATCGACTTGCCGTATTTTCCCAGAAGTATTGTGACAACATCCCCATGAAAACCAACGCCCGTAACCCCTTATTTCGTATTGTTGTCAGTTACCCCCATTTTATTTATTAATATGCCCCTCTTTTTGGTATTTCACCATTTGCTTTTATTGTTTTATTTGGAGACAGTCGACAAAGACACCACCCCCTTGATAATAGAATGAGCAAAGTCATCCGGGCCATAAAACTCCCTGAACAAACTCAATTACATAATAAAAATTTATGAACGCGGCAAAAGGACATTAAAATTTTGCTCTACTAGCAGTAATATCCTTCGAACTTCAACTTCCCTTTGTGAGTGTGATGTGAGTGTGAATGTCTGTCCTGTTCTCTATTGATTTTGGGCCTGTCGACCGCCGACTTAAGCCACATTGATGTACTTGGTCTGTACGTCAACCGAAATCCAAAATCATTAATACAGATGAGACACAACATGGACTGTGGCTCCGATTCGAATTGGAATTGGTATTGGGATTGGTATTGGGATTGGAATTGCGATTGACCCTCATTTATACGTATATTTCATGTAATTCATCTCAATAAAATGCGAAAAATCCACACAACAAATCCGGCAACTATAAAATAAATGTAGGTCCAGTTTCAGGCACTGCATAAACAGCTACCAAAAGATAAAAATCAACAACAACAACTACAGCAACAACAACAACAGCAGCAACAACAACAGCAACTACAGCAGTTTGTGGATGGCGCGTGTCCCGTTGCGGAATGGGTTGCCCTTTGACATCAAATAAGTTTCGTGGCGTATAAAAAAAATAATAATAAGAAACACACATTGGGGTTGCAATGGGTCAATTTATGCAAACACATGCGTGTTTCTGTATCTATATCTGTGTATCTGTATCTGTAGGTTTGTCTGAGGACAGTTTGGAGTAGGTGGAATAAGAATACTGATAGCTTGACTGGCTGTGAATTAAGCGAATATCTGAATATCGTGACCAACTTTCAGCGGCAGCTGCTAATTGTGAAACGTGTGAACGACTTTCGGTTGACCTTCAGAGCAACTAAAACTGAACTTGTTATCAACGCAAAATCAAACACAAAATACTTGTGTATTTTGTATAGAAATAGAATAGAATAGAAATCCGAAAAGATGATGATATTCTAAACAAGTTTTTCATGAAATTTCTGGGGGGGATTCTAATGATTTTGGCCCTGGGAAAGACAGCGCAACCCTTGAATTCTCAACTGAAACCCAAAGATGTTAAGCATCCTAAGCATCAGGGGCACAACAATATATTTATAAGCACATTATAATGCATTGTTGTTGCTCTCTCTGTGCTGCCGGCTTCTGGTTACTGGCCGAGTGTCCTTTGTCACATGCACAGCTCAGCATATTAATGATTTCATGTGATGTCCAGACTCCTCAAAAGGAGTCGAACTTGAAATGTTTAGTTTTCCCCTCCTCACAGTGGTGGACAACCCTTTTGAATGCTGCATATGCACATACATAAATTAATTTTCTTGTTCGCTGAGTTTGATTTTCTTCAAGGGTTCTATTTGGTTTTCGTTAATGATGATCAGCACAAATATGCCCTGAAAAACTTGTGGGCTGTTTTAGATGATTCGCTTTGGAATTTATTTGTTTGCTGTCTAACCATGGAAATTTAATATGAAATTCCGGTTTGAAAATAATATTTAATGCCTAATTCCTAATGCTCATGCTGACAGTGTGAAATATTTTGTGCGGTGTGGGAATTTCAATGTAATTGAAATTTTCTTGAATAGATTCAAATAGAATAGAATAGATTACTTACAGAAATTCAAGTTTAATGGATAAAGAAAAGTGTCAAAATGGATAATTACCTGTAAAGAGAGAAATGGAAAAGAAGTACATTAGTATAGAATTAAAAGAGATTATAATTTGAATAATTATTAATTATTGGCGTTAATTGTAATACATATAAAAACTGTTAATCTTCGGAAAATAAAATACATTAGGGGTGACTTTAATCTCCATTAGTACGTCTATTGTGTATTCAACACGTTTGGTAAATAAGAGTTTACAAATGCATTTTATACTTGATTCCATTTTCCACTCTTGGCAGGTTCACAGACAATTGCACTTGAGTGGACATCGCACTTTAAATTAAGTCAAATGCCTGCCCAAAAGTAGGCAAACAATGACAAATACCAGCAGAAGACACTCAGTCACACGCACACATAGCTCAATTGGCCATTAAATTTAGCTGGGCAAAGAACGACATCCGCCAGATACAAGATACATTTCGGACTCGTTTGCTCGCTCACTTCAAGGCCATTTAACGCGCGCACAAATAAACAGCCAAATAAGAAATAACAAAATAGGTGGCTTTGAGCTTTGAGAGGCTAAGACGAGCACAGCTTGGGCAATTTTTAGCACTTTTAGCAGTCAAATCCAAGCAAACCGCAAAAAGTCACGTATCCACCGACTCGTGCTACAAGTTGAGAGATGAGATGAGATGTCAGATGAGATGCGATGCGATTCGATGGGATGTGGTGAGAGCAGAGGAGAGGGGAGTAAAGGGGAGTAAAGGAAAAGAGATGCAAGGTGAGATGAGATGAGGTGACATCCCTAACAAGTCTACAAACTGTTCAAGTGCTCCAAAATGAAAGCGTAGTGTTGTTGTATCCCATGTACCTACATTGCGTGTCGTCTAGTGTAGTTACATAGCCTATCCCATTCCCGGCCCACACGCCGATCCCCCTGTCACCCACATTTACAAGCTGGAGGGGTCTTAAGTGAAACCCTTAAAGTGCCTGGCGATGGCAACGGTGACGCTTTAAGTGCTCAATGTAAGAGCGTCGAGGGTAGCTGCACATGCACTGAGAGAAATTACTTGTTACCAAAAATTAGTTGTTCTAAATTTAATTACAAATAAAATTCAGTAAGTAAATAAAATTTAAATTATATTATATATAATGTTAGACAATTTAAGGAAAACATTAAATAATGCATGATATGTCTTCTATATATATTCTATGAATTTCTCTCCGTGTAGAGCTTTATCTTTCTGAGCAACTTATACCCCATATGTCCCATATATATATATATATCTCTCTCTCTCTCTTTCTGTCGCTCGTTCTGACTCTCACAAAGCCTTAGACACAGTGATATAACAAGAGCAACAACAACAACAACAAGCAATGAAATCTTAATGCCTTAATGGGCCACACAATCTAATTTACTTTTGTTTGCTTTACTCTGGCTTTGTCCCTCTTTCTTACGGCGCATTTCCTGTCTCATTCTAGTTCAGTTTCGCTGTATTTACTATAAATGAATTTCTGTATTTTTTGCTGGAATTTTATGGAAGTGTTAGTTTGTGTGTGTGTGTGATTTAATTGTTGTGTTCTTGCTGTGGGTTTTTTTTGCCGTTGCTAATGTCATTGGCTTTGCTTTACCAATGTACAGTTTTTTTTTGCTATTGTTTCTCTGCTGTTGTGTCTGTAATTGTTGTTGTTGTGCTAGTAGTTGGTTGTTGTGCTTCCTAATCCTATTAACAATGGCGGCAGCGACGTCATCACCATTGCTTCTTTCGCATTCTCGAATACAAATATTTTCACCGTTTTGCCACGCGACGCCATTTTTTCCATATGCTGTTTTTATTTGCTTAATTGAATATTGATTTTATATGATAGTTTTCTTTTCTTTAAACCTACAATATTACTAAGACTATTTAAAGTGCGTTGAACTGAAGACCTTTCTACCAACAATTTGTGACATTTTTATAAACTGATAGATTTGATAGGACATGTTCTTTGCTTAATAAGCTTAATAAATAGTATATTTAATATGGGTTCTTGATAAAACATAAATTTATACAAAAATCCATCAAAAAAATACTTGATCATCTACTTTATGTTGGTGAAAAGAGCGCTGTCATCTTTAGAAGACAACTGAACCTGTCGTCAATACGACCATCAGGACTAAATACCATATGCATTATGGGTTTATTGAGCTCTGCTTTCGCATAAATCCTCCACTCGAATTCGCATTTCCCTGCCGTGTGTCAATCTCAATCCCAAATGTCTGTGACTTCCGCCTCAGGGAATTTCAGCTTCTTTTAGGCCAAGAGACATTGAAGCTTCCTTCTATTTTATGTGCATTATACTAAAAATTTTCTACAACATTCTTGCGCTGCTTAATCCCAGCTCACTATAAATCACACAGATGCACACACTCACACACATATACACATCTACACAGGCAGACAGTGAGAAGACATAGTAAGCTCCCAGGCGCATATCAAGTTGAGTTTAAATATTCTAATTTTTTTTCTTCCTTTTCTATGATTTTTTTGTAGCACTTTTTGCTGCTTTGCAAAGCTGAAATTCCCTAAAGCTTAACAAGTTTAAGTTTGGCTGCAGCTCAAAAAGCTTGCAGAAATGCCTTTTTTATCTAACTCACACACACTCACCTAGACAGACACACACACACACACACACACACATACATTTCCAGAGATACTTTCACACAGCACGACGCACTTTAGCAACATGTAAAATAGTTTTAAATTACACACCGAGCCGAGACCCAAGGAGCTAGAGAAATTCTAATTTAATTTAAATTTGGCATACCGGAGCGCCAATGGGTTTATTGTAAAATGAGGGAAAATGGGAGAAGGAGGAGGAGGAGGAGGAGGAGAAGATTCAGATTCGCTTTAAGTGCACGAAACTGTCTCAAGTTGTTTGCCATTTATTTATATTTCATGCAAATTAACTGCAGCAATAAATTGGCAGCAACACTTTCCATGCCAAAAAACTTGACAGACAGTGCAAAGGATTCAACAGCAGGATATGAAGGGATATATGTATCTCGGAAAAGTGAGTGAGAGAAAGAGCGAGTGAGAGAGAGGAGGAAATGTGAAATTTAGTCAGCGAGAAAAAACCCCTTTTTCCGCCAGAGTTTTGACAGCCGCGACATTTTCTGCTTGTTTACCGCTTTTCAACTTTTTAGCCCAAGCCAACAGAAAGTTGAAGAGTTTTACCTGGTGCTGCAGCTGCTTACCTGCAGTCCCCTCACCTTCCCACTTTCTATCATCTCATGCCAAATACTGTCACATGTCACAAATCTGCGACAGATGCGTGTGGGCCAAAAGTCGAAATCAACCTTTTTGTTTATGTTTGTTTGTCTGCGTGTTCTGTTATTTAGGGAAAAGTTTGATGTCTTGCGAGCAGTTGGCTTAACTAAATTAAAACTATGCCCAAAATTGATTTTGATCTGTCTGAGAAACGAAACTTGCAACCGTTCTCTAGAAAGTTTCAGAAATTGAGCTTAAATAGATTACACTTAGCTGGAAATCATGACGAGATGAGCAACTGATGTGGATCTGATTTTTCCGTTTTAATTTTACATTTATTCTAATAAAATTGGTATTATTTTTCTATTTGGAAAGGCTTATTTCAAATATGAAGTAAGTTATGAGTACATAAAAGTAATAAATAAAATTAGCATTTGCTCTTTAATCAGACTTTATTTTTATCTATTTCACTTGTAAATTTATGAGAAATATAGTTATTTTTTTTTACCTGAATTACACTTAAATTAAACAGTTGCAGAATAGTAAAAATTCCAAGATAATTGCCACCACAAAGTTGGCATGTCTGAGCTCTTTGCCGTTGCCTTATTGCCGGCATCCCCCTCGACTTGTCGACTCCCATTTGCTTGGCAGTTGCCAAGACCTATAGATACTTGTAGTTGCATTCATCGTAAAGCATAATGGCGCGACATTTGCACTCACGTTGCCGCACTTTGCGTGGCATGCAAAGCAGCGTTCATGCAGCGTCTGCCGAAGCCGAAGACATTGCAAATTTGTCGTGGCAAATGGAAAGATGGATAGATGGAAGTCGGGTGGTGGGAGGGGGTGGTCCGTATCTTGAAGATACTCGTATGCGCATCTCTGCAGTTGCCTGCCGCCCTGAAACGCTTGACAAATTCGCTTGCAATTATTTATAGAAGTGCCACGCCGGAGAGAAGACGTCTTCTTGACTACTTGACTTGACTGCAATTGCCGTGGCATATGAATGAATAAATGAACTAGTGAATGAATGAATGAATGAATGACTGACTGGCTGACTGACTGGCTGATACTAGCAAACTGTCGGCAACCCCTTCACCTGCATTTCCATTGCCCATTGCCTTCAACATCGGCGAGTGCTCCACTTTTTGGGCAATTTATTTATGAATTTCTGCACAATTATTTTTATGATAGCCTCGCTCGCCCGCTCATAATATCTGTTTCAATTGCGATTTATGTGCCAAGTGTCAGCTGTTATTTCGTTTTGGCAATAATAAATATTTATGCTAAATTTATTTGCATTTGCTGTTGCATTTCGACAGTTTTTGGCAGTTCTTTTCCATTAATTTGTATATTTTTATTTCTATTTGAAATCTATTTTCTGTTGCTTAATTAGTGTCACGGCAACAGAGAGAAAGAGAGAGGATAGAGGGGATGACAGCTGTGACTCACTAACTGGCGGTTAATTAAAAAACTTTTTGCTATTTGTATAATTTTCATAATTTACATGCGCTGTGCCACAAGACACGATTTAAAATGATAAAACAAGAGATAAAGAGAAGCAAAAAGAACTGGAGTCAGTAAAGCGTAAAGTTTTCCTATTCCTCTTTTTTGTAATGGATTTATATATTTTTTCCTTGTGTCCAGTTAGCTTGGCTAATTAAACGATGCAACAAGTTAATTAGCAGCGACAAAGGACATGCTGCAGTAAAACACACAGGACTCAGGACTGAGGACTCAGAACTCAGGACTCGGGACTTTGGACAGCCCCATTATGTTAAAAAGTCAGAGCATACTTACAAGCGCTCGCTCATTATATCACTAATATAAGGATTTTTTTATGTCGCTGCTACTTTTGCTTGTGTCGAGGAGACGAGGGGAGCAGAAAGTTGTGCAAGTTATTAGTGAGGCTTTGTGGTTGCGGATAAAACCTCACAAAGCGCCAGCTGCAGCTCCAGTTAACAATATGCCAATGATTAGTTGCTTCCTGGCTGAGCAAAATAATCAGTAAGCCAAGTCGAAGCCCGAGCAGAGTGTGCATTGTGCATCGGCCTGAATAATCTTAAAGCTGTTGGCTTTAATTCACACATATAGTGCACATATGTGACAGTTGTCATTTACCTGCAATCTTCATTAGCAGCCGCAACAGAAACACAATCAACGAAATGCAACCCACTTCGAATTTGTTCCACAATTTGTGGCAAAGAATTTGTGTGCAGATTTTTTTTGCATTTTTTCTTTCTCTGACTGTTTTTATTTTTTAATTTTGGGCACTGGCAACGGCAATACCCTTTATACGGATTTTCGTAATTAACTAAAATGCCAAGTGTAGGTCAATGGAGGGAGGGGGGTGGAGGGAATGTGGCAAGGGGCAAAAGAGCGCATAAATACCAAGTGCTCGACAGACAGTCAAGGATTTCATTTAGTTGCCAGTTTCTCCATTAAGCGTCGTTTAGTTTACCTATTTTTAGTTTGCTCCCTTTTAAAAAGCAACCCTCGATTCTCTTCAGCAACTACTCGGTATTTTTTGCCTGTCCATTTTATTCTAATTTAATTTAGTTTTAGTGACATGCTCGAATCGTACAACTGCTGTTGAATTGTGTGTTGTAAAGTGCTGTAACTGCAATTGCCGCACAGGGTGTGTGCAGAGTGTTGAGTAATTGATTTTATGTGCAAATTGTGTGTGTTGCCAAGTGGAATTGAAAGCTAATTTGACTTGAACACTATTTCTCTATGACCGTAAAATCAATGTGCAACACAAATTGTTAAAATAAAGATATGATTAATGCACTTGGAAAATAAAACAAGGTTTGTTTGTTGTTACGGACAATTTAATTATTAGCCGGGATTCAGTAAAATCAACTAATTGAATCGATTGTCAGAACAGACCCACAAACAGGCGAAAGCACTCTGCTAACTGACAACAAATTGTGCTTCATGTTAAGATCAAACAGAAAATTGCAATGACAGGAGCTGGAAATGGAGCTGGAGCAGGAGCAGGAGCAGAAGCACAACTCCCATAGATCCTGCAGGCCATCGATATGCACTAAAATGCAAAAAATATAAAAATAAAAATAAAGAAAAAGGGAAAACTGTGAAACAGCGAAAACAGATATGAACCAGCAGGCGAATTACATTTTTCAATTAGTAAAATTAAACTTGAGGGGAGAAAAAAGTAACACATCGTGGTAAATGCTGCTTTCTGGGAAGAGTAAAATATTGGAGAACATTATTTCTACGCATGGGTTTTAAGTAATCGCAAATAAACATTTAACTTAACTATATAAGAAATGTTAGTTAAGTCTATTGATCTAAATTAAATAAATTTCTAATTAAAATGCGTTTTAACACGATTTGCCAAATAAAATTTAATAAACATGTGCGAAAATACGTGAAAACCAAGTACTTAAATTTTAAAGTAGCCACAAAAAAAAATAAAATAACAAAAGCATCAAAAAAATACAAATCGTCTGTCTTTGTTTTTTAATTTGCTCAAAGAGAAGAACACAGCCCTTTCATTTTGGCCGGAAGGACTCGTCTTGTGGTCAGATTGCACAAACGGCAGCGGATCTCAACGCCGAGTACTCGTCCAAAATCCGAATCTGAATGCGAACCTGAGCTCGAGTCGATGCAAAGTCTGGCTAGGATAAAGGCAACACCACCACATTTTTCGTATTTCTCGTATTTTTTTGTGTATAAACATTTTCACCCTTTTTTTGTTTTATTTTGTTTGCATTATTATTTTATTTTTGTGTGTGCGGCTGCCGTTGAGTTTTCAAGTTTTGTGGCAGTTTTGCGTGTTTGCTTATAATTTTGTTTGAGTTGCAGTGCCACGCCCACAAAACGCCCAACCACAAACCCGGCGCCCCAGCGACTTGCTGCAAATACAACGCAACCAAAAAACTACGCGACCGGCACACAGCAAAATTTGTAATTACTTTTTCATGCAGCAATTAAAAATGGCGTAAATAGCAATGCAATAGAAAGTGCCTGAATGAAAGAGAGAGAGAGAGAGACAGAGATAAAAGGGGAGAAGCGGAAGGCAGGCTAAACTTGTAGATAGAGATGGATATAGAGAGATAAACACTGTGCCGACCGGACTTGCCCGCAAAGAGTTGCCAAAAGTGGAGTTTTATTTTTGCCGCTATTTTAAGTGGTTTTTCACTTGTTCTGCCACTGTATTCCCCTTCCATTCCTTTCCCATTTCTTTCTCTTGGCTTACAACTTTAATTGAGTTACAGTATCTGAGAGTGAGAAAGAGAGAGAGAGAGAGAGGAAGAATTGGGAAATCGGAAGTGCGGGAAGAGGATATTAAATTACACAAGTTGCAGTTTATTGATTTTGATATTAGTTGCCGCATAAATAATCCATGATATTTAATCGCACACACACACACACACACACACAGTCCAACTCATACAGGTAGAGAAAAATCGTATAATAATTCGTATTTAATGACATGCAGAGTCAAAAGGTGCTTGTAGTTGTTGTAATTGACGGCGTCATTAGCGTAAATTACAAGCAATTAAGTTCGCATACCCACACACACACACACACACACACAAGGCATGCAGCAGTGTGTATATGCTTGCAAAAGCTGCTTGTTATCGCACTGCATCGACACACAATGGAGAAGAGAATCAAGTAAGAGGCATTGCAAGTGCATTGGCAATGCATTAAATTAATTGAAAGCATTAAACGCAAACAATTTAGAAAGCTGTACAGTCAAGGATTCTAAAACGAAGAGAAGAAAGAGTGGAAGGAGGAAGTGATGGTGGTGGCGGGAAGGGAGGAGGTGTGACCCTTTTGCCCTTTCAATCAATTTGCAATTACTTAAAGTTCATTGAATTGCGCTAAACACGAAATCGCCATAAAAATAGAGCAGCGCACTAAAATAGCAAATGGAATATTGTGCAATAAAAACGTGCAGGTTGTTGCTAAATGAAAAAAAGAAATAGAAAATGTTGCATAAATAATTGAGTAGAGAAACGTGGCGCACATACATACATATGTACAACATATGTATATATAGACTCATCTATACTGTCTATGTTCATTTGTGGAGTTCTGCACATGTGTCGTATTCCCCATGGAAATCAGCATAATATCAAAGTATAGTACTTGTATCCAGGCACATCACTTAGTTGATATGGCTCAAAACACGATAGATACATATAGTTCATATAGGACAACAAAAGCACAGCCAGTAAACTGCATTTGGTGGTTGCTTTATGGCCTGGCCAAGATGCGGTGCAGGCGGGACACGTGACTTACCATTGACACGCTAACTTGTGTGTAATGTAACATCGTGTATTGGCTAATGCGTGTTTCGTGTATGTTTTTCAGTTGTTAACGAGACAACACCATCTCCGATCTTCGAGTAAGTTGTCAAATTCTTCCATTAAAGCTAGTAAATTCAAGTAAATATTGCATTATTTGCAGTGTAACCATCAGAGCTGAGAATATTGATAAAATTTTATAATCAGCAGATCTTAACTAAAAAATAATTACATTTTTAAATACTGCAGTCTTTCCAGCGAAAACTAATTATATAATAAGGTTAGTTGAGTATTTAATAGTGCAGTAAAAATGCTACGATTCTGTCTCCACTAATTTTTTAATCAATTGCAACTTAAGTTGATATTCTTAACTTGAGTTTTAAAATACTTCCAGTACCAGTAAATATTAAATTATTTATATCCCTACCAGTGAAAATCCGATTGTATAACTTTAAGTGAGATTTTCTACATCATCATTTACTACAGCTGTAATTTGCACCTATATTGTAAGTTACACACATTATCTTTAGTCAGAGTGATTAGCAACGGCTTAGGCCTAATTCGAAACCAAAAGTAAAGTACCAAAAAGTGGAAAGGGAATGAAAGGAATCCTGAAAAAGTGAACATTTTGCTTTGTTGCGGCGCCTTTTGACGTTTTGCCAGGCACACTTTGTGTGTGTATGTGTGTGTGTGTGATTGTTGTTGTTGTTGTTGTGCATGCCATTATTGTTGTTGGCCTACAAGGATAAACATCTAGAAAAGCGCTTTGCAACATGCAAATGGGGAAATGGAAATATCTCTTCCCTTACAACCGAACCACTCGCAACTTTGTTGCCTATCTGTCTCTCCGACTGTCCGTCCGTCCGCCCGTCCGTTCGTTCGTCTGTCAGTCTGTCTTTCTGTCTGTTTCGCCCTTTTACCTATGCACACTTTTAGTTGCATGTGCGCTTTCTTTTGTCTCAGCTTTGGGTTCTGTTCAGTATGTGTTGTTGTGGCCACCTTTGCCATGGCAACGCGTTAAATAATGCCAAAAAGAATGGGCCATATAAAAACCGTTAGTTGGATTGGGCGTGTGTCGGACAGGGGAAGATGAGGGCGGGGCCATGTCGTCTGTATTTGCAGCCATTGTTTCACACAATACAAGGTAATTATATAATTTTATTTATGGCCAGATAAGTGTGGCGCAAATGCAATTAACGCAAATATGCCAAGTGGTTATTTAGATGGTTAGCTTTAAATATATTTGCTGCATACTTTTTGGAATATCTTTAAACCACACACTCACACACACACACAACCAAAGAGTCATAACTTCAAATATGTTGAAATAGCTGTGAACTAAATGCAATTTATTCATTTGATTATTTAGCTACCGTCCAAAAAGGAAAATGGAACGCACATGAAAATAAATATATAAATTTATTAAACTATAATTCAGATGGAAAACGGAAAAGCACTTTGGAGCTCACACCTAACAACCCAGAGGAACAGGAGACGACGATGGCGACGACAAAAGTGAGTATAAAAAAAGTGGCCAAGTCGCGTCGCAATAATAACAACAACAATAAAAACAGCAACAAAAAAGGACAATGCACAAAGCGACAGGACGACAGAACGACGCCACATAAACAAGTGTGCATTTCGTGGTGCGAGTGAAAACTAAGGGAAAAGCAATAATAAAACATAGCCAAATGGTATACGAGGAGAACTAAAGGACTCTAAGAGAAAGTAGACAGCGAGACGAGTGCGGGAGGGAGAGAGAGGGAAAGACCCACAGGCCGACAAGGCAGGCAAATAGCAAATTCTTACACCAAACTCAGCCGGTGGATCCTGAGTCCTGACAGTTGTTGTACTTGCTCGCGTGTCCCGTCCAAGTAGCGAAAAAGTTTTGTTTGCATGTCTGCGGTACATTTCCGCGACAGGCACAGAGCTGCGAGATCCCAGCCGAACCGAACCACGAACCAAAACCATATGCTACATCTATGCTACAACTATGTACATATACCACAATATGTGTATATAGACTTTGTTCGTTTTGTCCTGACAGCCATAAAAAACTAGAAACACGGCGCTAAAACTGCAGCAAATTATAGGTTACATTGCTCAACTTAAATTATATAGTATAGTCTGATATAAAGAACAAACAGTTGAGAGAGCAGTTCTCAAAGGGGGATCAGCAACTTTATCCATAGCAATTATACTAAACACGTTAATAAACAAATATTGTCAAGAGATTAAAGAATTTATGGATAACTAAAAACATTTGTTCAAAATTTACAAATATTCACTTATAAAGCGCTGAAATATTGGCAACTATCATTAATAATAATAATAAATAAATTTTTAACAAATTTTAATAGGTTTTTACAACTTTAACGCTAACCGCGGGGAATGCCCTGCAAATTCAATTATCGATAACAATAAGAATGTAAGAAATTTATTGCACTATTTAACACTTAAAAGAAGAACTTGAACAGTTTAAAATAATTGTACATTCCAATATCTAACATTCGTTAACACAAAAGTTGTTGAAATTCCACAAATATCCAATTATCGTTAACAATAATAAGTATAGAAGCGTTTTTTAATTATTCCATTATCGCTTTTAATTAAAATAAATATGTTGGCATTAACCAACACTTATTCGCTTCAATTTATGCACAAACTGTACGAGCTGCGTTAATTATGTCACTAATCTAATGATAGCTTTAACTGGTAAGTTCCATAAACCACAGTCCCCCCTTTTTTGGGGTCTCAACAAAGTCAAACGACGCCATTGACCTGCTGTGACCACAACAGAACAAAGTAGAAATTGGCGTGCTTGCAGAAAAAGGGCACACGGTGTCGAGCTCCAGTGCCAGTGCCTGTCTCACTGTTCCACCCCGTCTAAAAGGCAGTGCTCCCCCCATCCCCTAAGAACTCCCAGAACCTATACCATTACACTAAAGTGACTGACTGGCGCCATAATGTCGCCTCGCCCGTTCGCTTTGTGCTTTTGCCACCACTTTGCCAATCCACTTTTACCATATGTACAATCCCAGATAAATATATTTTATATATAGATATATGTGTGTATGTGTGTGTGTGTATATATATCTTCCTAAGCCAAAGCGCTTTTTATTGTGCTGTGTTGAGAAACTTGCAAAGGTTGTTGTCTTTGTTGTTGTGTGTGTTGTGTGTTGTTGCAAATAATAGTGTTGAGTGTTGTTTTTGCCTTTTGCTGTGTTTATTTGCTGTTAATAAAGCGAAGTTTACCTAAATAAATAAAGTTATGGCAATACGCAGAAGCCATTTTTACAACACAATCCCTGTATTTTGTGAGCCAGCTACAAATTACCATTTCTATAATTTCGCTTTTGCTTTCTTTTATGTTCTATCTTGTTTTGGTTTTGCATATATTCGTATGGAATTTTATTCGTATCTTTAGATGGAGAGCGCATAATTTCTAATATTTCTGCTAGCCACAATTCAGGTCCTTGTCAGACTTTGCGTTCTATTTATTTATTTCATTTTTTTGCTACATGCTCGATAAACATCGCGATGCCAACTCGGAAGCCATCTGACAATGACAAGATTTACAGCACCCCAAAGCAGAAAAAATAAGAGAAAAAGAGATTGAGAGAGAAAGGGAAAGAGAGAGAAAGCAAGAGAGTTGAGTATGTGAGAAGCGGCCCAAATCAAAGGCTTTGTGCCATAATAATCTGGGACCACATTTGAGATTTCAATGAAAGCTGCTACACACACACGCTCTCACACTCTCTCACTCTCTCACACACACACTGAAAAATGATTTATTTTCCATGTCGATAAACGAAAGAAAAGCGTAACTTGAAACGCTGCCTTAGTTCTCCTCGGTTGTCTCAGCTCTCTCCCTTCGGTTCCTGTTTGGGCAATAGACTTGGAGAAGTGTGGAGAATGGACGCATAACATTTTACACAATAGATTGAGCATTTCCGGCCAGAATGTAAAGAAACTTAGGTCACGAAACGATGAAACGAAACGCGCGCCAGCAAAACATGTGTAGAAGTTTAATTTAATAAGTTTCTCGGTTATAGGATATGTTAAACATGACGATATTTTGTTGAACGCCTGCAGGCCAATATCAACCGCTCACCACCCACAAAAAGGGTCCAAACACAAAAGAAATTCAAGCCGGAAAAAAATATATATCTACAAGTATAAGTTGGCAATTTTCTTATATTTTTTGCTGCCCTGGAACATGTTGCTAATTTTGTTTGTTGTGAAGTTTGTTGAGGGGATGCAAGACGTTTCGTAATATTTTTCAAATGCTAGCGTTACATACCATAAATCACGCGTAAAGTTAACATAAACTTTAACTTGAAAATGGATATGGGGGACTTGCCACATGTGTTGCATAATTTGTACAAATATTTAATGACAGAATCCAAAAATCAGAACAAGACTTTATTGGCAGCCAAGAGTGTAGCCTAATTAAATGACTTTTTGCCTAGCGACAGGAAGAAAAGGCCAGAAGAGACTTTCGAAAACATCTTCTTGCGATATCTCATTAATAAGCCGGGGAGTGGAAAAGGAGGTGTTGCCTCAAAGTTCGTTAGGCAAATACAAAAGCGGCCAAGACGGCAACTTCCGTTTCGTCTACGAGTTGAGACAGCTCCATAGAATGTGGCCACACAGCCGGAAAGGGTAGCAAGGGAAATGGAAAAGGACATTAGACAGTTGCCGCAGTTGCCGCAGTCGCCTCAGTTTCCTGCGTGTGGCTGACAAGTGGCCCAAGCAAAGTGAATCAATTTGGACCAATCAAATAATGGTGCGTTATTCAGTTTCGGGTCAGATCTGTCTCTGTCTGCGTCTGCGTCTCCGTCTCTGTCTGCGTCTGCTTTGCTAATTGTTTGTGGAGCAACTTCTTTGTTCGGGATGTTCTCTGTTACGGAAACCTTTAATCGCTGCGCATTCATCGGCAGTTTAGTACCCTTTTGAAGAACCTTCTCTTTGTTAGGCCTTTGGGTTTATTTACAGTCTGGTTCGTATTCTTATTCCTTACTCTTTTTGCATGATTCTATTTTTACAAAAGCGAAAGTGTTGATTTCTGCGTAACTTGAGGCAAAACAGGTGCATCCTGTTTAAGAAACTTTGCCCAGTAAATAAGAAGACAAACTAAAGGAGAGCGGAGCGGAACAAAAGGAAGGACTGAAGCTGAGTCTTAACAACCTTGAAGCTGCAAAATCAAAGCAGCGTTTCGCAAAGTATTGAAAAAGTGCGTGATAGACGCGACCTTGGTAGCATTTTTTCTGGCTTATTGCGTAGGCAGCGAAAAAACGTGGGAAAAATTGCTGGAAGAGAACTTCAAGTACAAGAAGTTTATTTTTAACTTAAAGTCAATAAGGAATTATCTTAAATTTGCTGAGCTGCTTTAACTTGCAAGTGATTCATAAACTTAATTTATTTATGTAGAAATAATTGTAATAAAAGCTTTGTATGTATCGCTCAAGGAAAATAAGAAAAATTACTTGCACTATGAAATTATAATATTATATACTATAGAGAATTACTGATTTAAATAACGGTTATCACTGCCAGCATTTGTACAACATTTCATAAGCACAAGTATGTTTCATATTCGCTCGATTCTTTAGCCCTCAATCACCATTTGGCAAGGCAATTTGGCCACAGATGCCGCTTCAATTTCATGGACTATTCGTAGCTGCCACACACAGTGCCCCACATGCCTCCTACCACCTACCACCTACCACCCGACACCTATACTCCTTCTCCTTCTTACTCTCCCTCTCTCTTTCTCCCTCTGTCTCTGTCTCTCCCTCTATTTATCTCTCTCCCCTGAAACCGCATACGCACTCAGGCACATGAAACGCGCCCGGCAACGAAATTACAACTTGTCAACTCAATCAAGCGCGCTTTATGCAGCAATTTCCGTCACTTGTGTGAGTTCCCACACACCAGCACACCACGACACACACACACACACACACCCTCCGGCAATAAAACGCACATAATCAGCTAATATAAAATTTGAATGAGCAAACTGAGTCAGTGCTAATAATCCTTTTTTGATTTGAGAGCTCAGGGAAAATTAACAAAGCTTTTGACATGTTCCTTCTGTTGTTGCTGTTGTTGTTGTTGTTGTTGCTTGTATGCTGCGGATTACCTGAAGCCCAGACGCCTGATATTATGCAACAGCCGCAGGCAGTTGTATTACACTTGAAAATATAACAGAGCATTTCCATTTATAGCATTTAATATAAAGTGATTTTTACGTTTTCAGTTTAAGTATTTAATATTTATTTTTTTCGCTTGAAAAAATTTTCAGATAATCTAGTCGAAAGTTAAAACATATAAATTATAAAATGATTATTTGGTATATAGTAAAATGTATAAAATAAATAAATACATATTAATTTTCCTAATTTACGTAAGAGACTGTATACTATTTCTTCTCTTTTCTAGTCGTTTTTTTCTTGGTGTTGGCTGCCGCTGCTCAGCATTTTAATTTCATGCTGGGGCATATTTCCTGGCAGGCGACGATGCCATTCGGTTTAGCGAGGACATCCGCCGGCGCTTCCGGCAACAGTTGCCAGCTGGCGCCTTGCCCTTTTGCTGTGTCCTGGCCATGTTCCTGTTCGCGGCGACAGCTACTTCAATTTGCCGCCAGCAAAGTAGCAAAAAGGAGCAGAAGCTTAACGACAAGGACAACGATGGGAATGTGAATGTAAAGGAATATAAGGAGGAGAACGGAGTAGAAGAAAAGGGAGACAATGGATGTTGTTAAGCTGCTGCTGTGATTTTATGATTTTTGCAATGGTTGCACAGCTTCAACGAGAGAATGTCTTAAAGTGCAGAAACCGTCAATTAGCAATTAGCCAAGTTCGTGGTGCTTTTGCCAAGTCAGCGAAATAAGTCCTAAGTCCACGCATCGATTTCAGCACACAAACTAATGAACTTTCAATCTAATCCGCTTCTCCATTACTTTTTCTCTTGCTGTTGCCTTTAATTGGGAGAAATCAACAAATGCCCGCAGCTTTGATTTATGCTGCACATGTGCGTAAACTCCAACCACGCCCACCCGCCCTCCATTTACAAGCTGAATTTAGTTAATTACTGACAAAGCATCTGTGCGATGCGGGCGAATCTCGTCCAGTGGCGACTTTTCAAATTTTATGTCTTGCAGAGCTCAAAGCGAACCAAAATTAACTCCCCAGCGTATCATTTGGTCGGAACGGAAAACGGGAAATGGAAAGTGGGCGGGGCCAGTGTCAAACTTTAGCTGAACTGCGATGCGAAGCGATGCGATGCGATTTTCCCAGTGTTTACGACTAAATTAAATGTGCATTAAATAATGGTTAACAACAGTCAGTCTCGGCAAATGTTGAAGATGCGATGATGGAGACAACACGTTGAAATGACGCAAGGGGCCAAGTTAAGATTTGTATGCCTCGCATTGGTCAAAATCCATCTAATTTGCCATTTTATGTGACACACGTGGTGGGAGGAAGGGGGTCGAAAAGGGCCGCCAGAGCTGCGGACAATGGGAGCATTTGGTTTAAATGTCTTGCTAAATTGAGACAATTAAAACATTTAAATTGGAATTGTAAAACAACAAAGACTATGGCCCTTAAATGTTTAACAGTTTATCGGGTATATGAAACCATGTTTTCGAACATATATTAAAAGATTTGATGAGTTTGAAATACAAATAAAATAAATTTTGTTAATATCTGAATTAAAAACCAAATGAAAAATAAAAATATTTTTTATATAATATATTTTTAATAAATGCGAAATAAAATAATGGCCTATTTATCTAATATATTCGGATAACTGAATGTCTGAGTTTCAGGAACACATCACTACAACATACTATTTCTAAAAAAATTACTTAACTTAGAATAAAATAGAAATATACATAAACAAAATAGATACCTACATCTCTCTGTCAGTATATTTTATCCAGCACTTTGTGTTTACTTTCCACAGTGTCCCGGAAAAACAATTGATTTTTAATTTAAATGCGTCGGTTTTACGGCCTGTTTCTGTTTCTTCGACGGACACGCAATAGACTAAAGTCCAGTGGAAATTGTAATGTCGTCACGTTGATTTGATTTTATTGCCGTTATTCCCGTTGGGCAGCAGGAAGTGGAAACTTTGAAAGCATCCTGGGGGACCAGGAACATTTGGAGGCCTTCTTATGAGTGCCGTTGTGGGCTGTGACCTTAGCACCCGCTTTTATGTGACTCGAAATGACCTGCGTGGCATAATTTATGCATGTCTCACTGAGCGAACCAGCGAAATAAAACGAAACGAGAAGCCAGCGCATAAGTCAAAGTTAGAGCCCACTTAGTGGACCAATAAATACCTAGGGCTCGAATACCTAACCAGAGATGATAGCAACTCAACTCCTCTTCTCCTCCTCCTGTTCCATGCTCATTTAGCAACATTTGGAGATGTGGCATGTTTTATGGCCAAGCCGCAGCATTTTGCGCTCTTATTAAATTTTGTGTGGCGAAGCAGAAAAAAGAATGTCTGAATATGCTGCAACTTTTTTCTAGAGCTTCTATTTTGTTGACTGCGTTGTTGCTCTTCATAAAAATTTGTTTTATATGCTGTCACACACGAGGAGCAGCACTGGGAGCTGCTGCAGTTACTCGTGTGGGCGGGGACCACACATATACATATATAAATAAATATATATATCGCAGACAACGTCGACGACTGCCAACAATAACCCAAAATGCCAACAAGTATGATAACCGCAACAACTTTTGTTACATACACTCCAGAGAAGGCAAACAGAGCAACAGAAAGAGACGGCTAGCGGGAGAGGGAGAGAAAGATCCTATCGGTGGACAGAGGGACAAAAGGATGGCAGCCATGAAGATGTACTGACACATTTTTCTACTAAGCGTATTATGAAATTTTTTATATATTTTACAACATGTCTTGGCTGTTCCTAACTTCTTATTTGTTTTTGTGTTTTTCTTTTTCTTGCTATGAGTTAAGGGACCAATAGTTTTTGCCTTCCAATGCCATATTACATTAAAGACTTTTTCAAATAAAGTCTAGAGCAAAATATGTATTTAAGATATGCAAACTAGATGAGATATTTAATACCAACTCAATAAAATGGTTTATTTATCCACAAATTATTATTTAAACAAACATAGAAAACTAAGCTCTTTCTGTTTCTATATATGTATTGTCATTTTTGCCTAAATTAATTTATTTGCTTTGCAAGCGACCTTAAAATATTGTCTGTGTTAAGTTCAAGTCCATTTCATTTCATTTTTATTGTAAAATTTTCTTCACTTGCAATTTCTTTTTGAATTTCTTTCTTGTATTTGTTGCTTTGTTTACGTCCAACAAAACAAACACTTCATATGTTAATTTTCCAATTAAACTGGGAAAAATGGCACTAATTACATGCGCACGTAACAAGCACAACAGCAACAACAACAACAACAAGGACATCAGTAAAAGTAGCCACTTGAAGGGCGAGTTGTGGTCCTGTGCTCGCCTTGGTCCTGCGACCTGCAGGCTGAGCGGAATAAAAGTAAATAAAATTAAATTTGTACACAGCAAAAAGAGAGAGAAGGAAAGCTAAAGCCAAAGTCTTGGAGTCAGCATAAGAACAGCACAAAAATAAAAATAACGAAAAAAATAAATGAAAATAAAGCTAAAGAAATGCTGCAAATGTCTGGGCTCAAGTGTGTTGTGTGTGTGTGTGTGTGTGTGTGGTGTGGGCTGGGCAGGTGTAAGAGTATGAGTAGGTGGGCATTGAAACGAGCGCTTGACACGCGACGCGTTTGCATTTTACACGCAGCAGGCGCAACAACAACAGCAGCTACCGCATTGTGGGCATTGTTTCATGAACCGCACTCTCACACACACACACACACACACACACACACACACACACACACACACTCAAGTAGGCGGAAATATTAACCGCACTGTACAATTCTAATTACATTTTGCCAGCCACGTCTCGAGCTCCTGCTGAATTCCTCCCCTTCGCAGAGCTCGCATTTTACAGGAGTCGCGTGTGCCTTTAATTTTATTTATTGCGCAAAATTGCTGACTAGAGGTGTGTGTGTGTGTGTGTGCGTGCGGTGTAGATGGGTGTGTGCTGGTATTGGTGTTACACAGCATCGCGTGTCGCATTGCCATAAAGTGCAACAACAACAACAACAACAACAACGAGAACAGCGGCAAAATCCTCACGGAGATCAGCAACACGAATCCCGTCCTACTTTATTTTGACTCCGACACATTGTTTGTTTCGTTAATCTCGTGCAAAAATTCATAATGCTACTATTAAGTAAACTGAGAGACGAATTTCCCCTCAATGTATTCAATTTCCCCTCATATAAAAGAGTAGTTTCAACTGTAACAAAATTCCTATTCCTATTCTCAATTGCTCAATTTCTTAAGAGTTTTCCTTCCGTCGAGGGTATTGTAATAGTTTATAACTGTTTTTAAATGGTAGCTAGAAATAACTACCTTCGGGGATGTAAGCTTAAGTTGAGTGCGTGAGTGTGAACAACTTTGGTTTAAGGATCTGCTTTAAATCGTTTCAGTTGTGCTTATTATTCCCCGAGACTTACGTGAGTTGGTTGCGAAGATAAAAACTTTGGAAATGTGAATTTACAAACATACCTGCAACAAGAAGAGGATGAAAAGTTGATTAGTTGAGTTTTAAATAGGGATACGTAAGGATATGTAAGAAATGTGTAAATAAATTGTGTGCAAAGAGAGAGTTACGTTATATGTGCAAATCAAGGAACGTAGCTGTTACAAATATATATTCTTATTTAAATTTAAATTTTTATTTGTACTAAAGGTAAATATGAAACTATTGCAACATTTCTTATTGTAGATTTCTTACATTTTCAGCAGGTGAGGCAATCGTTTAAATGCTAAAAATCCCTTTTCTTTCATTAAAACATTAAATTGGCAAAAACAAGGGACAAGAGTAGAAAAAAATAATAAATTGGCAAAAACAAGGGATAAGAGTAGAAAAAAATAAGCTCAAAGAGTGCAATATAGATGACAAATAACGACACATTTTACGCTTAATTAAACAAGTTCAATAAACCGAGCGTCTACTGTTGAGTGCGGATTGAGGAGTTCAGTTTTATGCTGTGGTGTCCTGTCAGCAGAAGTAGAAGAAAAGGAAGAGGAAGGAGGAGGAGGAGGAAGTATGCCAGAAAGGGTCGAAAATGAAAACCCTTTTCTGTCATTGTTGTGGCATAATTGCTAGCATAATTCATAAAATGAAAGAGTTGGCCAAAACAGACAGAGAAACAGATAGAGAGAGAGGGAGGCAGTGGGAGCGAGGAGAAACAGGGAAATACATTGACTTCATTTTGCGAGCATTTAGGCTCGATATGAATACAAAAGAAAGCAATTCGCAGAGTTTCTCTTATATAATTTTTTTCTCCATCGCTTTGACACACGCAGCGCAAACAAAGTGGCAACAAAGTGGAGCAAGAACAGAAGCAACTTCAACAGCAGCAGCAGCAGTAGAAGTAGCAGTAGAATCAGCAGGATATCAGGATTGCATCACAGAGAATTCTCTTAGCCGCCACCGCGTCGAGTCGAGAAGAGTCGAGTAGAGTCGGTTCATCAAATGCACTGCCAGAGCCACTTGCTTTTTAATTAAAATCCAAAGTCATTTGCATGCGCTTTGAATGGATGGCCCAAAGAAATTGGCCCGCAACGTGAGCGGGGGGGAGAATGGAGCTGTCCTGTGCATTGTAATGTAAGTAGTTCTAGGATTGTAGAAGGGGGACTACCGACAAGCGACGACCATTATAATCATTATCAATTGCCGAGCGCTGACAACGAGCTTAACAATAGCCCCACACAGTCCACAGACAGTGTGGAGAGGACTCCAAGCCCAAACCAAATGCCATACTAAAACCACAGTTGTAGCCACAGAGACTCAACCACGAGCCACAAAAGCCGTTGCCGCGATGCATAGCAAGTAGGCTGAAGTGAAGTGGAAGTGAATGACGAAGAAGAAGATGCTGTTGGCCCTGGCGGAAGGAAGCGGCCAGCAGGCCATAGGGCAAAGTGTGGCGCACTGGCGAGAGGAGAGTGGGGTGGGGAGAGAGGAGAGTGGAGAGAGAGAGGAGAGCAGGCGGAAGCGCAACGCAAGCGGAAACGGAAAGCCTTATTAAGCGGAAACATTTCGCCTTTTGGCTTCGTGCGAACCCGGCACGAAATGCTTCTCATAATTTATGCCAATATTTTTGCAACTACACCCCAAACCGCAGTGCCACAACTGCTGTCTGCTGCCCCTTCGCATCACTCAAATTCTTAGGCAGATAGGGAGACAGTGGGTGCAAGACAGAGAGAGCCAACAAGAATTTTGCATTCTTTTTTTTTTTTTGAATCCCTTGTCCCTTGGCATATCAATTGAAAAATTGCAATTGGCGAAAAAGACAGAGAGGCAGACAAATAATGACAGAGAGAGAGAGAGAAAAAATGCAAGCAATGGTGCAAAGTGTAAGAAATGCTCTCAAAGGATTCACAGCGGCTTTTGAAGTGTAAATCACAGTGCAAAGTAATGACAATTTTCTGCAGCGTAGTCAAGTGTAATTGGAAAGCGGTAAGGAAAACTGTAAGTGTCCATTGTCGAAGGGGAATTCATATTTATTAAGTGCGCTCCACTTCAAATGCAATCCGAAATACAGTTCACAATATTTATTAAAATATATGTTTGCTATTTTTCAAGTGCAGACTTTGAACCTTAACTTCCACTCAACAAATTCAAAATCCTCAAATAATAACGTTGATGTGAAGGATCTTAGCTGGTAATTTGAACAGAGTTTAGAGTCACGCATTCTATAAGTTGTAAGATGATATAAATCAAAGTCAAGCCCTGGCCGTATTACATTTAACGACTTTAATATGTTGAGGTTGGCCCAAAACATTCTGCGAATTTTAAGCTACACAAATTTGCTTAGACTCGCATACAGTGAGCGTTGAGAGGGACCAAATAGGAACCCCGAAAGCAAACTTTGCTCATCATTAACAAAACAAAATATTGAACATGCCTGGCAGTCGCAAACTACAAGTATTCAGAGAGCGAGGCTTACATTTCAAGCTATTTTATTTGTTGGTCCTTTTTTCCTTATTGTTTGGTTGTCTGCTTGAACAACAACAACAGCAGCAACAGCAACAGCAACGAAGTTGCACTCAAGTGCCTATTTATCTTATTAAGACGATGCCGACCAGCTTGTTTGGGTGCCAAAAGCCATGGCTGAAATGTGGGCGTGGCATTGTCTGTTTTCTGTTTGCCTTCCCATAGTTTGGAACTGAGGAACTTGAGCAAGGACAAGGACAACGAGAAGGAACAGGAGAAGGAGAAGGACATGCTCAAGCCGATCTTTCTTTTCCTCTCAGTTTTTTGCCTATTAGTTTATTTTGCTGCTTGAAGTAGTTTCTAAGTTTCCTCCACAACTTGGGTTGCTTCAGCGTTTGTTTTGTTAATTTGATAGGGCATGGATAGATATAGGATATAGGAGCAGGAGCAGCAGCAGCAGCTGGAGAAGGAGTAGGAATCAGAGCAGTAGAAATAGTTGAGTTGACTTGTCCACTTACACTCGCATATATATAAACATTGTGAATGCTGATGCTTTCCATGCATAAATGTGACTAAGCAAACAAAATGAAAATGCTCCTGTTGACATGCCGTAGATGACGCTACTCTAGATGTGACTACCGACTGGGAATATCTATTCAGGAATGGACAAGGGGACTTAAAGTGCCCTGAACATTTTTGGACTTGTTTGATTTGAACAAAACTGTCTGTGTGTGTGTGTGTGTGTGGAAAATGTATGCTAATTGGCTTTTGATATTGTGCCATGTGGGTGGGTGGGTCAACATCTGAGTGTTGAACGTAATGAGTTTAAAACTGGAGCTGGCTTCATTTCATTGTGTGGTTTGCGGTTGCAGTGTCACTTCTGCTGTTGAGTGCGACTCGCTTTAGTGGTTACCAATGTTGAAATATATAGTGGTCACCTTATGACTGTATTTGTTTCTCATTAAAAAAAAAAGAAAACAACTGAGCTAGAATCGCACAATTGTATTGAAGAAACTCAAGCGGATTTTATCAGTCACTCTTTTAATTAGTTACTACTTGATTACCTGTAATTAGTTTATTTAACATCTGATCACTGCTTACTTCCATAATGTTAAATTTTAATCAATTTCCCTGCGGGATAAAATATTCTCACTATTTGGCCTCTATTTCCAATTACATTACATTTTTCGTCATCACTGTCTATTTTCCGACATCACAGTATTATTAGACAACTCAATATATGTATCTTGATGTATTGATATCCAATTGATCATTAATTCCCTTTTAAGTGCTATTTTACATTCAAACCAAACTTATATTGTTAGCTATAAGTAGCTGCTAATTTGAAATTCGTCTCAAAACGGAACTTAAACAACTTTCTATACAATATTTATTTTTATCGAGATTTACGCTATTTGAACGTTTTAAATTGACAAAAATTACCTGCAAAGTTTTCCCACTGCATTTACAGTTCACAATCTACAATTGTGACAAGCTAATGATTTGTGGAACTTATTTGCATGACCAAAAACACAATAACTTTCGTAATGAAAGAAAAAAATACAAAGCAAAACTTTTTAATAGAAGCAAAAGTTTTCGTTAGCTTAATTTATTAACCTCTTGAGATTCGATAGGGCCAGATTCCGATTCGAAAAACACACTCAACGAAAATCGCACCACACACACACACACACACACACACAATGAAGCGAAATCTCATAAATATCGATTTCATTACCAACGCATACATTTCATGGTTATCGGGCTGGGCACCCAAAAGCTGATGAGCACTGGAGACGGAACTGAAGCAGCTCAACAATTGGGGAACTGGGGAACCGTATATCGTGTGCGAATCATCCACACGCCATGACTAAAAGTTACTAAATTTTCCGGCCGTTTGCGTCATTAATTTCCAAAAGAGAACAAAAATTCAGAGCACCAAAAAAAGAGAATGAAGGAAAGAAAAGAAAAGAAAAAAAAGGAAGCCAAAATGGAAGTGGTAAAAGCCTCAAACCAATCGAATAGCATACTAAAAGAGAGCGAGCGAGAGAGCGAGAGGGTAGAGAGAAGAGGGAAGAAATAATGGAGCAGCAAAAGTTTCGCGAACGCGCGCCGATGGACGTCCACTGATAAGGATAATGGATTTGGACTCCTGGACAACGAGGATGACGACGACGACCACGACGACGACGACAATGGCGACGTACGACAAGGATGAGTGCGAGTTGCGGGTAAATTTATTCATTGACAATTGAGTTGCGGGCTCCTGGAAATTGAGTTTGGGTCAGCAGCGCGTTATTTAGATATTCGTATTCTGTTTTTGCTTTTACTTCTCTGCTTTAGCTTCTCCAATTCCATTTCGAATTCCAACTTCGACTCCGACTACTTCACATTGTCATCACCATCATCTCATCACCATCATCACCATCACCATCACCATCATCGTCATCGTCATCGTCAGTTCATCCCAAGTAATTTCGAGTGCTGCATATTTATTTGCACAAACGCTTTGCTTTATTATTATGTATTGCCATGACTGTTATTATAAAGGCCACAAGTGGCGTGGCCAAAAAGAGGCGCAGGGCAAGTTCAGTCAAGTTCTTCAGTTCCAGTTTAAGTTCACTCAAGTGCTTTGCGGTTTCTACTTGCTTTCGGGTCAGGCATCTCGAATTTAAAATATATTTTCGCGCAAAAATGTCAAGTACACTTTCTGGCTAACAGCAGGAGAAGAAAAACACTTTGAAACTCAATGGATTTGAATAGGCAAAAGCAACCAGTAAAATTCAAATATTATAGAAAACATCAATATTGTATAATACTAGTAGCTGCGCATAAAAACGACTTTAAAGTTTAATAACTAAATGCTTTGCAATTTCATTTGAAGAACTTTACTTTCATCTGCTGTTGCAATATTGTACTTTACATGGTTGTTGATGTTTGCTAATGCCTCATTTTATTTTTCATTTGTATGGAAGTTGTTTTTTGCTATTCTTTTTACAATTTGTTGTCTATTTTCTTTGCCGCATGGGATACTCGTAGATGTCGTCGTCGTCGTCGCCTTCGTCTGATTCCATCCAAATGCCAAATAAGATTGATTTTTTCCTCTCTTATTTTTCTACAATTTCTTGTTTACTTAGTTGTTGTTATTTGTTGGTGCAGCTGCTGCCACCGATGTTGCTACTGTCATTTCATTTGGGGGCTGCTTCAATGCTGGCAGTTGGCCAAGTACAAATTTGTTTTGAGTGCCTTGGCGACGACATGTCCAAGCTCTCAAACCCAACACTGCCCTGTGGTCCATTCAAGCGATTGGAATATAGCTTTAACAATACCTTAAATTTGTTTAACATATTTCCAAATTTAATGCTCGTATTTAAAAAACAAATGCAAAAGAAACTTGGCCAAAACAAAGACACAATTTATAAATAACACACAAATCTCTGAGCGCAAACGAAAACCACACTTTATTTTTGAAAAGAAAAATGAGTAGGAAAAAAAGAGAGAAATAAACTTTTGCGGCCAAACACGTAATAACATTTAAAAAGTGCTGATGCCACTAGCAGCAGCTAAATGCGGTGGCAATTGGATGAGGGGAGAGCGCGAGCTGAAGCTAAAAGCTGCCACTGCTGATGATGATGATCCAACATTTCAAGTTGTTGTTGCCACTGACTCTGTGAGTATTTGTTGATGCTGCTGATTCGACACTCTCGCTTTTTGTCGTCTTAGTTTTTGCATTTATTTAGTGTTGTATTTCAAAACATTTTCGCATTTGTACTTAATTATCAAGAGTGTGTGTGCTTGTGTGTTTTGTTTTGCTTTTATCTTCCTCTATAAATCTAGTTGCCACACTGCAATGTTGCGCCCCAGCTTGGCGCCGCTTTACCCGCAAAGCGCTACTGGCCTTTGGCAGACACACACACACACACACACACACACACGGCCCACACACTCGACATACTTTATCATGACACGCGGCGTATTTCAACATATCTTCCACACTGACAGATGAGCCAACATCCAGACAAACAGACTGCAGTCAGTCCTTCTCTTTCCTCTTTCTCTCTTCTCATTCTCTTGGCCCAAACGCAGACTGCAGACTACAGACTACAGACTACAGTCTACACTACACTACAGACTGTCCAGCAACCATGTCTGTGTATCTGTCCTGACTGTCCTGTTGTCTGTTTTGAACATATGACAGTTTAATTTACTTTTATTTTTTGTGTGGATTACATTCCAACTGGAATGTTGGTTTTTGAGGGTTTTCCAACTGCTATTTATAGTTTTTTATTTTTATTTATATATTTCTTTTTTTTTTTTGCTGTTGATGTTTATGTCATTTAATTTCAATTACAAAACAGTACTTTCATATTATCAGAGTGAGAGGGAGGGGAAAATTGAGCGCTTCCTTCCCCTGTTATTTTAATTATGCGGCTGGCTGGTAATTTATGTTAAACTCTGAGTTATTAGAATTTATGGCGAGCTGCTGGCAAAAAGCGTCATAGTCAAACGGCCTGTGAATTGCTAATGGCCAAAATTTTGTGTTAAGGCTTTAAGATAATAGCTTAGTCGGCCCAAATGCCCCACTACCACTACAGTTGCATTGTTAGCTGTTTATACATGTACTATACATATACATGCCAAATAAATACACGAAAAAGCAATCAAATCTTCTGCCTGGCAGCGGGGCAGGACAGAGTAATAGAAATCCAACGTTTACAATATTGTTTGGGTATAAAAATAAGTAAAAGTATGGCAAAAAAGAACAGCAAAGATAAATACAAATAAGCTAGAAATACATTTTTTAAAGAAAGCGAAGCACGAATGCTCTTAAACAAAGTGCTTAAAGTGAAACATATTTAGGGGAACTATAAGATTTATCAGATCAGTATAATTTTGTACGTCATCATCAATATTCTTAGTAAAATAAAGTGATCGAACTGAAAAATCTATCAATTAAAGCCATTAAGCTAATATCTTTTCGAATTGTTAGATATTGCAAACTTTCCCTTACCTGTCTTCATAAGATTCATATTTTTTATTATATTCACACAACCACATTAATTAAATTTATTAATAGAAAAGAAAACAAAATGTAAAAGGTTCGCACACTGCAACAACAGTGAGCTATAAAATACAGTAGACCTTCAGTTAGAGTATTGCAAGGAGTAAGAGTGAAAGATCCTGACAATGGGCAATGGGATGCCAACAATGACAGCGAGAAATCAACGCGCCAAAAACTGACAAACTGACAAATGAGTAAAAAGCAAATTCCATGCAAGGGGTCTCCAGACCCAGAAGTACTTCCTACCCGATTCCTTCCAGTCCAGACAATGATGCGGCGACAATGATGCGATGGGCTGATGATGACGACATCGTTGACAGTCCACGCTGATTGACTGACTAAATGACTAACTGACTGACTGACTGACTGACTGACTATCTGGCGACCAATGCGTATGTATTTGGCGTGTTACTTTTGCTTTGTTTTGGCCATCGAGGGGATTTCCCTTCAATATAATGGAGTATAAGTAGACGCACTGATAAACAGCTTCAAGTTTAGATAAGGATTTTCAATATATGCATAACTAAGAAAAATACTCTCCAATACATAGATTTGTATATAAAGATTTATATATACATTTAGGTATATAGTACGTCGATTCGCATGCAAAATAGTGTGTCTACACCACAGCCACAGTGGTTGAGTTTTTCTTTTTGTGTGTTTCTTGCCTGCAAATACTTCCACTTGAATACAATTCCTTTTGCTCAGCTCTCAGGAGATTTGTTTTGTTTAGTTGTACTCGTATTTTACTTTTTTTTTGTTTATTTTGTTTTGTTTTGTTCTGTTTTCGTGCACTTGTTTACTGCTTCTTTGTATAAAACAGAAAATAGCAACAGAAGCAACAACAACACACGCAGTTACAACAATGCATTTGCCACATCTAGTACCATCCCCCCTGTTCCCCGCCCACCCCCTTGCGGCTCTACACATGTCACAGACACAGAAGCTTTGCTCCTCGAAGGGATTTCTCGTCTTTTCGCACAGCTCGGGGTAAAAATGTAAATTTACATTAGACGCAAGTAAATTTAAATAATGCGCGTTAAATTTACTACTTTTTTGCACATTTCTCCAACTCTGTGTGTGTATGTGTGTGTGTGTGTGTGTTTTTGTGTTTGAAGTAGCTGGTAAAACTGACAACAACGGCAACAAAACAAAAAGCTTTAGATAACAGTTATGGTATCGCCTTTGCTGTTACTCGTACTGTTGTTGGTTGCCATAAGGCGCCATTATGTTGGCAGCTCTTGGTGCTACAGTGGCTTAGAAAATATGTTGACAAGCATAAAGCTGAATTGTTGCTTTAGATATTGTCGCTTTTAACTGGAGAAGATGATGTGGACTATGGAATAGCACTGCAATTATGTGAATGTTTTACTTAAGGTTACACAACTTATGTCTAAATTTTATTAAAGTTTTTTGATTTATTGTTTTTTTCCTAGATGTTAAATTTCGTACACTTTCGCTTAACTTATGTGTACATGATTAGCTCGTCCACAGACAAAGCCACCCGCAAAGAGCCGCATTTATGGATCGTCCTCAGCCTTTGATCACACTAAATCCACATGCATTTTTCATGCTTTGTCAAATAAACGGCATCTACATATAGAGAACACACACACACACACCGCACACATAAAGGAAGCATTTTTTCAGCGGCTAGACGATAGCAAATCGTGCCTGGGTTACAGTCTTATTTATTTTTTTTTCTGTATTTTTTTGTGGACAAACTTTGGCCGCGCATTTACTTGGGAATTGCAAAGACACCAGAAGCGAGAGAAAAATTCATCGTATACTCGTATGTATGTAAGATGCTGAGCACGAGGACAAAACACAGAGAAGCTTGTCTAATAAAAGTCTAGTCGACATTATTTTGCAACCCTCCGCGAATTATACACAGTTTGATCCGTTTTGCGACCCCAGTACAAGAGTGACAACTGGAGACGGGAATGTGAAGAGGCGGGGAAGACAAGAGGCAATGCAATTTTCGTGCATGACGCAAAAACGTGGCTCGAATAGCCAAGTAAGTCTCACATTATAAATAAATAAGCAGCTCGACAGTCAGCACAAGGAAAAGTCCAAAATAGAACTACCCTCTCGATAGAGCAAAAAAAAAGGAGAAATATAAAGGCAAAAGAAATTATATTAAGCAAGCGAGGAAAACATTTTAACAAGTCAATAACATGTCAAGTGAAAACTTTTTTAATATTTTCAAATTGTTGTCGCCCCGAAACGAAAGCGACATAGAAAACTTCAACCGTCAACTCGTTTGAACTGTGAACTGCTGTGAAATTTTCTTCGTTGGCACGTTCTTCATTTTATCAGTGGGAGAGAAGATTGGGTGGTTAGCTGAATATAAGCAGGACGCCTGTAGGCGGGGCCGACTCGTGTCTGACAGCGCAATTAATCAAAATTTACAATAATTTTTCTAGTACGCTACTCAAAAATGAATCACTTGTGTTGTGTCATGCTTCTGAGATTTTTTTTGGCATTGTAATGCGGTAGATTTTGTCGTGCCACAAGTGGAATTTGTAATGGTATATAAGCTGTCTATTAGAGTGACAACTTTACAGCACAAGTGTTTGTCGAACGTGTCCTGTTGAGTCCAAGATGTACACAGGACATGGCCTTATGAAATTTCCTTATCAGAATTTATGGGTACATAATTTAGAAAGGGGTTTTAGTTCCTGCTGGGTACTTAACTTGATTGCATTCATGTTGCACCTGGCGCACGCTTCTTGGACTCGAAACTTTCCACTCTCAACTTACATTTCAATATTAATTTCAATAAATCATAATGTGCATTTCTTAAATGAACAAACTTTTGCTCCACGCTGTGGGAGTTCCCACTGAAAAGGTTCAACAGCATTTGATTCCATTTGCAAACATGAATCAACACAAACTAGGCAATAATGCGCCATGAAGTATGCTGCAAGTTCTTTTTATAAAATGCAAACACGAATTCTCTTCGCTCTGTGTGCGTGTGTGTGTGTGTGTGTGTGTGTGGCTGCACAGTCAAGTAGAAAATATTTACAAAACTTTTCGCATTCAAATGTATTTACTTAATGTATTAAAATGTACATTGATTAGGGGCTGCTGCTCCCATTTCATTTCGAAGCATTGAGTTATGTGTAAGACGTTATACAAATGTGGCCAGACTGTGATTTTATTTAAAAAAAAAAAAAAAAAACCATGAAAAATATATGAAATAACAGGAAAAATGTGCAGTTAGTCGAAATGTGGCAAAAAGTTCAACTGCCATTTTTTAAGAGCCGTGTTTCCCATACACACGTCCCCTCCGCCCGGGGTAAACTTTTGCTTATGAACTTTTCGCTAATGCTTTTTGGCTCCATGTGGAACTTAATGTCTGCCACTTTTATTTCATCTTCTTTAAAGTTTTGCCATTTTTCTACGCTTTTTCCTACATTTTTTTTTTTGCAGCACACGAACAAAAATTTTCATGTTTTTCTATATATACATATATATTTTTGTAGTAGTGACTTTAGCACGCAAGACAAAAAAAAACAAAATTTTGTTCTCCCTAGAAAATCAGCGCAAAGTTTGCTGCTCCCCTCATCTGTAACCATGACCCAAGTATATAACCAAAACCAATAAGTCTGTTTGTGTGTGTGCAATTGTGTGTGTGAGTGTGTGTGTGAGAGAGAGTGTGCGTGCATGAAAACAGTCAAAGTTTTCCTTGGGGTGCATGTCCTTTTTTTAGAGCTACCTCGCATCGTCCTCAACATCGAATGTCTACACTCTTTTTTCTCTTCAGTTTTGTATTTTGTTTTTTTTCTCTCCGACTTGTTCTTCTGTGGCTTGCATTTTGGCCAAATATCATTATTCTTGTCGTTTTGCTGCTTTAAGCGATTTTCGAGAAGTCGTTTTAGCTTGACTGCTTTGAAAAATGTTTCCCCCTTTAGCAGTGAGCGATGTGAAAGAGGACAGAGCAGGAGAGAGTGAGTGTCAAGAGAAAAATGCGTTAAACAGTTTTGGAAGAATATTAAAAAATTCCTCATGACTTGCAAAGTGTAACGGATAACAAACACTTAACTGTATCAACTATTGTTACAAATAATATGCAAATGCTCAAATTAGAAAACAAAAGCAGACACCACAGCAGGAGCACATTGTACTTGGTAAGCAAATCAAATTAGTCGAGAATCAACATAAGCATCAGATATCCGGATATTAAGTTAAAGCCAAATGAAATGAATATTAAGCCAACTACAGATGGGGTAGATCAAACTGCAGCCGAACTGAAGCTCAAGTTAATAACATGTCTAAATAATTGCGAACTTACGTGAAGTGAGTATGAGTTGCAGACGGTTCAGTTGGGAAAGCAACCAGGTAGCAGGTAGCAGGTAGTTGGTGTTGATTGGTAGAAGGAGCTGCTAGCCAAGTTGCCTGTTACGTGCTTAACTTTGCCACGTTACTTATTGACCTTATGGCCACGTTGGCAGCTCATGTGTGGCCGGTAACAGCTGCCAGGGTCAACATTTGTGGAGCGAAATCAAGTTGTGGGCCAACACATGTGTCTAATTAGTTGGTTTATGGGCTAACTGAGCCATGTTTGCGCCCAGGTTGATGGCACTGTAGCAATATGTGCCCTCACCTGGACTTGGACTAATCTATAAATGGAAGCTATGTAAGGAGTTATAACCAAATCTAATAAACTAATTCTGCAGCTATTGTCGATATACAATTAAGTCATCATATTCTCGCAATTGTTTACTCATTATAGTTCTTAACTTTGTCTAACATAATCGTTGTTATTAAATCTCATGCTGCAATAATTTCCATTTTTATTCTCTGCTTGTGGTATTTGCAATGCCAACAAAGCAGACTGTTTGGGAGGTTGTTGGACATTTCCTACAAATATATATGTATGTAGAATTTCTTATTTTTGTTTTTGGTTTTTCGCCCTGCCAAAGAGCAAACGACAATCGTTTGCCCAAAATCAAATGCAATCAGTGAAAACAAATAATGGCATAACGTGCCGTATTCCCAAACACAGAGAGTGGTACGTGTGTGGATGTTAAATGCAAATAGAAACCATCACACCACCTCCTAAAACAAACACACACTGGGACTTGGGCAGGTGCATTAAATGCAGTCGAGCTAATAAATATTGAATGCGATTTAAAAATATTGACAAATAATACACACTCTACGTAATAGAAAAATAATCAAATATATACATATGTGTAAAAGAAAAAAATAGCAAAAATCCGAAATAGTTGACCATAAAAAATACGTTTGTGTAAAATCAATAACGCAACCGATTTCACAATAAATAAAACAGAATGCAGCGAATGTCATATTTGATATTCTCACAACTGGAAAGTGTATAAAAAATGAATTTTTCGAACCAGAGTTGAAGATTTCACATTTTACTGAACAAAAATCTAAAAATTTAAACTCTTTTAAACATATATCGCACATATGCTTTACGCAATTCGTTTGTTTTTTGACTGCGATGCCGTTTGGGATTTATATTTGCATCCTCATCGGAGCCATGTTTGGTCCTGGTAAGTGAATGTGGACAGCCGATGCGCGTAAATTCAAATTAGCAGTAACATGAGAGCCATGCACACACACACACATATATATATGTGTATATATATGCAGGCACACATACGCAGCGGTCTGTGTGGGTATGAAATTACGTATACGCCACGCTGCACCACATTTTGACTACTTCATTACCATGTTTAATCAGATCATTGCGTGTGGCAACGACAGCAGCGACTGTGGCGTCATCTGCTGCAGAGGTCAGTTCATCAGTCTGCCTCACACTTGCCCCCCAGGCTACCCCCTTTCTACCCTTGCTACTACATGCGACAGTTGTTGTCGTTGCTGCAATCATTTAAATGTTGTGCATTAATATTTCACACACACACACACACAATCGCACGCACTTTTGGTCAACAGGCAATGATTCTATCTCCCTCTGGCCACCTCTCTCTCTTCGTCTCTATATGTGTGGCTGAATGTGTTCAACTATCCTCGACTGGCTTTAGTTTTAGTGTTTTAAATAACAATTTGCTTTTGCATAAATTTACGCATGTTTCTCGCACAACTTTGTTGCCTTTTGCACATAATACGTATGGCTTTCAATGTTTTTCTTGTTGCTATTGCAGTTATTGCTATTGTTGTTATTTTTATTGCCTTTGCTATTGTTATTGCTTTCACGCGTTGTTGCTGCTGTCGCTCGTAAAGTGTCAAAGGGGGAATACGAGAGTAAAAGAGAGGTAGAGTAATCAACATAAAATGTTTGCTTCTGTATTGTAGAACTTAACGCATTTTATTAAAGTCAAAAAGCCGTAAAAGGTTCCAATGATTTAAATTTCTTAGTCATTTAATGGAAACATGCATTAGAACAAATGAAATGTCGATAAATAATATAGCATCTTTGGCGATTCGTTAAAAAAATAAATGTTCTATTTAATATTTAACTGCAAATAAATGTTTGAATAAAATTACTAAAATATGCTCTAATAACAAAAAAAATTAGTTTTCAAGCTGCGTCGAGAATTTCAAGATTCTATAAATTATGTGTCTTAAAAGTATATCTGTATATCAAAAAGTTTGAGAGAAGTTTGACTTGTATATGCTTTAACCATTAAGTATTACTGTCATATCGATGTCTTCGTTAGCAATTTCAACAATCGATGGCAAACCTAACATTATTTGCTTGGTAATCACATAAACTAACATATTCATATTGTCAACTCGTTATTGACTTTATATAAGCCAAGCATCGATTAGCGTGATTATCTATTTCAATCTCTATATCTATCATTCTCCTTCCCTTTATCTCCGGCTCTTTCTCTTTGTCCAGCTGTCGCTGTCGCTGTTGCTGTCTCTGTGTATTTGATTTATGCACATCAAATAGCGAGAACAACAACAAACATGCATAAATTATACAGCGACACGCACACCCAAAAGGAGACTACAAATATTTGTGCAATTTCAAGAACAACAACTAAACGCAGACAATGGAGATGGCCAAACAGACATAGAGATATATAGAGTAATGCATGGATTGCAGATGGACAAAGATAGATAAATATGGAGACAAACAGAGATAGATATAGTTGAATTCGATCTTAAGCGAAATAAACGTTTCTGACACCAGACAAACTGCACACAAAAGTTATGGTCTCTGTTGCTGACAACGGCAGAGGGAATGAGAGAGGGAGTGTGTTGCGCTTGAGTGTAAGCGAGTCGGAGACATGAAACATAATTAGCATCGGCTGCTTTAATTGATAGTTAAAACAAACGCTACACACACACACACACACACACAATGCATAACACAGAAAACTTTGCTCTTTGCTTGTTTATAAATGTCTGTTGTGATAGTAGAAATTGTTGTAGTTGTTGTACAAGTGGTTGTAGTTGTTGTCTGCTGTCTGACATGTCAGGCTGCTTATTTAGCTCATTTATTTTGAATGGCAGCTTTGGCAACTGGATGCACTTGTGGCCAGGCGAAAACGTAGCAACGCCAGGAGTTTGTCTGCTTGCAGCATTAATTTCTGGCTATAAATGGCTTAAATTACGCTCCAGTACATACACACACACACACACACACACACATTGCACACTTTTAGGCGTTGTTGCTTGAGCTTGCTTCACTTTATCTTTGGCTGACACAGTTCAGTGCGTATCTTATCCGTATGTCGAGTATCTTTCGAGTGCCTCTCGCACTTTGCGGTTGCCTGCTGCAAATTTATTAGCTGCCATTTAAATTGCCTCACAATTGACGAGCCACCCAGTTACCCCAGACTCCCAGACACCCACACACCAAAGCGTTGTGGTTTTCAATTGCTGCACTACCTGCAGAATTGTCCTGCCTTTCCACGTATCTATGTGTCTGCATCTTATACAGCTGTGGTTGCTTGCATACAGCAGATTAATTGTCTTTGCTTCTCTCTGCTTTTGCAGCCTAAAGCCTGAAACTTCAAAACTCAAACTACTACAAAAGATTTGCATTAACTTTTCTACTATTCTGCAATATATTTGAAAGATACTAGAACTAGCAAACTAACTATTTTCTGGGCACTGTCAATTAGAGCTATTGACAGACAGGCATAGACATATTTGAACGCAACTAATTAGCTGTCAAAATAGCATAATATCAAGTGGATTTAAACAGCAGACAGACACGCCAAATTTGAATAGCAAATAACCAGCAACTGTATTAAATACAATTTGTTTAATCAGCAAAAGGAAGAGTCTGTGGGAAAGGGGAAAATCCAGAGGTAGAGTTGGAAAAATACCTGTACAATCAAACAAATCGAAAAGCTGTGCAATCCTCTCACACACATACACACAGAAGAAGAGTCAACAAAACACACACACACACACACACTCACACATGATTTACATGCCTATCTATGCCTGTCTGCAGCTGTATCTGTATCCATAGCTGTAGTTGTAGTTGTAGCTGTATCTACATAAGCGGCAAAGTCAAAAAGTTTTCGAGCTCTCTGGACGGCACTGTGAATTTTTGTCGCACTCACTATCTCTGTCTCTGTCTCATCTGTCCTGTCACTCTCTCTCTCTCTCCCTCTCTTCTAGCATTTTCTGTGTGCATAATCGAGCGGATACAATCATTTTAATAGACACGCCGGTGTTATAATTTATATGCAAGCATATCCGTTCTCTGTCTCTCGCACTGGCACAGAGTACAGAGAGTCCAACCACAATTTCTATGACATTTGCATATCTGTGGCAATGTTGTTGTTTGCGCCGTTGTTGTTGCTGTTGTTGCTGCTGCTGTTGCTTTTGCTCTGGCTGGCTATTATTGTGTTAATTTGCAGGTTGATGCTACCAGGCTACAGTATATGTGTGTTTGTGTGTGTGTGTGTGTGTGGCCATATGTGTGTGTCCATAGAATTTGCTGGCCATATGACAACTGGCAAAAAGTTTTTATTGTTGCCATTTTGCGCGATATAATTCAGAAAACAATGTGAAATATTTGTCGCTTGTTGGTTGCTCTTTGTGCTCGTTAGCTGATCAAAGGGTAAGAGAATAACGTGAGATGGTGAGGGGAGGGGGGTGTAAAAGTTGGTGTCGAGAGCATAAAACAAATTGGAATAGAGTCTGAGGATGGCAATCAAGAAGTTTCGAGTTCATAAAATGTAATCAGGTAGAAAGGGAACAAAATATGCAATAGTTATTAGCAGTCAATTATCTATACACATAAATTTATTGCTATTCGAGTATATTTCAATAAATGGCAAATAAACTCAATAAAATCAAGTTAAAATAATAAAAATTATTATTTTAATGTTGTTGAAAGTTTTAAAAAGTTCTCAAACAATTGTGTATTTGCAATATAATAAATAAAAACACTTGTCTATATAATTTAATTAACAATGTACGAAAGCCATCAGGAAAACTGGGAAAAACTGTTAAACCAATGGGTAATAATAAATATGTGCCTCGGACCTTGCAACAAAAGCAACACGTGCACAATGAAAATAAAATCAACTCTGAAATATGTATTAAAAATAAAGGAAAACAATTTTTAAACGTGCTTGCAATGCAGCTGCATTGAACTTTAATTGGCCAGGGGTATAGCTATTTTGACGGTAAGGGATTGACTATTTCGGTGTTAACGGGGGAGTAGGGGACCCTGTGCTCTGACCAACATAATTATTATGCAGAACGCTCTGCCAACGTCGACGTTGCAATGAGAGATAAATATCAGCGATTAATTTGAAATTTATTGTATGCATTTAATAATTTATTAGTGCGAGGTGGGCATGAATATGCCTTACACTGGTTGCTATTGTTGTTGAGCAGTTGTTGTTGTGTTTGCTGTGGCTGTGGTAGCAGCTTCTTGCTAGTTGCGCACGTTACGCATACGCCGCATTGGCCAATGCAGCCCTTTGGCATGTCAGCGCAGCGTGAAAACCAACGTAATACATATAGTATGTACGTAAGAGCATGTGTGTGCGTGTGCGTACTGTTGTGCATAAAACAATTGCATTTAAATTGCATGCTGTTGTTTGACTTTTGGGCTGTTTGTCCGAGTTTTGCCCATAAATAAAACACAAACAACTCAATTTGCGAGCCGTTCAATGCACTGCGGAGTGTACTGAAAACCAAAAGTACTGTACATTTTAAAGCTACCCATAGACTTGTTCAACAACAAATTAAGACTTGAATTAATCTTTAATTAAGCTTACTTATTAACGAAGATATTTTTTTTAAATATATTTTGGAAGTAAATATTATGCAAAATTGATTTAGCTTTCTGTAGACAATTTGAACTATTTGGGTTTCAAATGCTCGTATAACAGATGCTGTAACAATTACACCATTTATACAATAAATTATTAAATGCTTTTGATGATATTTTTAAATTTCTAGCTCCATTTTCTATTAATATTTTCTAAGGCTTTCTTGCGTATGCTAATATTATTTGCTAATTAACTCTAAAATAAGCTAATCATTTAATTTACAGCTGTCACTTTCCATTGCCTCAAATCCACTCAGCGAGATTCACAGCAGCCGCTACACTAAACAACAAAAAATAAGAAGGAATAAGCAAAAAAGAAGCCTGAATCAGCTTTTACCATTTCGCATCCATAGATTTAAACGAAACTTTTTAATTAAAAACTTTTTTGCTGAACTCCATTTCGTTTTCGTTTTACTTCTCGTTTTCGCGCGTTTTTCGTGATTTTTTCCTTTGGTTTTTCCGCGCAACATTTTTTGGGTCTCTTTTATTTTTTTTTTGGATGCCTTTATTGTATTTATTTTTTATGCGTCTTTTGGCTGGCGGTTGTCTGACGTTGCTGTTGGGGTCTGTTGGGGGATTCCCCGCTGCAATCGTTCTTGCCACCAAACCATTTGCCTTTGGGGAACGACCGCAAAGAGCACAAACTTATTATTATTGTTTTTGCTGTTGTTGCTGCTGCTGTGGCAACAATTAAAAGTACGCTGCTGGTGTGGGCGTGGCAAGAGCATCAGCACTTAATGTCACATTTCATTAGCCACCCAAAAGTAGCAACAAAACAAAAAGAAAAATGTTAAACCACCAGCAACTGCCATGATTGCTGTTGTTGTCAAAGTTGTACCAACAAAAAAAAACGAAGACGAAAAAAAGTGCTGCAAGTATTTTTGTGGCTAATAAAGAAAATGTGTTGCATATCTTACGGCTGCGTAGGGAATGAATATAACAGAAAATAAATAAAATGAGTGAAATTCAATTCGTTCAATTCGATAAATGTGTAAATTAATACACTGATAATTCAAGCTATTTGATATTGTAAATTTCAATTTAAATAATCTCTGAGATCAGTTTGGACCAAGTTTTAGTAATGGAAAATATAAAAAGTAATGGAAAACAGACAACATTCAGTTGATAAAGAAATGTAAAATTAAATTACTCACTAATTAAGCACAAATCCATCAGAATTAACCACAATTAACTAAACTTTGTTGCAACTAATTTCTTGAGTTGAGTTTGCTATCCTTGCGGCCTTGCTACTGTACAGACACAGGCTTCCTGTACCTCCTCGCTTCATTTCAATTATTCAATTTTACACCTTGAGGCATTTCGCACCGAGTGTAAGAAAAACCACGAGCACACACACACACAAATATTATATATATATATATATATATATATATATAACCGAGCAGCAAGAAATGCCACCAAATTTGGCATCCCAGTGTTGGAAGTTGAAAGAATCCTTCTTCATCCTGTACTCCGCCTCATCCTCATCCACCTTTATCATCATCTTTGCGTTCTCGTTCCTGCACTTGTCGCATTAATCGCACGCGGCTAAAGGACCAAGTTTTTCCCCTTTCTTTCACTCTTCCCTTCCGCAGCTTAGTGGCAAAAATACCGAAAGAAAGAAGAGAAGGAGCTAGCTCGAGATACACTGAGAGTGAGAGCTACTGAGCATCTGGAATTTACAGCAACGCTAAATGAAAAATTGCAGAATGCTTCACGGCGCTTAAAGCAAATGGCAGACAGCAGCCAAGAGCCAGCAGCCAGGAACCAGGATCCAAGAGCTAGCAGCATTTCCTTCAATTGCGATAAGTCCTGGCCAACAGTAAAAACTGGGGCCACTCTCTGCCGGTTGTGGGCGTGACTCTCTGTGGTAAATACAACACCCAAAGCGCCTAATGACAATTGGAATCCTGAAGCGTAATGCGCTTAATGTGATATACTATACAGATATATATATATATATATTTATTTTTTACTTTGTGCTGTTGTGGATTTTGAAATGCATTTAAATGGGAATATTTGAGATTTGAACAACTGATACAATCTTAAGTATGAGAAGGATAAAACTGCAGGAAAATGACAGACAATTTCGACCGTATTTACAAAATAGGACGATCAAGTGCAAATAAAGAATAAACCAAGGTTATCTAAGAAAAAGTTAATTTAGGGAATTTATTATTATGTCAATTTCCTAAATTTATATAAATTCATTTTCATGCCTATCAATTATCATGTAAATTCAAAAGGCGATCAAATAAATCGAATAAACATAAAATGACATGCATAAGAAAATTCATAAATTACCAAAAGCCATTAAAAATATTTATAAATAAAAGTGCCAAATACGTGTCTCTATTATGGCTGCCAATTACACATGAAAATTATTTCAAATTGTCGACACAAAATGTATTTATACACAAAATACGCAAAGTAAAATAAAACCCACAAATTGTTGAGATGCCGTCTCTCTCTCTCTCTCTCTTTCTCTCTCTCTCACACTCTGTCTCTCTCTGGCGACGAGCCAAGAAATTTGACTTTAGAAAACTATAATTTGACACGAATTTATTTTTTTAAATATTTCATTTTGTAATCGAGTTGTATTTGACGTAGTTCTCTGCCTGCATCTTTATTCATGTCTGACAAAAGTGCTATAAAAAAAATGTCATGTGTTAATGACGCACTCGACTACCCTGTAAATCGGATTTGACAGAATTCGAAGTGCTGTTAAGTTTTGAAGACTCTTGAATGGTTGACATAGTTGCTGATAAATTCAAAATACCCACTGTAAAATGAGCATAAATATGTTCAAATGCAACGGCCTTAAATTGAAATTAGGCAACATTTAACTGAGCGTGCCAAATGTTTATAAACTAAACAGACACGCCGCAAATATGTAAATGCAATGTAAGCATTTTATAATTGAATTTCACAGGCGGATGCTGTTTTGTTGTTTTGCTTTGTTTTGTTCGGTTCGGTTCGGTTCTGATCGACTTATAATTTAGTACGGCATAAAATCAGTGGCAAGAACTGCACAGCAACAACAGCAACAACAATTAAATAAATGGATTTTTGTGCGAAATGTGCATGTGAAAATGTTAAATGATTGCGCTATGCGAAATTAACTCATTATAAAATTAATTAAACAATTGATTGGAGCCGCACAACGCCAACAAATGTGACTGTAATTGCAAATTCTATGTACCACAACATCCCTCTCCCTCTCTATCTCTCTAGCATTCTGCAGCTATCTCTTTCGCTCGCCAGCTTGTCGATAACCAACGGAAATTGCACTCAACATAGGCCTAAAGGGGGACAAACAGGAGGATGTGTGGATGTGTTTGCAATCAGTTTTCAGTTTCCAAATCGCCAGCAGCAAAACCGAACAGCAAACGATGCGACAGCAGCAACAACAGCAACAAAAACAACAACAAAAACACAGCAAACGCGTAATGCGTTTGTGGCAGATTCGAAATGGGCAGCCAGCAGGCAGTTGGAAAAGGGAGGCGTGGCAAAACATATATATATATACAATAATAGAATCAATTTGTAGTAAACCACATGAGACACATGAAAAACGCAATAAAAATGAACAGCAGTCGCCTCAATTTTCTCTGTATGTTGCTGTTGCTGTTATTCTTGTTGCCAATGCTTTGTGGCCGCTTTTGGGGCAACCGCAAAAGAGCTTTAAATTATTGCATACTTTAGGACGCAGCTCACTGGAGAGTTCTGCTTTGCCCCCTTTTTAAAGAGCTGCAGAATTAATTTTCTTTCGTATATAAATTAAATAAATACAAAAACAATGAAAATATGCAATCTGAAATATGCATTTTCCTGCAACATAGTCAAAAAGTATGTTGAGTAGGCAGCAAACAGACAGATGCAATCATTTAGTTAATCTGGAACTATGAATTTCCTTTAAATAGTAAATCATTATTTGACGTTTTTGCAACTTTATTTCATCTGTACTTAAAATAGATAAAGGCATAAATTATGTCTCTATGGACTATGGTCATGAAAATGTCATTCACATTTATTTAGCAAACACAATATGTTCAAAACGTAACAACAAATGTCGCCTAATTGTTACCACTGTCTGTTAGCCTGAAGAACATTTACAATCCTCGCTGCTGTTGCTTGACACAACACACACACACACAAAATAAATAAAATAAAATTAAACGAAGTTGAAATTTTTACACAACACAAAATGCTGCCAAGTTTGGATTATCTCGTACTTTTCTGTGGCCTGATATCTGTTTTAAAAGTAAAACTCTGCCCTGGATGTTACATTTACAACTCTGAAAATGTTGAATGTGTGTGAATGTGTATGAGATGTGTATGCTAAGTATTCAACTTGCAAACAATGTAATTTCGTGTGACGAACCTGAAAAAATCCTAGATTTTCATTTACATTTGTAATGCAAATGAAAATGCTTAATATATTAAAAAATCTGAACAAGGTGTTCAATTTTAGCCCTAGTAGAGCAAACCCTTTACGCTGCTTGCTTACAGGGTAGAAAAAATTGTGCTGCAAGCAAAACGCGTCGCTCAATTGTCTTGTGCCTTTGCCACCTGTCGCAGCGTGTCGCAAAGTTGGGAAAAAATAATGGAAAAAGTGAGAGGAGCAAAGTGAAACGAAACGAGGTAACTTTTATTGTTGCTATTGTTGTTGTTGCCTCTGCTGTGGTTGTCGTTGTGCCATTGTAAAGCACATTTACACACACACACAGTCCTTTGTCTATAATTTTCATTTTGTCAGCGCATTTTGTAACTTAATTAGCATTTTCATAAATCTATTTATTTTTTTTCACTCTGCAAATTCTTGTGTAACTTTTGTTAATGTCAAAAAGTGACAGCTTTTAGTTGTTGTTGTTGTTGTCCCTGCATTTAATTAAGTGCAAATTACATTATAAAGCGACAAATTTGAAATCATAAAGACACAGCCAATTTTAATATGGCAATAAAAAGAGATTACAAGAAAATATAGTAATACACTCGAAATACCTTAAATTATTTGTAATATATAAAGGAAAATATTATTATTTGAGATATTTATATTCACTTTCCTTGTTTCTATTGAAATTTTCTCTTTTGAGTGGCATTTGTAAGCCGTCATTAAAGGGGCCACTTGGTGCATATTTCAATACGTGCTATTTATTTAATTATTTTAACAATAATTTAAGCTGCTTGCTGCGCTATTTGAAGCTTGTTAACATGACTTGACAAGACACATACAAAAGGATACGACTCGCACACACACACACACACACACAATTTGGTTGTCTCATGCAAACAGAAGATACATCCCCCTTCGCTCCTCTTCTGAGAGACATGTCCTTAGAGAACGACAGTCTGACACTTGTCTGAGTTGTCTGTCGTGTGTTTGCTTTGTTGTTGTTGTTGTTGTTGGCTGGCATTGCATAAATGCCTTTTAAGTCGCTTTAATCTCCTTACATTTCAAGTTGTTTGCTTTTACTGCATAATTAATTAGTGAAAATAGCAAAGCAAAAATAAAAGTGATGCAAAGATGCGAGAGAAGCGAGAAAAGCTAGAGAAACCAAACTTGGCAGCTTTTGACGAGTGCTGCAAGTGCTGCAAAGTGTTGCACAGCCTGTTTACATTTACCCAGAGCCTGAAAGGACTTGTACACACACACACACAGACACAAACACACATACAACAGCCACACTCACACAGATAACGAGTGTCTTTTATTTTTGTTTCACCCTTTTGGTCTGCTCTATCATTAGTTTTGTTGCTCACACTTGTCAACCTCAAATCTCACTCTGCTCTCACTGCTCGAGACTTGTCCAACTTCTTTTAGCTGATTATTTTAATGAAGCATCTTTGCCAGCTGTTAAGTATTGCCAACTTTGTTGCACACGACCGATGTGGCGTATGCGTGATATATTGTCACTTCGCCTACTTACGAATTACATGATGTGTAGCTGAAGTGAACTTAACATACCTGCAAGTAGAAAAAAGAGAAAGTACTTTTAATTTAGTGCCAAAATAGTTGAATGTATTGCATTTAATTAAACAGATTCGGGAAACAAACAAATCAAGTTTGAAAGTAAATCTATTTCAAAGAAGTAAGTAATCTATTAAGTTAAGTGGGATATTCAAAGGCGTGTGCATGTTTTCGACTGCTTTAGGAGCTTCAAATATCAGCATTTATCCCTAATGACCCACAGAATGCAGAACTATAAACTGATGTTTATTTTTTTAAAACACCTCAGCTCTTTCCCTTTCTGTAAACTCGTTGTACAACCTTCAGCTGGGCCCAAATGAAAAAGCTGCCCATTTTTGTATCTCTATCTACTGTTCCTTTGGTCTCTTCTACTTCCGTTAAAGTCTGTCTCTTTCTAGTTATCCATTGACTTCTCTGCAGCTGTCATCAGCATCAGGGCAACTTAGCTGAATTTTGCATTTGGACCTCGGAGGCAACCTCAGCTTAGATTCAAGCGTACTCAAAGTGCACCTCAACACCACACACATTCTCCATCTCACTCTATCTCCAACTCACTGTCTCCCTCTGTATGTGGTAATCTGGGCCAGAGCTCTCGCGCACTTTAAAATGTAACAAGAAAATTGGTAATTGCTGCAGGTCACACGCCGCTGCTGTCGACAACGACTTGCAACACGCCCACAGTCGGAGACGCCCCTTGTGCCACACTCATCCGCATGTACATAAAAGGACCGCAGCAGCCGCAACAACATCTTTGGGGCCATTAACGGCAGCAGATTTAGCAACAACAGCAAAAGCAAAAGCAACAACAACAACGCTAAGAACTTAAGCTTTAGCGAGTTACTCGCACATTAATGTCAATTCTCTCGCACGTTGCATACTTTCGGGCGCCATTTAAAGTTGCCCAACTTTTGCCCCGCCCAGGTGTCAATCATCAAATTTGATACGCTCTCTCCCCCCGTTTGCTCCCCCGGCAGCAGCACAATAACGCTCCAATTCAAATCACAACAGGCACTTGAGAAAACTTGCCAAACTTACACAACTGTCATAAAATAAAAACCAAAAAGAATGCGAGAATCGCATGGTCTCTAAAACCACAAAAGTAGCTCGAATAGAAGAATACCCTGCACATAAACCTGCTCTTACAAATCTAATTTAATTCAAATTTAGTCTGATGAAAATAAACAATAAATACGAAAATTATATGTAAGTCTCTTTAAGTTAAATATTTATATTTAAATATAAATTTTACGAAAAATTCAGGCAGTAATATGTTTCAGCTTTTGAATAATTTTATACTTCACATTATATTTGAATGCTTTAACTTTAACGAGACGCTTGTATAGACCCAAGATACCAAGCACAACATTCAACTGCTCAGCATCAAAATACAAAGAGTGCGAAAAGATTCAGCAAAAAGTTTTGGGCACACTTTAAAACCCATTTCGAAGGCCACAAAATGGCAACTGGCAGCACAGCGGCATTGTCTTAATGTGCCCGGCAGCAAGTTAAAAAAATAAAAAGAAAAAAAACCTTTCTAAAAAAAGGAACTCTAAAACCAAAAAGTACTTGAAATTCAAGTGAGACGAGCAAGTTGATTGGCAAGAGAGCGGTGAAAGGGGATCGAAAGACCGGGAGAGCGGGAGAATGCCGAACTGTGATTCCAGTTCTCAGTTTGGATGTGGCTGCATTTGGTTTTTATGCGTCCAATTCCAACTGGCAGTAATTTAGTTTGATGGGCGTGTCACAGACGCCGCCCCAAAGGCAAAAGGCAATAACCGAACTTCGTCACATGTTGCATCTGCCATTCAACTGCCCGATTTAGATCTCCTCCTTATAGTACATTTATTGGCCAACGAAATTTTCGCAGCTAGTTGTGGATTATGTTCAGCTTGAACTCCCGTCGAGTTTTATGTGTTTGTAATTAGTTTTTCAACGTTGCGCAAGACGGCAGGGAGAAAACAACTAAAGTTGTGTAGACGGGGTGACGGGGTGGTGGTTGGAGAGTCGGAAATGAAATTGCTTGCAATCATTTTTCAAAATAGTAAATGGAATATTTTCAAATTTAGAATTAGCGTCAGAGATAATAATAAACAACAGCGGGCGACGTTTCAGAATGGCTTAAGCGAAGAGATTGAGGGGCGTTTTGGTCAAAACAAATAGGTATGTGGCAGGAGGAGGCACATGGAAGGGTGGGAGGGAAAGGGGGCTTAATCGCTTTTTGGGGTTGGCCATTTACAAAATGCGCGTTAAGCAATTTCGACGATTTGTTGTTGGTTTTTGAGCTCTGAGTAATTTTAATGAATTTCATCGACTTAAAGTTGCGTTAATGGCATAACCAGGAAGAGGAATTTCGAAATAATGAATTGGGATTATCATAAAAATTAGATAAAATTAAATATGCGAGAGAGTAAAATGTAATTTGAAAATGGAGATACTTACTAAGACTTGTTGACTTTTAAATACATATTTTTAGTCATGTATATATTAAAATTCTAAATTAATTGAAACCCTGATCTAATAATTACCATAAGTTTCAAAAATTGCAAGCAAGAAAATAATATATGAACCAACCAATAAACCATATGTTAATTTTAAATCATAACAATTTTGGAAACATTATCTTTTAAGCAAAGTTAACGAATTTCACACTCTGTTACAAGCTTTATTTTCTTATTTATTTATAATACAATTATATGCATTGTATGTACGATCCAGCGCCTCTCAATGAAGCTTAGCAGCTGCCTAACTCGGCTTAAAGTTGATACATGGCAGGAAGACACACACGCTCGTCTAATCATCATCATTAAATGACATTATGTAAATAAAACCGAAATTGGGAAACGCAGCCTCGCAGATTTAGCCAACTTTTCAATAGAATTTCAAGGCGACAAAAAATGTGAGAGATGTGGAGGACAAAGGAGGCGCCTAATAAACTTCGGCGTGCCCATAAAGATGCGCTGACAATTCCCGCAGGCTGCTTTTGGAGGGGACGGGAGATGGGTGGGTTATCAGGGGGATATTGGTTAAAGCAAGTCGAGAAAAACTTCTATGTTGCGCATACGCCATGTGTGCGCGATACGAGAAGACAGAACAAGGACTAAGCAAATACCGAATTAGAAGCAGATAGCAGCTGACAACAAGACAAAGGAGAGCAAGGGCAATGGAAGGGAGGGAAGAGAAGAAGCGAAGAGCATCGGTTGGACAGTTTCATTTCGTTGACACTTTTGTCGTTGTTTTTGTTTGTTGTTCGCCAAAGAAGCCAAAGAAGCCGCCTCTTAAATGCCTCGCTGCGCGCAATGAATTTGTTATGAATTTATGTAGCGTTCTGTACCGTTTGGGGGGCGTGGCAGGCAAATGAAAGTAATAAGTTCCATGTGGCTGCCTCCTTCATTTGAAGCCGTGAGTTGGCAGCCAACAAACGTGCGACAAACGGCAATGATTATGCGCCGAATAAGACAACAGGCTGCCGCATGCCGCACGCCGCATGCCACGGTGTGGCAGTCAGCACAGTAAGGACAGAGGGCGCAGGTTAACTCCAATTTGCCAGGCACATAATGCCGACAATGCTGACAATGTCGTTTGTTCCAAAAAAAAAAAAAAAAAATTAAAAACAGATGAGAAGAGCGGAGAAAAGGAGGAAAAGGGGGAAACCTCCTTAGGGTGTAGCGAGCACTGGGCGCGAAAAACATTTTCTATTTGGCATTGCTTTCGTTTTCAATTTGGCTGCCGCCGGTTTTCATGTTTCCTATCCTCCACATCATCATCGTCATCGTCATTGTCTTGGTCTTGGCCTGGGTCTTTGTCTTTGTATTTGAATTTGAATTCGCCTGCAGGCGTTGCTTCAGCTGCTTTGGCCAACAACGTTTGCTAACTGAGTAGAGAGTGTAAGCCCCCGAGGAGGGGTAGGGTGAAGGGGGCGCTGTGCTTTTCTCAGCTTTCCGTGAAAAACAATAAATATTAAAATAAAATTTGTTATGCGAGACAAGCAGACACGCTAGATGAACGCAGGCAAAAAGCAGGTGGCAAGGGAGGACAAATGTCGCTGGGTCGTCTTTCTGGTAAACGCTTTAAGCGGACTGACAGTAATTTTACATGTAATTTGAATGCCATTTCAGTTATAAATAGATGGACTGGCAGAGAGACTGGGGAGACAGGGAGTTGCAGTATGCGCAAGCTCCAATTGTTAAAAGATTTGATGGATTTTGTTGAGCCATAGCAAATAAAACTTTCCAGTTTAATATATTTGCAGATAATTTAATTTAAATCCACTGCATATTATTAAGTGTAAAGTAGATTATATTGAATACATTAATACTACTAAAGGAAATATTGTATAAATTTGATAAATTGTAGTATATAAATTACAATTAATAGATCACTTTCTGTTTGTAAATTTAATGCAAGGAAATACGTAAATTAAATGAGAGTATGTCGAGGCGTGCAATCTTAAATACAGACCAAGTGACGCCTTCAATAGTCCAAGTAATACAAAAATTGTTTACACTGTGTCGACACGCAAACACAGATACTTAGATACTTAGAAAACAGATACTTGAGCTTTGGATACTGGGATGCATACAGAGTAAGAGCAAAAGCCAGGACGAGAGAGAATATGACTAGGACGCTGTTTATAATTTTATCAACTTGTATAAATATGACAAATCGCTTTATGACTTCTCACGCAGAGAACGGGGCCGCAACGGATGGCGCCATGCTGATATGGAAACCCACAGCTGGCCAGGAAAGATGACAGCCTGAGGCAACACAAGCAACAGCAACAGCAGCAGCAGCAGCAACAGACACGCAAGAAATGCTATACATACAACTAAAATAATCAAGAAAAATGTTTTGTACTAAATCAGCAGAGTTTCAGGGACACGAAAGCAACACCGGAGAAGAAAAAGTGAGTGGAACAGAGACAGAAAGAACGGGAGGGGAAGAGGATAAAAGAGAGAGAGAGACGGAATAAGAGAGAGATAGAGGGCCAAAGGTTGCTTAGTCGAGTGTGCATTCATATCATGGCAGCAAGGAAATGGAAACCGCAGGCGACACTGACGACGATGTCACTCCATGGCTACTTCCTCAGCGTCTTTTTAGTTGGCTGACACTTTTTTTCTCTCTACCTCTATCTTGCTATTTTCCTATGGCTACGGGCAGAAAGTTATGCTCTCTGTACGATGCGTCGTTGTCTCTGTGGTTGCAACACGCGGCGTATACGCAACGTCAACGCGTAGCTTATGCGCTTTCCGCTTTTCTGGTCCAACACGCGAATTCCGACAGATGCAGCTGTCGAGTGGAAATTGTGAAGCACATTTTCTAGATGTTATCAGTCCGCTTTATATTTGTTTTTTTACTTTTCCCTCGGCCTTTACCTTCTCACTCTTTTTCTCTCTCTCTTAAGTAATTTACGTAATTATTGTTGCCGCGGCTTTTGTTGTACACACTGTGTGTGTGTGTGTGTCTTTTTAAATTGAGCGTTTAATTTGTTGTTCAAATATTTAAGCCAAACTTTATGAGCGACCACAAGAAAAGCGCGGAATCAATGAAATACGAACTTAAAAGGAGCTGGAATTTATGTTTTTCGTTTATATTTCTTTTTAAATTTATTTTTGACTAAGCAGAAGCAACCATTATTCTATTTTAAACTTATCTACTTACACTTATCCATTAGATTGCTATTTAGTTTTAGCCTTACATTTAAAATCTTACGAGCATTTAAAATCCTACTCAACAATTGCCATGACTACCGTTACTACCATGGCAACAGTTACAGTTACATTTAACGTCTTGATAATTCTGGCAACCGAGTCACCTGCAGAATTCACACCCTCCTATCTACCAAATCCCCTGTCCTGTCGACTGTTACATAATTTTGTCACTAATCCGGGTAATAAGATTGTTTAATTTTGCGCTAAACTTAACGTTTTCTTTGCATTCTTCGTTCTCCTTTCATTTTTGTGTTTCTTTTTCTTTTTGGCAACAGCTTTGTTGTCGTCTTTCTTAGCTGTTTGCTGTTATTTTGCTGCTGTGGCACGTTCCTTGCCACGTCTAAGCGTAGGGGTGTATGTGTGTTTGTTTATCTGCCCCATCCAGCAGTTTCGGTATCTGCCTCCCTCATCAGGACGAGGGCAGATCTATGCAAATTGTGGCACACCTGCCGAGCAGCAGCAGCAGCATCCATCTGAGGTTGGATGAGAGGAGGGAGGGTAAGTCTCATGTGGCAACGGCATACATTACCCCCTGGTAAATGTTACAATCTAGTTGCTTCCCCCCATGTATGTCTGCGTGTCCGTGTGGCTTTCCCCAGAGCAACCCATTCCAATTTCGGTTCAGTTCGGTTCGGTTTGGTTCGGTTCGCAGTCTCCTGGCAAAGCCTCTGTAAAATGCTTTATTTGCACAAAGCTTGCGCGCCAGGATCCGCATCCGCATCCGCATCCACATCCACACTTTCATTCTCGTGTAGATGTTTGCCTCATTTCGTTTGATTTTGTGCTCTGCGACTGCTGCTCCTGCTCCCCCTGCTCCCATTCTTCTACACCCAACTCCCTTCCCTTTTGGCTGTAGCTACTACTACTTTGGGGCCAGCCAGGCAGGCAGGCAGGCTGCTACTTTTTTTTATAGATTGCCGACGCCAGTGTTGCTTGGTCGTCTGCATCGTCTTTTGCCTTTTGTGTGATAATAAATTTGCTTTGGTCTAAGGCAACAACTGGGGGATTGCAGCTTCAGTTCCTTTGCACAAAGACCCAATCCCCACTCGCATTTCTCCCTTCACTTCATCGCATTTACCCCCAACTTCGTTTGTCTGCTGCCTTTTGCTGCCTTTCATTTGCTGCCTGTGCCTGTGTCTGTGCCTTTTTCTTTCTTTTTTCTTTTTTCTCTCATTTTTTGGTATTTTTATGCAAACAATGCTCGAGTGTATGCAAATATTTGAGTTTTAAGTGTGTTTGCAACCCATACAGACACGCACACACACAACACACAACACACACACACACAGCACACACTTACACTCACACATCTATTGAGCAAAATTAAAAACCGACACAAATGAAGCAAAAGACTGTGTGTGAAATAAAAAGTCTTGAGTCTACATCTTGAACTCGGGAATTGTATGTGATGCGATGCTCCCTTTGCCGTTTCGTTTTGTTTCAATAAATGTGAAAATTATTAAATTAAGTAACTGCCTTTCCCATTGGCCTTTTCCTTTTCATTTCCTTATTCAACACACATATGGTTGTGTAGGGGTGTGTGTGTGTGTGTGTGTGTGCCCATTGTTCAGCGAAAGTGGTTTTATGTTTATAAGCAAATAAATTACTGTGTAAATAGGTTAAATTCTCTCGCATGAGCATCGGAATGTGAGCCGCTCCTCAGGGTAGAAAATATCCCAAAACAGACGCCAGCTGCTCGAGAGAATTTACTCCTTGAATTTCCGAGAAGGGGATTCTGTATGTAAGTGTGTGCGTGTGGGAATGTGGGTATCTTAAGGGACCAGTCTTTCAATTCCATGACGTTTAATGTGACAATTAAATTTCATTTTGTGCAAGACTTAAATTATTTTCACTGTAGGCATAAGGACCCCAAGGACCCTCAAGTAAACCAAACATGCAAATCTCAGACGATTAGGTATGAAGTTGGAGAAAACCAGAATCAGATTAATTCACATTACTTTCAATTTATATATTTCAAGCGAACATTTGAATACCTCAAACATGTGTCATAGAATCGATAAAACTCAACTGTACTAAGGAAAATTCAAGTTGAAATTTAATTAATTGACACGCTTCGCAGATTTCACTTTAACGGAGTTGAGGATTCAAATATTTCTCACATGTTCGCCAGAAAACTTCGTTGTCTCGTTTTCTCTTCCTTTTACTTTTCCACTTGACACTTGCGACATGTTGTCAGTGTAAAAAAAATGTAATTTTTTATTTCTATCTTTTTTGCTGGTGCGCACTGAGAAATTATTAAATAAAAGTGCAGAAATAATTACAAAAAATGTGACAAGACAAATAGCAGCAGCAAAAGTTGCCAAAATTAAAGGAAAGTAATTAAAAAGTGCGATTAAAAACAGGGGAAGAGCAATGTGATAAGGGAAAAGAGGGGAAACCTGAAGATGACGATGGAAATGGAGATGGAGATGGAAGAAACGAAGTTGGGCAAATTGTTGACGCTTGCCATTAAGCTTAAAGCTCAAAGCTGTGCGCTGTCAACGCTGCGCTATAAAGTCGACGAAAGGATTTAAGCCGAAAATAATGATAATAATAATAATAATAATTATGAGTGAGAGACAGATTGTCACAAGTTGTCAAAGTAACTGGGAAAAGGGAAAGCAGCCGAGAGAGAGGTGTTAAAATGAATGGGAATAAAAAGGGAAAAGGGATCGTTAATGGTTGGCTTGTTAGCCCTCAAGGAATTTGCAAGAAGGAGGAGGAATACAAAAGTATTGTGACATGACATAACTTATGCCATGACCTTGGCGATTATGGCAGAAGAACTACAGGTATGTTAAAAGTGGGCCTTGGAATTGAGTTATAAAGTAAGTTAATACACAGAAGTAGGAGGAAGTATGTTAATCCCAGAATTTCTTGCTTAGCAAATACAAAATACTTGATACTAAGTTTTTCTTTAGATAGATCAATTAATTTAGAGTTCATTCATATTTTTATTTAATGTAGAATCTATACCATTTTATCCAATATTTATAAATAAACTCAATCAAAATATAACTTGATTTAGTTATGAAAACAAATATAGACCAAGTGTAACGAGTGAATTGCTTATATGGATGGATTATAGTATCAGCCATATCCACAGAGATTTCAATCCTTCAAAAGACATTTTAAATCAAATGACTTAACAAAGTGTTCTCATTGCCTTGGCTCCCAACTGAGACACACCATGAGAGTATACACAATGGCATAAGTACGCGCAGCTGTTGACATTTATGATGCCGTTTCGCTTTCCCCTATTGCTCCTCTGTTCACGCACACACAAACACACGAAGACACACTCACACACACTCGCACACTTTATATATTACTCATACGCAGCATAGGCCAAATTGTTTTCAATGAACGAGCTCAACCCGCAAGAGAGAGCTTGGCCTGACACTTGAGGCTGTCTGGGCTGAACGCAGGTGTGTTGTGTTTGTGTGTCGAGGCGAGAAGGTGTATGTGTAGGTGTGCGTAGGTGTATGTGTTACTGTTTTTATGCCACTCGAGTGTAAGGTAAACAAACACAGACACAATGCCACAAGACGAAGGTAAAGGCAACGCCAAGTGGAAGAAAAGGAAGCAAAGGACACATTTACCTGTTCCTCTCCTTCGCTCGCCTTTTCTCGGCTCTTGAAACTATTATAAATGTTGACAATAATGGCTTTTTAAGCCCATTTCCAGCACCCAGTTTGTGTCTGTTTTGTGCGGCTCTTAACAATAAATGTCATTTAAATGAATGCATAATAAGTCACTTGAATTAAAACTCACGATTTGGGCAAATGGCTCACATACATACGTTTCTTAGATAACAAAACTGAAAGACGGAAATCGTTTGAGTAACCATCATCAATTATCGGGCGACATTAAGATTGCTGTACACGATTTATTTACGCAAGTTGCAATCAAAACTAAAAACGGCTATTAAGTAAGTAATAATCATGTGGTCGCAACAAATTGCCAGCCCGTTTTTAATTGGTGAACAAAGCTTACAAGCGGATCAGGCGAGCATAACGAACGAAAGAAATCAGAAAACAGTCAAATCGAAAGAAAAAGAAAATATATCCAAGGAAATCGAAATGGAAGAGTAGCTAATCTTTAATCTCTCTAGCCAAAAGGCAAAAGCCACAAGCAGCATATGCAAATCATGTTTGACAGCACAAAATGGCAAGGAAAAAACGCGCTAAAACACACACATGGACAGAGACAGAAACAGAAACAGAGAGACAGAAAAAAGAGAGTGAGGCACATACAGTTACTGAGATGCAGCACTGTATCTATGATACATGACTCTTTGCGCAGAGATTATAATGCCGCTGATTGTTTAATCGCTTGGAAAGTGATTGAAAAGTTGACGTCACACAAACAGCAGGAGAGATGGTAATATTTGCTATATGTAATATGCATATATGTTCATAGATAGGGACACTGTGTGAATGAGTCAGTCAAGTGAAATCAACTTGGCAGGGAGTTAACGGTTAGCATATGCTTCAAATTGCGACCGACGAAAAGGTCTTTTGCAAGAATTGAAATGCTTACAAATGATATTCAAATATATGCAAAAGTGCAATTCGCATGCGCCGAAACCTTTCAAAATGTTTATTTATTTCAATATCAAGTGTCTTTCGTATCGAATTCTCGTTAAAATCCATTCACTTCCGTAGTCTTTCACAATAGCCGATAGCATTGCAACTCTGTTTGTGCTGTTACTTAGCAGGCAGCTTAGCTGTCTGCTGCACTTCATCGAAGCTGCCTGCTATGAGAGCGTACACTTGAACAATCAGCTCAAAAGTGCAGCTTATGACGCACTCCAAGAACAACAAGAACAATAAGGACAACAACAACAATAGCAAAAACAATGCAGAGAACGTAACAAAATCAATAAGCCAACATTTAAGTAAGCCGCTGTCATAACAATGCCAAGCTAATGCGACTTTGCCGCCACCCATACGCCCACACAATAACACTGAGTGATATAAATAAGCGCCCATCTTTGTCGCAGTCTTTTTTTATTTTATACATACACACAATATATATATATATATATATATAGTATTTTTAGTGCGACTATGTGGCGCCACTTTGATGAATGGAATTGTGGGCAAAAGGAATGCCAGTTGGTTGGATATATAGCCTGGCATAGTTATAAACAGTAAAACTGTCTAAAAACTGCTGGCACAATTCAAAAAGGATAAAAATCTCTCATGCTTTCGTTGTTCCCCTCCCTCTGTTTCACTCCCCGTCTCTCCCTCTTTCTCTCTCTCGACCAGCGACAGCCGTAAATCATGGAAACGTTGACTCGAGTTCCATTTCAATTTTTATTGTTGTCGTCACTCTACACTCTTTCTATGTCAGTCTTGCTTTCTCGCACTCTCTCTCTGCATCTCGCTCTCTCTCACTCTCTCTCTCTCTCTCTCTAGAGACTACTTCTTCACTTTTGCCTACTTTGCTGCGGCAGTAAACATACCGAAAATGCTTTTTGAATTGTAATTTTTTCTACTCAGCTGCTGTTGCTGACGGTTGTCGCTTTTGTAGCTCCTCCCCTCCCCTTTCACTCCCCAGCTCGTTGCCTCTGATAAGCGTGATTGAATTGATTTTCTATTTCTATATATTTATATATACATATATAAACTCTGTATTTCCCATTTTACTTTTGTTGCGCCACTTTGCTGATGGATATCAATTGAACTGCTTAAACAGTCGCTTTGCGCATTTTTTATTTTGAGCAACAAAAATCCAATTCATGTACTAAACCCACTGGATTAAATAAAATACTGTTTAAATATGTGAAATCATCATTTATGTTTTGTATAAGTTGCCTTTGGTTTAGTTTACAAATGTATTCCACTCACACAAACATACTCAAAGATACACCTATATATTAATACATGATGCTTCCCTTTGTCCTTTCTCCCTTCCTGTTTGCCTGGCGAAAATTGTTGTTGCTGGGCCTTCAAGCAACCAAAGCGGAAGTAATCCATTGATTGCGCTTCTTTTGGCCAATATCTAGTGTGCGTGTGTGTGCTATCATATTAGATTTGTGCTCTATGGCACGTGTTGAAATTGTTTGTCATTGGTCTGATGAGACCGATGCTTAAAATGTTATTGATATGAATATCAAAATGGAGACATTATGTGTTTTGCAAAAGTAATTGATTGAACTAATTACCAGAGGATTGCATTTGAATTAAATGCTCTTAGAATAAATATAGCTGCATCAGAAAATAAACTGTTCACAACTGAGAACGTTACTTATTTTGCAGCATGCTTATCAGTAAGGACAACTAAACCATAACCTCAGTTTTCCGGGCAATCACACACACACACACATATATACATTTCTAGTTGAGCTACTTTTCTCATAATATGCAAATTGAATTGGCAAAAGCGACAATTTCCCTGGCCTCCAGCTTCTATTGTCTGCATTGTCACCCCGCAAACAAAATTCAAACACTTATTCAAACATTTATCGATCTCGTTGTTGATTAGCATTTTTGTGTGTGTGTGTGTGTGCGATTGCTCGTTTTTCATTAGAACGAAGACGAAAGCAAATAACAGCAACAACAACAACAACAATAACAACAACTCAACCCACTGGAATATGGGTCTATGAGAAGTTTTTGTATTTCATCCCTAAACGAAAGGTGCCACCTGTCTAGGGGGCCTGTAATTTGATGCGCTTGTCTTGTCCCTTAACTATTAAGTAAATTGAAAATTCTATTCCCTTCCTTTGTCATTTCCATTTCCTTCTCTTTCTCTTATTTTTTTAGTCAAATTTTGCAATTCGAGAGAAGTTAAGTGGAGTTCTAAATTACACTAATGGACACCGAAATGTAACCGAGCAAAGTTTTCAGATGAACTGCACTGGGCATTGCTCATGGCATTTGTGGCTAAGGGATCTGGGCAAAATCAACATCAGCATCATCATCATCATCAGCATCGTCATCATCTTCAGCATCAGCATCAGTATCAGTATCAGTATCAGTATCATCAACAAATAGAGCAGAGAGCTCACTAAATAGCTGCGCTTCAAGTGTTCTCCGCAAAATGTGTGCAGTTGCAAACTTTTGACCATAAATTATGGCATTTATTCAAAGGCAAACCCGGTCGGTCAGTTGCAGACAGACTTCACTGGTCAAACAGTACACACACACACACACACACACACACACATTGCTCATCATCAGGACTGCAGGATGTCTATCGAATGTTAACCACTCCCCCATTCCCGCTTTTGTCTGTATGCACACATTCATTTATTAGGCCAAAACTTAGCTCCCCAATTGACAGGCGCGTCCCCCAAAGAGTTTGAGTTGGAATTTGAGGCAATTGAAGTTTAGGACTATTCAAAAAATGGAGTTGCATTTTACCGAGAAAGATTCACAATTTGGCAACTGGGAACGAGCTCATTTAGGACTCGTTTCTTTTCACAATATCAGCAGGACGAGCTCTCAGTATGTCAACAACATACAAAAATGAGGCATAAAAAGCGCAAGTTGCGCCAATGGCGCGTGTGCAACTTGAAGGCGCTTGCCGCATGCCGCATGCCGCAGCTTCATTAAAATTGCAGCAGCAGCAATGCCAGCAAAATGGGAAGATGAAGCCTTAGGAGACGATGTAGAATGGCCTAACGATGTCAGCACACAATGGAGAGCACACACAATGTGTATGTGTGTTTGTGTGTGTGTGTGTGTGTGTGTGTGTGCATGTGTTTGTTTGTGATGTTGATTGTGTGGGGAGAAGGCTGCGTTCCACTGCAGAAAATGGCAATAGAAAATTCCACAATACCATTACCCGCAGTAAAGCAAGAAGATGAAGAAGAAGCTGACGGGTACTGTGAAGTTGGTAGAGAGCGGGGAGAGAACTGAAGAGGGGCACTTCCTGGCCGAGTCCAAGACGAGCTCTACAGTGGAACCAAATTGGTGGTTTTTAAAAAAATAAACTTCGTCGTTTGCTCCTATAAATATTAAAAATGTATCTATTATTAAAGCACAGAAATTGCTGTCTTCTTCAGAATTCATTGTGAACACAGAAATTGCATTCTTGCCCACTGTGGCACGCCAAGACGCCGACGACAACTCGCGTGACCTGAATTATTGGTGGCATATTGCCACTCATTGACTTTGCCGCAACGCCAGCGGCAAAGAAAATGCTGCAGTCACAGATGAAAAGCGGCAGAAGGAGCAATAAAAAGAGTGGGGAGAGAGGGACAATAGATGTTTGAAAACTAGCGCGTTAAAGTTGTTCAGTTTGCAAACAATTTGGGCCGCTTTAATCAATGTCTGCTCAAAAATTTAACAGTCAAGACAATGAATGCCTGAATAGATGCCAGAGCATTCACTCGGCGAAACTCCCGCTGCAATAAGGACGACAAGGCTGACAATTGTTTGTTGAGTTTGTCAAGTGTAAGAGTCGACACGGCGACGCAGCGCGACGTTGAATGCAACAGGACAAGAGTCTTGTTCTCCTGTTTTCCCCCGGCTTTCTCTCCCCGTCTCTCTGTGCCTTTCCTTGCTGCTTATGTCCTTACAAATGTGCAGCAACTGCTTTGTTTGTTTGTCTCGCTTTATTTCATTTTCTCTCTGCCTCTGTGTCTGTCTCTGTGTCTGCTGTCTCTCTGTCTCTGAGCTTGTGCTTGCCACAGTCGTCGACATTGCGGTTTAATAATGTGTAAAGTCAAAGTTATTTGATATACCTAAACTCCCATTTCTGCAGCTTGGCACTTTGTCACTGCTCACACACACACTCAGACTCAAGTCTTCTACTTGCTTTTCTTCTTTAAATTTATTGGGTTTTCTGTCCTCTATTATTTGCTAGGCCCTCTTCCCCCCTCGCCCGATTCGCAATGCCACGTTTCATTCCATTCTATTCCGTTTCATTCCGTTCGCCAACATTTTCCATGACGCTCCGCAAAATTGAAAATAAATTGAATGACGTTTTTATTGATCCCGATTTTCGCTCAACGCTGCAAGCGTTTTCCCATCTTTTCCACCACAAAGTTACCCATTTTTTTGACGCTTGACTGTCGTAAGAGCCTCGTCGAGAAAATCAGAAAAATCAAGAGACTAAGAGAGAGTGAAGAGAGAGAGAGAGAGAGAGAGAATTCTATACTGTCAGGCAATGAAAGTTGTTTTGAGGTACGACAAAAAAGAGATTTCTTAAAGCTCGGCTGCCTTTAAAATGTAGACAATTCTAGATCGCATTTTACTTGTATGAGAAATCTAGATTTCGGAATTCAAACTTTTCTTGTTCAATCAATTCTCTAATCCAATTAAAATTAAACACATTATCCAATCGACAGTCTCACAAAGGTAACTTTATTAGCAACTCTCGCTCACAGACATACCACATATGTATATATGTATATTTGACAAACTCTTGCTGCTGACATCCATCACAAGTCGGCTTTGATTGACAATCATATGAATATGTAATACGTAATACGTAAAATGAAATGAATTTTGGCAAATCCAATGGAAATCACAATTTGTGACAAGTGAAAGCTTGCAAAAGTTATTTTCATATGCACTTTTGACACATTTGTCAAGTGAGTGCATTAACGCCCTCGCTTGGGGCGTGGCAGCAAATGAAAACTTTACATTTGAGTGAAAAACAAAAAGAACGACAAAAACTTGTGACATTTTTCATTCTTAGATAAGTTTTCAGCGAGCATTCATATTCATTGTAGTCGAGCATTAGTTTTTATTTGCTTGCCAAGTTTCTGGCATCCATGCGAGTTGCGATACGATATGAAAAGAAATGGTTGAGGAGTGAATTTGTTTGCTGGTCAGGGTGCAGCTCAGGAACTGAGAAAGTTCCGAGTTCGAGTTGAAGTTGGAATTGGATTTGAAGAGAAAGGGAGATGTGCGATTGGAGATGGAAAGTCTGGGAGTCTGGAAGTCTGCAGTCAGACGGCAATTTGTCAGGCTCGTGACTGTGTTTAGCTGCTCGTACTCAGTTCGTCTCCACACAGCTCTACACTTCTCCACACGTCTCACCACGTCTGGTTGCTTCATTTGTTGGCTTAAGTAACTTAACAACTTTACGCTTTCAGCTCGCGTACGCGACGTCCTCCTCTTGTTTATATTGATAATGTGCCATTTATTTTATTTAAGACATGCCATGCCCGCTCGATTTGCCGCCATCGTTGTTGCAGTCACGTTCCAGGACGCAGCCAGGACGAATGAATTGTGTAGGTTTCAGCAACTGCGAAATGACTGCCACACTGCCACAGACTGCTACAGACTGCAAAGACTGCACATGTGTGCAATTTACTCACTTCACTACCCATCTCCCAACCCTCCTCAACCTCCTCAACCTCTCCAACCAGTTGTGCTCTGCAAGGACATGCCACAACTTGCTGCTGCATAATGCATTAAGTGCCGGCTCCTGCGGGCTCCTGACAACCAGCTACTGAGTTATTGACTTGAAGTTTGTTGCGGAATTTCAAAGTGCAACGTGTGTAAGGCATTACAAATTAGCGGCAACTCCTTGAACACAGATTTTCGCAGAGCTTAAAAGGTGCTGGCAATGCCAAGGATTATTTGGAGTGTTCATAGCAGCCATCTTTGTGGCAAGCATATATAGCAAATTCTCTGTATCGTATTTTAAATTATTAATTGTCAATTAACTGAAATCCAAATTGGTTTATCATTTATAACGAATAGAGATCAAAACCATTGCATAGTGTATCATGGACAAAAGCTCACAGTTCCATAGAAAATTCGAAATCGATTTCAACAATGGTTTCATATTGCTTTCATTGACGAATTATCACAGCAATTATTTGCTAGCAATTCGCAATTTATTTTGGTTTAATGACAACTGTAGAGTTTTCTTGCTTTCTTTCATTACTTCATTTACTCAGCCATTCAATCGTCACGACTGTCATTCATTCAGAGAGTTTTCCATTTCTTTATTGTGCTCCCCAACTCGTTAGCAGCTTCCACCAGCAAAATAAGTTGTATTTAAATTGGATATTTTGCTTTATTTATTCAATAAATATCATGAATTTTGGGGTACTTTTTTGCAGCTTCTGCTTATTATAATTGTCAATGTTATTCTATTTAATGGCAATTAGTTTCGTTCAAAGTAATAATGAAAAAGAAAAAGAAGTACAACCAAAAACAATTGCATGACATTGAATTTGTGGAAGACCGAGTTGCGAGTCACTTTCTGTTGTCTTTAAAATTTAATTACCAAAGTATTTCCGACTGACAAGAGCCACAGGCAGTCGGAAATTTAAGCGTCAACTACAAAATGGAATAGAAATAAACAACAACGTTGTAAACTAAAACAAAATAACTTCAAAGTGGCGCACATTGTTGGCTTTCCTCCACTCTCCCAACTTCTCATCCAGCCATTCCCCCCTTCTGTCCACCATTTGGAGACTCTCTTCTCACGCTTTGTGGCGGAAGAGTTGCCATTTTCATTTTCTTTTACGGGATGCCATATTCCTTTTATTTTTTCTTATTATTTTATTTTTTATTTTTTTGTGGCTCGAGCTCATAATTTGCATGGCATGGAACTTGACTTTTGTCGGCCCAGAGGGCGTCAAAGGGGGTCGAGAAGTGGGGCAAGCGTGTTTCTTCCAGTGGCAGTGTTGAAAATATAATAGAAAAATAAGGTGCCACACAATATGGCCGAGAGCTTTACAGTTGGTTAAGTAGCAAAAGCGCGCGAAAGGCGAAAGGACGCAAAATGCGGCCAAGCCAGCCGGATAAAGTGGCACCAACCAACAGGCAACAAACAAAATAAAAAAAAAACGGAGGAGGGACACCATGGCCAGCGCCAAAGCATAGCGTGAAAATTGTTGTGACAAGAAAATTATAAACCGGAAAATGTTTTATGTTGTGGCCATGACGTTTTTTCTTTTTTTTTACTCCTTTCCGAGTGGCTTTTCTTTTAAAGTTGCGTGTGCATTTTCAGCTGGCTCATTGTGCACCAGAATCGAGAGGAAATTAGCAGTGAAATTTTGTCAATTTGGATAAAAGGGTCGCTGCAAAAAGACGCTAAGTGACCATATCGAATGAGTTGTTTATTTTGTAAGCCATAAGCAAATTGAAAAATAAGCTGTCTTTTGGTTGATTAGTTGCTTTGGCTGCGAATAATGTCAGATAATTCGAAAATTTGCCTTGAGCTAATTAAATATAAACGCCAACTATTCAGACTGACAGAGATAATTATGGATACAATTATTAGCGACCGATTAAAACTTTGTGAAATAAAATTACTTGGCATTGACCTATTTAATATAATATTTGTATATTAAAACGAACAGTCTTTGAGTTTTTAAGCGAACCTTCAAGTAAATTTCAATAGAAAGTCTACGGTGCGGATACTTAACTATAAATTAGTGTCGTGGCCACATGGTAAAGTTGTTGCCACACATACACACACACCCACACACACACACACACACGGCCACTCACTTGGGTAGAAGCAACCCATAGGCCTCGTGTCCTTAAACTGGTTGACATCCATTATATGCTGGTTACTTGCACGTTTAAGTTCGTTATACATTTAAACCCAACTTTGCCGCATGCCTCCCGTTTTGTGTGTCAAGCACACACACACACACACATGCCTACATACCTACACACACATTCACTCTAGGGAAAAGAGGTGAAAATGAGTACAAACATACTCAGCTACAATTACAACACTCAAAGCCTGGAAATAAAAGAGGGAAAAAATGAAAATGGTAAAACGAAAAAAAAGAAAACTGTACACGTCATGCGACTGGGCAGAAAAACTCGCTCAGCGAACCAAATTGCTTGGCAACTTTACTGCATAGTTAATTAATAGGATAACACAATTAATTTGTGGGCAATGAATGTCTGAGCTTTATTTGCCAGCAGCAGCAGCAGCAGCAAAAACTTCTTCCCTATGGAGGGACTGAGAGAGACTGTGGAACTGAGAGGCTGAGCAACTAAGAATTCTCCCCTTTATACGACCGTGTGGTCGGTGGTTCGTTGCCTTTCGCTTTCCATTTTCATTTTCATTTCCATGTCGTCTTGCAGCTGTTACAGGGTCGAAGCTGACTCATTTTGTGACCAGTTTATGTGGGTAACTGATTCAGAACTTGCTTAGCCCCACACACAGCTGTGGCTGAGGTCCAGTAATTGCCAAAGGCTTAAGAGATTTCAAGGGTAGACGATGAGCTTAACTAATGTTTACCAACATGCAAGTGTATACGAACTTGTATTAATTATAATCTTAAAAAATTAAGTATATTACTTGAATAAACTTTTCAAGAACAACTGTCAGTCTGTCGATTGGCAGTGCTGTAAGTCACGTATAATGTAGAATTTTTTTCATCGCTGTCCTTGGCTCTTATTTAATAACTTCAAACTGCGAAAACTTTGTCAAATTTTAGCTGATTTCCTTTCGGAATATCCAATTCATCATTACTCTGTCTCTATTTTGCATTCAAATTGGTAAAATGTATTTTTTCGGTCCTCACAGTCCAATTTTTCTCTACTTTCCCCTTGACACTATTTTAAAAACTTCAAACCGGCATAACTCTGCCAAATCTTAACCGATTTTCATTTGAAATATCTATTTCATCATTATTTGTCCTCTATTTTGATTCTGCATTTAAATTGAAAATCTAAATTTTTTGTTCCTCAGGGCTCAATTTTTTCACTTTTTCGAAAACTTCAAATTGCCTTTACTTTGTCATATATTAACCGATTTCCTCCGTAATGTCAAATTTTATCTATTATTCTGTAACATAATAATTTTTTTAAAGCCCCCAGAAATGCTTTTATTAAAGCGTCTATCAAAACAAACAAACTTCACTGGGGGGACAAGCAAGAAAACGGGACATGAACTACTAGAAGGACCTGCGTCCCTAGCAGTGGCTCAATTAAGGCCGCCGCCCGTGAGGACAGGCGTGAAAAGTACAATAACAAAAGAGAGCCCCGACAACAACAACAATAAAAACAACGAGCTACTTACAAACATCAGTTTTAACTATTGTTTGCACACTCGACTCGGGATACGCAAGTGACAGAGAGAGAGAAGAATGAGAGAGAAAGAGAGAGACAGGGCAAAAGCGGGAAGCTGTGAGATGACCAACTTTAAGGCTCGACTCCTGCACGCTTTGGGGTTTTGTTAAAATAACAAAAGCGTTCGCCACTCGCCGCAGCCGTTAACCAAACAAGTGGCAAAGGCTGACGCCTAAAAAGCGGCTACGAAATTTTTCAAACATAATTTTTTATGCTGTCACAAATTTGATGATGATGACAAAGATAATGATGATGATGATGAAGATGATGATGATGCTGGTGGCGGCATTTTGTCAACATTAAGCAAGTATATATAAAATACTTCACTTGATGTTGCCATTTTACATAGTTGTTCCGTCGTTGTTTGTGTTGCCAACATTGTTATCACACACACCCAGAAACAAAAAGCGTTAATAAAGCAAACAACAAATCGGGCAACTTAATTTTTCCGCATAGCCCACGACATTGTCAAGGTATTGTCGCCCTTTGTTTCATTGCTGTTGTTGACGTCGAGCCGAGAGGGAAAAACTGGGAAAAACTGAAAAAAGTCTGAAAAACTGCGCCGTACTCTTCGATGCTTTGACTTGGCTGAAAGGCTAATTTTCCACGTTTCACAAATTTTTTTCTGTCGCTTTCAGAGAGGGAAAATTCAATATTGCTTGATAAAAAGCATACTGAAAAAGGACACAGCCAATAGTGCATTGTTTTTTACGGATAGAATGAAACTGATCAATAGACAGAACTTTGCTGTAGACATTGTAGAAAAAGTTGAATGGCCAAATGGATAAATGGAAATTTCAGATAGAAAAGTTAAATTCTTAATGGAAGATGGAAGTGGTAGAGAAAATTATAAGAAAAATATATATAAATTCATAGACTGTATACTCTTATTAATTAATAATAATATCGCTGATTTAATATTTAATACCTTAAAAGTGAAAACTTTAATTGGTTTACCTTGAAGTTATCCATGTCTAATTGATGCGTCGCCTAGAATCACTCGAAATGTGACAGTAAATTGTAATAAAATATTTATGATACTTTCGTTCACTTCTCTTTTCACTTAATCAATTCGTTTCAATTATTGAGCTTTCGATTCGATATAGATTCGGCTTTGATTCGATATTGATTCGTACTTTTATAATATTATATCACTGGAACTCTCTCTACTCATTCTACAGCTTGATAAGCACATTCAAGCGCACGAGCTTGGATAAAGTTTTCAAAAGCTGTCTCAGATATTTAGACTTAAAAGCGCACAATGCATTGTCATAAGGCTATTAGATAATATTGGCAGGAGCAGCGGAGGCGACACACAGGGAGAGCCAGAGAGAGACAGACTATTACTTAGAGTGAGAGAGACAGCCACTAAGCTTCAGCTGTAGATATATAGATTTAGATTTAAGCACAAAGAAAAGTAAAGCACAAAAGCACATACAACAAAAAGCGCGACAAGATCAGTAATTCTCTTATTGGGATTCCCCTAAAATGCATTGGTTGATGGATTTGTCTTATATAGTAAGGGAAAAGTACTTAAGCCATGATGGATTACAAATTAAATAAAAATAAAAGCTTACAAGCTACATTCCATACACGTACACGATAAAAGCAAAGTGGGTAATGGGCTCATGTTTTTCTATTTTTGTTTTTTGGTGGGGAGGGAAAAGGGAAGATTGTTTTGGTACTCTCGTACTGGTATACTGACCTTGATACTGTCATAGCAAGCGGTAACCTTGCCGTTCTGCACCTCAACATTGGCCGGGGGATGGGCGAACTTGCACTCCGTATCCTGGCGCGAACATTTGTTGCGCTGGAATTCGCGACACACCTCCAGTTGCAGCCAGCGCGAGTCCTTGCCATTGAGCAGGCTGTTCATATTAACAACGTTGGCCATTGCAGCGGCAATTCTTCAGTATTATATAGTATACAGTAGTAGTGTGTATATACTATATATTAAGTATATAGTATATAGTATAGTTATTATCTTTCAACTGGGGAGGCTTGATAGCTTAGCTTAGCTGGCGACTAGAAATGTTGCGCGTTTTACTTTATGACGTTGGCTTTCAAAATATATATGTAGTAGTTTTACGGGTTTCTCTTTTGTTCACAAGAAAGTCAACAGATCAGCACCTATATATATAAGGTATACATTTATATATTTAGCATAAATGGTAGCGTTATTGAATGAGTTCTTATTGTGTGTTTTGAGCGATTACACTTGTATCTGCTTGTTCTTTTTTTTTTGTTTGCTATTTTATTTGTGGATTACAAAGCTTGGGGATAGCTGATAGTTGATAGCTTGGGTACTTGAAGCCTTTTCTTGGCTAAGAGTTGAAAATGTTGTTTAATTTTGATTCGAACGACCGGATTTATATATATATATAAATATATATAAACACTTATATATTTTACATATGCAAATACGCTGTTGTAACTTTGTTTTGGTTTTTGTTTAGGTTTGTAAGTTTAGCGGCTTTTTGTTTTTGGGTAAGCTTTTCTTTATTAAGCATACGCTGATTTTACATTATCTGAAATGAGAATAAAAAAGAGAAATAGACATTTAGGCTTATACCAAATACTTGGTGTTCATTTTGTTTCTATATGTTTTTTCTTTTCGCATCGGAGATGTTTAAAAGAGTAGTACAAATTATTAAGAAAGTGACCGGCACACGCGCTTGGAAAGACAGAAACAGACAGAGAAAACGAGATAGAGTATGACAGAGACAGAATGAGAGCGCAATGTATGAATGTATGTGAGTGAGGAGTAATAAATGAATTTGAGATTAGTAATGCGCAATTATTGGGAGCATTTGTTAGTTTTTATGTGGGATGCAATGAGCGAAGTGTAAGTCAAATAGACAAATGAGACAATGTGCATAATAAACTAAAAGTGTACATTAAATTTCTTTTATTCCTTACATTTTTTGAATGAATAAATTAAAATTGCGTGTATTGTATATCCAACTACAAAATTAAATGAAAATAAAAATAAGTGTGTATACGAGTATGAGTGCATAAACCAATAAATGAATATAATAAGTCTTGTATGTGTGTTGATATGGCAATTATGGTATAAATATTTTTAGAAATAGAGCGTGAGCAGCAACAGCACAACAGCATCATACACTATGCAGCCAGCCACAGGCCGAAGCTGCCACATATTATTTCTCCGTGCGCTCGAGGATTTAGCGAGAAGGACCAAACCAAGCACGGTCCATAACAGCAGCAGCAATGCACATTGACAAACTACAAATGACAAATAAAGTGCGTCAGGTTTATCCATATATCCTATTTCATATATCATTTCACTCGGCTGCATTTTCAATTTTTAGCGCTCAGCGTAAATAAAATACAACAATCATAAATATTACATACTGAAAATAAATGAGTTTTTTATCATAATAGCAAAGGCTACATACAAAGTAAGAGATAGATAGATAGAGAGAGAGAGAGAAAACGAGGGCCGCTTCTCTACTTATAGATAACGAAAGTTTTGATTTATATATTTTAATGGCAAATTACAAATAATTGTCGATCGATTGCACGGCAAGTTGCTTATCGAGATTAAATTTGTATTATATTATTTAAATACTACGCGTCCTTAGCAAAGCGTATTAAGAAATTAAACGCACTTACCGCTCAATTTGTTTAATTATAGATATGTTTATGGTTCTTATGAAATTTATAAAAATATTACTGAAAAAAATGTTACTTAAACTTGACGATTGCAATAAGTATATATAAGTTTATATATTATAATGATTTTGCAATGCTGTGAGCAATATTTATAAATTTTATCTGTATAAATTGCAAAACTCAAAATGATTCAATCATCGATGACGCCACACACATTTCATTTGTTGTCGCTCGCTTTATTGTCTTGTTTGATTGTTTTTATCTCTCGTTTTGGCATTTTACTTATTATTGTCATATGGCACAGCACACAAACACACTCTTATCTTATCTACCGACTCGCACATGAATCAATCTTTGCATTCAAACCCAACCCAAACGAAAGTAATCTAATAATCAAAAACTTATATGAAAGAAGTAAAAATATTTTTTAGTTTCTCTTTAATTTCTTTTGTGCCAAATTAGCATTGGCTGTGGGCCAAAGATAAACGAGAAATTGTGAAAAGACAAATTGATAAGTGAATATATAGAAACTTTAAATAAATGAAAAGGAAATTCACACCTAAAAAAAATGTATATCAAAATTATTGTAAATTATCTGTAGTTTGTTTTCAAGCTTCCAGAAGAGTAATTAATATTTTCTCACCTACGGAACACAACTAAGCTAAACGCATTTCCGTATATTTCTGAACTAGTATTTGTTATTTAGTCGATATAAATTAACACTTTGGCGGTAGTAATATATTTATTTACTTGGACCTGCCCACACACAACCCTGGACAACATGCGACTACATATATATATGCAATATCTAAAACAGTTTTTTGGCTCTCTATCAAATTCCATAACTCACTATCTAGCTTTTGGAAGCTATCTACACACTTGTAGATACAAATGCCAATACATTTGCAGTATATTATCTATGGTTATTTTCGAAAGATAAAAAAAAAACGAAAACGACTACGAATACGTATAAAAATGAAAACGAATATACAGAAAAGAAAAGAAAATAACGCATTTATAATCTTATACTTTTAGCATATTGTTTAACTTGTTGCTTAGTCGGTCAGCGAATAGGAAACTTATAATTGTCTTAATTTCGGATCTGCTGTTGAGATCTGCATGATGTCAGCTGCAAATTGCTTTTCCGTATTTCAAGTTGATAACCAAAAACAAAAAATATATAATGTATAAATTCTAACTTAATTTATGAGTTGATTTTTAGACGAAACGCGTTTGCTGATGTGTGTGTCTGTGTGGGTCGTAGTTAATGTTTATAGCGTGTATTTAAATAATTCCTGTACGTCTCTCTACTTTTTTTCGTTTTCTGAAAAACTTGGAAACTTTTTCTGTTCCCACTGACACAGCAAAAACTTTTAAACAACGCAACCCGCGCCCACACAAAAAGTGCTACCAAATCGGACGTGCTGAGCATCCAATGTGGATACAAAATATAAATATATGTATATACAGAAATAGATATAGATTTAGACATAGATATATGTAGATGCAGACTGAGATTGAGCTAATGCTGGGCATAGAGGCACGTCATTGACGTAGTTTTTGGATCCATGGGCAGAGAGAAAATTTATAGGCAGGCGAGTGTAGTGTGTAGAACATTTACAAAAATAAACTTGCCTACAACTAAGTCGAAAAGTGGGCCAAAAATAATCGAAGGCTCCGAACGCTATCGATAGGCGATGACATTAACATCCGCTGACCGCTGACCTACAAACAACCTCCAGCTCGCTCACAATAAGTACTTATATGTATATAAGGATATTAATTTGTTGCTAATTGAGTCTGCGCACTGTTATTAACAAATTATTAATACATTAATACAATGTGCAGCAGCAACGAAATATAAATAATAATAAAAATGAAATTAACTTAAAAAAAAAAACGAAACAAGAAGATGCAAATTGATTTAGACGCTGACTACAAAAACAAACCAAACAAGTTCCACAAGTTTTTTCGTCAGGTATTAAATTTTGGAAACGCTTTTTTCATTTCTTTTCTTCATCTTTGAAGGTTAATGCATAGAGAGTGAGGGAGACAGAGCGGGAGAGGGGTGGGAAAGATACAATGAGAGAGTTGGAGAGCAAAAGAGTAAGAGTTTCAGCTGCTGCGGCTGAAACTGAAATCGAAAACTGTTAATTTTCATAGCTGTTAGCACAATCTCACTAAATATTTGCATTTACAGTGCGAGTAATCATATTCGTTCGAGCATTCGTTGTTGTATTTGCTTATACACTCATAAGTATATATATAAAGCTGTTCCAATAAAAATATATAAAAAAAACAACGCAACAGCTGTTGATGAAATGAGTCGAAAATTGTATTTCGCATGCGAGGACAATTAACCGGCAATAATTGCAAATAGTTTCTACTTATGTATGTTCTCATTTTAAATAATTATGTGCGGAAATATCGCAATTGCCAACAGATTCTATTCATAGAAATATGTTAAGCTAAGTTTCTACAGTCACACAATTTCAAGCGAAATATTGTAGTTGCCAATAAATGGGGAACTTTTCATTTTATTCACGCATTGCAATAAAACAGCAACTTTACAAAACATTACTCAGGTCAATAAAATAAATAAATCAATTTATAAAGTCCCCAAAAAGTCAATGATAAATGATATAAACGAAAATTGCATTGATTAATTATTCGTTTGATTGAAAATATATAAATAATAAATAAAATTAAACACTTTGACAATTTGGTTTTATTATTGATCGATTGCTGCATATTATCGATACCTGCTATCGTTAGTAAGCTTCCTCTTCAACTAGCTATTCAACTTAACCCGCATGCTCCACTTACCGCAGAGTACATGGAATTGAGTACGCTCTGCTGATAAGGAAACTCACAGCACTCACAACCGCCTCCGCTGGCTGTTCACAGTTTGCTGTGAAAAGTTGTTGTACTCGTATATGTTATATATTTCAGTATATATACATATACTCTTAATATATATTATAGTTTTTTAGATATGCAGTTCGCACTGAGTATATATTTTGTATAGGGTTCTCGAAACACACTCGCCAGTGATTAGCAGGCGGGTTGACGGTGTGACGGGGTGACGGGGTGACTGTGTGACGGGTTGAGACTCCAGGCACCTAACACTGCCCATAAAGCTGACTAACAATGGCATTGCATGTTTCCATATAGCCCGTATGCCTCGAGACCGTTGACTGTTTGCCTCTTTGGCTATTTTTAAAGCCCTCACATAATCGCGGCCGCAATAGCAGCAATGGCAACAGAAATGGGAAACCAACAAGGCAAATGCCTTGTGGCAGCTCGACACGGGCGTCTCAATATGGAGAAAAAAAAAGAAATAGTCGTATACGCAACACACTCCCTGCTCTGCCCAGCCCTGGAAGCCGTAGCAAGGCGATACTCATTGCTGGGTCGGTCACTAACCGCTTTGTTGCAACATTATACAACATAAGCCCCGACTAAGTGAACCCATCGACCCACCCTGGCTGGCATGACACATATATTAAACGAAGCGCCCATAAAAGAGAAATAAATAAAAAATAACAGAAGAAAGAAAATCATAGTGAAAAGTGAAAGAAAAACGCAAAAAGCTCAAACAATGAAGCCCCAACTCGACGCGGCTTCGACAGTTACTATCAATAAATGCGATTAGATAAAAGTTAAACACCAGAGCTTATATGGCTGCCTCAATGGGGAACTTAGAAGCAACCCCTTCAGCACACCTGATAAGCAATTGCAGGCAGCACTGCAACAATGAAGGGAAAATACTCGATGTAAACATAAATAGCAAAAGAGTTTGTCTCATGACTCAAAAAGAGTTTAATACCCTCATCAAACACTGTCATCTTTAACATTATTTCATTTGGTTGAGCTTATGTCACCACAGGTGACATTTTGTGGATGTATTTGGTGCTTCACTGTAGCGCAACTTCACTTTAAGTTGACTTTAGACTAATTAATGCTCATTGTCATTCACTGATGTGCATAATTAATTATGCTTCTAACAATGCGTGGGTTATAGTCAAATATCTGTCGAAAACTTGTCGAACAATTCCCATAATATATCCATGTCAAAATCGGTGATTTGCTTGACAACCGTTAAGCAACGAAGTCTACTTCATTTTGAGAAAGTTTTACATCAATTTAATTGTTCAGGTTGCTTTTAAGTCAGAACTAAATATGGTCTGAGCATATTCATTAGCAAAGGTGTCGGATTTTCAAACTCGAAAATCTTCTTAGACTTTCGATTATTCAATAGGTTTAACCATATATGGTCCTCTGACTAGAGGGGAGCTCATAAAACGTGCCAAATGTGTAAACAGCGATGGAGCATAAAAGTCTTGGAAATGCAAATGAGTTGGCGTTAAATGAATTGAGATTGATTTCCTGATGATTCAGTGCAATGCTCTGGAGAGGTTTCATTGGTATTAAATGAATTTCTTTGATATGGAATATTAAAATTTAGCGGGCTGATTAAAGTAAACTATACATAATTGTTTAACTACAGTGAAAAATGCCTAAAGGTGGTGTAACGTCTAGATAAATTTGATAAATAGTGAAGTCGTAACTTCCCGATTTTAATTGAGTCCATGTCTGGGTTTTATCTTCTCTCTGTTGGTATCGGAGTACAGGCAATAGGAATAATTAATTAAAATTCAAACTACGCCAGGAATTTCTCAATAATTGGGCAGCGATAAACAAAACATTGTGTGCAATTGAAGAAAACTAATCTAATCAAAAAAAGCTGCATGTACTTTCATATCTTTGCACTTGCCTTCAATTAAATCAGAAATCGGCCTTCAAAATTCCCTTTGATTTTCTTCAAATTGTGTTTTTTGTTTTTGTCACGTTTCATTATCAAAATGCACAGGGTAGACTTAAATTCATCTCCACACATATTCATATATATTTATATATATAGATTTCAACAAAATCAATTTCTTTAGAGGCAGCTAATTACGTCAGAGTCTAAAATCTGTTTTAGAGGCGCACAAATATCGTCTGGGAAAAGAGCAAAGGAACAAATATAAAAACATTTCATAAATGCCAACAGCTAAGCAACTTTTTGAGACTGTCGAAGAGAGAGAAGAGTGCTCTCTTTATTTCCGTTTCATTCCATCTCTCGCTCTCTTGCTCACACTTTCAACGTCTTATGAAACATGCAGTCATATAATAAATTTTGGCATATTCATAAACTTTGCTTATCTTAAAATACTCTCGGTCACACAAAGAGGGCGAGAGTGGGGCAGAAAACGAGACCGAGAGAGAGCGAGAGAGGGAGAGAGAGCGAGTGAGGGAGAGCGAGAGAGGAGGAGAGCGAGAGAAGGAGAGAGCGCCAACAAAATGTTAAAATTTGTAGCATGAACAAATTTTGAAAACATTTCTACATAATTATTTTTTTGCATGTGCAAAAAATTATTTAATGATTTATAAAAATAGCCAACAGAAAGAGAGAGCCGGGAAGAGAGGAAAAGAGAAACAATTAATAGCATTTTCTCAAGTGCGTTTGAATAATGTGGCGCCCAAAGGCAGCAGCAACTGAAATTAAATTAAACTTTGAACTAATTTGTTTAAACTGCTTGCAGACAGCAGCCGTTACGCCCCAAACGCCCATTGACCTGCGTCCTCCCCGCGTCCGCTCCAAGAAAAGGTTAAGCAATCAATTTCGCTTTCAATTGATCTCAATTTAGCATGAAGTGAGAGACGAGGGAACAAAAGCGGGCAATGGGGCGTATTAAGTGCGCTGGGCCAGCCAAGGGTTAACGTTGCACTGCTTATGTAAATGTTGTTCTTGTTGTTGTTGGTAGCTGCTGACGCTGTTTGCATCGCCTGCCAAAAATTTCATGCACGAAAAACTTATTTTTGGTGGCGACGTTTCCAAAATGCACCCAAAAATGGGCCCGATGATGGGCCAAGGGGCAAGTTGGTGGCAAGGGGGCGGTGCGATGCACTGCACAGCTGCAGATACAAATACAGATACAGCTACAGATACATCCAAAAAATTGTATATTGTACAACAGCTGCCGTTGTTTGTGTGCGAGAGAAGCCAGACCACGTTAGAATTCATTTTTCATTTCGAAAAATGTTGAAGCTTTTAAATAAAATCTTTTATTCCAAAACGTAAAACAAAGTTCTCTAAAAATTTAATATAATTCCCACATATTTCCAGGTCTATGGAAAAAATATAGAGAAAGAAAATGAAAAACAAGAAAATATTTGTTAGGCGGTTTCATTCTTTCAACTCGTTTGCTGCCGCGTCACTGAGAGGCGAAAACTTGTGATATTTTTAGAAACGAACACGAGCACATGTTTCAAAATATCAAATCAAAAAGCATACAACAAAAATGAAATGTGAAAAAATATAAAAATAAAAATGATGAAGAGGAAGAGGAAGCTAGAAATGAATTTAAGAAAAAACCAAAATGTTTATGTACCACAAACGAAGCTACCAAAAAAATAACGCAGAAAAAGCAAAAACAAAACAGACAAAGCGAACAATGATATTAACCGAATGTAGTTCCAAATATCTAGTGCAATTGGAACGATCTAAATAATAATAAAGCTCGCTGTTTTCTAACATACACATTAAAAGAAAACAGTTTTAGCTATTCAAAGCTATTCCGACGCAATATTGATTCACTTTCTCACGAGTGGATTATGAAAAACCATGGCAAAAGCAATTTAAAAGCATTTCCTTTTCATTTGTGCAATTATTTCACTTTATTTTGCGCCACAATTCGTATTAGTTAAAGCCTGGTCACACTGTGATTGCAAACTAATTGAATTTCCGCGCTTTCACAACACCTCATTTGTAAAGTTGGGCAATAACATTCCATTAATGTATCTATGGAAATTGATTTTCTGTTAATTTCAACTATACCCAAGTACTTATTTGACTTATTTGATTGTTTATGAAACTTTTCTGTTCTTTCCAGCTATAAAACACAATGCATGACCTCTCGGCACCTTTGAGATCTCGTCGTCATCATTGTTGGCGCATCATTCAAATTGCAATTTCAAATGTCGTCGTTGGCACTTGAAAAGCTCCTAAAATTTGTCCAGTGACTTTCAAGTTTTTTTCTTTTTGTTGAGGGAAGCGAAGACAAAACGCTGAAAGCTATCGATATTTATTTATTGCCGTAGACTGGGAGAGAGGGAGCAACGGGAGGGCAGATGCTAAAAAGGCCACAAATGCGATTGCCGGCCAATATTTTTGTTGAGAGTTTGGCATGACTTTTTGGGCGAAAAATCGAATCGATTAGTCATGCCAAGTCCTCAGTCTCAGTCTCAGTCCCAGTTTCAGTTCCAGTCTCAGTCGCAGTCTTGGCTTCCAAAGCAAAAGTATCTCGGTCTCACCTCTCACATTTTGGTTGAGTTTTTGGTTTTTGGGGGTTCATTGTGTGAGCTTTTATGTTGTTGTGTTGTGATATTTTTTTGTTTAAAGCGAATGACTTGTCAGTGGCGTTCGAAAGACGAATATCGACATTCAACAGAGACATGACAATTTATGTGGCATTTTCCAAGCGATTTCGTTGCTTCATTTATTAAATTTTGACAGCTGTTTTATGTTGTTTGTTTGCTAAACTTTGGAGAGGAATAGTGACAAACAAATGCATGTTTATGACACTATTTATGGCACTGCTTTCATTTCAGGCGCTAATTCGCTTAAACAAATCAAATTACAACAAGTTACAATATTATAGTAGCCTAAACTTCAAAACGTCTAAAAGTGCAAATCGAAATGCCAATTTTTTAAGTATACACACAAACTTTATGTTAATAACTTAAAGTTACGCCAAAGGCCAGAGAACCAGAACAAAAAGCAATTCCAAAACCAGAACCAGACCTAGAATCAAAACTCGAACCCCAACTGACGACAGAAGCCTCCGGCTTGAAAAAAACGTGACTTTTCATAACAAAAATAAAAGTAAAAAATAAAATGGAAACAAAAAAAAAAAAAATATCTCGCGCTTAAATCTAGCGCAAAGTCAAGAAACGCAAAAATACAAAAAAAAAAGAAAAGAATAAATGAAAATAAAAAGGAAGGCAAGACGAATTTGTAGCCTAGGCCTTGCCCGGCATTAGGAATAAAAATTGCTAAATTTGCATTAAATTTAAGCATGATTTGTGTTTTGAGTTTTCTGGGTATATATATATGAGTATGTATGCGTGTGTGTGGGCGTCGATGGAGGTGTAAGTGTCGTTGTGTTTGTGCGTTGTGCCAACTTAAAATTCTGATCAGTTTCTAGAGCGCTCTACACACCAAGTTATGTCAGAAAATGGAAGTTTCAATGCGTAGTTGTAAACTAAAAGTATAACTTGGATAAATCTGATGATTAATTAATCATTAAGTTCGCAAATTTATAAAGATGACTTCATTCAAAACATCCACATAAGTCTAATAATTCATTTCTTACACTTATTGTGCTTTGCTTTTCTCAAGACTTTGATACATTAAATATTTATATGAAGTATAATTTTTTGCTGATCACATATAAAATACAATTTAATGGCTCACAGTTCATTAGCCCTGGTTAAAACGAATACGGCTCAAGACAATAAAAAAATCTATGAGAAATTATTCATTTATTTACGTTTTAAAATTTATTTGACTATAATTACTATATTAAATGTATTTTAATGGATTATTATGATTTTAGAGTTAAGTCTTCAGCAGAGGATAAATTTAATGTGCAAATTAATGACAAACGAATTGAACGGTTTAGTTAAATGATTTATAGATATTTTTGCACATTTAATAACATTTCCATTTATTAGTTGGCTTTCCCCAATGAAATTTAAAACTGCCTATCTATGTATATTGCCTTTTCTTATAGCCCATGAAAATTAAAGAACCAGAAATTTTGTTATAAAATATAAAGTGATAAATAAATTTGAAATTTTTAAGCTCTATATAAAAATGAAAAACTAACTACATTATTCATATTCATTTTTGAGCTCAATCAATCAATACTAACGATCTTTCGATTAAAACAACACAAAACAACTTAAGTACATTTTTTGAAGTATCTTTCAGTTTGCGAGTTCAAGTAGTAGAAAGATAATAAAGAGAAACGAGGTAACAGGAAAAAATAACCTTATAACTAGATAAACACCTTGTGTTACAGCTGATGAGAGGGCGCTCTGTTTGTTGTTGTTGTTGTTGTTTTTGTTGATGTTGTTGTTGAGGCTGCTTTTGTTTATTTGCCTTGTTTTGTTTGTTGTTACACATACACAAGTCTCACACGTAGCTGAAGCTGTATGTTGTTGTTGTTGTTGTTGCTGTTGTGCTGTTGCTGCTGTTGTCGTTGGTGTAATTTTCAACTTCTTTTGCGTTATTTGTTTGCACGCGCACAGCTGAGAGAGCAGCGAAGAAGAAGCGAAGAACGAAGAAGACAAGTTAAAGACGCGCTTGATATTATTTTGTATATTTCTTTAATTTTCACTTGACTTTGCTGACTTTGCAGTGACTGTTGTTGCTGTTGTTGCTGTTGTCGCTTCTTTTGCTGTTATTGCGCGGCTGCCTTTATTGTTGTCGCTGCTGCTGCTGCTGTCGCTTGACGTGACGTCATTAAAATGCCGGTAAAAGCTTTAACACTTTAATGCAGAGCACTCGAACTTTTGGTTTTTTTCGTTGTATTCTTTACTTTTAACTGACAAACTGACACTAAAGACGAGACTGGAGCGACTCACGCACACTGACAGAATGACACACGTTTACACACACACAGAGAGAGACACGCACACTAGAGAAACACGTGAGTGAGGAGGGAGAGCAGATGTCAAAAATTGACAAGCAACCAAAAACAACAACGAAGCCAGTTGATAAAAAAACACGAAATATTTTTGTTGACAGCTGTTTGTTGTTGCTGCTGCTGTTATTGTTGCTGTTATTGAAACGCGCGCGATTTTCATATAATGTTGCTGCTTCTTCAACTTGTTAATAATGTTGCATAATTTATGCCTTTTTTTTTAAATTGTTTTAACTGGATTTTGTTTTGTTTCCTTTACATATTTTTTCAACACTACGTTTTTTTATTTTGTTATATTTGCGGGCAAGGCAACTCTGCACGATTTTTGAAATATTCAAAAATATTTATTCTTTCTGTACGATATTTGTTATTATTAAAATTATGATTATTTTTTGTATCAATTTTTAATAACAGCGTTTGTTGTTGCCGTTAGATCTCACACACAGAAATTCCTAAATATTTATCAACAAAATGCGCCACACACGTCCGCCTTGCTCGGTGTTGTTTTTACTTCTGTTCGCTTGCTGTTATGTCGCTGTTATGCACCAAAAATTCCAATCAGCCAAAGCAGCAAAGCAGCCAACAGAGGCAGCAAATGAGCAGACACTCTCTCTTGCGCTCTCTCCATGCTGGCAGCGGCTGTTGTCTGCACTGAGTCAGTGACGCTGTTGCTCTTATTGGTTTATTTTGCTGGAGTTTTTTCTTGTTGTTGCGTGAGCAAGCGAGACAGACGACGAAACAAGAGAGCGTCTGTTGAGTTAGGAGCGAGCAAGTAACGAACATTTCACATTTGAGCGTAAAATATATTTTGAGTGTTTTTCGCTCTTGCCCTGAAACTTGCAAGGGTGCTGGGTTGAGTGTTTGAGTACATGGGGTTAAAAGTAGCTGACTTGGCAATTCACTAAGGGTTAAGAAGCCAAAAGTGCACAGCAGAGATATTACCAAAAGAGAGAGTTGAGTGTAAATTCAACATTAAGCTGCCCATAAAAGACAATTAAATTATGTATCTTATATTTTAAATTCGTTCCAAATAAATAATTATATTATACACATTATTCCTGAGCAAATAGTCGGAATTAAAAGACTCCCAAAGTCACCTTCAAATTGGTTTAATATTTTTAAACGACTTGCACGAAATGCATATCAACATCGACTCATGAATACACACAGTTGTTCAAATAAATGGATATATTTTATGTGGATATTTTTAAGAAGTCATATCAAATGATTATTTGCTTAAGGATCCCTAAACAACTATATAAGGAGAGTTAAAACTCAGGAGAATGTAAAATTATGTTACCAAATTAAATTATTTAATTGGTCAGAACAATTACCGGCCTTACTGTATGTATATATGCATATTTATATCTATGCAGGTCTGTGCGCCCCAAAAATAGCTCAAAATGCTGAAAACTGTAAGTGTCATTTATTTTTGGTGTTTTAGTGCATACAAATTTTGACATTTGTATGTCATAAATTTGGCTTCGACTTCGGCGTCGGCTTTTTTTACACCCCCCACAGAGAACAACCCATAGAAGGAAAGCCATAAAAAAGAATCCACACACACATACATAACACATTTGTGTTTCATAAAAGTGAATGTAAATGGATTAGAAAAGTAACAACAAGATATCTTAAAGATATTGAGATTGAGATATAAAAAACCACACGCGATACAAAGAGCAACAAGAACCACAACAACAACGACAACAAAAGCGTAAAATGAAAGCAGGCGAAATAAAATACAAAGAGAGAGAAAGAGAGAGAGAGTCAAGTGAGAGCAAAGAGATCGAACGCCCCCGCAATGCGTGTTGTTGTTGTTGTTTTGCTCGGAGAGTTTCTGGTGTTTTATGTGTGATTATTATTATTATTATTAGAAGTTTTTTTATATTCATGCATGCATGCCTGTGTGTGCTTGTGTGTGTGAGAGTCTGTGCTATTTATAAAAACGTTTGGAAATTGGAGTTCGTTGTGGCCGACCACATGGAAGCTGCGCTGCGACTGCGACGCAAACTGCGGCTGCTGCTCGAGGGCAAGTGAAAGGTTTATTTGTCTTGTTGTTGTTTCTTTTCTATGCGGCAAAGCTCGCATGCAGCTTGTCTGACATTTCAATGCACACACACACACACACACACTCACACTCACACACACAACCACCTCTGCACTCATTCATTATGCAGAATCGAAGAAGAAAAAAAGAAGAGAGCAGACAATTTAAAGTTATCCCACTTTTGTTGTTGTTGTTGGACACATGCTATGAAAGCACAAAGCACACATTGAAAGTGGAGTACAAAGAAGCGACTCAAAAGTTTTCAATGCACACACACACACACACACACACACACCACACTCACACTCACACGCTCTCATGGGAAGCTGTTTGGCCAGGAGACAAGCAGCTAAAACATCGATTTCAAGATCATATTCCCAACTAGCAACAATTGCCAAATCTTTCCGGAAATACTGGCTTTTAACTGGTTTGTTTCAGCTAAATTCTTACTCAACTTTCTGAAAATGTATGCATTTTAAATGATAAAAAAAACCAATTAGTTCGTGTACTTTTATCATTAGAAAATTAAATGAAAAAGTACAAAAATCTTAATTAACTTCTGGAAATGTATACATTTTATTATTAAAGCATTTATCTTTAAAAAATGTATACATTTTCAGCAGTTGTGTAAGAATTATCTTGATAATATTTTCTAATGATTCTTATTTATGTGTTTTTTAAAAAAACAATTACTTGTCCAGCTGTAAATTTCAGAAAAACGCGTAAATTTTATGCTTTTTTACAGCTATAGCTTTGATTTATGGCATTTCCCTTTGGGATACACTTTAAAAATACTTGCAATAAACAAGTGTGCGTGGATATCAACGATATCGGGTTTCGTACATAAGGATTTCCCCAGAAAGATCTTGGCAACATACGAGTTAGACGCCCACAAACAACTTGAAGTGATCATTTAGTACAATTTTGTCGGTTGTGTCTCCGTTGTTACTGATGTCGTGCGTTGTTGTGGGTTGTTCAGGGGGTCAGTTGTAGATACATCTACAAATACGACTACAAATACAAGCCCAAAGATACAGACTCCGCAGAGACTCGAGACGGATACTGGAACCGAGGTGGCAAACCGGTTTCAGGCAAAATCAAAAGTTGCGCAGACGCCGACGGTTCAGTCTACACTGAAGAAAATAAAGGCGTTTTTCTTATAGAAATTTAATTGAATTATTTACTTAATTTTTGTTTATGTCAAGTAAGATTATTTTATTATAAAGCGTTTTTATAGTATTGAAGATTATTTCCCTTTTTCAGTAAATAACAAAGTACAATTAAATATAAAACTTACATTTACTTTTAAAATATTAAGATTAAAAAATTCAGTGCAAGAAATTATGCCGAAACTGAAATAAAATGAAAATTGATTGGTTTACAATATTATTTCTCTCTGTGCACGTCTTAGTCGGCGTCTTAGCTTCAGCTGCTGACCGAACTGAAGTTCGAATAAAGACGAAAGAGCGAAGCAGAGATGAAGATAGAGTGAGAGGGGTAGAAGGAGTACAAAAGCAGAGTTAAAGTTTCGCCTGCTGATCGCTGGATGCTGTGGAAGTTGGGCACAAAAGTAAATCACTCGAATGCTGACCGGCAGCCATTGAAACTCGTTTTATGCTGCACCTTTTGTGCCTGTTCCAAGAACGTGTTCAAGGCTTTGACAGGGTGTGCCTATATCTGTGTCCGTGTCTGTGTGTCGCCGATCTGTGCGTTTGTGTGCGTGAGCAACCGAAAAAGGAAAAGGAGGTCGCAAAGGTAGAGCAAAAAACGGGCGCACAGGGATTGGCTACTTAACAAGAAGCTTAGCACAAAAAGAGCGCGAGAGAGAGAGAGAGCAAAGAGAGCCTAGGTTTACGCCTTTTACAACAGAGCAAGAGACTTGTGTGAATTCTAATTGGAAGCTAACGGCAAAGCAACTGCTGCTAATGGGATTCTAATGTGAATCTTCATTAGGTGACGGCACACACGCGATTGAGACACAAAGAGACCGGCAAACTGATCGCCTGCATATTAATTTGAGTTGAGTAAAAAAGTCAAAAGCCACAGCAAACCAGTTTCCACTGCAGGGAGAGAGAGGGGAGGCAAGAGAGAAAAAGAATCAATAACAGAACTGCTGGCACGGGCCAGACAAAACGCTGATGACGTCGTCGTCGGCGTCGCAGTTGATTATATGCAGGCACACACACACACACACACATTCATATGTGTATCAGAATTTACATTTGTATTGCAATGTGTGAGTCAGCCTCCAGACGCCACAAGATCGCAGTTAGCAGCTAGACAGCAACTCTCTCTACAAATATATTCCGCTCCCTCTCTCTCTCTCTCTCTCCCCTCTTAGTGAGCGCCAAGACGCCTACGCACATGTGCAGCTAAGTTCACTCAGTCAACGCAGATCGGAGATCAACAACTAGCAAAAAAACACTCAAATTTTGCACTGAGTAACATTTGTATTGCTCTTGAGTGGTTCGCTTGGCATGCGCTCAGTTAGCATTTGTGAGCGTCTTATCTCTGTAAACCTGAGCACAAATTGAAAAGTGTTCCCAGTGTTGACAGATGTTAACGTAATAACAGTTGCTTTGTTTTTTTTTGTGATTAGCTTGTTGAGAAAATAATTTAATGTATTATGTAAAATAAATTCATTAAAATATTAAGGTAAGTTTTAATTTGCGAAAATAAGTAGTTTCTTAGTTTTGTTTATATTCTGGTAACAGAATTAGTTCTCAATTTATTTATTGCATACTTTAAAGAGCTGGGGAAATCACAAAACGCATTTAACAGTTTAAAAACAATTTTAATATTTTTAATGCAAAACAAATTATATTTAATCACAAGCCAATATAGATCATTATAATATAATAGTAATTTATAGCTTATATCTAACAATTTTAATTTTGAGAGCTAAAATCGCCTTTGATTGAAATGTTTTGCATTAATTATTTAATATGTGTTTTATTCTAAACTTTTCTGTTTCCACGTGTAAACCTTCTCCCTCATCTCTGAATGCACAAAGCAATTTGCATTAAAATTCAAATTAACCAAATTACCGAAAATTTCGTTTGTTTCGAGGCTTCGTTTTTAGCTCCTTTTGTCTGCTGCTTCTAGCCTTAATTACTAACAACTAACGGCTGCAAAGTGGGCGAAAACTTTGGGTACTCAATTGGCACCACAAGACCCAACCCCTTGTACCTGAAACGACGCGTCGTGCAGTGCAATTGAAACCATTGAGCCAAGTTAACAGCGAGCAGCAACAAAATCGCATATCAGCCAAGGAGACAAAAGGGGAAGCCGTGGAGTGTCAGGGGGCGGGGGGGGTTGAAAGTCTGCCTTCCTCACAGTTGAAGAAATTACGCTGATTGAACACTAATTTATTTGTTTGTTTGTTTTAACATTTGGCGCATTAAAATGCGGGGAGAATCCGCCGAAAGTGGATAAAAACTTTTATTTCTCGTTTGAGTTGCCGGAAGGCACTAAAAACGCAGTCAAGGTGCAAACACCGAGAACGCCCAGAGGAGAGAGAGAGAGAGAGAGAGAGAGAGGAGGAAGGGGAGCCGGGGCCAGAAGAGTGAGTAAGAGTAAGAGAGACAGAAAGCTTGTATTGATTGTCTGCAGCTGGTAGCATCTTTTGGCTTTCGTGAATGTTGCAATGTAAGTGCAGTAATTCCTTCTCCTTTCTCTCCTTCTTCTTCACTTTCTAGTTGTTATTTGCGAGTCCTTTTTCGCTTAATTGGCTATAATTGAAATCAGCTTTCGGAATGGGAGAGGCCAAAAATAAAAATGGCCAACTAGAAACTTGCATCTGATAAATTGAAAACGAATAAAAAAGGTATTTGAAATTAGCTTTAAGTAGCTATGAAGCAAAGCTTTCAGACTTAAATTGAAACACAATTAAAACCAAAATATATTTCATATTTATATAAAATGTTTTTTTGTTTTTTATTTTAAGTAAATTTTAGATTTTATTTGTGCAAATTAAAATAATAAGAACTACAAATTAGTTATGTTTAAATTATGTTTGAGGAAGTTTCGAAAGGAATCAACTTTTTGATAATTGTTTTTAAGGAAAATACTTTTTCAAGAGCAAATAAAGCTGAAGAGTGCTTTAAAAGCTCTTCAAAGAAGCTTTCGAGGCAATTTATCAAAGAAAAACACGCAACAATCCACAGTCAAATGTAAACATAAATATATAAATAAATAAAGCAAAGTGGCGGGACCAACAACTGGGCAAATAGTCCACCTGCCAAATACACTGACCATTAGAGTGTGTGTGTGTGTGTGTGTGTGTGAGTGTGTGTCGCTTTTAAGCTGCCAAATCCGACAATTAAATTATTGCATGACAAAACATGCGCCGCAAAAATATTCAAAACGCGCCAAAAACAGGATGTAAACAACAATGGACAACGGCAACAAGGACGGACAAGGACAACGAATAGGATACAAAAAACATCTAAATACACAAATACACACAACACCACCACCAACAACAACAACAACGATAACAACGACAACGACAAGAGTAACAACTAGTATGAAAAAAGTCCCCGAACCGAAACAAATTCATCTTCCGCAAAAAGAGGAAAAAGGCGAGAAAAAGACAGAGAAAACTGTCCAAAAAGCTGGAAAAATCGTAAAAAAAAAAGCTAAACTAAAATACACAAACAGCCTGGAAAAATTCGACACGCTGGCAAGTTGGGAAAGCGTCAGAGGCTACCGGAAAATGGCGCGTTAGAAAAGAAAACATTGAAAATAAACAACGAAAAATGTATGAAAAGAAAAGAAAATAAAGAAAGGAATCCGACATGTGAATGTGTCCTGTGTTGTCCTGTCCATTCTGCATGTCAGACATGAATATAGCTCATGGCAATAATTTGAAATTCGATTACCATAACCAAGTACTCGGAAAACACAAACACTGTCCCGCAGAGAAGCTGGCGTGGAGTGGGGAGGGGGGAGGAGGGTAAGGCAGCGGGGAAAACAGGCATCAAGAGATACGAATTCACATGAAAAGGCAAAGGAGAAACAAAACATTGTCCATTTACCTACATAGATGTATGTATTCAGCGGCCTACACTGCCGCTGTGTGTGTGTGGGAGTGTGTGTGTGTGTGTGTGTGTGTGTGTGTATGTGTGTGTGCCACAGGCGAAAAACTGCAAATGGCGAAAACGTTCGTTAAAAGGTTGCCAAAGCGGCAAGAACTGTGGCCAAAAAGCCAAAACGTGAATATATCAGAATTTTGAACAAACAAAATAGCAAAAGAAACGAAAAAATACATACACAAGTGTGTGTGTTTGCGTATGTGTGTGTGTGTGTGTGTGTGTGTCGCGTTTACACTTTGTGTGTTGCCTCACATTGGGATGCTTTTGGCCACTGCCACGAAATGCAGTTGTTGGCCTCAAGTCCAAGTGAAAAAGCCGCCAGCTTCAAATTTCCAGCATTCGAGCGCAACTCAAAGGAACTTTGGGGGTAGTAAATAAGGGGGGTGGGGGTAGAGGGAGAGGGGGTTGAATCTGGTATCTGGTATTTGGCCAAATATGCCGTTTGATAATTTGTAAAATGGATTTGAAAATGGAGCAAACCGAACTGAATTCACTTCTTGAATTTCTCAGGGTGTCTTTATTCAATTTTCATGTCTTTTCAAAAATTGCAATCGATTTGAGTACTCGTATTCGTACTCGTATATTCGTTCTCATGAGTGTGGACCACTTTGAGTTGAATTTGATTATGTGCACATTTCTTTTCAATTTGTTGAAGCTAGACCCAAAAATTATTATTTATTTACTGCTTTAGGTCGGGATAAATGATTAAGAAAGTATTAAAAATAAAAAAAAACCTTGCATTGTATATTATATCATAATAATAAAAACAACTGTTAATCTGCTGATTCTCTTTACAATAAATTAATTACATTTATACCATTTCATATAAAAAAATCATTTTATTAAAATTTTCATACTCTAAATTTAATATAAAAATTAAATGTAATTTTCAACCGGTTAGCTATTTTAATAATAAAAAATTACAATAACTCTGCGTAATAAATAATGTAAATAAATACCAATTACTGCAATTTGCATGTTATAAATCTAACTTCTCATATTCTGCAATATGCTGAGATAATTAAAAAAAAAAATGAATACGTAAGTTAATATTTGTGTTTAGTTGGTTTTTCACCCCTCATAGACACCTTCTGTTACAAAACTAATCAGCCAGTCAAGTAGGGGAGAAGGGGAATGAAGGGGAAGTGGGTGGCAATGCTGTGATCCAATAAGCGCTGTAATCAGGACTCTCTCGGTGGCAGCCTTGTTATCACCTGCAGCTGCTATCGTTGCATTATAATTAATAATCAACAGCAGCTTAAAGATTTTAATTAAAATCAACAACAGACGTGGAGGACGCGAACTCAGTTGCTGTTCCCGCAACTGTTGCAAGTTCCGGTGTCCATTGTCCATTGTCCGGTGTCCGGTGTCCGGTGTCGCCTCTATCTCTCGGATTGTCAATGCTATGGCAACGTGAGGCGCCACCCGCTCGATTTCTTTTAATTTAGCCGCAGTGACCTGCATCGAAATGCTTTTGTTGCAAGTATCCATGTGTCGTGGACATTGGCGCTGCTTACGTTGCATTCCCGTATTCCGTATCCCGTATCTCGTATCCCGTATTCTATATTCTATATTCCGTGTTGCGTATCCGCACCGTGTTCTCGATCCCCTTTTGCTGTATCTTGATAGCTGCTGCTACTCCAATTTTAGTTGCAATTCGTTTCGTTTCGTTGCTATTTTCTTTATTTAGTATTTCTCTTTTTATTTGTGTTATTTTGCAACTTTGCCAAGTTTCAGTTTCAGTTGCAATTACTTGGCGCACCTGAAGTGGACGTCGGGTTAAAGGTTAGCGACGATGGCGACTATTTGTTTGTTTGTTTGCGTGCTTCTTTCTTTCTTCTTGCTGCTGTGGTTCTTTCTCTGATCATGTATGTGTGTGTGTGTGACTAACGGTTTTAAGTTTGCACCAGTGTCCCGCCCAAGAATTTTACTCCACTTCTCCTATTTTTATACTATTAGAGTATGCCAAAAGAGTGTTATAGCTTTGTGAGAATGTAAGCAACAAACAGTAGAAGATACATTCAAGATTATTTAAATATGGTTTATTCGAAGCAATATCAACAGATAAGTTGGTTTTTCTAAGCACTGTGCAGGGTATCTTGTAGTCGAGCACTCTTAACTTACTGGTTTTAGTTTATTTTTTAACTTTTCTGTTGACTTTGTGCTTTCTATTTACGCTTTGCTGTTGTTTGTTGAATTCCAACTGCAATTATGTGAATTTTTACCGTGCACAGCATAAAACATTTTATCCCTCACGTTCCTCGGCATTTTAGTTTTTAGTGGATTTTTGTTTGGCTTTCCCAGATTTTTGGTTTCACCACACTTCGAAATACTCTATGAAGAAGTCCATACACATACTATAAAATATAAGTTTGACAAACAGTGGAAAAAAATCGAAAAACTTGGGTTAAGGCAATGATATAATAACTTTTATATTTTTAATATTGTAAAAACTAGTTTTTTAAAACTTTCGAAGCCTCAGCAGGCTCTGAAACTAAATTGTTAAGCTAGTGATTGTATCGAATATTTGAAATTTCATTTTACACCTTGAGTTCAACTGAAACAAGTCAAATTTGTATAATTTTATAGTCTTTTATTACATTTTATTTTTTTAGATTTCGGAAACATTTTTAAAATGAATGAATCTAATTCAAAAGTGTGTGTAAGTAAACGTCTGAAAGTGTGTTTTAACTCGTTTTAGTTGTTGTATCTAAATGCAGGACCCAGAAGTACCTGTGGTACAGTCACCAGTGAATCCGGCAGAGCCGCAGACTGCTGTGAGTCCGCCAACAACTAGCCGAATGCTAAGAACTCGAGCCAAGAAACTGTTAAAGCCAAGTGTCATACGACGCATTTGCAAGGTACCAAAGAAGAAGATAAAGAAAAGCATCAAAAAGACGACCGCCAAGGTTGTGTATACGAACTCGCAGTTCGGAAAAGAGCCGATACCCTGTAGCGAATCGGGATGCAACTCTTGCAGCTTGGCACCTCCCCACCGAAAACTGAGCATCATGTCCAAGATAAAGCTTAAGTGTAGAGAATGCAAGGCAAAAAATCGATCTATTAGAAAAAACTCAATTACACCTCCAACTGAAGCTAAAGAAATTGGGATGAAGGAACATCACTGTTTCTGCACAGAATTAGACGGTCAGCTCTACAAACTGATGGATGAGCATAAGCATTTTAATGCTCTAAGCTCTCTGCTGCTCGATCTAAGAGCCCATCATAACAGAATGCCACGCCTATCCACCAAACGTAGTGTGGGCAACAAGCCAATGGGCGACCGGAAGTGCTGATTTTTAGGCTAGAACCAATCCAACCAAATTTATCCATAATGTGATAGGATTTTATGATTTTTGGCACAAATATAAATAATATACAAGGTATACTGGTATCATCACTATCAGGTAGAAAATTAGACATTTTTAACACGATGATTTGATGTATATCAAATATTTTTCACAGATGTCATAGCAAAGAGGAAAAAAATAATTACTCGTTCACAAATGTTTCCTATCGAGATGGTATACCTTTGGATTAATGGACATTCAAATATTATAATTATAATATTTTGAAGAAACTATTATTTTTATCATATCTTTCATACCGATCTACTTGATATGTATTTACTGCAGCTTTATTGATTCTGTCTCTTTCTGGCAATGTTTAAGTAGCTTAAAAGTTTTAGGATCAATTTCAAGTTAGTGTAATGAAGATGATCACTGATCAGCTCGGCTGAGTGGATGTTTAAAAGTATGACACACTCTGTCTGCTTCTCAGCATGTTCACCTCCACCACCTCCACCTCCACCTCCACTTCCGCTGCCTGTCACGTAGACTTTTGCAGTTTGCTTTGAGTTTTCAGTTACAAGATTTGGCCGGCCAAGCAATCGTCAAATAAAAAAGGCGAATGCCTGCCTGGACATTTGCTGAGCTGAGTTTCAATTTTCACTTAAAACAAAGTTGGCACATGCCGAGAAAAAATGCACATGACAAGTTGAAAAGAGATGGGAAGAGAGAGTGAGAAAGAGAGAAAGAGGATGCTTGGGCGTTAACAAAGCGCGTCTAGCATTTGTTGTTTCCCCCCATGTTGTTGTTGGGCCTGTAATCAGAGCAAAGTAAACGTAGACACATGACTCACCAACCCCTTAGAGCCAACCCCCTTCCAGCCAGCAGTGCCAGTTTAAGCCACCAAGCTGCAACTTACGTGATTTGGCCTCTTCGTTCGTTTGCCATTGCACCACATCACGGTTCAACTCAAGGCAACTAAAGCAAAAAGCAGAAACTAAAAAAATAATAAAAAAAGACGAAGGAACAACAGGAATGGCGGAAAAGCGAGCAAAGGGGTAGCCAAATATTTTTATGTGTTAGCTTTGTCCTGATGAACAAGAGAAAAATATAAAAAACGAGAAGAAAACACTGAATCGGAAGAAGAAGCACAAGTTTGTGGCTCACGTGACATTTGTTTTGGCAACTGTTTCCTTTTCCTCATTTCGGTGTTGGCAAATCAACAGAACGTACCTGCAATGCAGAAAAATAGAACGATAAAAACAACTTGGTTAATGCGAATGATTCGAAAGCACTAGAAAATTAAATAAAGGAATCAAAATTTATACTATATTGTTATAAACTTATGAACTTACAATTACCTATTTAATATAAGACAATTATAAATTTAAGACCCAAACTTATTTATTTCTTCAAACATATATTTGTTTCTTTTCATTCTATTTGCTTATTGTGTTAAGATTTAGTTATTTGATATTTATTGACTTTATTTTTCCTTTCCTTCTTATTTATTTCATCCTTCTATTATTTTATTGCTCCAAAATATGTTCAAAATATGTTATATTGAAGAAATACGACTTAATAGAATTATTTTTAATATTGAAGACCGTTTTAATCCTTGTTTTACCAGTGCGGATCATTCCGGCCAAAGTCGTAGCCATAGCCATACCAGCCGTCCGTGTAGAGTGTCGTCTTTATAGTTACTTGTGCTGCCTTGGGCTTTGCTTCGGTGGTCGATGGAGCTATATGTTTGTCCCAGAATTTCCTAAAAGTGCCCTTCTGTTTGTCAACATCATATCTCACTCGTCTGCACTCATCCATTCGGCTATTCTTCTTAAAGCCAAAGCTGCATTTTGGCGATCGCGCTAGAACTTTTGGTACACACTCCCTGGAATCTTCGTTCCATCGGTAGCCCGAGGCACAAGGAGGCATCTGTGATTGCAGAAAGTCCAATAGCTTCAGCTCCAAGTTTGGTGGTGCTGTATTTGGCACCACGACAACCGCATGATGTGGCACAGATAGACCAGAGTACAATCCCAGTGAACTATCCAAAGAGCCCATTATTCAACAACTAATAAACTTGATGTATAGAATAATTCTAAATTTCAACGTTTTTGCTCTTACGCAAGCCGTGCAATAATGCACTTTAATTATATTAAGTTCAATTTGAAACGCTTCAATGAAGTTTAAATATGATTTCCACAGATTTTAATGAAGTGCAAACAAATAAGTGTCTTTCTAAGTGAAATCATGGATGGACACAACAGTCATTCATTTAGAAAACTTTATTAAATAAATAATGAAACTAGAATCTGATTACAAATACAAATTAAAATACATTAAACAAAGTTATGAGTTGACTCGAAAACTCATTAATCTGAGAAGCATATTGCAACTATATTTGGTAGTTCTAGCTCTTATATAGTGATCTTTTATATCCTCTTGGCTAAAACAGTAACATGTTGCTCACAATCACATTTTAAAGTGCCTCTGATTTTAGTCGCAGCAATAAATAACATTTTCTGTCTAAATAATCGCTGTAATTAAGAGATGCTCTCAAACACACAGAAAAAATACACAGATACACACACATAGTTAGCAACAAATCAAACAAACAATGTTAAATTACAGCCTCTTCTGTCTCCCATCTCGATGGTTGGCCAGTTTTTTGGGCTGTATTTTGGCCTAAAGGCCCTCGCTTAACATACCTGCAAAATTGTTCGCCTGCCATTAAATTGGCCAACACACGCGTTAATGGCAGCCTGTCATATATAAGTGAGAGCGAGTGAGAGCGAGTGAGTTTAGCTGTTGGTTGCACAGGATGTGCACGGAGAGAAGCGGAGCTAGATTGAATCTCTGGCCCGGCCTGGATGTGCCGACATTTTAGAGTTGCCATTGCCAGGAGGCAGACTCTGAGTGCGCTTTTAATGAGTCAAATGAAGTAGACTACTTGTCGATTACAAACTGATTGAGCTGATGAGTGAGTGCACAAAAAAATGCGAAGGCTGCTTGCTCTTAAAGTGTGTAATTGAACCTTTTTTGTTTAGCGAACTAGGCAAATGAACTCCACGTCAAATATGTAGGTTACACCAAGCATTACAGTAAGTCATAAAAGGTTCAAATCTTCTTGGCATTAAATTTTCCTGTTCCTCAATTTTTTTAATACATTTTTCGTTTTACTTACATTGAAAAGCGTAATGATTGTGAAAATCTCAATTTATTGGCATTGTAAAAAGGGATACAATGAAAACTTATAAATATTGTAATATGATTAGAATTAAAAGTAATAAAAATTATTCTATTAGCATTGAATAAATATGATAAGAACGTAAATTAATTCGCACTGATTATAATTTCAAAGTTTTGTATTTTTTAAATATTACTCACACAACAAATATGTTAATGTGAAAAAATGAAAAATATATTTAAAAAATCCAATATTTATTTTATTAGTCCTAGCTTTTTAAAGATAACTAAAATGACACAACTAAGTTGTTGAGAATTTTTATTTAATTAAATAATGATACCAAGTTAATTACCAAAGTTATTTTATTAAAACAAATTATCTTCTCTTTAAATGCAAATTAAAAGCCAAATTACTAACGCTAGAACCAGAGTAGAATAAAAACTAAGATCACGATGAAGTCAATCTTAAACTCGGCGACAACTGCAATATCTCAATCTGTTGTCAATGCTAAGCGATTGACAATGGCAAGTTGAAGGTGTTTCAGATGCAAAAGCAACTGACACTTGGCCAAAGGATAGCAAAGTCATTTTGACTTTTCAATGGGCAAAGTCTCTTTTCCCACTCTGCCTGTCTGTCTGTCTGTCTGTTTCTCTGTCTGTCCCTCTGTTTGCTTGTTTGTCAGTTGCACTTAGAGAGTCGCCTTACAGCAGCTGATTCGTGAAGTGAGAATCCCATCTCCATGTCAACTGATAACAGTTTATCTGAACTGCAGCAGCTTAGAGTTATCTTTCCCCTTTTGAGCGTCAAGTTGCCTTCGTCTTAACGAACTGACTGACTTGACTTTCATTACCATCAAAGCGAAACGGACGTAGGAAAAAGCAAAATAAATATCAGTTGCCTCTGTATTTAATAAAGATGATGACTCTTTAGTTATTTCCACTTGCAACTTTCATTTTTATGCAGAATGCGAGGTATCGTTTTCAGTTACCAAGTTGCTGTCTCCGATTGCAAAGCAAAAAATGAAGGTATGATAAAGACTCTATATATCATTCATTTATTTATTTATTTCTATATATACTGAATAAATTTATTAGTCAAAAACACTTGTGTAGTGTATTTTATAAGATGAATACTACAAATATCATAATTTATGTTTACTTTAATTCAATTTCGATTTGTTTTCCGGCTTAGAAAAAGATGTAATAAATTGTAAATGAAGGCTGCAAACTTTTTCAACTTGAAGAGTAGGTTCTGTTCGGTTTGAATATGTGAGTCAACTTAAAGTGCCCCTTAATACACTCGTACACACGCATGACACCTCGGGGCATTGGCTTTGCCTCATGCGGTGTCCATCAGTTTTATCTATATAAGTTTTGGCTTGGCAATTGCAACATGTTGCAGGCAAGATGAGCATATTGCAGCTTGTTATGTCTCTGCTGCCTCTTCAATTCCCCGAGCGCTGGCAACAACTATGAGAAAACTGAGAACACAGAACCAAAGGCAGTAAAAAGAGAATGGAGAACTGACAGTTGACTAAAAGTGAAGGCGGCAAAATGTTGCGGCGTTTGCTGCCTGCCATATGACATGATTTCTCAGCTCTGATTCGGCATCAACTTCAGCTCAAGAACTTGCCGCAGGATGATGGCAACGCTGGCGACTGCATGCAAACTGCAGGCAGCAACAACAACAACAGCAACAGCAACAAAAAAAACAGGGAAGAAACTTTTGCTTATCTGCAGCACAGCCGCAAGCCGTTGCCCAGAATCCAAGCAACAACAAGAACTTCTCACCCATCCAGTGAATGGTGGCAACGTCTTGAGGCATGCTTCCCTTTTTTCCTTTTTAGCTGCAGCTCGAGTTTTATGCTCGTCCTTGTCCTGTGCCTCAATCCGTTGCACATTGCGATTTCTACACATGCTGCCGCTGTGTGGAGTCGCCTCTCAGTTCCTTGTTTGTGCGTGTTTCATTTTATTTGTTGCACAAAATTGGGTTTTAGTGGAATTTGTGGCAAATGATTTTTGCTGCTGCCGTTACGCTTGCATAAACTTTAATTTAATTTTGCAGCACAAGGAACAGAGTACAACAACTTGGGCAGAAGAAAATGGAAAATCACACGAACAACAACAAAAAACAGTGAAAACGTAAAGGAAACATGCTTGATTCCATCACAGAGGTTGCTGTAAACTCTCCTTGCCCTTTGAGCTACAAGATTTTTCTCCTTGAAGTGTCGAAAATGATTTAAGAAATAACTAATGTACATTATTTAAGAAAACCTTTTATTGCTGAAGACAGTTGCTTCTGTTTGAAGCTAAATTTGTTGTATTTTGTATTACAGATTTGTAGTCACTTTCAGTTGCAATTACTAGTATATAAGTACTCTAGGTTCAGGCATTATATAATAATGAATTAAGTAATAATTAGAATTCCTAATTAAAATAAACACCTCGAGTAACTTCATTTGGATCAGATGTCTAGAGTTTACTTGTTCACCTTTACAGCAGTAATATAACATGGATCATCAACTCAGACAGACTGTGACCAGGAGAGAAAAAGAGAGAAAATGAGTCTGACACTCTTTAAGAAATGCACAGAAGTTCAATTGACTTGAAAGATGAAAGGCCAGGGGTGCATATGCCAAGGCAAAAGCCATAAAAATGGCACTCGCACATACACAGGTGAAAAATTATAGCGTAAAATTCATATTTGATGACTTTTTGATTGCCAGCCCGAAAGCAGTCGCTGCCTCAGCTGCAGCTCCAACTTCAGCCTCTTTCTCCGCCTCCGTCTCCGTCTCTTTCTCTGTCTCTGCCTTAGTTACAGCCACAACTTGAAGGACTGCCTTAGGAGGCGCTGCCACATACTATAATGCAACGAAAAGTGCTTTCAATGCCATCATTGTCAACGTTGTCGTACTCCGCATAATCATCATCATCGTCATCATCCGCATCCTCATCCGCATCCTCAGTTGTAGTAGTTGCAGTTGATCCAAAGCAATGCCAAGTCCCGGGATTCAGTTGAAGCCAGATTTGGGCCATACATACACTTCTCGCACTTCTGGCCGCAACATCTGCTGCAAATACCTCACAAAACTGACATCAACTTTACTAGTGTGTGTGTGTGTGTGTGTGTGTGTGTTTGGAGTGTGCACAACATTTGCCCCTTCACATTGCATCGCTTTTCATTTTTCAATAGGTATTTTTGTGGAGTTTTGTACTCCCCCGAGCTGTTGCTCTGAGTGTCTTGATGATGATGTGCTAGAATTTCAATTGTGACGCAAAGCATAAAAATAACTACATGGCGTATACGTAATGTGAACACTTTGACGTTCAGTCGATAAAGTTGAATATGGCACTGCATTTATTATCTTGTCAAATGAATATTTCATTTACAGTTTAAGTTCAAGTCGCTCAATTGAAATCGTAGCAAGACATTTATTACTTTTATTTTAAAAACAATTGAGTTCATTTCCATATCCATTCATTTATTCTCTGTGTAGTTCACTAATTAAAAGCAAACAAATGTCTACTGGCTTTTATTTATTCTTTTTGTTTTTATTAAAATTAGTGTGTATTTTATTTGGCTTAATTCAATGCAAAGCTTTAACTTCAATCATTAACATGCCCATCATTTACCATTTAAATGACATTTTTTTGGCTTCACTGAGTAAATATACACAGCAGAGTATGTGTACGTGTCTGTGTCTGTGTGCTTGTTTGTGTATGCTTATACCTGAATTAAAATCCCTGACAATGTGCAATTAATTGTGCAATTTTTTATGAGCTGGCTAATTTCAATTAAGGACCAAAGAGCGAGGTTCCTGAACGAATCCCCAGTGATGCTAATGTGTAGGCAGGAATGTTGATGACACTAATGCTCACAGATACAAAGAGCGTGAGAGGGAGAGAAAGCAAAGCGAGAGAGAGAGAGTGAGAGAGAAAGCCGGACTTATACGACACACACCCACACAAACACAACACGCCCATGTCAATGTGTTAATGACTCGACGGCATTGCATAAAACGCGGCGCTAATTTGCATTGTTGTTGGACTCCTGACAGTTTGTGTGCGTGTGTCTGTGTGTGCCTGTGTGTGCCTGTGTGTGTGTTGTGTGTGTGTGTAAAGTGGCCGCTGTCAACGCCCGCTTGTTCTTGTGTGTAACCATTTGTGCCAGTTTCACATTTTCCTTATGCTCACCGTCCCTTGGCTTATGTCATACAATTTATAAAAACTTTTTACCAACATTTAATGCGCAATTATAAAGCAATGCCCGCCCCAAACCTATACCCTTACCACCCCCTCCCCCACCACCCCTTACAACGACCTGCTCCTTCGCCCGGAACAAAACACACACAATTTAGTTACACATTGACCTTAATTACGTGTCGTGAAAAAGCGCAGATTGCGACAAGGCCATTAAGTTGTGAAATAGAAAATGCAGGTATATCAGTTATCGATAAATCGATAGGAAGTGTACATAAAATCGAAATATTTTTAAAATTAATAATTGATATAGAAAATGATTTAGTTATTCGAAGTTAAGTTGACATTTTTAGTATGATATCGATATTTCGTTTATTCACACAATGTAGAATTGTTTCGACATCAAATATTTATGAATAAATTGTATGATATTGAATTGTATTATCTTGTTATTATCTCAGATCTCTGTTATCGGTATAATTAATATCAGTAAATCTATCGATATCTCGGCTAAAGGAAATATTCACAATCTATCCGCACTTCCGTTCTGCGTTTCCTTATCACGTCACACGCTCATGAATCCGAATCTGAGCTGACTCCGTTGGATCGAGTAGGGGAATAGGGGAGTAGGGGGGTGTAGGGCGCAGGGAGTTGGCTTGACGACAACAATTCCAGCGATTTTTATATGCCATTTGGCGATTTTACAACTTAGCTGGCGCCTGCCTGATGCCAAACCCAAACCAACTGTGGCGCGCTCGTCATCGTCATCGCATCGCAGTCTCAGTCGGTGTCATTCTCCGGCGCCACGTTGGCCAAATCCCAGCTAGACTCAGACCAGGTTCTCGACTCTGTGTGCGTGTGTGTATGTGTGTGTGTTGAGGTCGCGTGCTGTGCTCGTGATGGCAGTCGCCAAAATGGCGTTGCGTGCTGCCACAAAATGTTTGTTAAAAATTTCTGCGAGCTAACTAAATAAAATTCGAGTAATATGTGTGTATGTATACTATATATGTATATATATAAATATACATATATATAAACGGGGCGACGTATTAGCTAACACACATAGAAAATTTGTATGCGTCACAGTTAGAAGCAAATCCAGAGACAGCGAACAAAGTCATTTGGTGCTAAACAAAAATCATAAAAAGATTTATGGCGCTTTCAAGGCAACAAAATCGGAGACAACATGGAGTCGAATGGAGGGAATGACAACAACAACGACAACGACATCGACATCGTCATCGACATCAAGGCATAAAAGTCGAACCAAGCGCCAAAACTGCGTGCGAAAAGTGCTTTGTGTTCGGTTTGTTTTGGGAAAAACAGGCAAAGTTGATAACTAAAATGGCATTAAGAAAATGGATAAAGTTGAGCAGTGAATGGTCATAAATCGAATGGACTGCAAAGCAGTTGAGGTGATGACTGACGATAGTTAATGAGGCTCGTGTTTCTTAGTCATGAAATGACATTGAAACTCTGGACAGGAAAGCACAACATTAGCTCAAATGTAACCTGTCAATCAAACCAATTCTCACATATGTATAATCTCTGCAAATAAATACAATTATTCAATCAATTTATGTAGAATATATATATTTTATTTAATATTTTAATTGGCAAATCAGTTTAAATTACCAAGCACTATTGAATGTAAATGTAAATAAATTCGAAACTTGACTCCGAATTTGACGCAATTGTAGTTCGAACTTTCCAAAATGCATCTTATCTCACGATAAATGTATCTTATCTATGTTGAGCTACAATTTCAAGATTGCTCGTCAAACGGTTTTTGTCTGAACGTTAGTCAGTCAGTCGGTCAGGACAAAAAGTTCTGTATTTATAGACAATATAATACGTTGAGCAAAGAACAATTGCAGAGAATATTTAAGCCCTGGTTCTTAGCTTTATATGCAATGTGGCAGGTGGCAGAAAATTGTTGCATGCTTTGTTGCACCTGAACATTTTGATAGATGCCACGGTTTCCCAAAAAAAAAAACAATCTTAAATCGTATAACTTGCAACTGTTGGTCCTATTCTGCAATTTTCCGGTCCGTCTGTGGTGTGAAAGGTCAGTGTGGAAAATATGTCAAAATGCCAGTCAAATTGAAATGTTTCACAACGCATCGATTGGCATCGATGGTGTCAGCCTGTTGCCTGCGTGGATGTGGATGTGGCTGTGGATGTGGATGCCACAAATCCATCATCGCGCTGGCAGCAGTTGTAGACATTCTTTTGGCTTTTAGCTTTTGTACTTTGGTTGCCGGCTTCGGTTTTCGATTGTCGAGTAAGCCGAGGTGAGTTGCAAATTTATTGGCTGCCTGCTAATTAAACTCGCCTCGACAGCGGTACCAACTCAATAAATTAAACGCACGTTGGCCAAAGTTCATAAATTAAGAACGTTGCGCCTGCAGCTGCCTTTCGCTAATTGTTGTTGTTGTTGCTTTTAAGCGCCTGCAACAACGCCAGCAACAAAAGGAAACAAAAACAATTATGAGCTAAAAAAAAAATAGAAACAACAAGACAAAAGAATGTCCGAAAATCGAAGCTCAACTATGAAGATACTCTGTAAAAACATAATTGATTAATTACTTTGAAAATATCATGAAAAATGTGTTTAACAACTCTATTAGTTCTCTCAAAGATGTTTCCACATAATTGTTTATTTTTTTAGAGAATCTCTTTATACCTTCTCTTCCTACCAATCCCATCTATATTTCAAACTTTCCCGCCCAGGGTAGACCGAAAAAAGGGGACGCATTGAGCATAATTTACCACGCCGGAAGTCGCCACGGATGCCGAGAGTTAAATGCGGCGGCTGTTCCAACAATCTCTACCCGTGCCACGCCCCCGTCTCGACAGCGCCCACAAGTAGGCTATAGTAAGCGTAAAGTTGCATTTTGTTTTTGTCTACTTGCTGGGCGCATTGTTTGCCGTTTTCCTCTTATTTTTGTATTTTTATTTTATTTATTTTATTTTTTATTTTTTGCTGAGGCCTGGCACAAAATTTTATTGTTACACAAAGTTTCCAATTGCACACAATGAAAATAGCCAGAAAGTGTGAAGGGCAGAGCAAGACAAGAAGGAGAGGGGAAAGGGAATAAGTCCTCTGTTGGTTCTGCCACTGCCAAAAAGTTTTCGCCCACCGGCCACGCCTTGTGCAACGCCTCAAAAGTTTCGGGCGCACAATTGCAAATGCATTAAAACAATGAAATTTTGCTATATTGAGCATGGAGCACGGCACAAAATCGCGTTCCACAAGAAACCCGTTTTCTTTTGTTTCCCTTAAATCTGTTTGACGTATTCAGCGACTCGCTGTTGCATGTGGCATTTATTTACTAAGGATCGTTAGCTGATCGACACACAAAATTTGGAATGCCAATTGGTTGAACTGATGGTATTTCCTATGTTTAGTGTAACATAAAGACATTTTCGTGGAAAAGATTTACAATATAATTCCATTAAAAGTTTTGCCTTCATTTTAATTAGGAATTAAAATTGATAAATTTAAATATTTTCTCTCACTGACCATAATTTAAATGCAGATACTTTTAATATTGTGACTTTCCCAAGAGAAGTGTTTCGAAAAATCTTTGTTTTTATTACCACTTTATTAAGCTTGTCCAACATCCAGCAAGCGATTAAAATACACTTTCAGTTAGCAACAGTTGTACGAGAATCTACTAAAAAGCTGGCTACAACTTGAATAGAATCAGCTCAGTGGCCCAAAAAGAAAACACACACTCTTCCCTCTATTACCGCCTACAGGGTACACATTTTGTGGTCATATGCAAATCCGAAAACCGACAATGTAAGGGAACAGTAGCAGCTTCTTTTACAGAGAGGTTGGAGTTGCATGAGGAGGGGAGGAGCTCAAGCTGGTGGAAAAGAGAGAGGGAGAAAAAGCTAAAGCTGATGATGGCAACGAGTGCCGGATGCGGGTTGCGGGTTGCAGGTTGCAGGTTGCGGGCTGCGAGCTGCGGGTTGTGGATTTCATATGTATGCGCATGAAATTAACACCATGCAGCGAGTGGCAAGTGTGAGCTCATACGAATAAGCGCACTCCTAGATGCAGTTACAGATACAGATACAAATGGGTGGAGTAGAGTGAGAGAGTAGGAGAGAGAGGGAGAAATGGATGGATGGCTCGACGAAATGCAAATGCAAATTGCATTTGTTTGCGTTGTGTCATTTGTCGCTTGGTTGCTCTGAGGATGCGTAACTCCGGCAAGAGATCTCGTACATTCAAATGCGACAACTTGTTACAAAATTCATAAACTTATGAAATATACATCATACTGAGTCTTCACAGCCACACCAATACTCATACACTCAGACAAGCTGCCAGGCAGCTCATTTGATTCACTCAGATGTCAAATGTGAAAGTAGTTCCTAAATGAATTTTCAGCTTAAGATAATGCCCATTGAATTGAAGGTCATTCAGTAGGCTAAAATAGGTAATTGACAATGAGCCTACTTAGATGAATTTGAAATTCAAATGGACAATGGTGAAAACTGGGTGGGTATCGAGTAATGTTCACATAATAACTATTTTAATAAATAACGAAAATTTCGGCTCATTTGTAAATAAGAGAAAATAATAAAAACAAGTATTTCTGATTGATAGTCTAACTTCGAATTCGAGAATATTATGTATATATTTTGAGCATAGAATTTATGTGTCTATTCCATAGTACTTAGATCTTGGTAACAAATTTAAGTTGATCTCAGTGAGCCAAGCATTCAAAAATAAGTACCTAAGCAACTGAATCTTAGTACTTCCTCATTCGTTTCCTACTGCTCGGACGAGAAACAACATTAAAATTTAACATATAAAATTTATTTAATAATACTTTGGTAAGTACAACATTCATTCAAATTTAACAATTAACAATTTCTCAGTTATTTAATATTCAAATATTCCGTTCAGTATTTAGTATTCAAGAATGGGCGACGAAGGAGAGACCCCAGCACCAGCAGCACCAAAGACCACCACTTCAGGTGCTCATGCGGACTTCCATGCGAATGCTTGGCTAACTGCAGCTGCCGTTGCCGCCTATTCGGCCCGTGCCTTGTGGTTGAAGATGCGAGATTTGTTGGGTGCAGACAGGTCTGCGAAGAATGAACACGAGGAGGTGCCCAATTCCACAAATGCCGTGACGAATGTTTTGGATGAAGTGGAATCGGAATTTGAGGCACCACAACCACCTGGAACTATTCAGGCATAGGCCGTTAAATATCCTATTTAGCTAGCGCAACACACTCACACACCGTTACCATTTCACACTTACACACTCACTCTTATTGTATCGAGACACGGAAGACATGAATCAAGTAGAGTCGGAGGACGTTGAAATTCTTGCGACTTTAGGGGGGTCGCAAGACATTTGAAACGCTATATCATACACAATTTTTGTTGTTGCCTAATTTAAATGTTTGTCGTTTGTGCTATGATGACAAGTGAGGTGCATGACATCATCAAAATCGATCGAAATTAAAAATTGTATAAAAAAATATTGATTATTGATTTATTTATTCTGAATAAAAATGATCAAAACCTAGTTGATCCGTGCACTATTTGCTCCCTCTGTCTTCAGTGGTCAGTAGACAGCTTTACTTAAAAAAATTATATAGGATATGTAGGATATTCTGAGATTGGTAGAGATATCTAAGTAAACAATATTTTTTTACCAAAACTATTCATTCGATAAATCGTATATGTTAAAGCAATTTGAGCCATATTAGATGCGTATTTTGTATTAGCTGATATCTCAATAATTATTAAGCAATTGATCCCTTCAAAGCTGTTTAAAGTAGTACTTCAAGCTGATCGAAATTTACACACGGCCATCTATAATAATATTTGACAGACGGTCGAAATACTCAAATATACCTAAAAAGCTCTTCAACGCCTTCTTAAATGTGATCATTTAATTTGTCAAAAAATTACATTTATAATTTTTTTGAAAAAAAAAACTAAGCATGCGGCTTTTGAAAAAAGTGTGACCTGTGCGTTCGTTCAATAATAATTATCATTATCAACCAGAACTTCAGTCTGAAAACAACAGAAGAAATTTATCAAGTTTATTAAAATATTTTAAATAAAGTTTTCAAATTTATTATACTACACTAAGTAAGTAAAAATTCTTGAAAACAATACAATTATTTGTCAGTTGATTCTGTTAATATTTATCCATTTCGTAGTATTCAAAAATGGGTGATGAAGAAGCAACCCCAGCACCAGCAGCAGCAAAGACAACCACATCTGGTGCCCAGGCCCTATTTCAAACCAATGCTTGGTTAACTGCAGCTGCTGTTGCCGTCTATACAACTAAGGCTTTGTGGGTGAAGCTCCGCGAGATGGGACTTGGAAAGGGGATAAAGGAAGATAATAAGGATGGCAATACAGAACACGCTAATGTGAATCTAGTTGATGACTCGTTTTCAGAGGATCGGGATCAGAAAATCGGTCAACCGCTGTCCCAGTTGCAACTAAATAACGTTGAAGTATCCTAGGTCTGAAAAGGGAAGCAAGATGAGGACACCGTTTGATGAATTGCATTTTGCAAAAAATGCTAAATTTATTTGTTTTCAAAATTGTATTTCATTGGTTTCTGCTACGGTTTCATGTGATTTTGTCTCATATGAATAAAAAGTAAATAATGGCGCAACAAAATTTTTGCCACCCTTTCACCTTTTTAATTATGGATGGATATCGAATGCAACTAGTCGCTAGAAAGCTAAAACTATATATTATTTAGCTTTCCAACTGGGGGTTAAAGGTACTACTTAGGATGTAACATATGTTATTCAAAGTTAAATACAAAGCTTAAATGTATGACTGACAATGAAAGTTGACTTAAAAAATATGAAGTTGCTTCGGTATGCCTTGCAGACCTCAACGTTGGTTGAGATTTCACTAGCAGACAAAAATATTGTATAGGAACTGATTTTTTGATGGACATTGCGACATATTTATTGTCCGCAGCAAAATTAGGAGCCTAAATAAAGATTAATCGAGATAGATTCAAAACTGAGAGTCTAGTTTGCGTATAAACCGATGGATGTTTCTTATATCGGTTCCTTGCGAAACTTGTAATACCGGCTTATATAAGGGTATCAAAATATGAATTGTTAGAGCAGCAGTTTCAATTTTTATATAGTAGGCAATCAAAGACAAGTCAGCCTCTGACTTTGACATAAAGTGCTAAGCCTGTTGGATATTAATTTTCAATACTCGAATCGAATTTTTACTGTGAGATTTCGCGACCAAATATTTTCATTCTCATTCAGAACTCCGAACTGAAAGTAACACTAGAAAATTTTACAAATTTATTCTTCAATTAAATGTAAGTGTAAAAATGCTCAACAAGACTATTAAAATATTTATAAAAAAAAAGTGCAAAATTCTATTATATTTTACGTGTTGTTCGTTTAAAATAATTTTCCTTCCATAGTATTCAAAAATGGGCGATGAAGAAGCAACCCCAGCACCAGCAGCAGCAAAGACAACCACATCTGGTGCCCAGGCCCTATTTCAAACCAATGCTTGGTTAACTGCAGCTGCTGTTGCCGTCTATACTACTAAGGCTTTGTGGGTGAAGCTCCGCGAGATGGGACTTGGCAAAGAAAAGGCTGAACATGAGGATTCAGATGCCCAGACCAATTCGATTGATCAAGTGGTGTCGGAGGATTCACTGGATTTGAATCAGGTTCCGTCGATGCACCTTGATGTGTTCTAGGCCATTAAACGGAGAAAAGGATGAGGTCACAGCCAAATATTGTTAAATTTCACTTAGCACAATTTGCTAATTATTTTTCTTTCAAAATTTGTACTTAATTTATTTTTCATGTGTACAAAAATAAATGCATTGGGGTCAACAAAAAAAAAATAGTCTGCCATTTGTGTATTGAAGACCTTACTAATTTTACATAATCTCGGTTTAATATATTTACCACCAGCAATTTGTTTACTGCGAAAAGGCTGGAGAAGAAAAAAAACAAATGAAAAACACGTAAAATTTGTGTACAAATGTGACGAGGTATGTATAAGATGTCAGATGAAGACACGACCAAATCTGCAACTGGCATGGCTTATGATAATGACAAGGCAAATAGAAATACGTTAAGAGTTTGTGGCTTGGTTGGGCTCTGTTGCAAATCTGCAAATATATGCTGAGCGCTGACTCGATGGCCGGACAAACATAAATATTATTTCGCATTGCATTTTCATTGATTTGTAACACATTTGGCAACCGGTTGACACCTCATCAATTTCTGCTCTCGACTCGGTTTAGTCTCAACAACGCATATACAGCCGAAAGCACCATCAATCAATCAATCAAATTCGCAAACGCACGGCTCGTCATTATGTCACGGCAGTGTGGCAAATGCCACAAAATCTCTGCCAACGGCATCGGCAAATGGAAAATGGAAAATGGAATATGGGAAATTGGAGCACATGCAACGAGCCGGTTACAATGTTTGTTCTCCTTGCCAACTCTTGTGCCGCCTCTCCTTTGCGTGTGTGTCAATCTTTTGAGTTCTTCGAATAGTTGGAGAGAGTAAGAGAAGTAGAGAGCTAATGAATGCAACTGTCAATTAGACGTGTGCGGTGTCTGTCAACATTCGTTCGATTTGCAGCTACAGTGACTACATTAACTTTTATATGTCAGTATTGAAAAACATTCATTTTTTTACGCAGCCTACTAATCGAAAATGTACAATTGACAATGTAATAAATTGTCAAATTTTTTTTTAAAAATACAATATTTTGTTGACGAATTTTATTAAAGAAAATATTGAAATTGTTCAAAGAGAATATATTAATTAATCAGTGTGACAAGATGTCGGACAGTGGTGGCGCGATCCCAATGACCGAAGCAGTTCCAAGTTCAAGCATTATTCCAGTTTCCGTTCACATATGTCTCATTGCACCTTCTGTAATCCTAACCTTTTTGGCGGATGCTGAGCGCGATGAAAAGAATGATAATGGTTCCGTAAATTTAGATGTGAATATCAATTTTTGATATACTTATAACAGAAAATGCAAATAAATTTCCGTACTTTAATGCGATTAATGCTATGAAAGTGACCTGGTTACAGGGTATTTCTATTTCGACAATAATCCATTGCAATATTTTTACTGCTTTATTAATATTGGCGTAAATAAGTAGTAAAAGATTTACAGAAGCGTTTGTTTATTACTGACAATAATCCATCAGTCTTATAGCATTATACGATCAAGTTAAATTCAAATAATTTTCAATATTTCGCGCTATTTAATTGAAGCTAAAATGGCACAGTTATTGCCAAGTTATATGTAGCTGTCTTCTTACATTTGCTGTCTAATTATAATTGTTGTTGCTTTTCCTTTCTTTTCTTATTTGATTTTTCTTTTTGCTGTCGTCGTTGTTGTTTCGGTTGCGGTTGTTGTACCTAGTGCAATTATGCTACCAGCGATTTCATAACACGCCGCAAACATGTTGACGCTGAACGCTCTATAAACCAAAGCTCAAGCGACTCAACAACAACAAATTATTTTTTGCCATTTTCCTTTTTCTTTGCTTTTTCAATTTTTGTGTTTTAATTTGCGCTTTATACCCTATTATATCTGATTTATTTGCAATTAAAGCAGTGAAATTGTTTTTCATAAATTGGAGAATGATAAAGTGGAGAAAACAAAAATATTTTCCAGACATTGGTATTATTCTTATCAATTTAAAATATATACTGATGAAAAAATTAAATAAATCAACTTGATGTTTCAGGTAATTTAATATCCGAATAAAAATGATTAAAATTACAGCATTTTAAATTAAATAAAATAAATTCAAATAACATCTAATATATTACATTAGAAGTCGCACATTCCTATTGTAATTATGAAATAATTGTCAGTAAAGTATGAAAAATGTAGTGTTCCAGATATGATGCAGTAATAAAATACGTGAAAAATAATTATATATTTGACATTCCGCAAGAAAATTGGTTCATTTTTGACAAAGCTATGACATTTAAGCAATAGTAGTTTAAAATGTAAATGAAATTTGTTATTTACAGGGTATAACGCAGTGTCGTCAGTGTTTTTGTAGTAAGTTTGTGTGCAGTCTGATCAATTTCCTTGACGTCTTTTCCTCAACTTTTCCATTTTATTTTTCAGTTTGATTTAATATTGCGTTCGTTATAATCTGCCACACATTCAAACACACACACGCACACACAGACACACACACATAATAAACGCGCTTTTGGCATAATTACTGGAGCCTGTGGCAGAAACACAATCAATAATTATGATGTCAGTCAGACTACAGTTGCTGTTGTTTTTGTTGCTATTGCACTTGCTGTTATCGTCATCGACAGCCTCGATAATATGAGGTTAAAACTGGGCGAGGCCAGGCCCCGAATGACGCTTTCAGCCAACGACTCGACTCGACTCGATTCGATTCGACTCGACGCGTCGCAACTTCGACTTCGACTTCGACTTCGGTCTCATGTAATATTTGCCCGCAATTATTGCGAGACGCCGCCAGAGTCAATTTTGTTGTTTGTTGCTTGTTGCGGTTGCATGTTGCAAAAGTAACAATTTCGCTTTCGCTTTCAGTGGCAGCCAGAGCTAAGCCAGTTAGGCATTACTTTTTTCATGCGGATCGCATTTAATTGTGAGTCATTTGTAGCGACATCGACCGCAGCGGATGCAATTCACATGAAATGACTATGGATATGGTCATACATTCATTTATCCGCCGGAGATCGGGGCATGTTCACATGGGAAATGGGGGAATATGTAATGATTTTTGGGGGTGAGCAAACACTGTCGATCTGCTTGTCGCACTCTTAAGTGAGTAGCTACAACAATTTGTCGTTGTCTGCATTTTTGGACAGGTGTTTGGCCATATTATTCCCCATTCTTTGCCAACATTTGGCATGGGCGCTTTATGGCCAACGATTTACTTGGAAGCTACTGGAAACCTGTTTCAGTCTCTAGTCGCATTGATTTAGGCTCAAAGAGCTAACAAATGTTGCATTCAGATTACATAAGGTAGTCCACACGTTCCACTCAATATTATCATTGTAGTTGCCGTTTTGGATTAACAAAATTTTGACGGGATAATTAAGAAATATATACATTTTATAAAATAATTTAAATTCCTTTTAAGAATGACATATTTTAAATATGAAATACTCAAATGTTTACAGAATATATTTAGTGTTTTTTTTTTGTGTTCAGTGTGTGAAAAGTTTTTCGTTTAAAGTTTTAATAAGACGGAAACGTACACACAGGCGAAATCTCAAGCTCCCTGTACCATTATATTAACTACAAGCTGAAAACAAATGAGCAAAGGATTAAAAAGTTTGTCTCTCTCTCTCTCTCGGCATTTTGACGTTGCTCTGTGCTTTTTTTAAACTTCTTGGCTTCTGAATTCAATTTAAATTTAATTACATCGAAATTCCAACTTTTGGCACATATTTTGAGGGCTAATGAGTCAAGACTTGTGGCAGTCAAGACGTTGTCAATATGCTTGGCAATCTGTCAGTCACTCAGTCAGTTCTTTGTTCACGATTCCATTTTGTATTTAGCATAATTTATGCGCACTGTCTGCGACTTGTGTAAATGTATTTATTACAGTGTACCATGTACATTCATGTGTGTCTGTGTGTCTCTCAATTCCCCAAGCGGCCCAAGGCTCATTGTCGCTGCCTTTAATCAGATCAGCATTATTAGCATCGGCAACAACAATAATAACAAATAGAGGATAGAAATCCTTTCTCCCCATCAAGCATCAAGTCATAAAGCACGTGCTATTCTTTGGTCCCCTCTCACATTCTCACCTCTCTCTCCAACCCAATCCAATCCATCCCATTCCATTCAATGCCATCCTTCACTCAACCCAGTGCAAATTGCCTTTAAGCTAATGCTGGAATCACTTTCATTGGATGTAATAAGTAGTTTGTTTTCTTCCCATTGTTATTGTTAATGTTGCTTGATCTTAATCGGACTGTTGTTGGCATAAGTTATCCCTAATTTCAACTCCTTGAAATCATTACCAATTATCATGAATGTTGACATTTTCTGCAGACAATCGTGCAGCTTTTACAGATACAACAGATAATGTAGTCAGGAAACAATTCAAACATTAAGCTTAAGAGTTTGCAGCAAATCTTTAAATCAAAAGCAGAGGGATTGCAAGAATTGGATTGTAATTCAGACGAGCTCATGACTTATTAAATTAAAACACAGCAGGCAGAAACTTAAAGAACCTCTCGTTCAACTGCAAAGCGAATTACAAGCTAACCCCAAGTTAACCTCAAGCCCAAAATGCCAACACGGCGACAGCCAAGAGAAGCAATGGGGATAAGGAATCGGATGGAGCAGGAACAGGAGCAGGACGAAGGCAAAAGCCACCATGGCAGCAAAGTGTGAAAATGGCTACCGGAAGGAATCAAAAGACGCAGTCGAGTCGTCGCGACGGCCGTGCAGCATGTTGGGATCGTCTAGAAACTTACAAACATGACATTAAATGTTGCCTGTGCGTCCCAGACAGCAAAAGGAGTCAAAAAGATGCAAAGACGGACGAAATCAAGACAAAAACAGGTGAACAGCGAACGCAATGCAGCTAAGTAAAACTTTTGACACGCAGACAACGCGCCGACTGAGGAGTTTCATTCTTTTTCCTTCTTTTATTTTCTATCCTTTTTACTTGGCTTGGTTGAATGTGCAAGTTGCGCATACGCCACATGGGTCCAGGCAAGGGGCACATCGTTTGCTACCTATGGGAATTTCATTTGTTGTTCGTTTTTAAGCAGCTCGCGATTTGAATTTTCTTTTGCATTTATATGCAGCTTTATGAGCAATAACAGCAACAACAACAGCAGCTACAACAGCTATAGCAACAACAGCAACGAGTGAATCTCATGAGCAGTGCCGCAGTAAATTTACACAATGAAATCTTAAGCGCTCCCCTGAGGGCTCAGAAACTTACCGAAAGCAGGCAGAAGTTTTGCAGACACACACACATACACATAGGTATATCTACACACACACACACACACATGCATACGCCGAGAAGTACACACTGTACTCAGTAGTGCATACTTGACTCCAGCACTTGAACAATGCCACATTTGTATGCCCCCCAAAACACACACACACACACACACTCACACACTCACATGTGCTGTAAACCAAACCTGCCGTATGGATTCGAGCGTCGCTCGCCATTTGACCGGAAGTTCGACAAAGTTCAAATTATATGCGCACACACACACACATGGAGCATAAGTCGTCTGCAGCTGTGTGTGTGTGTGTGTGTGTGTATGTGTGTTCGTGTTTGCGTGTGTTTGTGGGTGGTTGCGTATGTGGCCTGTTATTCATTCGTTTTTGCAAATAAATGAACCGTATACTAAAACAAACAAATTCAATTGAATCACTCTCCTGGGCATTACAATTGAATGTGCCCAGCGAGCAAAACTCAATAGAAAACTCTATCGAACGGGATTTGCCGACGTCGCGTCGTCTGCTCTCGAATTTTCTTTGTTTTTCCCTCTCTCTCTCTCTCTCTCTATCTTTTCTCCCTGTGTAGATTTTGCTGTCCGCCCAGCAAACACAAAATCTAATGAAAATGTTCAATTTGATGCAAGAAAAGAAAAATACAAAACGAATTCATGTTCAGGCACAAAATCTTCCAAAAACTTAACACCTTTCCCCCTGTTCATTCACATTTACACACACAATATATATATAGCAAACACACAATTGTTATTGGGCAACTGACTGCACTTGGCTGATTGGAACTTTTCACTATTTTGTGGAATCAAGGACAACAAATTTGCCAGTTTCTCAGTCATATCATTCATATATATTTTGCATTTAATTGTTGGAAATGTGTTTAAAATATTTTGGTATTTGCATCTGACTAATTGAAGCTGTTAACTGACAGGGCAATAAACAAATTAACTTTATTGCAACAATAAACTTTCAATAAACTGACTTTAATAAACTTCCCATTCATGAATCAATCTAATCCGAAAACGAAACTAAAACTAAAACCCAACAAATTTCCTGGGTTTGGTGAAAGGTTTTCCTGGCTTCGGTTTGATTAGAAACACACCCACTTATTTATTATCCTGAAACAAATTTTGATACTAGTTTTGGCATTTTTACGGCAATTTTATGATATTTGCGTTAGCTTTAATTGATTTTCTTTTTTTAAGTTTTCATTGACTGGCAATAACAATGAAACAATCGCCTATAGAGCTTAGCTCATCAGCTCAGCTGCCTGGCAAGTCAACACCGCACCCTTACATTGGCATTCACCTGCCACATTCAACGCGCTGTGGCAAGCTCTTGAGCTGCCACGGTCTGTCTCTTTCATCAGCTGTCAGACCAGGAAGCAAAAATCAACAGACGAAATGCCGTTGTGGTCAGACTGGCATTAAGTATTATGCATTTATCAAATGAAAATCATACAAAATTTGACAGAAAATTACACGATAAAAATCCGCCCACTTAGCGTTAACTTTGTGCAAGAAAAGAAACACAAAATGCACGAATTGAAAATATTAGCAAAATGTGATGGACTAGAAGTTACCTTAAAATTCCACTTTGAATGGATTGAGAAAAACTGCACCCCATGTTGAGCAATATACAATACAGGGTATAAAAAGGCAACAACAGTTGCAGTGGTCATTTGAATTTTAAGTTGGTTTTTTTTACTTATCCGACTGGGCGTATACGCAACACTCGAAATTAGTCAAAAACAGAGAGGGCTTAGACAAATGGCCAGTGCAGAGTTTTGGCGAAATGAGCAATTTACTTAATGATGATTTGCATGGTGCACAATCAAAGGCGAACAGCTCCAGACCTACTCTATATGTAGTTGCTGTTGTTGTCGGTTTGATGGCCATTTCTTGTAATTGCAGCAAATTTACAGCTGAATGTTTGAGTAAGTGACCTGACCTGAAATGCGAGCAACTTTTTATGAACCACAACAATTAACTAAACATTTTTGGCACTTCCTTATGCGTCAGCTCATTAAACAGACACAACTTGCGGTTGTTAATACCCATTTCATGGCAACACCTTTTCACTTTAAGGACCAGAAATAAATGCCAGTTTTGATGATCAACTGGCATTAAACATTTAATGACAATTAAAAGGCAACTGCAACACGTAATAATTAATAATATAAATGTCCATCAATTCGGTAATGGTTTATGGCTTATGGCTTATGGCTTATGGCTACTTATGACCAATTCACACTTTTATTTTCGCTGTGTCAACTCTGGACAACTGTTCCTACTTATGACATAACTTAATCAGTTAAAGATGACAAGTGATTCGTTTGCCTTCTTCATTTCAAACTCATCTTCACACACGCAATCACAATGTGTCCATAAAATAAAATACATAAAATGCGAATTGAACTGCAATCGGAGCTGACGTTGTTCAAGTCCAAAATGCATCAAATGTCCAAATCAAAAACCAAATATTGGCAAGAGAAGTTGCAAAAATGTTTTCACTTGACTGACTTTTCTGGCTCCATGCAATTTTCGCACTCAAGTGGAGTAATTTGCGGTCGTTGTTTGGATTGGCTTCCTCCACTTGACGCTAACTCGCCCCCTCGCCCCCTCGCCCCCTTGCCACATCCATCTAGCTATCAGAGCTTTTCGCTTTTGACGGCACGGCCAATCGAAAGTTGAACAAGTCCATTTCGAGGCTGTATCGGACACCGATTGTGCGCCTCTAACTCTTAGACTGAGCCTCAATCTGTGTCTGCATCTGTGTCTCTGTGGGAGTTGCACTCAGAGTCCGAGTCTGGGTCTCAAACTGCAACTGCAGCGGCGACTGAGTGATTGTTAATCGTGACGAGAGAGACCCAGAGGTATAGCGGGGAAAAGAGGGAGAGTGAGAGAGAGAGGAATCACATGACATAATGATGGCTGAACATGCGGTAAACATTTGTTATAACATTTTTGCCGACAGCCTCAAAAACACACTGAACAACATCAGCTTTAATAATATAGCACAGCATTAAAATCAAACTATTTTCGTACCCTGTATTTATTGGAAAATTTAAAAACACTTTTCTACTTGCAATTTGTGTGTTTATAAGCAGACTCACAGCTAATTTGGTCAATGATTGCCATGCGAATTATTCAATTTATTTTGTTTCATTGCATAATTGAGAAATTATTTTGTTTCTATTATGTTAAAACATTTATTCAAAATATAATTAACAAAATATATTGATAAATATCTGCTTCATTTTTGTAAAAATTTAAGAGTAGAGCGTCAGAGAATTAAATAAAACTTAAATAAATCAACACTTATTTAAGTACATTATCTTTTAATGAATGTTAAACCAATTTAATTTAATTACTCAAAGTTAACATTAAATGAAAGACAAATACATTTTCGAATAAGTTAGATGAAAAGCAGTTTATATTCCTTGTTGCATAGTGTAATTAGTCTGCAGTTGCACAGCAGGTAAATATATAAAATATTAGCACACTTGATGGATTGGAAAACCTTTCATTAACAAGCTTGGAATTATTAATGCCGCCCAGGTTATTGACAACTGTCGAAGACTGTGGCTGATTGGTGTTGATGGCTGGACCATTAATGTGTTACGAGTAGTGAGGATTTGGCATATACCGCAACTTACATAATGACAGAAATGATTTACACAAATTATTTTGGAATGTGCGTTGGCAACTGACTGTTGCTGTTGCTGGTTTTTTGGCCAAGCTTTAAGCTGCTCCAGCTACCACTCTCCAATTATCTATACATCTATCTGTCTATCCATCTCTCTGTCTCTCTCCAACTACTGCCTGCTCCTGTCGCCGTGAGCCGTAAGTCAAACAAATCAGTCGTGCCAGAAGATTAATGGCAGCATTATTGTGTCGCCTGCATAGTCATCGTCAGCCTGAACATCAGGCTCTGCCACTGCCACAGCGACCGCTTCTACTGTCTGTGCCTCAGCTCCAAACCATGCCCCATCATCATCATTGGTAACTTCATCATGCGACTACCGACTACCGACTACCGACTGCCGTTCCTGGTCATCGTTTGCTACCATAACCCGCTCACGCTTACTATGCCACAATCCCAATCCCAATCCCAGTCCCAATCCCTATTCCAATCCCAATGCGTTGTTTGCCCCTTTCTCACACAATCAACTCGGCCTGCCTTTAGGGCCTTGTCTTGCCACTCTGCAAAAATGTTGCATGCGATTTTTCTTGCAGTAAATAATTTTTCATGCCAGCTGTCCTGTTATGTCTGCCTGCTACCGTCCCATCCCGTCCCATCCCGTCCCATCCCGTCCTGTTCAGTCCGGTCCATATCAGTCCTGAAAGCCTCGCCCACCTTCCACCCTTTAGTGGTCTGTCGTATTATAGCCCATTGATCAGTTTGTTTTACTAGCTCTGGGCTCTGTCTGGCCCCAGCTGAGCTCTTCGTTGTCGGTCTCACTTTGCCGTTTGTGCTCAATATTAGTAGAAAACTTAACTAGAAATGTGATTGAGCCTTTTTCTTGTCAAATAACAATGCTAATACTGAGCAAAATATAGCCGCTTAAATTTTAGGATATTATGATTACAATATACAGTAAAAACTGAAACATATTCATTGGAAAAATATTAATATTAATAAATATTAAGTTTCATGATTGAAATTAATCAAATTAAATAAATAAAAACTCCTATTTTGCCATCTCTAAAATTGTTTATTTTTAACTTTTTGGTAAAATTATTAGTTTTTATTATTTAATAGTCAGATGTTTAGTGGAATTTCGGACACTGTGCGAATGTTTTTAATCGACTCTTGTCCCACTGTTGCTAAGCACCTCGGTGAGTCCAGTGGCTGCGTCTTTCGTTGGTACTTTTGCTGTCAAAGCGGCTTTCACATCTTGTTAGTACCGAAATACCAAGTTGCCTCTGTGATGAGGGAAAGATCTCGTTGTGAAGAGGGAAGGGAGAGTGCACTTATAAGGGCAACAAGCAGGCCAGGGCTATGCAAATTTGTCAAGTTTATTGAGCTGCGCTTCTGACGACAGCTCAGCCTGTGGCACGAGGCAACCAAAAATGCTGCCTGCCGCCTGCCTAAGCGCAAACAACAAATTTTCCATTGTGTGGCCGAATGAGGTGGCTCCAATGGGGCTGCTGTGGGGAGAAGAACTGCTGCAGTGCATGTTAAACTTTTACCATGGCAGTGAGAAGAACATTTAATTAAATTCCTTTGCACCTTTAGTGCTGCGCTAAAAATTCCAAGCGCCGACAGGACTTCCTGGGAAAGACCTACAACTACAACAGCGACAGCGACAGCGACAACGACATTCAGCAATAACAAATTAATCTTTGCGGTTTGCGCAACCGGAAGCGGTTGACTCCGACTACTGCTACGTCCGTTAGCGTAAGCCGTACAAATGAGGCATTTGATTTTAAAACAGGCGCAGCAAAAGTTGCCAACAAAACGGATAACGGGCCATCGACTGAGAAGTATTTTATGTCGCTTTAATAGCAAAGCAACCAAAGCTTCCCCTTTCCCCCTTTTGTAGACCACTCTTAGTTGCTGGCTCCATTCAATCAACTGCTGAATTATGTTGACAAGGCACGCACACGACCAAAAACCAACTGCCAAACAGTGTAACACACAACGTTGAGGGCAAAGTTTTCAATTTACGTTTACGTTTTTAAGGCTTGTGCCCTTGGCTCCTGTCCGGGTTACGTTGTTGTGTGTTGTGTGGTGCAGGTTGGAGGTGCCCACCATCCCATCCCATCCCATCCCATCCCATCCCAACATCCCAGCCCATTGGAGGCTCCACAATTTACTGGCACTTGCACTTCGTCTTCAATTTCGCAAATGCGCCTTAAGTCAGGCCACGTAAGCGGAAGGAAATGCATAACAAAGCGATTCTTATTAGCATGACAGTCACAAGGAAAGAGAAGGAGAGAGGCCGAAAGAGAGGGAGAGTGAGAGAGGGGAACATGCATGTTTTCTACATGTAGTAAAGAGGCAGAGACTCTCTCTTTAGTCGACTGTTTAATCGATAAGTTTTTAATATTACTTTATTTGTGTGCCGTTTATGGTCGACACATAAAACAATAAATTGCAGTTTGCCACAGGCAATGAGTACTGTACACGAAGTATCTCTAATCTTGTCTTCCCTTGCCACACATGTTAATGTGACGAATAATATAATTTAATTACAGCTTATAAAATAATTGAAAGAAGTCGTTTTATCTTAAAACTCGAGACTTGCAAGTGAAAATTTAAATTGGCAATTTTATTTTATGTTGTTGAAAACGCACAATAAAAGATACTTTATGGATGTGCCAACTGCAATCAACACACAAATTAATTTGTTAAGACAGATGGAGTAGTTATTTAATTAAGTGGGCAATAATAATGTTAAATATTGTTAACAGATTATTTATAGGGTATGTGTGTGCACGCAATGCGCATGCAAAATGAAAATGTGCGTATAAAATGTTGTATTCAATGAATTGTGTGCGATATCTATCAATCAGCATTAAATGCTAATTTAGATCATCAGCATGCACAACACTTTAGTTGCAGGCAAGTCAAAGCTAGGCTCAAACCAATTGATAAATGTCAGCAGGAAACAGGAAGCCGGAAGCAGGAGCAGCAACGGCAACAGTTTAAACAACTCGGAGTGCGTAAAATAGAAGAGGCAACTTTTCAATTTCTTTGCACGTACCCACAAAAAAGTAAAGAAAAAACCATTTCGCCCACATTGCCATGCCCACAATCTATCAGAAATCATCTCGGGGTCCCCATTTCGAGAGTATTTGGAATGTCCTGGCGCTGAGCAACGGCAGCGTGTGTCCTTTAAGCCACTTGACGTCTTTTGTCCTTGGGGCAATCAATCCGTGTTAATGGCTCCGCAGCTAAATCAAAAAGATTGCCACAAGTCGAAAAAATGGTAGAACCAGCAGAGTAAGCGATGAACTGCTCAGCACAGTGTGAAAGCCAATAAAAAAAAAGAAAACGAAGAATAACAACGAGAAAAAGGAGGAAAATCTGTTGAAAAATTGAAAAGTTTGCACAAATATTTTGGCACTTAAGTTACAAAATCTTCGAAACAACGGAAAGATGGCACAAGTTAAATTGTTGTTATGTTGTTTTCGGCTTGCCTGCTCGCTGGCATGTTTAAGCTATTTAATTATGTACTATCTGCAACTTGGCCAAAATTCGGCCAACAAATCCCGGGCAAAAACTTGACTGCCCTGCAGCGGCCCAACCAAAATGGCAAACTAAGTCAGACCAAGAAATTGAAAGCTCTCACAACCAAGCACACACCCAAACACACACACACACACACACACACACTTGACATGGCTTTAACAAAACGCCAAGAACGGTTCCAGCCTCCAGTTTAACCTCAGCGGAGAGGAGGCAAGAGGAGAATGCAATTTGTATGCCCGTCAAATGCGGCTCGTTATTGCGAAAATTTAGAACTGCTCGAAATAATTCCAACAAATTTTCGTACAAACGAGGCAGACGCAGCTACAGCAACAAAAGCAACATTAACAACATCAACAACAACAACAATAACTACAGCAGCAATAACAGTTTATACTAGCAAGCCAAACCAACACGCACATGTAAACACAAACTACATTCCAAATAAGAATCTGACAGGCGGCACAAATGTCATATTCGAGTTCAGCTTTGAATTCTGACAATAATCAGCAATTACATTTAATATAATAGTATCAAATACTGTACTGATCTTGTACTGATCTTGAGCCTTTAAACTTTATACAATAAATAATTTAAAAATTAATAATAAATACAATTTCATATTAGTTTTAGACCTTTATTGACAACAAAGTTCTAAAAGAAAGTATAGAATGAAATAGTTATTAAATATGGTATCTAAATAAATTTTATTTATTTCAAGTGACAAGAAAATCAATAATCAAATGCAACTACAACATTATATTGTTAATTGAAAAATAGAGTTATTATATATCTAAATAAATTTTATGCATTTGTAGTGACAAGAAAATAAATAATCAATTGAAACTGCAACATTATGTTGTGAATTGTTTGACATTTATTTAAAATAAAATCAAATAAACTTATAACAATATTTTTTCTACATCTGCTCTGTTTTATCTTTCCTTTGTAATTTTGTATATTGAAGCTGTCTTTAATTAAAGTAGTTGGAACAATTTTGTCGGCTATCGGCGTTGCCATATCGAGCGACTGCAGTTAACGGATGCCACCGAACGCTGCCACAATCCGTTGCCCGAAAGTCACTCACTGCCTCTCACCCTCTCTCTCTGTATTTTTCCCTCAGATTCGTTCCCTCTCTCCTTCTTCCACTCTCATCCTTTCTCTCTCTCTTTCTCTCTCTCTCTCTCTTTCTCTCTCTGCACGTGCATTAAAAGTTTAGCGCCAAAGTTGTGGGTCCTCGTTGCCCGATGCCGTTGCCCGGATGCAGCCGACGCCAACCGGAAGTGGTGATGGCGGCATGCGCCACGCACACGTAACTCAAAGCCGAGACGGGGCTGCTGTTGGAGACACGGCAAGTGGCAAGTGGCAGGGCTGATGTAGTTTAATTATGTAGAAATCGAGACACGCACTTTGCCAGACAGCGTCAACGATGGATGCACAGGCTGCCGACCAGGTTTTGTTGATCCTGATGCTGATGCTGCTGCTGCTGCTGCGGATGCTGCTACTGCTGCTCCTCTTCCCGCTGTCGCTGCGTGCTGGATGTTGGTTTCTGGAGAGGGGCTGGGTGTGCAATCGACACGCCCACTTGGCGACAAAAACGCCCCCACAACTAGTGCACGCAAAATTTGTGGGTTTTTATGTGGCAGGTGAGAGCAGCAGGTGCTGGAGGAGTGCGATTATAAATTCTGTTGCATGTCAGTGTGGCACACACAGAGTTTGGGTGCATGCAACGCTTAGGCAGGTAGCCAGCAGCAGGTGTAAATAAATGCCCTGAATTTCATTAACCTGACGAATGCGGCAAGATCTGAACTGGCGAGAAACTTTAACTGAATGCGTGGAGTCGAGTTGAAAATGAAAATAAATATAATAAAGGAAAAAGTGCAACTCTTATAGTGGCATCGCATAAATTTTAATAATGGCAAAAGTCAGTGAAAGCTGCACAGGTTTTTCCTGCTGGCATTACGAACCGTAGGAGACAGTCGTTTATATCAATTAGCCGCCGCGTCTGCCACAGCAAACAGGACAACAGTTTGGAGTCGCCTCGGATTCGGATGCGGATGCGAATGCGGATACAGAGAAAGAGACAGATACAGATACAGATACAGATACAGATACAGATACTGATACTGATACGGGTTTGAGTTCGGGTAAGGATCCTTGCTCAGGTTGAAATGAACTTAAGTTGGAACGCAGCAGGACTGGTCTGCAGGTGTGACAAAGGTGTTTGGGTAAGTGTGTTAATTGATTTATTTGCTCGTTTACTTTGCTCGAAATGTATAAATAAATTGTAAAATGCGCAAGTCATGGCATTGAGTTGGGTACTGGGATTAACCACATTAAATGGAGATCATTTTAAAATTATTTCACTGTTCCCGGAACCACACGCCGTTCTAAGCTACGTAACTGGATCTACAAGGTATTCCCATCGACCCATGGGATGAATATTTATGGGAAGTGTATTGATGGGAGGACTACAAATAAAATCCCTAGACAGTTGACTGAAAAACAATTCGCGTTGCCAACGCAATTTCACACTTTACCAGCTACAAATTGCAACATCATAGTCCAGCGGTTACACCCACATGGCGAAATCTTCCACCAATTCCTTCTCATCGACTTGCCAAGGGGCTTTATTCAAGATATGGAGAAAGAGAGTGAGTGTGTGAGAGAGAGAGAGAGAGAGAGAGAGGAGTGTAAACGTTGCCGCCTTGCCAGATTATAAAGATGACGATGGCGCCTTTGCTGCTACTATGGAATTTTATGATTTATGAGTGCGTCCTGGCCGACATGAGCTTAAGGGGGTTGAGGCATTTTCCTTGGCTCTTTGCGCCTTTTTCTTTCTACTAGCGAGTGGCGCCACAGAAATTGTTGCACTTTTTGTGGCAGTGCCATAGGTTCGAGTGCAGAAGGAAGGTTCAGGTCAGCGGAAGGTTCCTGGCCATTTGATAAATGAGTTTTACAGTTTTCCAATGTCCAAGCATTGGCAAGAGTTGAGCCCTGAGTTATGAGCGATGCCAGGATGCGAGGAGCGAGGAGCGAGGATGCGACGATGACATCTTTTGGCTCCTGCCTCAATCTGTCAGGCTACAGCAAATTGATGTGACGACTGTGGTCGCTCGAACGATTGTCCAGCAACAAATGTGCATCAAATCACGTCAGTTACGCCCCCTTCAAATGCGGCAACAACAACAAATGCAATTAAGATACCCCAATCATTTGAATATCGCCCGCATTCACAGCTCGAGTGTGGAGTGTGTGAATGTGTGAGTTGTCCCTTGTCTGATTTGCAACAAAAAAGGCTTTAATTAATTTATGCATGCGATAATCGTATTGTCGCTACAGAGTCTCTTCCCCTTCTGAGGTAAATGTTACCGCATATTATCGATATAATTTTATTCCATACAAGTGCAAAATTACTTTGACTGAAAGTTTAAAGCTACAATTTGCCAAATACAAATTTTAAATTTTGTAGAATTTGCCGTTTATTAATTTTTGTCAATCTTTCTCATAACTTCACATGCAAAAGCTACAAACTGTCATAACTTTGTCAAATTCTAACCGATTTCCTTGCGTAATGTCATTTTCATCATAATTTGTCCTCTATTTTGATTCTGCATTTAAATTGGTAAACTACATTTTTTGTCACTGTCCACTGTCCGTTTTTTTCTTTACACATCCCTTGACACTTTTCCAAAAATTTCAAGATTGAAGATTTTAATTAAAAAAATTTGATGCAAAAATGATGAAAACAAACAAAATAGTAATCAAAATTCACATCGAAAATGATTTCTCAGAAATAAAACTCAATTCAGAAATTTCAAATATTGTGTAATTCAAAATTAATTTAAATAGAAAATGTGTGTTTGTATTTGGGACGATATTTGGCCATCACAGAAGATAACCCGCTGTTTATCTGGGTACGCCGCAGTTTTACAAATCTTAGCAGCTGTGTTTTTGTTATATGTGTTAGTTAAAGAAGGTAGGTGGATCAATTATAATAAAGTAATGTAAAAGCTCTACATTTGTTTGTTAAACTAGATCAAGGTTCTGTCTGCCTTGCTATAGCATTAGTACTATTTATTATATTAATCATTTTGGCAATCGTGCTAATCGTTGGAATTTGCAAGGTAAATTCAACACATCTTGTTAAATTAAAATATATATATTAAAAGTTATTTTCACTGTTGTTCAGCAACACGTAATAATATTGAAAGCATATTTCGTGTGTTACGCACTGTTTGGAATTGGAACTATTCTTTTCCTAGTACTCAATGCTTTCCATCTAATTGACTGGAGCGAGAATGTGACGAATCATGTTTGTTGGTTTGCGTATTTACTGGCTACATCATTTACAGGTAACTTGAACTCTGACCTTTCTTTAAGCTTTTAGTTTAATACATTTTCTTTGTAGGAATCTATGCATTTTCATTAGGCGTACTCTACTTTTACATATCATTTTTAAATGATGAAGAGCAGTTGTAATATGGAATGTAAAGTGGGAAATGCGTGTATATTCATATTTAAAGATTATAGATTGACAAGAAATGGAATCAATATAATCTAAATACATTTTATATCTTCGTTAAAAAGCCATTTACAAATTAAACGTTAACTAATCTTGTATTATTGTATTATGTATTTCAGATCATCTCGGTCTTATCCCCCATCTGTCAGACCTCAAAACAATTCCGTTTTAGTGTCTCACACACCTACTCCCGCTTCCCCCTGCAGGACCATAGGTGTGTGGCGCCTCCAACCGAGTGTCAATTGGTTGAGTGGCATGCATGACTAGAGTTACCGATATGCCTCTCTCCGTACCTTCTCTGCATTTTTTTTATGCTGTTTTCATCTGTATATTTGTGTTTTTTTTTTTGCTTTTAAACGTTTTAGTTGCCCCAGCGACCAGAAAGCCAAACAGCCAGCAATTCTACGTGCTCAGACAGGACCAACAACGAGTAGCAATTGGCAGGCAGACAGCCAAACACAACCACACACACCCGCACACCCGCACACACACAGAGCACATGAATTGTGGAAGTGGTGTGCACATTTCCAGCTCAATTGCGCGCTCAATGAATAATTTAGTTGGAAATTTCGGCGCACTTTTTGTGTGAAAATGCGGTCTATACAGTTATTTGAGTGCAACAGCTAACAACCAACAGCCACTGCTCCTCCAGCCTCTTCCCCTTCACTCCTTTCCCACTGCTCTCCCCGCCTCTGCTCAGTCAGTCATAAAATTTATGCGTTTTTCCTTACAGTTTTTCTCATTTGGCAAGCGTCGCTTATTCTTCATTTTATTTCATTTTTTTTTTTTTTTTTTTTTTGGTTTTGTTCTCAGTTGCCTCATAAAATGCCTTGCGCAACAGTTGAAAAATTCTAAACGCGCTGGAAGTGCCGGAGTCCCGCCCCCTCACTCTACAACCGCCACAGCCCGCCTATTACCAAGTGCACTTTGCTGGCGTTGCCATATCAGCGTCATAAATAAATTTTCTGTTTGACTTTTGGCGAAATGGCAAAAAAAATTAAATAATAAAAAATGCTGCATGATATGGCAACTGTGGGCGATGGCACACGCCTGCTTTAGGGCATGGCATATGTGTGAGTGTGCCCGTATCTGTGTGTGTGTGTGTGTGTGGGCACATTACTTTTATGACTGCCAGCGACTTTCGGCGGGTAACCAGAATAACAAGAAAACCACTATAAAATCAAATGTAAAATAAAAGTGCAAAGCAACTGTTGTATGTGATAAAACTACAAATTAGGGAGCAATTTATGAAATTTGTTAAGTTTTTAAATTGGGCGACTGTAAAATAAATGGATCACAGTATAATTTATTTAATTTAGAGAAAAATTTAGCTAACCACTTTATTTTCATAATATTTATTCCCCATTTTAAATGCCAATAAAAAAAGTTAGTTCATTATGTGATTATTTTTTTCGACTTTGATCTTCAATTTAGTTTCATTTGTTATTTTAAGACATGCAATTAAGTTTTTCTAAGAACGACTTAGTCAACTGACTCTTAGTTGAAAGTCATTTAAGGAGCTTAACATTTATATAGCAAGCAATGGAAATTCTTCGATACTGAATAAAATAACGATATGACACATTTGCCGAGCCGATTGTCCAGTGAGGCGAGTTGACAGAGCTTAAAATATGAGAAGTGTATTTGATTCAAGCACTTTGAATGGACTTCAGTTGTGGGTTAACTTTGTCAAAATGAACTGACACACAGCCGTAGATTTAAGAGCAATTTCATAGTCATAGTCAAAGTCCTTGCTCAAAAATATACATATATACTATATATATATATATAAATGCAGAGCTCCGAGTTTGTCTTCTTAATTAGTGGCCAAGTTGAAGAAGCTGCACACAAAGCCCAGACACGGTCCTTGTTCCATGTCTATGTCTATATCTATGTCTGTAAATGTATCTGTATCGTCTGTGTCGACTGTCGAATTGAATGACTTTGTCTGCTGTGTGTATATGTGGTATCTTTTACTATGCAGCTGCCTCTTGAAGCTTTTGGGGGCACGTGTTTGCTTTGTGCGGATTATGATTATTATATGGCAATTATGCGTTTGTCTTTTGTCAATTTCGTAATAAGTGAGATTGCCTTAAGTAAATGCTGAGCCGCAATTTGTCTCAATTTGAGAATGACGCTTCACAATCAAAATGAAATTTACTTTTGCCTGGTTTTATTTGTCTTTCAACTGCATGTGGCATGTGGTATGTGGCAAGACTGTCATTTAAAATTGCTATTAAAATCGATAATTATCTTGAATAAAAGACAGAGACAGAGTGAGTGAGAGTGAGAGTGAGAAGAAGAGTTCCAGCTAAGTTGCCACTAAACAATATGCTGCAATTTGAGTTTAGACTTGATAAGCCAGACAGTGGCCTGGCATCGCACCTTCAATAGACAAATTAACATTTCGACAAAGGCAACCTAATCAAATGTCACAATCACGCATGCGGCTGTCCTGGCCTGGACATGGCCAGTCCCTGTCAACCGGTCCCAACTCCAGGACGCGTCCTGGCTAAAAGTGACATTTTGTTATACTCATTGTACACGGACGGGGCAAGTGGAAAGTGGGGAAGGGGGAAAGGGGAAAGGCGGCTGGCCAGTTCCTGGCAGTGGCCACTTTTTGCATCCTCCTCCCCCCTCAGCATAACTTTCACTCTTGTCAGTTGCAAATTACGCCGCACGTTCGCTCCGGGCGAGGCTGGAGAGGCAGAGATGTCGTAATTTAAAGCTTATTTTGACACTCACTGCCTGTGGCAACTGCCTCACCAGCAACACCAGCAACTCCAGCAACTCCAGCAACAACAGCAACAGTAACACCCAATTTGCATCTTTCAAAATCGTGTTTTGTTACATTTTGTGGATGCGCAAAAATTTGCATACGACAATTAACACTCCAAAAGGCGCGCACGAGGACGAAGGAGGTTGGACGAAGGACGAGGGGATGAAAGAAGCGTGAGGGATGCTGTTCACATGTGTCCGTGTCTAAGGGTGCAACACCAGCAGCAGCAACAGCAGCAGCAGCAACTGTAGCTTGTGTGAGCAGCTTATTCTGCATGCTGAAGCAGTGCAACAAACGTTGCAGGCGTTGCTCGTACAACGTTGCGTATGCGTAATGTTGTCTACCCCATTGACAACACCAACAGAACCAACAACAACAACAACGATATTCGTTGCAGTGCCCCACAGTCATAAGAGAGAATTGAGATATGTAAATGCTATGACTTGAAAATAGCTATTTTGAGGGAAGCCAGGCAGAGGGAAGGGAAGGAGTGATGTGGGGGGAGGGAGTGGAAGTGGGAGAGAGAGGAGTAATGCAACTCTTGAAAATTCTATTATTCAATTTCGCAAAAAGGAAAACAAACTAATGAGAGTTACAAAATATTTGTCAACAAGCAAGTTGTGCAGTGTTGTCCTTGTCAAGTAGAGAGTATGGAGATTTAATTTGTTATCTGACTCAAATAATTATATTACATTAGTTAATTTCATATAATTTTAGTAAATAAACCTGTTCAGTAAAAACTAAAGAAAATAGAAAATATACTATCTAAAAACTTTTGTATAAAATGAATACAAAACTTTTGAGAAATTATAATCGTTTGAGGTAAGTTTTGTTTTATTTTAATTTATTTCTTATTTGACATTAAAATAAAAGTAAATAAATATGTAAATGTAGCTCAAATGCAAGAAGTAAATAAATAAAGTAAACACTTATCTTTTAAAAAAGGACAATGCCATCAATCAAATTAAGAACCGCAATCAGCCGCAAACATTTTACACACACACACAGATTCAGAAATCGAATGACAGACAATTGTCGCGATTCCCCCTAAAGGGTTGCAACAAGGGTTGCAAGGAGGGAGGGGGTGTGATGCGGAGTTGAGGCTTTGTTGTTTGATGCTCAACGCCAAGAAATGTCATGATAATCGCGCATACACACACACACACACACACACACATACAGTTGCACTTAATGCGCTTAATTGACTTTCATGTATGCACGAGTGAGTGCAGCGACACGAGACAAGTGACGTGCAACGGATGGGGGCAGGTGGAGTTGCTGGGGAGGTGCACACAAACAGAGGCAGGGACAGGGACAGGGGCAGGAACAGAGGCAGAACCAGAGGCAGGAACAGGCGCAACAAGAACATATCTGACGGCTGCTGTGTCTACATGTTGGCCAGGCTGCTGCATCACTGAGCCAAAAACTGATGTCCTTTGATGCAGACTGATGACGTTAGTGATGTGAAATTAGCTAACTGTCAACTGCGACAACAATCGAATCGAGTATCTATCGATAGGCATTAATATTTCAAATAATTGCAAATATTAAATAAATTAAAGGATAGTTTGAATAGTTGCATTGTTTGGCATATTAAAATCACACATGAGCCTGCAACACACGTGTAATGTAATCGAACATATTGTCAAAAGGCATCCATAATCACACACAGGATACTTACTGGAACTGAGCCCACACAAATGCGAATACATTCAATGAAAGGGACGAGAAAGAGCATACACTCACTCGCATTTAATCACTATTCACTTCATTGAATCACTTATTCAGTTTCAGTATTGTACGAGTCCAAAAATGCCAACATTTCTCTCTCTTACTCTTTCCCTCTCTGTCCCGCTCCCTCTGTCTCCCTCCCTCTCTCTCTTTTTCTCTTTCTCTCCCTCTCCATTTGTGTTGTCTGTCTCAGTTACGCCCATTGCCACCTCAACTAGTGGGTGGTGTTGTATTGTGTGGATTTTGTGGCTCTTTTGCAGTACATTTGCTGTGTGTGTGTGTGACTGAGTGTGTGTGTGTGAGAAATGTGTGTATTTGTGGGCTTGTCAATCGCATTCGACAGTAAACTGTTCAATGCACATAACTTGACAATTATGCAAGCATTTTTCATGGTCTTAATCCTGTCATATTAGTGGGTTTCCTGTGGAATTTATCTACAAATGAGAACTGTGATCTGTGTAAATTGCGGATTGTTTCACTGCGGATTGTCTACTGTAGATGGAAGGTATAAGTTAGTATATATTAAATTGAGTATAAAGAGTCATCGAAGTATATTAAATATAATTTATATACTTAAATACGAGTTGAACATTTAAGACTTTGTTATTTACAGACATAATACTAAATATATTTAAGCCTTAATTTTAAATTGTTATCTATTTTCTTAGTATTTATTTTGAAATCTTAGCTTTACTATCCGTTAAAATTATATGATTATTAATTGCTATAAGAAAGACATGGATAATATTAATTTTGCCAGCAAATCTCATGTTTAGAATCTTGTTAAATCTTGAAAATACTAAGAACTTAAGCAGAAGAGTTGCAATCGTAGCACACGTGTGTATAATTGTGTTCTTTCTCGCTTTATTTTTCTCATGCCTCGCATAATTCTTGAGTGCATTAAGCCCTTTTTGACTTCTGCTCTTCTGGCACTTCAATAAATATAAAAATAAAAATATATATAAAAATATAATGTGAGTCTTTCTCAGGCTCCTCTGTCCCATCCATTGTTTGATTGTCCCAATGTCTGTTTTGTACCTGTTTGTACTTCCGTCAGCATTCGTCCCGAATAAAGTCAATGTCAGGCAGGCTTCAAGTGAAACTCAATTACACACACTCAAACACACACCTGCACAACAAACAGGGGCACAAATAAGACTGCAGACACACTCATCACTTTTATTTATTTACATACCAGATGTAGGAATTATCTATGACATGTTGTTTGCCCTACCTCGAATACATAAGTATATTTAAATAAATAAAGTAAAATAAAACAGACAAAAATATATATTTTCAATTGATTTAATTTGATGTTTTTGGAAATCTTTATAATTAATTAAAGATCTATTTCAAATGCGGAGTACTCTGTGTGAGTTAGGGTATCAGAGCTGCCGCTCTCGTTGCTCTTCATTTCTTTAGCTTTGTGTTTATGCGAAGGCGCAACAAAGCAAACAACGACACACACTTGCTGCACGTTGCATGCTGCATGTGGCTGTTGCTGTTGCTGTTGGTGTTGCTGTTGCTGCAGCTGGCGCATAATGAGCGCAAAAACATCCTGTGTTGATTGTCTGCGTTGGCAGGACTCGTCCTGCTTCCACATTCGCAACGTTTGCCAAGATTTGTGCGCTTTTAGCGAGGCGACATTCAAGTTTCTTTTCCCCTTTTAAGATACATATATATTTTGTGACTTTTTAGCTCAGGACATGAATGCGAATGTCTCTTAGCATGTGTGTGTGCGTGTGTGTCTCTGTGTGTTAGTCGGCATGTCGCCAGTTGAGTTGACGTCGCCTTTGGCCGCCTCCCGCTGCGTTTGGCGACATGTGTCGCATTCACATTCGCATTCGCATTCTTCGTATCCTGCCAAAGTTAAATGGATCTCGTAATTGTTGTCATGGCCTCTCGTCGCCAGTTTGCCACTGTCAAGCTCATTCTGGCTGCAGCTCCTTGCTCTACATTTCTTCTCCCACCTCCTCTCTCTCTCTCTCTCTCGCACTGTATCTGTCTCTTTCTCTGCTTCCACGCCTTAATTGTTTTCTTTCGCTTTTGAGGCGTAATTTTTTATAGAAATTGCGGTTTAATTGCTGCATTTTAAACGCAATTGAAAAGGCATTGAGCGCACGTTTGCACTCTGCGTCATGGCATGTCCTTTCAAAAGGATAACGTGACATTTGCGCTTTGTGCCCTGGCCTCCTGTCGTGGCAGCTTCAACGATTTTTGGGGTTGCTCTCGTTAACTTCCACCTTGTGTGTGTGTGTGTGTGTGTGTGTGTGTGTGTGTGGGGGTCTTTTGTGTGTTGACAGGTTAGAGAAACACTTTCACGGACAACACTTGACACGAACAGGATCAAATCCTTAAATTGCATTGAAATCAGTGCTCTGTGCTGGCATTTGAACCAAAGATTAACAGAGTATCATATGTGATCGCATAAGAAATCTATAACTTGTATATTTCTTGAAGATTGGGGAATTATGTAAAAGTCATAATTCGAATTTTTGAATAAATTATCATATCATCAAAAAAGAATGCGTAAAATAAAAACATTTAATCATGTGATTTACAAAAAAAAGCAAGATAACTTCTCTAAATAATCAATATAGGTTTGTTTTTTATTTACATAATACATACATAACATACTGTTTAGTATGTCTGTCTTTCTTCAGGATCAGTAGATTTGGTATTCATAGATAAGTAGAATAACTTGACACGTAAGTATAGTTGATTTGTGATAAGCTGAGTTCTGAAACTCATCAAATGATATAGCTTAATTTAAATGTTGAAATGTTTAAACTTTAACTCATTTTATGCCCCTAAACTGTGCTCACACGCTCAATAAAATCTCGATTGGAAGGACTGTTGAATCTGAAATACAAACTGAACGTTTCAACAGTAATCAATGCCAATTCAATGGCAACATTGTCAGTGCTGTGCAATGCATTAAACATCTAGTGCGCACTAAAAACGCATGCAAATATTCAACGTTATTCTCCGCCGATATCAACAGCAACAGCAAAATCCTTCAGCCCCACCCCCTCGAACCTTCAATCCCTCGACAGTTGATGCAATTTTCCATGCATTTTCATTTGTGCCGTTAAAAAGTCTTTTTTCGCTCCATTTTTTACGATTCACAAACAGCCACTGGGGGAAATTGTTGGCTGGTAATGAAACGTCTATAAAACTCAAACGAATGCACACAAATCGCAAATCATTTATCATAAAAGCGCATTACATTCCCTTTTTCTTTCACTATTATTCCCTTTCTTTCAATTTTTGCATTGCTAGAAACTGATTTGGAATGAGAACCAGATTCATATCCAGACTCATCAGTTGCAGCTAATCGGAACTTACCTGAGCAACATAAAGCGTCCAAGGAAGCTGCAAGTAGAGGATAAGGCTGATAAATTAAGGGATCAATCTTAAACGGTGTCAGTGGAGTAATTGCTAAAAGCAGTTAAACAAGTTACGTATACGCCATGTGCCTCTATCTCAAAGTATAAGCCTTTAATTGCCATTACATTCATAAATCAATGCACTTTTCAGTTAGCTGTTTAATTATTTTACTTTGAAATGTCAAATCTATTGGCAGATTGACAGTTGCAGGAAGGCAGCCTTCAGGCTACTGTTTTCCCGATTAAAGGAGTTTTCCACAGCTGACAGTTTAGAGACTGTGCAGTTTATGTAAACACGAGTATTAAATAATAATTGTTTGACAAAATGAAATGGCATTTCAGCCACTATCAGCAAAGTCATATATTTGTTTATTTCCTTATAATTTGTAATTCATCGCCTGAAACCGTCAAATAGGTCTTTTAAATAAACAGATAAGGAAACAATTAAAAAATGTTCCCAAATAGCAAATGCCAAACTTAATGTCTTTTTAGTACTCAAATTTTACGTTTAACATTTGCAGTATTTTGGATAAACTTTCTCTTCAACATCCTTGCGCTCAAGTTACCTCTTTTGCTAAAGGCCTTTGGTAAAAAAAAAAACGTAATATGTCTAACATGTAGGTACAGCTTAATGATATCTGATTTCCTACAAACCTATACATAAATTGAATTTAATTAATGAACGTTGCCCAGGGTAAAAAGTAGTTTGCCTAAGAGGAAACTAGACGCTAGTTTGGGAACTTGACTGGTCAGTTGGATAGTTGGATAGTTCGACAGTCGGACAGTCTGACAGACGATTGGCGCCTATTAATTACCAACATCAACTCCATCATCCAGTCTCCTAAAAGTTGGCGTTATTTACGAGCTAAAAACGCAACTTAAACAGCGATAAAATGTCTGACGATTTATATAAGATAAAAAATAGCTCGTTGAATTACTCGAATTTTCACCTGGGCGGCATGTGTGAAAGATTTTACGAGGAGTTGCCTTGGAGGCCATAAATGAAACATGTTAAGACAAATTGATATTCATGGGTACTCCTTTTTACGTAAATGGAACTAACTACCAATTTGCTGAGCATTAACCATAACATTCAGATAACAAGAAAATTACCAGGAAATTAAAATAAATGGTCGTTTTTATGCAAATCTTGGAGTGCTGAACTTTTGAATAATTGAAGCGTTATGTTAAGCGAATGTGAAAAGTTCTTAAATTGATTTTTGTTTCTTCCTTAACAACACTAGAAATTAGCTCATTGTTTACAATTTTGTTTTGGTCAACGTATTTTGTATTGTTTTCCTCTTATTGCGTTTAATAATTTTTATACTTATTCTATTCACTAGATTCACAAGACAAAATCAAAGTACAACGAATTAGAAATACTATTATTAAATGAAAATAAAATGTCAATTGGATACCTATAAGAATATAAGATTTAAAACTTGATAGATTTGAAAAATATTAATTATTTAATTCAGATAAGAACTGTCAGTAAATAATATATTATTGAAATTATATTAATATATTAATATATTAATATCAACGCAATTTGTATGAATTTAAAAAATTGTCTATTTGTTATAGTTTTGTGATAGATTAAAGCTGTTTTTATTCTGATGAATATCTTAAAGTCTTCAACAATTGTCACAACACATAATTCAAGGAGATCTAAATAGGAACCTTTTACAAATTTAAGCATTCGACATTAAGAATTTTCCCTTAGATAAATTTAGTTCAATTCAAAAATCGAACTGACAAAGACAAGTTCTTGGGTACAATCTTCATCTGGTTAATAGAGAAAGAGAGAGAAAGAGAGAGAGAAAGAGGGAGCGAGGGTGAACCAATGGAAGGAAGCTAAAGTGATGCTGGCCGGAACGGAAAAAGCCCGCACAGCAGGCGGCCACATTGGAGCTGATGCTGCGTCAAAGGCAACAAATTCAAGTGGCAACATGTTTCGACAACAACAGCTACAACAAAGACGATGGCAGGGCCAGCGGCAATGCGAATGTTGTCGAGCAACAACAGGGCAACAACAGGGCAACAACAACGGCAACAACAACAAACAAGTTAAAACTGCTCCCTCAACTCTGACGCAGCTATTGAAATCTGCTTTGCTGATTGACGTCGAATGTTGTGGTTTCGGTTACGATATTTGGTACCAAAATACAAGCAACGTTGACGGTCGGTCGACCCGGTCTAAAGCAGATGTGGCAGCAACAGCAGCAGCAGCAACAGAAGCAGCAACATCAGTGGCTGCAGGAGTTGAATAGGAAGTTCAGAATCCGCAAATGTTGGCATTTTGTTGCTGGCCAAGTTAGTTTTGCTATTGTGATTGAGCTGAAGAGAGCGGAAGAGAAGGGAAGGAATGGGAAGGAATCGAAGCACAATTGCAACTCCATCTTTGTTGCAACTCAAAACGTTACAATGAATTAAAGGCGAACTAAATGCAAATTTGCTTCCATTATCGGATGTTGCGACTCTAATTAAACTTTACAATATTGAGCGATTTTTTTAACTTTGTTTTCGTTTAGGTAATTATATTATTTTTTATTTGAAAAACTGCGCTATTTATTTATTAAAAATATTTAAAAGAAACTATAAAATTATTATAAAAAATAAATATTTTAATATAATAATACAAATTAAAAAATATATAAAATATATTTTAAAATAAAAATGCACGGAAATATACGGGGAGATAATTATATTTTATTTTTACATTTCACTATTAACATAAAGTATGCAAATTAAATACAATACATTAGAATGACTTTAAATTTAACAAAATGCATATATTAACTTGAATAAATATAAGCAAGGATAATTTACAAATGTAGTTTAAAACAAAAGTTTACTTTTCATATTAATTGCATCTGATACATTTGAATTATTTACTAATTAAATTAATTACTTCCACAGCTTCTAATACCTTTTATTAGCCAGCAATGATAATAAACAATTTGAATTCACAGATTTTTATTTGGTTTTTTTTTCTGCTTAAAGTTGTTGAGTTTATCAGTCCACTAACTGTTGGGTAAATTATCAAACATATATTTTCACTCGTTAGTTCAGTTTGTCGATCACTTGATAATATTTCAACTCGATAAACGATTCTACGATAGACTCTGTTAAGCGATAGGCAAAAGATCGCGAGCTAAGCGAGAAATAAAAGGCGCGCGCAAATGAAACGCGTGCAATTCGCGTGCGCTAGCGACTCTGGCAGAGCGAGAAGTTAACGGTAAATCGGCGTAAGCATCGACAGCGACGGCAACAAATTATAGAAATCTTCGCTAGGTTTTCGGCTGCGACTGTTTGGCTGCTATGCGGCTACTGGGCGTTAAATTTGAAAGCGCGACAACGACAGCGACAGCGTCAACGACGACGACAAACAAACGGCGACGACGACGACGGGAACTACGACGCAGCAGCGAGAACGAGAACCGCACGTAGAGAATGTCAAATGGAGACTGAAGCGAGCCCTAGCAGCAGGTGCAGCAGCAGCGACAGCAGCAGCAGTAGCAGCAGCAGCAGCATTTGCAATGAAATGCCCTTCTTATGCGAATTGCGAATGCGAAATGTTTTGTCCCCCCCTCGCACCACAACCCAACACTCCACTCCACTCTATTTCACTTCACTTTCCCGTTCTAGCCCACACTCACGCTAGCTAAGAACAACGATGCCAAAGCAACGTCAGCGCCAATAGTTGCACTCGACGTCAACGTCAACGTCAGCGTCAGCGTCGCCGTTTGCAGTCAGCGTCATTGCTATCGTTGCTGTCGTTGCACTCAACGAATGCTCGGCCGAACCGAATTGTTCTTGCTCTGTTCGGCTCACTGATAACTTCGGCAACGGCAGCGTCGACGTCAAAGCCAAAGAAGAACATTTTCAAGCAGCCGACAGTTGCAGAAAGTGCTGCTGCTGACGAAGAGGAGGAAGGAGAAGAAATTTCGCTGAAACCGAAGATGTTTGCGGTGGACGCAAAGACCAAGAAGTTGTTAACAGCGCGACTGTTAACTTAACAGTTGAGACAAAGCGAAAGCAGGAAATCAACGTCGGAAGTGCAACAAATGCAATGTGACGTCGACTCTTTGCTGCAACTCAAGAGCGCGAGCTAAGAGCGCAGCGGTGCAAAACAGTGAAAGTGATAAATAAGACACATATGAGAGATAATGCAATAGCTACGAGTATGTTTAACTTACATACATATACTTGTTTACTTAAAATATTCTATTTAATTAAGACCATATTTGAAGTTGGCACATGTTTTAAGTTTTTATTACAGTCTGCAACACGCTAAATCTATTCCCAAACATTGCCAATACGCAGTTAGTTGCGTTGCGTGCCACAAGCTGCCATATGTTTTGTTTACCTCATGACAACAAAGTATCGCTCTGTTGTGTCCAATTTGTACTCAAGAGCACGCCATGGCAACAGCAGGTTTTCTCTTTGCATTTGCAATCTCTTAAATTGTACTGCACTCACACAACAGCGCTCAAAGTTAACACTCAGCTGCTGAGTTGCGAGCGCGCGCAATTGACTCGAGTGGAGTTAACTGGATTTGAGTGCAAAGTTTATGTTCTGCTTACTGTTCCCAGTATGCAAACAGTGCAGGCAAAAATATTGAGCAGAGTCAGCTGCGAACTCCGACATGTTAACAAATAATTGAGTTAACAATGAAGATTTGAGTAAGTGAATTTTGAAAAAGAAGCTTAAAATATTTTATTATAATTTTAAACTTAGCATATGTTGGTAGAAAATTGTATTGGAAATTAATTTTGCTTCATTTTTCAGCTGACAGCTGAAATTGCATTGCCATTTAAATATTAATTTCAAAAAGTCTCAGCTTCCCTTTTCTGTGTGTCTCCGTCTTTGAATTCCGTTCTCTTTTTCTCTCTATCTTTCTGTGTTTCTATCTCTTTTCCTCCTTCTCTATCTCTGTCTTCCTCTCTCTTCTGGTCTGTCCAACAAACAAATTAATGATTCTGCAACTCAACCACATTTTGTGGTGCTTGACGCTGGTTGATAAGCCACCAAAACATGCATGTATGTGTGTGTGTGTGTGTGTGTGTGTGTGTGTGTGTGTGTTAGGTGTCTGTCTATGCCAAAATTGCAAAATGTGCATACGGAATATTAATAATGAAAGCCGCATGGCCGCGAGACAAACAATTAAATATGTACCGAGTATTTTCTTATTTCCTCTCCATCTTCTGCTGTTTCTACTTCCCCTCCCTCTTTCTCTCTTCCCCTCCCTCTCTCGGTCTATCTTTTGCTTATTCTTCTTCATTGGCAATGGAGTTTATAATGCAGCTTGGAAAAGTGTTGCATGCTTCAAGGCGCCAGTGCAACAAGCTCATCAGTGGCATGTGGCATGTGGAAAGTGGCAAGTGGCAAGTGAAGTCACCTGGCTGGCAGCCGCATTATAAATTTCAGTCATGTTTCTAATAACTTTGAATTAATCATCTTTTCCGGCTTTCCTTTTGAGACACGCACACAAAACTTCCGCCTGACGCTAGATGGCGCTCTCTTCTCTCTTCTCTCTCGCTCCCTCTCGCTCTCGCTCTCGCTTAAGGCCAAACCGCAGCAAGTCAATGAAGATGGCAGGTTGCAGGGGAGGAGGAGGAGGAGGAGAAGGAGGAGTTGGTGGCCCAAATGAAATGTAATCCACATGAAAATTGCCTTGGCTTATGCAAAATGTGACAAAGTTGAAGAAAAGTCAAACTCAAGACTCGATGCCCGGCAATTTCTTTTCTTTTCTCTCTGTCTCTTTGTCTCTTTTCACGTTTTCCTTTTTCCCATTTTCTATTTTCTATTTTGCCCACCAACTTTCTTACTTATATGTGTGTGTTTAAAATGCACAGCATCATACGCATTTCCTTCCCCTTCCCCCCCCTCTCCCCATCCCCCTCTCCTTTCCACTGAGCTGGTGTAAATTACAGCAAACATTGCGCATACGCCGAGTTGCCTTGACAAGAGACGACTTCAGTTTGTTTGTTTGCTTGTTGGGTGGCAAATTATTATTATTAAGCAGGCAGCTAGTCTAGTCTAGACAACAACCATCTCCACCGCCTCCCCCACCCGCGAGTTCTTTGAATAAAACTTTAATAAATTTGGTTTGTATTCTGATAACTTGAAACTTTGTCTGTCAGGTGGAAAACTTACCTTCCCACTCCCCCTGGCAAGTAGTATTACCTGCAATCTACTTGGCACACTTCATCATCATTAGCAGAGTGCTAACTTATTACCTCTCCCCTCTCTCTCTCTCTCTCCCTCTTGCTGTTGTGGCATAAATAATTTCCCACTTTTGCTCTACGCGCAGATTTTCGCTACATTTAATTATATAATTTGTCTTTTTTGCTAAGTTTGTGTGGGCAACCAGAGATTTTTTATAGTTGCCACTGTCTCGAATTTATATAGATGGAATTAGCTGAAATTTCAAGCCAAAGTCCAAGCTGGATTTATGGGCCAAAATGTGCTCACAAATCTGTCCACATTATGCAATTTATTTGCAGAGTTTTGCTCTATTAAATTGAGACAATTTCGACTGAATTTTTGTAATCCGGCAACTTTAAATTCGGTGAGACAGACAGGGAAAAGTGTGAGATAAAAGTTTGTGAAATTAACAAATTGACAGTTATCAAAGCCACAGTCAAAAGCATTAACAAGTTTTTTGTAAAATACGCCGCAGGAATTGACAATTTGAGATACAGATACTGATACAGATACAAATACTATTCCAGTTGCCTTGCTCCTTTCAACTTGCCTCCATTCGTTCGTTCTACTTTCTTCTTTCTTTCTCGCTTCCGGTTAAATAAATTATGAGCTGTGGCGACAAGGTGTTAAGGGCCAAGAAATTAGAACTCAAATGCGGCCCACGGCACGCGCCTATCAAATAAACTTTACTTACGTTTCGATTCGGTTTCAGAATCGGATTCAGTTGAATTTGAATTCAGCTTCGATTTAAATTTGGACAAGGGGTTAAGCGTGTGGCAAAGGTTGCAAGGTCCGCACCCCAATTGACAACTGCGCATCGTTAGCTGCGAGTTTCTGTTGTTGTTGTTGTTGCCTTCTTGTTATTCATGTTGTTGCTTGCTTTACTTTTCCCTGAGAAGTGCTCTTAACGTGTTGTTGTTTTCCATTTTATACTTTTCATTCCCTCCATTTGCTTTTCGTATTTTCGTTTGGTTTTCCGCGAAATTTCGTCACGAATTTCGTGCTTTTTTAATGACACTTGAAAAGTCGTTGAGTGAGCGACTGTTTAGAAAGCTGTTTGGATATTTAAGAACGATGCCGAGATGGATGAATGGAGATGCACTTAAATATTTCCAAGCTGTCAGCTCATTTCAACAATTTCAGTTGACAATTGAAGAGATCTTTGTCAGACTAACTGATACCCTAGATTCGAGCTCATCTTAACTTATCTAACTTATCTAGTACCATATTCCTTACTCCCAATTCCCAAATCGCAATCGAGCAATTCTTTGCCAAATCAGCGAAAACATTTAATAGCATTAAATTCAAGACACAAATGCCAAAGTAAATTTATCGAATTTTGCTGGACGATAAAGCGCACAAGTGGAAAATTGCATTTCGCTGTGAGTTTCCCGCTTCTCTTCCATTGTTGTTATTGTTTAATTTGTGAAAACTGTAAGACAAATAAGGCTCTCAGATTGGTAAACAGTTTCCAAAGCAGTTGAAGTTGTGAGAATCTAAGAAGTGGTCAAAAAATATGCATCTTCTCAACTCTGAGATACTCAACTCTTATTAAATATCCGAAACTCACTAACTTATGCTCCTGTTGTTTAATTGAAATCAACTGTCCTTTTTTTTATTATTTTATTCACTAGGTGTCTCATTGTTCGTCCACAATCAGTTGAATTTTAATTATGCACTTTATAATTACTGCTAAGTGCTTGAGACTATTATAATTGCTTCACTTTAAAACAACTTTTGATTAAGAATAATAATTCTATAATTCCTGTAAATAGAAAAATATTAAGTGAATAGAAGAGAATTAAGTTGAACAATTTAAAATGAATTGCTTTGGTCTTTGCAAAGTTTTTATTACCCTAAAATAGGGACACAGCATAGTTGTTTTTTAATTGACTGAGTATAAGTTAACTTGTGTTCTTTCTTTTTGTATTTCTATGTCTGTGTGTCGCCCATATAAATATGCTGTAAACTGGGTGATGTTTGTTTGTGTGCACATCTGTGTGTGTGTCTATCTGTGTGTGTGTGTGTGTGTGTGTCTGTTTAGTCCACAGCTGTGCCGGACGACTCCACTGTCGACATGCAAATTACACATGCTCAGTGCTTATAATTTCTAATTAATTATGCCATAAACGCCGCTTCTTGTGGTCATTTCAAGAACGCTGCCAACATGCAAATATTCCAATAATTACATACGAACTCTCGCACTCCCTCTCTCTATATATATATATATGTTTCCTTCTCTTTCTCTGTGTGTGTGTGTACTCAAGAGTACACACTATTTAAGCATTTGGCATTTTCTTGTGAAGCACAGCAGGTGTATTTTACTTTTATTGCCGCTCAACTCTTTTGTTGGCATTTTTGCAAGAAATTCGCATAAGTTGCAGCTGCGTTGAGGGCAGCACTAGACGACGGCGCCACCAGCGACTGCACAGTGGGACAAACTAGTTGAATTATATGAGACAGATTTCCCCTTCAAACTAGTAATTTTACTGTTGCATTAGGTTTATTGTGATTGGAAGGTAATAGATAAGCGAAATAGATAAGTGCATTTGCAATATTATTTCAAAATATATTGAGAATAAATTACAATAATAAAAGCGAAATTTGTAGAAAATAAATTATATTGTTGTAAATAGAATTTATCTTAATAAGTGTTTAGCAAGTAGTTGTAATTTAGCTTTAAGTTTGGAATTTACTTGACTATTATTCATCTTTAAATCAAATTAGGTGTTTGTCAACCCACTGTGCGTATGGGATGTAAAAATATAAAAAAAAAATGTACGCTGCCGCTTGTGTTTTCAATTTCTGTTTTATGCTTTTGTCTCAACATTTTCTCTATTTTTTTCTTTGCTTTTCCATTTATATTCTGTGTGTGTAATATTTCAACTAATGAGCTGCAATTTGTTGCAACTGGCAGTGGCATCGACGTCGACGGTGCTGTCGAAATGTTGCATGTGTCGCCGGTTGCCAGGCTGAATTAAAGTTGCGCATACGACACGTGTGGCAATGGAAGATGGAGGCCATTAAAGCCACTGCAGACATGACTCAAAGGGCGACCGAGCGTAAGAAAGTCATCAAATAGTTTCGAAACAGCGGCAGGATGCGTTGCGATACACAAGGACTCGTTACAGCTGCAAGTTGAAGGACAGGCGACAGCCAGTGACTAACGCTGATTGAGGCCATGATACGAAAAGTTCAAACAAACAGCAGCAGCAGCAACAGCAGCAGCAGCAGCCGCAGCCACAGTCGCAGCCGCAGTTGCAACAACAGTTGCAGCAACAAGAGCAAAACTTTGCTGTCAAATGAAGCAGGCCAAAGCAGCACCAAAGTCTTGGCCAGCTTCCTGAGCTGTCCAGCTTCACTCTACATCTGTCTCCCCTTAGCATCCTCATCCCCTTTCCCCTACAGAGTCATGTGGCACAAGACTAAAGCCCGTTGATCGATGCGAGTGGCCGCCGCAGAGTTTTTGGGCCGTCGCCATTATTAGCCAATGTTCTTTTTTTTTCTTCACAATGTTTTATTTTTTATTTTTTTGGCTCACAAACTTGGTCCTGGACTGGCAAAAACCCGTTAACAGTTAAGTGGATAAGCCAATTTATGAGTTTCGAATTTAACTTTGTCACTTTTTCCTCCTACCCTCTGGCCTTTTGGCTCTCTTACACACATTCTATCCTGCTCTCTCCCTCTCTCTGTCTCCTTCTCTGTCTCGCAGAGGATAGCAGTCTCTTGCTGTTTCACTCGCACACAAACTGTCGTCACTTGGCACATTTAAGTGGATTTGTTTTGCTTTATTGGTTGCTCCGCAGTTGCTTAGTTCAGTTTCCCTTCCCTTCCCTTTCCATCTCTTCCCTCCAACTTCCATCTCGCTGCTGACAACGTCGCTGACATTTTTGGGCTAAAAGTTTTTAATTTTTATGTATTTGTACAACATTTTCCTTCGTTTTTTTCCGCTGTTGTAAGCTGTATTTTGCTTCTCATTAAGCTTCTTTTTGCCGCTGCTCCATTTTTATTTTGGCTCGATGAGCGTTTACACTACGCTACACGACGGCGGAAGTGGTTCAACGAGTTTGTCTTTAAAAATATGCAATTAGTGTTAAGAGATTTCCTAATCGACTTTTGATTTTAGTATAAAATGCTTTAATTTGAATATGCAATGATTTCCATTTCGATTTCGATCTATTCAGCAATTCTAATAATTCTGGTTCTAAAGAAAATTAGCTTAATTTAAATTAATTAATTATAAAATTGAAATTATAAATTTAAATTTCTTTTAATATCGATCCAAATTTATTCCTTTTCACACATTTGTTTTCCATGTTTATAAAATTGTGTCCTTTTTCCGTATTAAATATATAGTATAAGCATAACTTAGTATTGCAGTGTTTTTGTAAATCTTTTTCTTGGGCTTTGTGGTTAACAGATTCCATCGAATATTACACCCATTAAAAGATTAAGTCCGAAACTTTCAACTCATTGAGGCGACTTGTGAGTCCAATTAGGATTAAGAAAAGCATTTCAAAAGGCCGATAAGCAAGTCGACTTATGGACAACTTTTAACACAAGTGTCAGTCAGTGGATATTACTTGAAGTCCATTTTAGAGCTCTATAAGGGGTTCAGAATATGATGAAGAAGAGTTGGGGGCGGGGGAGGGTCACGTGCCACAAAAATTGGCCACCAATCTAGACCGAAATAGAAGTGAAAAGCTCGTCTGCGGCAGCCCAGACGGACCGCAAATGACTGCACAATGATGATGTCCTTTCACTGCCCAGCTGCCTTTTATTCTGTCTGTCTGCCTGTCTGTCTGTCTGTCTGTCTGTCTGTGTGTCTGTCTGTCTGTCCTGTTGCTGCTGATCGTTGCAAGCGCGTCAACTCATTTGCATATTTGCCAATTTATAACAAAAGAAGTGCAACGTGTGTTGCCTTCAAGTGGATACACAAGGATATACAGGTCCTTGCTTCAACTTCAGTTCAGCGTCAGCTTCAGCTTCAGCTGTGGCTGCTTATGTATGCGACACGAGCGTTTAGCGTGCGACGACCTTTTTTGCAGTTGCTCCACTTGCCACTTCCCTTTCCCCTTTCCTTTCCCCTTTCCCTTTCCCACTAGCCACTTGCCACTGCGGTCAACGCTGCGTATACGTATTCATAATCAGGCAATTCTGTGAATTCAGTGGTCGCTGCATTGCATTGCATTGCATTGCCGTTGGCCGGGTATCTAAAAACCAGGCAATGACAGATCCGTTTGTCTTTCGGCCATGACTTCAATTCCTTTTCCTATTACTTCTGCTGACGAATTTCGCTTTGACTCTCAGTTCCTCGGTTACGCTTTATTACTTCTGTTAGGGAACCAAAGCCATTAGATATGCAATGTGCGTCCCCATGCGCCTCTGTCTCGCTCTCTGTCTCACTCTCTGTCTCACTCTCTGTCTCACTGTCTGCCTCCTCTCTGCCTCTGTCGGTCTCCATATACACTAATCTACAGAGAGTATAATGAGAAACAGGAGATGTTAACCTTTATAAGACTAAATATATAAAATACAATGCCATACAATTATTTTATTACAGATCAAAATATGTTAATACTTATAATTTACTTCTAATTTTAAATTGTATTTTTATTAATTACTGTTTCCAAATAAGTCGGAACAACACTTATTTATAAAATGTATTTTAAAACTCACTTTAAAATTAATACAAAAATGTTATATACTTAGATATACTATTCGATAGTTCATGTTATATTTCTTCTCATTAATTTGTTCACTTAAATTATGTTCATAGAAAAGAAACCAAGCTTGAAACAATGATATTTAAATATTACAACATTCTTTAATCATTGAATTTAATGTTAAATTCAATGTAGAGCAAGCAGTTTTCGTAGTCAATTTCAAGAATTGCTCCCCCCCCCTCTCACTTGATTTAATACATTTTCGCTTTGCGGTCTTCTTGGCTAAAACTGTCTCTATCTCTGTCTCTTTCTTAGTCGTAGTCTGTTTGTTTGGGAAAAGAAACTTTAATAAGAAATGGCTGGAGATCTCGGTGAGCACCTGGAACTGTCTGAATCGTATGCAGTTTACATGCAACGCCAGCAAAGTTGGCGATAAAATTTAACGACTCCCAAATGTTGCAGTCAGCGAAAGTCGCTGTTTAAATTTTTTTACCATTTAATTTTGGGCTGAGTTTTTTGCCTTTATTTGATTTAAATATGCAATTTTTAATAGTCGTAAAACTGCCGGCTTACTTTTCAGCTACAGAATTGAATCCGCACTCACATTCGCATTTGTATTCGTATTCGTATTCGTATTCGGAGTCGCAGTCGCATTCGAAACTATTGCAGTCACAAATTTAAAGCATCTAAAAACTGGCTGGCATGGGCGAAAGACAAAAATAACTACATTATTTATTTATGCAATATCTGAGTATACGGAACACAGAGTACAAAGTACGAGGTACCAGGAGTTGCCTCGTTTTCGGGTTTGCCACTTTTATTTCAGCTCTAAATGCTGCAACATTTTGTTTACGGCCGACCAAGGAGCAAAGAGCAAGGACCAAGGACCAAGGAGTCTCAGAGTCTCATTCCTTGTACTTATTTTGCCTCAGCTCTCAGCTGCCTGGACCTTGGCACTTGGTTCGTTTAGTATAAACCTATTTGGTAGGACGACTCCTTCGTATCGCTGGCAAATGCTAATTTGTTTCCCATACCATGAATACTCTGGCATTTAAACTAGCATACCAATTTCTCACAGTTCACAACCTTATTATGGCAAATTTTAGTTAGAAACTGCTAAAAGTTTCCGTTTAAAATCATTCAAGCAAAACTACTTGGTTACTATGTAAAAGTATTAATGCAATTACTAATGCATTATAATTAGCCAGATTACTATTTCTCTGAAGTTCAAATTTAAGTCCTTAAATTTGTAAAGGGATTTCTTCATTTCATTTCATAATTTTCATCAATTCATATTTTTTACACTTCTATTTACACTCAGCTTAAGCCAACTGGAATTGGCCATGAGCACGTTTAGCGTATTTATATAATTGGCCAATCAACTGCAGCCAACAGACTTAAATTGTTATCAGAAATTGTTAAAACAAGTATAAAAAAATACTTCTACATACCTTTTAACCGTAAATGTTTATTGTTAATATCACAACAACAGCTACAACATCTTCAGCGATGTTTCAGCACTTTATATATTTATCATAATTATTTCGAAGGAATGTTTTGAAGGCAACGTTATGTAATTGGAGGATTCTGTGCGTCGGTTGCACGAAGGTCATCGGGATTTTCAAAATATGCGCGCACAACTGCAAGTGAGAAAACCAGGCGGAAAAGCTTTTCGAGCTTTTCTTTCCTTGCACATGAAGCGAAAGCTAACGGAACTACAGCTCTGCGCTTTAAAAATCTAATCAAAACTAAATTGCAAAACTGCATTCTTAAAATGCAAAAATTATCGGTGAAAGTGTTGTTTAAATTCTGTTGGAAAATTGTTATATAAATAATATTTTGAAGTAATTTGCATGCATAGTGTCAATTAAAAGTTCTGGCTTGCTGCAAACAGCTGTCAAGCAGGAGGCATCGCACACACACACACACACACACACACACACACACACACACACACACACACCCACCACACCCATCTACACCCTATTACGACTTTCACTTTAATTATTTCCGTTCACTTCACTTTAGTCTGCGTTATTCAAGGTTGTTTTTGTGTAAGTCTTTTATATAAATGCCTAAAAGAAGGCAATAAAATTATTGTGCGGCTGCAACTAAAAAACTCAAGACGATTTTCACGTATCTGTTCAATACTGAGCAGCAACTGTGATAACAAGACCAACAAAAACAAAAAATAACAGCCACAACAACGTTATCAAACGGAAATATGCCACAGGCAAAGCAGCTGTTTTGGTTGCAGGAGAGAGTGTGAGTGTGAGGGAGAGAGAGAGAGAGAGAAATGTGAGAGAATAACTGCAGGAGAGAGAGAGCTTTTAGGTGTTGTTGCAATTGCCTATGTAAATACCCTTCAGCTCGGATTTTAATAGGCATTTTAATTGGGAACAGGAATATGCAACAAGTTGATTTTAATAAATATTAATATTAATATAACTATAAATAATATTAAATATTTACGATACAATTAAGGTGTGGATTGCTGTACTTTCTATAAAATCATTCATGACTGTTCCTCTTTATCTTGGTAAAGTGGGAATCGAATCCAGTTAATCAAACTAATAGAACTCTCGAATCGTAGAGTCACAGAACAAACATTAATATGTCAAATTGAATTCAATAAAATCAGCATTGAATTCATTAATTAAGTAAGAGAATATCGTAGTCTCTACTCCTTTAAATTTAATTTCTTTTACATTTGTTTTTCTACTGCATTTTTGTTTGGGAATTTGTTTGGTTGTTGCCTTGCGTTTTTAATTTAAATGTTAATCTGGTTGCATGTGCACTTCACACTGCAGCAACTCGGATGTTCCCAATCCCCTTCACCCCTGTGGCATGTGTGTGTGATGTGTGTGAAGTGGCATAATTTTCATAATTTCTTGCATCATTTGCATATGACTTGATGTCGGACGACTGGCGCCAGTTTAAATGCCACAAATAGTTAAAGTTGTGCAAACCCAAACCTCTCTTCTATATAGAGTATATATATATATATAAAGTATGTACTATAGCGTTGACCTGTACTCGGATCACTTAAGTTTTTATGCTCGTATTTGCGCACACACACGTCTTTTATTGTGTATTTGTCTTGGCTGCCGCAAATAAAGACGAAGACGGCATAAAGACAGCCCGGACATAGGGAGAAAATGAGACGAAAGGACGGATGGCCGACGAAGAGCCAGAGAATTCATTAAAAATTAATCCAATGCCGGCGTTGCTGGAGTATTTGGCCAAGACAGGGTCTCGAGATGGGAATGGGAAGGGGAATGGTAGTGGGATTGGGGTTTGTTGTCTGCTATTCAATTACGTATGCCACGGTTGCTATGAAAATGACCTGCAGTGTCTGCAGAGCCCAGCAGCCGCCATTCTCCATTCTCCACTCCGCACTCCGTAGGGTTGTGTAGTAAATTCTAACAGCACTTGGGTCGGCAAACCCTCGATGACCCCCTCGCTGCCACGACTGGCTCAACTGCTTGGCAGTTTTATGTGTTTTGTCTTCGCAGTCGCATGCCGCATAAACGGAATTATTTACAATTTATTTTTACCTGGAACTACGGTAAAGGGAAAGGGATCGAGAACAGGGAACAGGAAGAAAGCGATAGCGATGGCGATGGCATTTGCTTTCCTTGTTTGTTTTTGTGCTATTCAAAATGTCTTCATTACCGGCAGTTGAAGAAGCTGCTGGGAAATGTGGCTTTTCTGCACCAGCAGCTGCTTCATTGGCTTTAATTTGACAATGGCCCTGGTCCGACTTGAGCCCTGGATATGGCACTAACTGTGAAGTGTTGCCTGTTTATTTGAGACATTCACAGCTAACTAATAACCTAAGTGCTCCGCCAAGTAATTGGCTGATGGTCCACCGTTCGACAGCCACTTGTCCGGACAGACACAAGATTCAAGTACATATTTAATTTGCACCAACAATTTCACAAGCATTCTATGCCAATTGCTCAACTTGATTAAATGGAAACAACACTTAACTGTTGCTGAACCCAATTCTCCAATGCTGAAGCTTCCTTTATTATAAGCAGCACTTTTATTTATTTATTATTTATATAAAAAGGTAAATTCTTGCATCGATTTCATTTAAATGCTGCATTAAAATCTTTGAGCGCTTTATACATTTTCTATTCACTGTGTTACAAAAATGTATTCAAGTTATAAAACGGAGTCAATAAATATAATAATTAATGTAAAATATTATTTATTATTTTAGTAACATTTAATGTCTACATATGAATTTATTTAGCATAAGTGCTTATAAATTTCTAGATCTCAACTTTGGATCTCTTAAAAAATAATTATATTGTCTCAATTGTGAGTAAATGTTCTTCAAATAATTTTAATAAATAAATTGTTGACTTTCCTTCATTATTTTTCTCATCCAGATTTTTATACTTAAAGTGTGTGGGAGTCAAGCAAAACTTGTCAATTAAAAACTTAAAAGTCAAATAAAGCTTTGACAGTTTAGCAACAAAGACCAAATTTATCATAGCCAAGTTTAAATCTGTCAGGTATGAGAACTCGTGTCAATCTCTAAGCCGTGGCAAGTCTAGCAAACTCGTGCGACTCCTTGGAGGGGGCGTTAGAAGCAAGTGTTGCAAGCTAATTGAATGGCAACTAATGCAGCCGAACACAAGCTGCCAGAGAGATAGAAATGCATCCGAACTTAATCAAGGGGCAAGTGGCAAACACTCTGCATAAATTAGTAAAAACTTAAATGCAACTCTTAAGCGTCAGCCAAGCGTCACTAAATAGACATTAGCGCCCAACAAGGATACGTATATCCTTCAGACTTAGGGACAAGCACTTGGCTCGAGGCAGCTGTTTATCAACAGCAACATCATCATCAGCATCAAATGTAGCTTCCCTCAATGTTATCGTCATTAATATCTTCATCATTATCATCATCATGCGCTTACTCGTCTTCGCCCTGCCCTTATGAGTGATGATAAATCATGGAAGAAGGCAACGTGTTGCGGGCTGCAATGCTGGCAGTTTGACTTGACAGCAGACGCTGCAGTGTTGCACCATTATGTGGCACTTGGTGTGGCAACTTGCTTATGTGCGATGGCAAGTTCATTTATGCACTCACTCCCCACAGCCTCACAGCCTCTCTATCCCCCATCCCCCATCCCCCATCCCTCATTCTATCGCCTAGATTCCCCACAATTATTAATTGCCCCCAGAGCTGCCAAATAATGATGAAGTACACGGCGTATTTCTGGTTATTTATTGCATCTACGTGTTGGCCAGCTCAATTTTGGCTTGAGTCGAGCTATTTCAAGTTGTGCCCCGTTCGCTGGTCATTAATATGTAATTTTTGTATTTCACAATCGTCCTCCGCATTGCGACACTCGTTGCACTTGCTGCACTCGATTTGTGGTGCATGCAAATTAGCTGCAAATGTTGCTAGATGGGGCTGCAAATATTTTTGACCAGACATTTGCATATAATCGCAGCAACTATTTGTTTTCGCCTGTCAGCAAATGTGACTTGTGCCCTAATTTGCATTACGTATACGCAATGTTGTGTGCTTGGCTAGAACAGCAGGAAACTTGCAGGCTCGATATAACCTACTTTGTGACCTTGTGACCTGACATTTAGGCTTTATTCTTGGAGCTAATAAGTTAACTCTAATCTTGCAACTGTCTAATGATTTGGCTATGTGTTTTTCAAGATGATCTTATATGATAAAAACCAGAAGCAATTCATTTTCAACCTATTCTTGTTATTCTTGTTATCATTATAGATTCAGTCATTCAAAACTTATCCGTTTGCAAAGTGCAATGATATTTGCTCGCATTCAGCTGGTGTTCCGCATCGATTAATCAGCGTACAAATGCAAATTACTTGCGCCATTTGACGTTTCTTCGTTTCGTTTGGTAGCGTCGTGCTGCGTTAACCGGAAACGGAAATGTTGCTTGCATAACAAATGAATTTCGCTTAAGGGTGGCATGTCAACTCACAGCTCACAGCTCACAAGTCACAAGTCAATGGGGGAAGTCATGGCTCTGACTGCGCTCCTTTGACAAGTCACAAGGCCTCTTCGCATTGTTCGGTGAGTCCTTGTGAGTCCTCCTTCTGCCAAGTAAAAATAAATTGTTTTCTACATACATACTGAACTGGGACTGCGCGTATATTGGACAGATATTGGACTGGGGCTACCCGCTGATTGGTATCGCCTGCTGTTGACAGCATTCATTCCAGGCTTCTTCCCTTAACTCCCCAACTGCCGCCCACATTTGCCTCTGCCAAATTAGAAATTCCAATGGAAGTGCCTCCTAAAAATGGCACCAATGGGGCAACGTCTTGCAGCCCCCCTCTCCCCCTCTCCCCACTTCAACTCCTTCCACGCCAGTTGTTAAGTTGGCCTGCAATTGCAACCCGGTGAATTTATTAACGTTGTGGCCATGCGTCAAATAAATGTCAAAAAATGAACTCAAAATGCTGCAATTACAGCTCAGTCCAAGGATCTGCAACCCGGGGGCAAGCACAGGCAGATAAGGAATGTTCACTTTTACCGCGGCCCGCAATAAAAATTGCATGAACATTTTTTGGCATGTTAAACACAATTTTTTAATGAATTTTCACGCCAGTCGAGTGTGAAATGCTGACTGCTCGGCGCTCAGAGTTGTGACAGGAGCTGCCTACTTTTAAAATGCCATAAAAACTAAAAAAACAAACAAACCAGCAACACGCAACAAAAAAATAAAGAAATTAATAAAAAAATACAAATAAAAATGAAAATGAAAAATATTTCTGGCCACATACAAAGTGAAAATTGCGCGGCAAATAAAAAAATGTTTTTCGAAAGTTGGTGGCTGTCTCTTCAGCTCCCGTTGCTGCAGTTGTTGTTGTGGTTCTTGTTGTTGTTGTTGCTGTTGCGACCATCATTTCGCACTGTCTGCCTGATGTTTGAAATGATACCAAGACAAGGCAGCGGCAGCGACGATCCTGTGGTCTCATCACCTGCATCTCTTTGGCTATTTTAGTTCTGAAGAGATCTTAGGTATGTATTTTAAAATTTCTCAAGGAAAGAAAACGCTGACTCTTGCGATTGTTTTCTACTTCGCCTGACAGTCTGTTATCTTATAATAAAAAGAAGCAAACAGAAACCATATTTGTAACATTCGAAATTGCAGAGCATTGAATAATTCATGCAAGCGGTTCAAATATTTTGCCAGCTCACTTACCATTTTATTTGCCAGTTTTTTTTTAATTTTTTGCTGTTTTATTTTGTTTTCTGGCCAACACTTCAGCGCGAGACAGATGATAATAAAAAATTTTATTACACACAAGCTCATCCATTTGACTTAATGGCGGTTGAATGTGCAGCCTTTTAATGTGGACCGGGGGACAAGAACGGGCAGCGAGCTTGAAAGAAGAGGGGGCAGGTGGCGGGTACATGATCTGTGGCAGTAGTAAATGTGTATCCGTCTACCTCGTCCTATTTTTTTTTTGAGTGTGAGCTGTTGATTATTTAATCATTTTTTCCAGAAACTGGCGCTGCTTTCTCAAGTGGAAGTGCATGTAATTTTATTTCATTTGCATTGCATTTTATTTCATTTATTTGTGATATTCTTTTTTATATAATTCGTTTGGCATTTGTTGTTGGGTATACTGTATGTAGATTGTACTGATTGCTGTTGCTGCTGGTGTTGCTGTTGCTGCAACAACGGCTGCAGCTCTTAAATAATATGGCTTGCAACAATCTCTCAATAAATCAGCGAAATGTGCGAGCAAAATAATAATTAATGGTTGAAGCAGAGAGAGGGAAGTGTCAGTTGGTCTGAGGTGCAGAATGATGCATGAAAATTTGTGAAAAATTGCACAAATTGCACGTCACACGTTTGTGGCAACATAATTGCCAGGGCCAATGCCGGCAATGTTGCCTCAAATGAGCAGCCCAAATGCTGCTTGGCAAGTGGAAAGCGGAAAGGAAAGTGGAGGAAAAAAGTGTAGCATACATTTCTTCTTAATATGCAACACATGTAGAAAATGAGTTAAACGCTGGCCGGAAACAGACAACACTTGGCTTAATTTCTATGCTGCCTGTCACTCTCTCTCTCTCACTCGCTCACTCGCTCACACTCTCACTCCTTCTCTCTCACTCTCTCACACTCTCTGCCACTTCTTTTCTCATTCCATTGGACGTCTCATCATTGGCCAGGCGTCATCATCATTTGGCACAGACAGAGCCGCATGTTCAATATGATTCGTGACATGTTAGGGAATTAGTGCTGCAAGCGGTTGGCTAAATTCGTGGTATGGTGGCATGGATGGTATCGGTGAAAGACATAGTCTTCCTTGTTCTCTTCCACACTTCATTCAATCTATTCATCCCTCCCCGAAATGTGCTTGTGTGTGCTTGCCACGTGCGCCACATGTTTGTCATGCCAAGTGGCGCCAAGCGGCCTCATTAATGTGAGTTGCTTTAAGTTTCATTTATTTATTATAGGATCATTGTTTAGTTTTTCTTCTGCCTTTCCATTCATTCTTATTTTTTGGTTTCCCTTTGGCTAATTGCTTTTTTGTCAATTATTTTTGGGCAGCACGAACTGCAGTCCAAACGATCAAGTGATAGCAGCTTATTATACAATCTATTTGGAGGGAAAACTTTCAGGCAAGGGAAGTTGGCCATGCCTCAAACCTGTCTGTCGTGTTGTTCAAAGCTTTGCGTAATTGCTGCAATTTGTTGGCAGAAACTGCTTAATATCAAGTAGCCGTCGTGTTGGCACAGCAACAAACTGCCAACCTTTTACAACACTCGCCTTTGGTTACACAACAACAACAACAACAAATAGCATGCACATTACCACCAAAGAAACTGGATGGCAAAATGTTTGTTGCTGCTTGTTTACATTTTACAGTTTTGTGGTTTAGTTTACGCCGTGTTTTCTCGTCTTCACATGGCATGCAATGCCAAAAGGTCTGAGCCGGAATTGAGGCTGAGTTGAGGTCTAGAGCTGATGCTGGAGCTGGCCTCTTATCATGTTAACAGCGCTTTATATTCATGTTACCCACGCACTGCACAACACACAACAACTATTCGCAATGAAAGTATCTATAGTTGCGGATACTTTGCCAACAACATGTGGGTGTCAACAGCGACGTTGCAACGTTGTCTTCTCGACTACTCGTATTGTCTGCACGTTGTCTTCTAATTTGCAACATTATATCACTAACACTTTCTTAGTACTTTGTTCACAAATTGAATGTTTCTAAGTCTAGCTTCAAAAATAAAGAGCTGTAAAGTTTGATTGAGAAAATCACCAGCTAAAAAACTTAGTTTAATATGCTGCAAAATGTTGCAACAATTATGTTATATTTGAAACTCTCTTATAAGTTTTACAATAATTATTTTAAGGATTATATATCCTGGTAACACAAATATTATTATAAAGATCTTCAAAACCTAACTGACAGATATAATGACGGTAATTGATTACTTATTTATCCATTTTAATTATTACTGTATCTATTAGATTGTTATCAATCATATTATACCTAAGTAAATATGCTTACAAGTTAGATAATCAAATATGTTTTCGCCTTCAACTAAGATGCAAATTTTTAAAAAATTCGAACCCCATGGAAAGAATTTCTATTCAAATTTCCTCTACTTACATCGATATTTGTTTGTTAGATTCTGTAAAATTCTATAAAATCTCAGTGTTAACCCTTCAACTAGTTTTGCTGTTCTTTTACTGAAATCCAAAAGAAATGAAGAGAAATCAGGCTCTTTGGGGACCTACAAAGCGACAGCAACATAAATTGCCATTTATCAAATGATATTGCAGCGACACTTAATCAAGATACGAGTATTAGCCGAAGGTTTACAAAAACGCTGTGGCTAGAAAATAGGACAAAATAAACTGAATTCGGTTGAATTAAACAAAAACAAGTAAGCAATGCTGTTCACAAAAAAGAAAACCGCCAGCAAAGTGCAACATGGCAAAAAGCAAGCAAAAAAAAAAAAAAACTAAATGCAAATCGAGTACTGGGAATTAGTGACAACTAAGCGGAAAGACCAGCTCCAATTCCAGGAGCAGCTCAAGCAGCTCCCCGGGGTCCTCATGTCCTTGTGAGTTTTCCTGTGACATTTGCAATTGACAGTCGCGTCGAGTTGAGTCGCATTGAGTTCCAGTTAGGGAAAACCAGTACGAACTGTAAAAGAAGTCGAGTGCGAGGCTTCTTTTCAACTGTTTTTCTTGCTTTTCGTCCACCTTTTTTTTTGTTCCTGTTTGCCTCACTGCGACAATTTAAGCTGCAAAGTTTAAATGCTGGTCTTTTTTCGCCAGCAAGTTTTCCAGCTGCGGCGTTTTTCTTTTGGGGTTTTGCGGCAAAATGTCAAACGGTGGCCAAAGTTCGCTTAACACCAAACGTTTTCGTGTGCAAATGGCGCTCCCAAGTGCTTCATTGTAGGTGTCCCCCTCTCCATCTCCCATCTCCCATCTCCCCTGCACTGCCCAGGTGCCCAGCACGTGTGCAGTTTTCCAAAATATTTCTTTAAATTTTGGCATTTCTGCAATTAATTTTGTCAAGGTTGGTAATTTTTTAGCCGAAGGTATCTTGGCTGCACAGTAGCCCCAAACCCATTAAAAATGGAACAGAAATTAACACAAGTAAATGAACTTTTGCCAGTTGGAATGTAATAAACTAATTGTATCCATACCATCGTCCGGCTTTGCTCCAATGTGCAGCTGACTTATGTAAGGGAAGGGTAGGAATAGGGATAGGGATAGGGATAAGGGTAAGTGTAGGGGAAGGAAAAGAACTGAAGGGTAGGGCAGGGAAAGTTTTGCGGCGCCCGGTAATCGTTGAGCCTGTCGCTTTCTGCAGCACTTACTTTTAATTAGCAAACAAAACGGAACGCAACGCAGCGAAATAAAATGAAATGCCACCGAGCTGCCTGAAAGTATGCAAAACTTTTGTTATTGTCGCCAAATAAATTTGCCAATGCGTCTGCGATGCGGGCGGCGGGGCGGGGCGGGGCGGGGCGTTAGGGGAAGACAATTGTGGGCGTGGTCAAAACAACAACTAACAAAAAGTTTCAACGAAAAATTATGTGGCGTCAAATGCGGCGAGTCGATGGCATCGCGGCAAGTGCAGCAAATGTGGCAGATGTGGCAGGTGAGGCAGTTGCGGCAGGTGGGCAGGTGTGGCAGGTGGTTTACCCCATGCGGTTGCCGTCGGCCAAAATTTATGTTGCAGTGTGAAATTTTACGCGACAGGTGGAAAAACAGCAGGAAAAACCCAAAAATGACTGCAAAAAGTTGCATGCAAATTGTGAAAGGAAAGTTGAGAAGTAACTAAAATATATAGTTAACGAGGGGTGCTATTGAAGTCATTGGCATATGTCTGTTATGTTCGTTAGGTACGCTCGATTAGCTAAAAGCATCGTTTTAATATCTAAAAGGACCCACAAGAAAATGCTGCCAATAGGCGCAGTAAAAAGGCATGTGTTTTTTTTATTATTACTTTAAAGGCTGCCAGGCTTGAAAGTTGAATACGGAAAGTGTTTCGGGTTACACCCTTAACACTTCATTAGCAGCGTCTCTTCGGCGAGCCATGTTAACACTTGTTTGGATCGACCGAAACATCATGACAAAAGAAACACAAGGAGCAACAATTTCACGACTGCCGAGCTGCCTCATTAGAAAGGGTTGCAGTTGAGACGCGGGCGTAAATCATCAATTAAATTAAATTCTGCTTCTGGGACCAGTGCTAAAAATTAATTTTTAAAATGAAATGTTTTTGTGAATTATGAGGGTTCACTGCATTAACAAAGCGAAGCTGTTTAGGGAATCCTTTCCAACAGAATCCTTTTCCTTTGCAACTGTCAATGTCCGGGCTCGTTGTCGTCTTTTTCCATAAAATAATTTATAAATTCCAATGAAATTGACATAATTTTGAATGGACTGGTAGCCAGTTCATTAAATATCTGACTATTAAAATAAAACGAAGTTCAGCATTATAATAAACCTTCAACGTAAATAATAAATGCTAAGTAACGAATTCTATGGAAAACTCGTAGCATTTTTATTTGTGGCCTTTGTGGCATGAAGTCATTACTTTGGAATTCCCGCACATTAAATCAAGATATACTTATCGGACCATCTTATAATTGCTCTCAAATGTGAGCTTGATTTCGAATTCGAAACCCTGCGTCATGTTTGAGATAATTGCAGTTCAGGGCGCTGACTTTTCCCTTATTTGTTACTCACTGCTCACTATTTAGTGTAACTTTTTCTCTTTCGTTTTCTTTTCCTTTCATTCTTTATATTTTCAGTTTGTGTGTTTGCTGAAATGATTTCGAGGAAAAACGTTTACCCAAACCTACCCCAATAAATGTGTATGGCATATAGCATATAAATTACAGGAATAAAAACTGAAATTGCTGCAAAAACAGAAATACACTTAAAATATACAGAGAGCGAGAGAGAGAGAGAGAGAAAGTGTGTGTGTGTGACAGAGGGAGCAATAGGAAAGCAAAGTAAAACGGAAAAAACGGAATATTTATGAACGCACGCCAGGACGAGGAAAGCGAAAATGCGCCAAACAAAACCACCTAGAAGAAGGAACTCACAACACACTTAACAGTCAAATGCCAATGGAAGAGCAGGAGTAGGAGGAGGAGGGTGAGCGGAGGAGGGGTGTGATGGGGAATCAGCGAACCAACGAACCAAGTCCAAACCCTGTCCGGTGTGCGGGTCTGGGCCATGTTTGTTGCCAGATAAAGCAAATGGCAAAAGTGTTTTCCATGCGCGATCGATATACACGGCGCCAGCCAGACGGGACAAATTTTCATAGTTCAAGTGGCGCCTAGGCTTGTGCCACGACAGAGAAAGACAGTCAGAGAGAGAGAGAGAGAGAGAGAGCGAGAGTGAGAGAGACCAACTGAAATGTAGCCAAAAGCAGGCACTAAAAATTCACACGCACATACAGAAGTGAATGCGATAAAATTTTAGCGGAAGTGCGCAAGCAAAAATGAAAAAAGTGAGAATAGGAATTATTTAAGCAACAGGAATGAGATTCTCAAACAGAATGTTAGTTTGTCCTATAACTAGAAGCTAAAACGATTTGCGAAATCCCCTGAAAAATTCTTTTATTAATTGCGTTCATCACAACACTTCGCTGATAGAATATCGAAGATATTGAAATGTAACATTATTTGGATTCTATTTTGATTCTGCATCAAAATTAGAAAGTATAATTTTTCCCACCCTGTCCACTTTTATGTGTACACATATGATGATATGTTCTGTTGAACTCTGTCAGTGACTTTGGTTTGTTTGCTGTCGCTATTTGACCTCGCCAAATCATCAACAATATCATGAAAATGAATATCACAACAGCAAATACGAGTACAACTATAAAATTGCCACATACTCCCACTTCCACGTAAGTCGTTAATAGTTGTTGATAGTTAATATTTACAAGCCGCTAAACCTGTTAAATTAGACCGCCACAGATATATATTTTTATGATTGACACACGCGAGTTTGTCTCAAAGCTGCGAAAAATTAATACCAAAAATATTAACTTGTCTATTTGTGTGGATTTCATTTTTATGGCATTTACTAAGATAGTGACAAATTGTGTGTGTTTATTTCGACCCGGGGTTTAACTTGACAAACACGTCATCAGCGTGTGCTTTGAGCACTGAGAGTTGCGTGCGGGAAAACTGATGAGTCATTCATGGATTTCCATGCGGTTTAGAAGTCACTACCAGCCTCCCATTTGAAACTGAGGGAGTGAGTCGAATTTTATATTCATGACAAGTGTTAAACAACTTTCGTTTTGAATTTGCAAGACAGAGTAGTTTTAAGATATAAACAACTCGCAGAAACTGAATGGATTTATTAGAAACCGGAAGAAATCTATGCCAAGCAGCTCTATAATTTTGTCACGTTTTGCATGAAGCATAGAAGACGACATTTTTTCCCATAAAAACATAAATTAATATGATCGCTAAGTCTCAGTCTCCTTTAACTCTCACAATTGTACAGTAAGATTAATGCAATTCTTTTAACATATTTAAATAATAAATTGGAGTTGTATTTTTCATAATATTCTGTGCGCGCTTTCATTGTCTTTTAACCCCGCAATCGACCTAAATAGCCAAATTTAAGAAAAGTTCATTGCCATTGCTAAGCAATCAATTCTATTTCCTTACCCACTTCCTGCCCCTTGTGCCTTGTCCCTTGTCCCTTGTCCTGACCATCGCCGTTGCCCTCGCACAGTCATAACTCACAGAAAACTGCAGGCGAGGCTTTGTTTAAATTTTGGCAAGGCATAATAATTTTCCTACGCATTGTTCTTGTTGTTTGCTTTGCTTTGAGACATGAGCTGGGCAAATAGAGGCGTGGTCAGCGGATAGGCGAATGAGGCTTTGAGCAGGGGTTGAACATGGAGAAGGGGCGGCAATGACCAGGCAGACAGACATTCAGACAGACATTCAGACAGACAGACAGACAACCAGACAGACAGACAAAATGCGACCCTCGAGGAATGGAAAGAAATAAGATTGGCGAGCGTATGCGCAAAATGTCAACTCATAAATAATGTTGATAAAATGCATTAGGGGGCGTGTTCGACCAGCCCCATAATTAGTGCATTAATATGGCCAAACACTAAAGGACTGCAGCCAGCTGCGTCTCCTGCTGCTCGTGACGAGCAGGATACACAATAGTTTTATTTATGAATAGATAGATGCTCCAAAACCAATAAAATAGTCGAATCCGACTAACAGTTCCCTTGTAGTTGCCGTTGTCGTTGTCATTGTTGTCGTCGTTGTTGTCGCAAACAACGCCATAATAATAATGTAATGAAATTTATGATGCGCATTTAATGTACTCAACATAGCGCGACAATAAACGACAGCCACCCGAAGGACGCCAAGGACACGAAGGACACGCAGGATGCGGGACGCGGGGACGCGGGATGCAATGGACGTGGGATGCCGCCTTTACAATGTTCATTGAACGCCCAACACTTAACTGATTTCAAAATTATATTGCTGTATGATTGTGTGCGTGTGTGTGTGTGTCTATGTGTGTGTGTGAGAGAAAGTCAGTGCATTTCTATAAGTACAATATGGCATATAATTTTATTGCTTATTGTCCGCCAACGCAGCCGTCAAATTTGTGCGTTTGTGCGTAATAAGCACAAATTGTGGAAGGAGACGGATGGGAAGGCATACAGAGAGTGAGAGAGGGAGAGAGGGAGAGAGGAGAGAGAGTGACAAAGAGAGCATGGTGGCAGAGAAGCAGCGAGACGTCAGTGTCAATATTTGCGATGGACAAATGTGGCGGCAATTTCGAAATCTATCCCTATATAAGTGTGTAATTATTCTATGTGTGTGAGAGCTTAAGCTCTTGTATGTGTTTGTATTTGTGTGTGTTCAGTTCTCATTGCTTGATTGTTTCTCTTCTCTTTAATAAATAAGAAATACTTAAAAGGAGTAATTTCAGAAACTGCTAAAGTAGAACATTTCATGTCTTTGACTGCAAGTAGTCAGTGTCCGATCTAATCTTATTATCAGCTAAGGACAACAGTGCTCCAAACTGTCAAAACAAATTAAATGTTGTCTAGGGAAACAAAGCCGAAAGCTCTAAAAACGGCATGTAAATTCAAAGAACACTTTCACTAAAATGCTCTAAAATGTCGAACAATAACATTGGAAAAAAGCTCGACAATGTGCTACAAACTGGAGCATAAAACTTAATTTTCGACCCAAACATAGCGACATTGCAGTTGCAGTTACGAGTAAAAGTTGACAGGCAACCGCAAGAAAAACCCAATCAAGCTTACATGTTGCACCTCTTGATATTCTAGGGGAGAAGAGGAGCTAAAGGAACATGTTCTGTCCTCGATACGACGAAGGCGAAAGTAATTTGCAAGCAACTTTGCACTGACTCACAGAAAAAGCAGAGAGAGAGAGAGAGAGAGAGAGAGAGGGAGAGGGACAGACGGAGAGAGTGGAAAAACTGGTAGCACTTAAATTGTTGCCCTGTGTGGAAATAATTGAAAAATTTGCAGTGCATAGAAAATCGAATTATGACGAAAGTGACAGCCAAGATGACGTACGACGTAGGAAATATCAATTAACAAGAACAAGCGCAGAAAGCTATTAAAAGCTTATTTAGTCGATCCCAAAAATAAAAACAAGACCCGCTCTATAAGCAAATAATATGGAAAAAGTTGATACAAACAACCCGACCACCTCCCACTTCACTCTCTGAGCGTCCTGTTCGCTCTGCTCGCCCTTAGCAGACAGTTCGAGCTACAAGAACAGGGGCAGTAAAATTAATTGCTTTATATGGCGTGATAATTTATTGAAGCCCACGATGACCAACATGGGAGCACAGCACAGGCAAGGTCCAGGGCCAGGATGAAGCCAGGACGAAGCCAGAACAGGGCGGACGGTGCGAGGTAATACGAATGGAGGCCAGGACACGAACATGGCAGCTGGCTGCCTTGTTGTGCCAGGATAACACAAGTATTATGCCGGCAACGAGGCGTAAGGGTCAATCACATTAGAGACATGCGAGCCGCTGCGAGTTGAGCCGTTGAACAGTTGAGTTCAGCTCAGAACATTACAGCAAGGATTGCAGGGTGGCTTGGTCCTTGGTCAAGGGTTGCCTCAGCCGCTTGCATTTCGGAATCTGATTATGTGCCCCGGGCGCGGATAATAAGTTATTGTTTGATAATACTCTTGACAGCGGATTTTATGATACTCACACATTTTTCAGAATAAAAAACAATATTGTAGTTTATGATAAACAATTAAAGTCTAACTCTGTGCATTTCTTTAAAATAATTATTAAGATACAGTTAACAGAGGATCTACATGTTGCGAAAGAATTCTAGGAATATCTTGGGCGATGGATTAAAATAAATATCTGATATCCTTCAACTAATTTAGTAAAAGTCGAAAAGATAATAGTTTGAAGATCATTTCTAATATACAAATTTTAATTTCGTTACGTACTAAAAATATATTGGAAATCTCTCTAAATAATATATTTTAAACACACATTTATTTGAAAGAATTTAATCATTTTAATTTAAATTGGATGCTACTGTTACAATAGTTGTCTGCGAAGCTTTCATTGTAAATTAAGAGTCTGCTAGTTTACCATCCCAAAGAGTATCTTCTCTTCGGTCTACTGTTTACATTTTACCGAACAGATTTACGCACTGCGAATGAAATGCCTTTTTCTCGTACGTGGTTTTCTGCTCGTCTATCCGCTTGGGGGTAGCCCGAAAAAGTATGCTATGAATATAATCAGCGCATTCAATCGAGTTAATTTCATTATGAATATGACGGCAGCTAAACGTTTTTCTTCTTCTTTTCTTCATTTTTATTTTCATTTATAGCTTTGTTTTATTTCCCGTTTCGTTTCGTTTTCATTTTTTTAATCAGGCGCCACGCGATGCTGAAACTTCGTTCAAATAAATAATCTTGCCAAGTTGCCTGGAAGGACATGGAAGGATGAGAGCAGAGCAGCTGCTCGAGTTGCACTTACCAAGTCCTGGCTGCTGCCGCGGCTGTTGACAAACAAATATGAAACTAATCCTTGGTAATTAGTGCGCCAACTTTTGCTGCATTTTGAGCCAGGACACAAAGTCGGTCCAGTGTCCTTTCCATGCTGTGGTCAGAAGTTGGCGTATTCCTTGTGCTTTTTGCGGTTACCAGCTTATGTGTGTGAGTGTGTTTCTCCTTTTTTAGGTATTTTTTTTGTTTTGTGTGATGTCGTCGTTACCATCGTCGTGCGGCGTTATTTTTATTGGAAAAGTTAAGCTCGTGTTTTGATAGGTTTCAGTCGTAAAGGGATTAATTAGTGCAGAGTTCTCGCCAACATGCTGTAGACACAGAGACTCCGACGCCAAGGATCTGGCTCCATCTCCATCTCCATCTCAGACCAACATGCGGACCAAGTCGCATTTGTTTTTGGCTTTTGAATAATTAAAGTTAAGCTGAGTTGCATAGTTGTCCCTATTCCAGTGCAATAAACGCGCAAAGGACTCAAATTCGTAATGGACAATATACTTGGTTGTATTACAGGGATTTGTTGAATAAAATGCGGATGTAAAAACTGCATTATTTACTTTAAAATTGGTGTTAAAGTGAGATATAAAACAGTTGGAACTTTTTATAAATATTTTTAAATATATAATATTTACTACATATTAATTATACATTTTAAACAAAGTTTTTATTTATTAATATTAGTATTTTTTTTAAGATTAACTTAATTTTGCAATTCTCCAAATAATTTCTAGACCTCTGTTCTCTCTTCTCTGACTTCTCTCTCTCTCTCTCTATTTGTCTTTTCTACCATTTAAGCTGCCTTCAACGAGGTTTATTAATTTCATTTCTCTGGCCGCGTTGAGAGACATTTCGCTTGAAATTCCAATGCTGCAGTATTTTGAAAGTTTTTTTCTTATCTTTTATTATGAACTACAGCTACAATTTCGCTAGCGGTGTCAGCGCATGATTTACGAGGCCATGGCTTAAAAATGAAAATTGTAGTAAAAACCAAGAGACACAAGTACGGAAAAGTGCTAAGAAGGAAAGGGGGAAAGAGTGCAGTACCGGAGTGGGGGAGAAAGGAAGAGGGGGGAGGGGAGGACAGACAAACCTTTTTTGTGGCACTGAAGTTTTGGCCACAAAACAGGAAACGGAAATGAGTGAGCAGGACGATGGCGACATGTGAAATGTGTTTGGCCCCAACCACTTGAAATAAAAGCAAGAAGAAAAAAACAAAAGCAAAAGCAAAACAAAAACAACGAAAAAGACAGGCACACATGCAAAATAAACGGGTTCAAGTGGCGCTCGTAAAAACAGGAATAGGACCAAGCCAAGCCAAAGGATAACTGTTGAATTGCTGGCCATAATAACAAGGCATGCCACATATATCTGTGTGTGTTTGTGTGTGTTGTGTGTGTGTTTGTGTGTGGTTGAGCTTGTCGCGTAGCAACTTGTGGCCAACTTAATATCAGCTAACAACATGCTGACAAACAGAGGAATGTCGGCACATGTTAAGGTTCATGTGACCAAAATGAATGCAAATGAACTTCGAGCAACTTCTATGGGCCCCAATCACAAATAGATATGTGGAAGGGAATATTGTGAATGTGAGAGAACCGTTTAACTATAATTGTCTAAGATTTAATAATTTGCAATCGATTAAATCTACAAATGAGTTTATAAATCCAATTTCAATACAGGTTTTTCTCAAATTCATTAAGTTATTCTTCATCAGTCATTTATCCTGTTCCACAGTCCAGCGCAAAGTGCGATAAATTAACAAAACAGTACTTTTCTAGCATCGTAAAATGTATACAAGAAAAGGCGATTAAGCGAATGACATCGACACCATTAACGGCCACACAGCACCAAATGCAGCTCGCAATAAAATGCGAAATAAAATAGAAAAACATATAAAGCCAACCTATTGAACATACAAAGAACAGAAAAAACGAGGAATGCCAACGATTCTGCGTGCTGTGAAAACAATCCAATCAATTTATTAATTACGTAAGCCACTCGGTGGCCAGTCGAAAGGAGAGAAATAAAATGCAATGAATTACGCGGCGTATGCGTAACGCTTAAGCGGCAATTGTCTGTCTCACTGCCATGCGACTTTACTCCTCTCTCTCTCTCTCTCTTTCTCTCTCTCACACACAGGCTGCATCTATTTGTCTAGATTTGTGCAATGGATTTTTAATGTTTTCCACGGGACGTCCATTGGACTGCTGGGAAAATGCGAATGGCAATGCCAAAGCAAATGTAACGCATTGTTAAGTCCGCTTGAAACTGAAGGCAGAGTGAGCGCAGAGCGGGGAGTGTGCAACAGAAGGGAACCGAGTGCAGAAACCAAGAACTTGGACTTTAATGAGCCAACAGCAATTACCCCAAACATTCGGCCCATTGCAAGTCTCTCAATGCGTCGCAATCGTCGTCGGCAAACATTTTAATTGCATTTTGCTTTTTATTTTATTGCCAGCAGCGTCTTAATGATTTTGTTGCTTGGCCATTAAAATATTCTACCCACAGCATGTTATTATAGGTATTTTTTAAAGATAAGCACGAATAGATTCCTCCAACACTGTTCATCACTGTAAAATATATTTATTTGTTTTCCTTTTAATTCTTAAGTCATTTGCACACTTAAAAATTGTAAATATAAAAATATTTTATAAATTGTAATGTTATTTAATAATTGGAAATTCATAAAAATAATAGAAATTGTAACTCACACGAGTGGCATTCTAGTTATTGAATTATCTAAGGGTTATTTTCCATGGAAATTAAACTACTTTCATAGCTTAACTAATTACCCTCTGGTAAAATAAACAAAACAATCAAAGGCATTTCCAATTCAATTGGAGACAGTCTCAAACCAAATCAAAGCAACTCAATTTGGTAAGACTTCAAACCGAATGCTTCAGATTGATTTTAGTAACGTTAACTATAAGTTTAAAAATGCAAGTTTTGCTGATTTTTCTGTTCGGACTTGAAATTGTTCTTGGCGCATCTAATCCCTATAGAGGCTTAAAAGACTTTCGTGTATTTCCACGAATTAAGACGTTGATGCCACTTTCATTTTAGTAACGCACGTTTTATTAGATTGAAGCAGAAACAATGTAAATGATTAAATAAATAATATAAATCTTTACATAATGCATATATTTGTGTTGAGTTAACGAATGCTAATTTGAATGATGAGCATTTGCATTCTAATATATGTTTCCACAAAATTAAATGAATTTACTCATGGAAAATATTTTTAATTTAAGATTAACATCTGAAGCTGAGAATTGAATGGAGTATGTGGAATTATAAATATTGGCATTTCCTAGGCAAAGCGGAATTCGGCGAACTTTAAACTAAATGCAAATAAAAATAATAAAAACTATGCACAATGTGGAATATTATTATGTGATAGTGAGTTAAATTCTCAGGAATTCCACTCAAACTTTCCACGCTCTTGAGCACACGTCCTGCACTAAAACATTTGAGTTAGTTCTGACGCATGCGCCTGAAAGGAAATCAACCCGCGATTTGAACAAACTACTCACTCAATGTTTAGTTTTAAAATATTGCTGATTTAACCATTGTTTTTTATATAATTTTTTTTCTGCGATGCACGAGTATGTTAACCCTTGGCCTGGGGACTCGGATAATTGTTAGCAGCAACAAAAAACAATTGCAGCTAATTGGCAATAATCAAGCATCGGTCGCGTCATAAATTGGCATAAACAGAGCGACGCCAACGAGGCCAACAAATCAGCGCAGTTGGCATTTTTAATTGTGATTGAGTTGGCTGCATAAATCAGCAAATTAAATTACAAACAATGGCAATAAAATCTAACGAATGACATTTTTCTCTTCTCTCTCTCTCTCTCTTTCCATTTCTTAATTTTTTTTTTTAATTTTTGTTTATGTTGGCACGCAGTTTTTGGCTGGCGACAATTTAATTACAATTGCATTGTGTGTGTGTGTGAGAGTGTGTGTTTGTGTATTGGTAAGTTGCAACCGCCACGCTGACGCCACAAAATATGCTAATTTATATTTATATGAATATGGCGAATTGAGGCGAGCAGCGGAGGATTATTCCCCAAGGGCGCCTCCAAAACTGTAGCCCATCCCTCCCCCTCCCTTGCCACACCAACTGCCGCACACTCCACACACACACAGCTCCTCGTAGTGGCTGTGAAATATTTTTGGTGGCTGCCGCCAGCGACTGCGGTCATAAAATTTATTGTTGCCAAATGCATATTTGTCACATTTGCAATGTGTTTGGCGGCGGCAGTCATAGAACAATTTATAAGCAACTAGGGACCTCGCTGCACAGTCTACAGTCTAAAGGACTAAAGGATCAAAAAAGAGAAACCCCAAGTGGTCACCCAAAATAGTCAACTGGCGACTGTTTTACGGCTAAATGTTATAGCTATATAAATATTAATTGATATCCTTAAGGAGGTGAAATAGCTTTTGGTAACCATTTACAGTCAAACAGTAAAAATACAGCGATAAATATACAACTCGATAATCACTTTGTCGATTTACAATTTTTCCAACTTTATTTTCTTATTGACAAAAATGTAAAAAACCAACACCTCAACTCTAATTTGAATCTGCCATAAAATTTAAGAATTAAATTATTTGTTTTTACTGTTGATATTGATAATGTATAACCGATTATTAACATCCACATTAAAAACTCAGTCCTCAGTTGAAATTCGAAGATCTATCCAGTTATAACGTACCATAGCCAATTTTCTCGAACTAAGTTGATAATTGGCTAAATTGCTAGCTTTGTTTACTCTATATATATTAGCCCGACTTTAATGGGTAAATCCCACCAGATCTGAGCTCAGTCTGTGAGTTGACTAACTGTCACGATGCTACGCAGTCTTTACACCTCGAAGACTCCCTCAATGGCTGTGCACAAAAGAAATGAAGTCATTTGTAATTAATGAGGTTTGTCACCCCAATTTGCCGGAACTTCAAACCACAACACACCGATGGCTTTAGATGTTCCATGTCGTATGTTTAACCTGCCTGGCATATTGAAAATCACAGAATGTTGACTCAAAGCGAGGGTGACGCACTCCACAGCAACGGGAAAAAAGTAAATTCCATATAAAAGAAATGGCAGCCGTCACCCACCCACAAAAAACAATCTAATTATCTCGTTAAGCACGCCAAAATGCACAAAAGATACACACACATACACATATATATATAAGAGTGAGAGACTCCACACAACCCATTGAGTGTGTGTGTGTGTGTGTGATGTTTGTAAGGGGAGGTTAGAGTCATAGAGCCAGGTGTTACCTGCTCAACTGACACCTTGACTGACGCCTCCTTGACCCTGACAGACAGGCTGACTTTTGGCTTTTTTTGGATTTTGATGGTTTATTCTTTCACAGTTTCCGTCGAGTTGTATTTCTTCCTCTTGCCTCCTTGCCTCCTCGTGTTTAATTAAAATTATGTAAATAAATTTATTTAGCTGACATTGGGGCGTAATTAAGTGCATGTTGAAGAGCGCGAGGAATATGCGTGTGGCATTTGCATCTGTCACCGACGCGTCGACGTCAAGTCGTGGACAGCCTGACAACAGTTTTGCTTCACCTTTGCGGGTGTCAAGTCTCACTCGCTTTCTCTGTGTTCAGCTTATTGTCAATGTCCACCCCTCAGTTGCCTCTATATGCTGACAAATTAGCCTTGAAATGAGCAATTTGCAGGCTGTGGACATGAATACCACGGACGACACAGGAGCATCACTGAGCTATGTGACGGAGCTGTGGGTGGTGTGGGGGTCTGAGGAGTTGGGTGATTGAGGGGTGGAGGGGGACGTGACTGTCGAGGGCCGTAAAGTTACCGTGAATAGCAAAACTGAGCTGACAGCTGCTGTCAGTGGCGGCCTGTCAATGGTCGAGTATTAAATATGCTTTGTGGCATGAAAAAGCAATTAAGTGTGGAGTGTTTAGATGTCTGCCAGAGGAATTCTAAAAAAAATGAGCGTCTAAGCAATAAATAAAATGTCAGCACTACGAACATTTAGAAAGTCTTTGGATCGATCGTTCCTTTGACAGCTATATGATATAGTGAACCAACTTAAGTCAAATTTGGAGTCATTAGACAATAAAAAAAAGGCAGCACAGCCTTCACATTTGGTTAATATAATCCAATGAATATCAACAACTTTTACATCTAAACGATATGATATAGTATTCCGATTCGATCTAAGAGCTAAATCAAATGACAAAAACTATTTTATAACTGACTCTTACAATAACTATAACAATAAATATAGTAATAAGATGCAAGTTTTATTGATAAAACTTCATTCAAGTATAAGATATAAATGAGCTGATATTAAATAATAAATACACATGGTGAAGTGTTGAAATCACATTATAATCCGCAAATAAACAAATGAAACAGCTGGAAGAAATAAACATCAACAACAACAGGAGTCCAAGGACTCATTGCATTGACGTCACCACAGTGCGAGGCATGTTGACATCAACATGGGAAAAATTGTTTTGATGAATGCGTCGATTTAATTGATGAATGGGTTTTTAAGCTGAAATATCGAATCGAAATGAAATGAAACGAAGAGAGACCCGGCTGAAAACTGCATATGGCAAATGTCAACCAGAAATTGGAACACACACATGCAAATGGAATTCGAATTGAAGACTGAAGTTCAGGATTTCAGCAGTGAATAAATGTTTAAATAGCTATATGAAGAATAAGCCTTGGACAGGTGAGGCTTAATTGGGAGTCGGTTCAACGAAAAGGCCAACGGAAAACTCATAAATAATGCAGACAAGCAGACAATGCTCAGTTCTAGTCCCCCTCCCAGTTTCAATTCGAGCATAAAAGTTAACAATGCCAAAAAGTATGCAATACAAATTTGAAAATCGCGGCAAATCCACACAAAACTCGAGACTATAGTGCAACAATTGCCAACCGCAAATACCAATAAAGAAGGCCAAAACAACAACAGCTACAGCCACAGCAACAGCAACAACAACAACAGCAAAACAAATGTAGCGTGTAGCCGTAATGTTGTTGCCTGTTTCATTCAGTCTCTGAAGCTGGTATGCAATAATATAAATTCCAGCAACAGAACCTGGAAAACTCCCCACTTTAATCGCAACCAATGTTGAGGTACACTGAAAGGCAACAACAAACTGCAAACAATAAATAGAACAACTGAAAAGTGTAGTGTTTGAGTTTTGAGCACGTGACGCTCTTTCAATACACTATCGAGCACGAACTCAAATTATGTACTGCAGATTAAAGTGTTTAAAAAATAGTGTAATAAAAATATAATACTTAGTTTTCATTTTGATTTATATGACAACTTTCAATTGTAGATATATTATTTTTCAGAATTAAAAGAGCATAATTAATTTAAAATTGAAGATATTTAAAATACATATAATTTATTTTACTATTGTATATCGGGTAATCTTAAAAATTTCCTTATTTTAAAATGATTTATGAAATGCAATATTATTGAAATAAAAAATACTATTCATAGTCAACTCGTTTGCATTAAAATATTTACTAGAATGTAAATAAATAATGCTATAGTTTAAATGCTGATCCTAGACATGTATGTGCCCTGTTGTTGAAGTGTATTTCGAGCAACATCTTGTGGTTTAATTCACAACAGCTTGTGGTTTGCTGTTTTTACAGGTGAAATCCAAGTCAAAATTGCAAAATAGTAGAAACTACAACCAGATATTAGATACTCTTACCATAACCCTTCTGTATTCTAAAATAAAGTTTATCAGAATAACTTCAATATAATTTTTATTAGAAGTTTGCAATTATTGTCCACACAGTTTTATACAAATTTCGAGTTTATTTTTCACATATTTCGGGGCCAGTCTTTAAGTGGCTCTCGTTTAATCACAATCTAAGTAGTTAAGCTGAAGTTAATTATATCGCTTAAATGCAATACTTATCTACGCCTACCCACTGCCCCCTGCCACGCCCCTAAGCGAATGCGACATAACATATAAAAGTTGATGGGCCGCTCGCGCATAAAACAAAATTTCAACTGCAATTAGTCTCCCTCTTCTCACACTCTCCCTCTCTTTCTCACTCGTTCGCGCTTCTCTTACTCCCATGAACATTTTTGCGCCAACATGGCAAATAATTTGGCTAACGACATTTTGTAACTAATGCTTAGGCGACCGCAGCTACAACGACAACAAGAGCAGCAAGAACAAGAACAACAGCAGCAGCAACAGCAACAACAACAGTGATAACCATTAACACGCCCACAGCCCCCAACCAAATGCAACGCCAACTGGTCATTAAAAGCGCCCCATAACGGTTTATTGTAATGCCAGCGCATAGGCCAAGCGACCCAGCGTACAAGTGGCCACCCTCTGTCCGGTTGTCCGGTTGTCCGGTCGTCCGCTTGCCCGTGCTTGGCGTTGCCACTTAATTAGAAAAGTTTCTCTGCGTCACGAGACAAAAGCCATTGACAGCGACTAAAAGTTGTCCAAACTGCATTTCACTTGCTGCTAGAAAAGTTGTGAAACAGCCGGATGGAAATACATGTATATTCCCATTTAGTATACCGCATCTCAAATACCCTCACAAAGAAGAGAACTCAAACTTTTGCTAAAAAGCATAAAGTACCCAAGTAAAAAAATTTTACTCTTATTATTTCCGTATTCTCCAACTCTTTGTTGTATCTTTGACAGCGTTATGTTAAGTACTCGGTAATTAGCGGGGACTAACTATAGTTTATGATATAGGCTACCCAACCCCTGGCAAAGTCATAAGAAAGGCTTTGTGCAATGGAGGTTAAGTCAACAGACGCCACCTGCAAGACTCTATTTGCACATTTTTCCAATTAATTGCTTCTACGTGGGCGACACAACCGCGAATGTCAACAAGAGCTGCGACACGAGGTACGGCCTTCTCCTCAGAGCCGTCCTTGTGAATCGGCACCTGCCCCTCATTGTCAGGCCGTCCCGCTGGCAACGTTGCCACAAACACGCGCACCAAAAAGAGTCCAAAAAAAAAACAAGAAAAATACAACAGAAAAAAAGAGAATGAAATGAAGCAAAGATATAGACTCATCAATGTTTTCAATTGAAATTTTTGCACGGCCGTTGTCGACTCACGTGGCATTCCTTTTTTTAGCTGGAGAGAAGGGAGGGTTCATTCATTTGTTTGCCTGGGAAACATTTGGTAGATATTCCGAAATTGCTGGAAATTGGAACTGCGAGTATAGGAACAATGGGGCCAAAATATAGGCCTCTTCTCACTCTCACGCTGAGCGACAGATGTTTGCCACAGTTTGCACAGCTGCTGCAGCCGCCTCACTCCACCTTCTTCCACCACCACCCGCAATATCTATGCTAAATATTGGCAATATTTGCATGTAAATAAGTACGAGTGTATATGAGACTGCTAAATATTGCATTTGATATTCATATATAGCCAATTGAGCTTGTGTTTCCTATTATCTGACTTAACTTTTTGGCATGTGAAGGACATGAATTTATTAATATATAGCCCGATTGACATCTATCTAGAGAGTTTATTGGATTCCTCACTCACTCCAATCTCAAATTCGTCATATCCAATTTCAGTTTCTATAACAAAAAACTCTTTGTCGAAGTGTAAACACTTTGCATTAGCTGCAGTGCAGAAAAGGTGTTCAGCACGCGATTTTCGAAGACACCTCCATTCATCTTTGTTGACAGGAAACTAAAAACTACATGGCAAATGAAAATGAGGTGAAAATCTGGGCGAGTCTAGACGACAGTTGAACATCAGCATTGGGGCTTTAAGTCTGAATTTGTTAACTTGGAAAACAAAGCAATTTGGCCAACCACAAAACGTAGAAAATTAGCTGAGGGGAGTGTTGGAGTATTGGGAAATCGGGAGACTGGAAGACTGGGAGACTGGTAGCAATCACAAACGGCAAACGGTGGCTGCCATTGACAAGTCAGTGGAAGAAACGACTGTCAAATGCAAGCAAAGTGAAACGAATCCAATTGGCGGCTTAGAAAAATGCAGTTGGGGACACAAATCTTCAAACATGCAACTTGGCGGCAATTGAAAACTCATTGACAGTTGACAATTGAAAAGAACAACAATAACAAGAGCATATAACAGCATGAAGCAGGCGTTGGTTGAGAGGAAGGCGACGGATGGGGAAGGGGGGCATTCAAATCGAAGCCTGAGGGGAAACCAAACTCAATTGCAGTTACATTTCCATTTTCATTCCACTTCTCTTTTCCACAGAAATCTACAACTTTGTTGTGCAGCTTGTCATTGACAGGCACTTCTCGTGGTTGTCGTTGTTCTTGTTGCTCTTGTTGTTATTCATTTGTTTTTCTCGTATTTGATTTTCCTTATTTTAGTATTCCCTTTTTTTTAACAATGCTGAGACATTTTCTATTTGAAATTGTCAGCAGCAATTGATATGCATTGCTGTTATTTTTTTTGTTCTTTTCTTTGCTGTTGTTCTTTGTCGACTGATTGCGTTCAAACTTTCTTCGTTTGTGTTTTCCGGCAGCAGGGAAATTGAATTCCATGTAAATTGACTGAGCAATTCGTATGGCAATAATTATTTCAATATCACCTGTCAGCAAATAAAGCGGGAATCAATTAAAATCGATGGCCAAATAATAACATACAAATTGCCGTGCACATTTCTCAATAAATTGCTGCACAGTTCAACGCGCCTGCAAGTATGCAACAAAAATGCATTTACAATTTTTCATTTTCTCCGTATTTTGTGTGTGCGTGTGTGTGTGTGGTGTGTGTTTTATTTCGGCTGATTGTAGAAATGTTTGTGATTTGAAATTTAATGCACGTAGTCAATGAAGAAATTCCAACAGCAGCGCATTAGCAGACATGCCCCTCCGCAGGGTCAGCAGCTGACTCGCTGCTGCCAATTGGAGGGGCACTTGGAGGGTCTGGGGCTGAGGTTGAGGTGGCTGCCAATTGCTTTTCAACATATTTGATGCGGCAATGGCAATGGCAAACGGCAGCAGCGACGTCGACGCCGACTCTCGACATTTTGCAACTTGGCCACGTACAAAAACGTTGGCAGCAAAGTGTAAAACCAACAGTCACAGCAACAACAACAACAGCAGCAGAAACAACGCCAACTGATGGAAGCAACAACAAGCACTGCTAAAACATACAAAATGTTGTAGATGTATATGTACTTACAGACATAACGTATACGTACAGTATGTAAGTAAGTAAACGCCACGTTGACCGAACAACAAACATCAAATGTAATCGCAGCTAATAAGAAAACTAAGCAGATCCTTGCAGGTCACGATTTGCGCTCGTTTCGCATTCGATTTGGATTTGCGATGCACCATTGGCAACGTCAATGCACCGAATGCGACAGCACAGTGAGGCAAAGCAAAAATATGATCAAATTAAGTAGAAAACTTTATTATAGCTAACTTTAAAGTACTCATTTAAAACAGACGCCAATTAGTTAAGATAAATCAATTGGAATGCTTATCTTTTTATAAAGTGCTTGAAGAGAAGCTATAAAATGGAAGTAATTAAGCGTTCTCTTTAAGAATAATAATATTAATAAGAAGAATTCAGAGATCAATAAATCGATCAGTTCAACTCACTCTTTCAGCCCACTGTGCCAGCTGAGCATCTTCGTATGCCATGTCAATGGACATTTAATGGCGTTCGCCATTATGCAGCGCATCAAATGCACCAAATACGCTTCGTTGGCAATAAATGCTGCATGGCCAGGTTTTGGGGGCAAGTCTCTGTCCGAAAATGCGTCTGCTTCTTAGCCTCAGCTGCATTGCCAATGTGCTCAGCATCTTTCCCTGCCTTGTCCTGTCTTATCCTGTCCTGTCCTGTCCTGCCGCCTGGACTTGGCATTAGTCTCGACCCTGGGCACGATTTGCAATTTTGTGCAGCAGCTTTCGCTGCGCTTCTCGTAATTTTTCGTAAATTTCGACACGTACTTGCATTCCATCTTCGTCGTCCTCGCTGTCCGTCTTCAGTCTTTAGTCTTCAGTTGCGCCGTTCACTCCGCCGGACAGCGACTAGGCCCCGGCTGCCGTCGATTGTAATGGCACAACCTTTGAATAAAATTAGCATTATCAGCGCACAGCACGAGTATTTGAGTTAACCGACATGCCGCATCTTGTGGCAGGTGTGTGCGCTGCAGATCAATAAAAATTTTCAATGCGCTTTTGAGCGCCATATGATGCGTGGGACATCAAGGCACAGATTATCGTTGGTCCTTGTCTATAAAATATGTATGGATTAGTAAGACCTTTCATAATCAAACTTATGATCCCAAAATTATTTGGAGAATTTGGGTTGATTCAAAACAAACTACAACTCAATTATATATATAGTTTCAACAAAGATTTTATTCATATTCATATTTAAACTATAGCGTTTTATATCTGCAACAAAACTAGTTTTAATTGCAAACGATTCAACACATTGTCAGCATGTTGCCCAACTTCACAACTTTTGTTTTGGGTGCACACATCAATTACGAGTTGCAACACCATCTTTCCCATCTCAATTGATTGCCCGGAAAACTAATTGGTGGAAAATTAAGTTTTTGCACAAAAATGTTGCGCAAATTGAAATGCAATCGAGGCAAAGCGGATTATTGAAAAACTTTTATGATTGAATTTTGTGGCCCATCCGAAAACGAACCAAAAAGCGCAACGAGACCTTAATGCAGGGCCTCTCCGAACGGTTGAACAGTATCTGTATATGTGTGTGTGTGTGAGTGTGAGTGTGTGTGTGAGTGTGTGTGTTTGAGACACATGTGCGACTGGCAGAGCTTATGTATGAGTATTTTTATCGAATGTTTGCCAAAAAGGCCAAGAATTGTGTGCCGGGTAACGTCTAAGACACGCTTCGCTCCCCTTCGAACCCTTCCCCTCTTCCCCCCTGCGGCAGGGGGTCTGGCGAGCGTTGTAACGATTTACTCGTATATTTTGCTACTTTCGCTATAAAATATAAATATGCAATAAAACAAAACGACGACAGGCGGAGCATATGCATTACAGTCACCCCTTTGCTCACTCTCTGCAAATATTTGCTAGAAAACGAAGACATAAACTCAGAAATATGGCGCATTTGGCAAGACAAAAAACAAACGCCACTCACTGTGAACTGGTGGAAAGTGGGAACTACGAACTGAGAACTGGGAACTGGGAAGTAGGAATTGGGAAGTAAGAAGCATGCCAAGGCAAGACAAAGGCATTTCTAAATGGCAGTAGCAGCCAGGCCAGGCCAAGACAGGATAGGACAGGCAGTAGACTTGCCAACACATGAGTTAGTGTGGGCCACAACGGGGCGTATACGTATCGCATTGTTGTGCTAAATTGCGCGCTCAGCTGGCGCACGAGTTGACTGCATTTCGCTTGCAACGGACACGGGAAAGGGGAGCTGGGGGGCTCAAGTGAAGAGGAATCGCCCACTTTATGAAGCGCACATATGTTGCAACATTGACAAAGGGAAACCGATGGGGGGAATTCGAAAGGGTATTGGACGCTGCGGGGCCATAAAAAATGAAAGGCTTGACAGCCGCATTCCCTAGGCAAATCACTGCAGATGCACATAAAGCAAATCGTTTGGCATTTGTTTTGATTTGCAATGATTGTTAAAAACATCAGCGATGACAGTTGAGGATTGTAGTAAGAGATATTGGAGCATATGAAAATCAAATTTAAAAACCTGAATTAATGCAACATATAATATTATTACTAATTTATGAAATTGCATTTTTTAAATATACTTAATAGTTATACACACTTAGCTTCAGCTTGGAATTTTCCCATTCACTTTAAGTTCTTTGTAGGCAGTGCACTTTTTCCCTCCCATATGCAGGTGACCTCACTGACCCTTTTAACAAACTCTATCTCCCTCTCTCTCCATTTCTCTCTCTCTCGGTCCCTGTCTCTACACTCGAGAGTGAAAGTTTCTTATCATAATTTACAAGACAATTAGCCAGACACTGTCGCATGTTGTCTTTAACCGCCTGCTCTCAACTCTATCGATAGGAAAAACTTTGTCCGTGCTGTGATGCTGTAATGTTGTGATGTTGTGGTAGCTACTTGAAGTTTGCAGGGCCACAGGGGCCGTAACTACGAGTACCAGACAATAATTAGCCAAATTTATTGTAATTAGCCACACACGCACAGAACAGACCAGAGATACCTCTAAACATGTGGCCCGGAGTCCGTATAATTATTATCATTACCTTCTCTGTGGACCTTCTAATGGTTGTCGCATGTGTGCGTAAGAGCTGAGAACGCATTTAATTGCACAAAGCAGCATTCAGAGTTGCCATGCCGTGCGTTGCTCTTAGCGACATTTTAAATAATTCAGTTTGCTGTAAGTGCCGAGCTGCATCCTTAAGCTGTCCACGAGAGCCAGTTCCAGGCATATGGCTAACAAAAGTGTAACATGGTCATGACAAAGGTAAAGGCAATAAGAGAGTGACGGGAGAGGGGCAACTCTGCTGAGTGATAACGGGAACTGAAACGGGAACGGGAACGGGAACGGAGTGGGTCTTATGCAGTCGAGTCACGTCACAGCATGTCGCTAATTTTTCTACTAGTCTTTTTCTTTTTTCGGTAACTGTGATGAAAGTTTCACTGCAATGCGCTAGAAGTAGAGAATTGAGTGGCTATTTAGCCTTTTAACTACCCTAACTTACACTTCTCTTCATAAAAAAGAACTGAAATCATCCTAAGCGATGTTCAAATTCGAAATGCATATTATGCTACAGTTATATTCTGATTTAAAATGTTACATTCGGCACAATTACATTCCTGTATCTAATGCTAATTTTAACTTTGTCGTGTATGCTTAATATGTTTCAATTGTAGGTAATAAATACATGTCTAAATTAAACTTTGCAGTCTATTTTGAATATATTTTAATTGTAAATAATAAATGTATATATATACTTTTATTAACTTTAATCTGTTGAGCAGTGTATGAACACTTCGCGACCTGTCTATATTAAATTGACTCGGCTTTCAAGAGTTTGTTAAATATTCGCTTTGAGCGCTTAAAGTGTGACAGCAGTTGGGCAGACAGAGAGAGGGAGAGAGAGAGTGTGAGTGAGAGAGTTGAGAGAAATAAAGGGAGAGGGAAATGAAAGGTAGGAAGCATAGAAAAAGTGCAGCATACCGCACGACGCACGTTTTCTTTTGTAAACTTTATTATTTCGTGTTAAAAGTAAATAAACTTATGCGGGTCGCCCTCTCCTTCCAACGACCACCCTGCACCCCTCTTCTGCAGCCCTGCACAGTGTCTCACGCCATGTACCTTGCACGTATCTGTCTCCGTAGTGTGTGTGTGTGTGTGTGTGTGTGTGTAACAGTGTCCACACTTAAGTGAAATAGTAGACAAGGGACACAGAACTTACACATGTGTCTCAGCGTGTGAGTGAGACAGGGAGTGGGAGCGAGTGAGTGAGGGAGGGAGGTAGATAGGCGTCTTTGCATTGTTTGCCATTTGCGGTGACTTTGCTGTTGCTGCTGTCAGCCAGCCAGTCCAAATTGAAATTGGACATTAGACGTACACACAACGACAGAACAAAATGGCAGCTGCCGCGACTCTGCTGACAACTACAACTACAACAAAGACAACGGGCAACAACAAGTGCAACAACTAGCGGCAGTGCACAGTGCTTCTCATCCTCAACAGTGACACACTCATTGTGAATGACAACGCCCCTGGTACGTGATTTCATTTCCGTTCGCCTTTGTATACTGCACCTCGTAACTCGCTTCAGCTTCTCCTCTGAAACGCTTTACACTCCACTCCACTCTCCTCTACTCCACTCTCATCTACTCTCTACTTTGCTTTACTCCACTTCACTCAACTCAATTCGACTCATCTCTATGCTGTGCGTGTTCTGTTTGTTTCGTTTTTGGGGGTCGCTTTGAATGCTAAAAAGATAAAACTAACCGACTAACTGTAACTGTAACTGTAACTGTAACTGTAACTGTAACTCTAACTGTATGTACTGCCATCTATATACGAGTATATATTGTAGCATAGGGTAGAATAGGTTATTTCTAGGCATCCTCAAGTGCATAGTTTACTGTGCATGCGTGTCTTTTCATTAAGAATTTTGCGCTTATCTGGTTGGCTACTTTTTGGCAGGTGGCTCCACCTACCGCACACGAAAAGCACTGCCAATTTGATGCGTAGTTAAGACCAATTTACATATGTAAATATACTACATATTTATTATATATGTTAAGCGAAATAGTGTACATTTATTCATATTACGAGTAGTAAATGATTAATGACAAACTTTAAGCTGCCAAAGTCAAAACTTGGAGAATATACTAAACTATTTGGAAATGTAAAAATCCCCAGCTTGATGACATCATTAGATTAATGAAGCACATCAAATTTATGTAAACTTCATAATGATGTATCATTTATATGCAAAGCTGTGTAATTATTATTTCAGATACTATGTATTTGCTTTTAAATATATTCATTGATGTGGATTAGACTTAAAACTTCAAACAATAAAGAAAATTATGCAATATAAATTATTAATTTATTGCTATCAAATGTAGAACAATAAGTTTATCAGCAAACCAATTAGCTTATTTACATCCACAGATCTCACAGTGTCTGCAGACTGCCAAGTGTAACTGGGTAAATTGAATTAATGGATTACAATTAACATAGATTAACATTTTCATGGAACTAAAAGCCGAATCTTAATTTTAACTAATGAACTAATAATGGAAATGGCAAAACAAAGCGGCCAAGAAAGCGAATCAGAAGCCCAAAGCAGAATGTCAAGAAGAGAGTCAGTTGACAGATGCTTGAGTAAAATTTAAATTTCAAAGTCAAGGCCAATATCTGAGAAATACGGGTATAATTAGTCCCGCGGCTTGTGGCGCCTCAATGACCAAATAACTGGCAATAAAATTATGCATAAATTACATAAATAAATAAAACTAGTTAAAAGACAGTGACTAAAACAAAGGAGCGCCAAATTGACTGAACATTTAATTAGTTATGCAGTCGAGATGCATACTAAATTTTTAATATGTAATAAAGCCAACGAGAGGATAAAAATATGTACATATGAGAAATGTGGGACAGTCGCATCGAAGAGTAACTGTGGCAGATAATAACCAACGTCAGAGACACCAACAACGGAAGCTTTAGAGAACGCGTTTGTCTATGCAAATCATTGACCATAAATTGCCCCCCAAAAGACGTAGTCAACTTATAACGATCGAGATTTACATATGATGATGCGATGATCATGCGAGAGGGAAAATCAAACAAACTGCTTAAATGCTGAAATGCTAAATGTTGGTAGCCAACAAACCATACATAAAATTAACAACAAGTTTAAAATTCGTTTGGGCCATGAATTTGTTTGACTTGCGACTCTTGTTTGCACTTGGCCAGAAAGAGCCAAAGAGGCAACGACTCGTACTGGCTAGATTGCAAATCTACTAGCCAATATTTGTACTTCAAAGAGAAAGACATAAAAACATTAAACAGCAATGCATGTGATAAACTGTCAAATAAACTTAATTTGTAGTTGCAATTTAACTCATCGCCAACTCGGCGACTTCAGCAACTCAAAGTCAAAGTCAGAGTCAAAAACACAGACTAAGACTAAGACAATGTCGAGGTAGCAAATTAAAAGATCGCCATAAATAATGAGCAATACAGTAAAGAATAAAGAATAAAGAAGCGTTATGAGCATGGATATGAGGAAATAAATAATAAGGCAATGAAAAATAAGCGAGATACATTACCTTTTTATAACTTTATAACTTTATTCAGATTCATTTAAATAAATAAATTAGAAATTGAACAAAATTTTAATAAAATGAATAAATTGATTAATAACGAATAAGTTGTGGGAAAAATGCTTCTCACTCTACCCAATCTTTTATATGGTGTATAAATAGAAAAATGTTGATTACTCACTTCCTAGAGGCGCCACAATTTTTAATACTATGCTAAGCCGGATTTAACAATAGGCTATCTGTGTAACCTTGAAGAAGCTGTCCGACGCACCTATATCAAATTCTAGAAGTCCGAATTTAATAGCCAGACCCAAATTTGATATCCCCTTCATCTGCTAGCCACAATTTGAGTAAATGGAACTGGTTTTGCCAATAAACTTACCACTAAAATAAAAAGAAAAACACAAAATAAACGAAGAATACAAATTAATGACCAAGGGACTTAGATCATTTATTACTTCATGCTAGATATATATACATATAAAATTAACGTACACGTTTCGTCCAAAAATTAGCAAGGCAAAACACTTTCCAGGATTAGCTAATGGCCAAGTGAATGAACCAGGTCGATAAGCGTTGGCAAAATTTGGCCAAATCAGGCAAAAAAACTGGTTTAATTTGCAGAAAATCTGGGAATTTTTGCATATTATCAGAACAATGAACTATTAGGTGGCTATAAACTATAAAAGTAAACCGGTTATTTAGACATTCATTGATTTAAGCAATGCATTTGTAAATGTAATTTGCACATTTCCGGCTCAAAAAAAAACGAGTGTCAAAAAATAACAACTTTAATGCAAATAATTTAAATAAATTAAATATATAATTTCCCGTTAGCAGTTCTTTGTGAACTGCTTCACAGTTCTTTAACGTGAATATTAAAAATCAATTTGATGGCATAAATTAAACAATCAAACAATAAATACTATGGCCAACAAGATGTGAGATAATCACCATGATCGTGATTTAAACTCGCAAGCCAATTAATTGAAGACGGCAAAGAGATACAGAGAAACTGAAAAAGCGAATACGTTGGCCCCCAGCCTAAAGACCCAAGACTAGTCCGTTAGCCAGTTTGACCGAATACTCGTATATCCATACTCGTATTCACAATTCAATATTGGCCACATCAAAGCAAAGCAAACATCTGATCGAACATCTTTGAATAGTATAAATACTTTGAGCCCAGCCCCAAAACAGACAGAAGCTATTCAAGCGCTTGTGGAGTAAGAGTACAATAATACAAATCAATAATGGTAAGTCCAATATGGTTAAGTCCATCGCTCGAGGATCGATTCTAATGCGGTTGCTTCTTCATTTTATTTGTGCAGAAATTCCTGATCGTTGCCGTTGCCTTTTTGGCCTGCGCTAGTGCTGATGTCTCCCATCTGACGGGCTACAACTACCAGGCACCCGCTCCCGCTCCGGTCTTCCATTCCGCACCTGCCCCAGTGCACTATGAAGCACCTGCTCCAGTCTTCCACTCAGCTCCTGCTCCAGTCCACTATGAGGCACCTGCTCCCGCTCCAGTCTTCCACTCAGCACCTGCTCCAGTCCACTATGAGGCTCCCGCACCAGCTCCCGCTCCAGTTCACATTGAGGCACCAGTGAGCTCCTACATTCCCCCAGCACCAGTGTCGATTCCTGCTCCGGCACCAGTTCACATTGAAGCCCCAGCACCAGTTTTCCACTCTGCCCCTGCTCCTGCTCCAGTGTATCACTCTGCCCCCGCTCCCGCTCCAGTCTACCACTCTGCCCCCGCACCCGCTCCAGTCTACCACTCTGCCCCCGCACCCGCTCCAGTCCACTATGAGGCACCAGCTCCAGTCAACAGCTACATTCCACCTGCACCAGTCTCAATCCCAGCTCCCGCTCCAGTTCACATTGAAGCCCCAGCTCCAGTTGTCCACTCTGCCCCCGCACCCGCTCCCGTGTACCACTCCGCCCCCGCACCCGCTCCAGTGTACCACTCTGCCCCCGCACCCGCTCCAGTGTACCACTCTGCCCCCGCTCCGGCTCCAGTGTACCACTCTGCACCTGCCCCCGCTCCCGTCTACCAGCAACAGCAGGTGATCGAGGAGATCGAGCAGCCCTCCGTCGATGGATACCGTTACAAGACCGTGCGTCGTCGCGTCTACCGTCGCAACCGTCTGTAAAGCCATCTAGTCTAAGTCCCAACAAATTTCCCATGGAATTACAAATACTCGAATAATAAAAAACAAAGAAAATATAGTAAATTGTAAATTGTTTTCCAATCAAAATAGAAGCCTGCCCGCACTCAATCAGCCACAGTCGCAATCAGACGTGGCAACAAACAGCGCCATATTTATAGACTCTTAAAGGTTCCATTTGGGCTTGAAATTTATGAAAGCCAAATGCATGCTCTTCTGAGAAAAGAGAAATCAGCTTGGTATCCGCATCTCCATCTCCATCTCCATGGCCATCAAAGCAAACAGACAGATAGCAGGAGAAGTTGCAAGTAAGAAGTTGCCACAAGCCCATTCCACACAATCCCTAAGGACTTGCCACACAGCATTCGGCTTGCACTCACATTTATCACGAAATTTATGGGCTGGAATGAGCTTTGATGATGTGGAAATTTTTTCTCGTTAGATTCAAAAGTTTCGCCACGCCCACAATAAGTTGCAGCATTGGCCTCATCAGTCCCACTGACCACTTGTGGCTACGACTGCGGCAATTACGCTAACAAGTGCCAAGAACCAAGAACCAAGAATCGAGAGCAGAGAGCAGAGAACATAGAACCAAGAACCAGAAGAGCCAGAAGTCAGGATATCGACAACATGCAGACGAAAGAAAATTAACAAGAAAATGTGATGACAACGGCGACGTCTTTACGATTTGATTAGGGAAATGTCTGCAACGATGCTTCCAATGATTCCCAGTTCCCAGTTCAGTTCCTCGCTCTCCAGTGAATATTCGAGGATTCGAGGATTCAAGAACTCTAGAGTATTTTTTGTTCGGTATTTAAAGCATCGCCACAGAAGCCACACACATAACATGGCGCATACTAATTAAAATAAGCTGGCAAATTAATTACGTACTTAATTAAAACAAATCATTTTTTGCATCGGCCTAGCCATAATAACCACATCGAACTGTACGAGTACAAAGGGCAGACTAAGGGCAACTGCCCTTTTCCATACCTCATTTTGTTAATTGCATTTTGGTCAAATATTGGCAGCTCAATTAAATGAATTAAAATGCGTTTGCGCTTTGATACGCACACAGTCGCCGTCGAGGGCCAAGAGCAACAAACACAACTGGGAAAACTTTATTCCCGAAATGTGTGTGCAATGCAGCTAAATATTTTGACAGGCAATTACAATTTATAGACTATTGAACTTGACCACACTAATCAGTTGGCATGCGAAAATATGTGCGGTTGATTGAAGAATTTAACTGTGAATGGTCAAAAAGAACAGCCTAATAGCATCTCTATTGACAGTACTTATCGAAGAGACAAACTATGTTTGCTAACTAAAAGACAGTTTTGAAATATTAGATATATAATTAGCTGAAATTTAAGTAACTACAGTTAAGCAAATTTAAAAATAAAGATATCTAAAATAATGTCACTTTAAATTTTTGTAGGCTGTAAAATGCTGCCGATTATATTTTATATCACAGTAATTCCTCATTTTGGCATCCATGAGTGTTATCTAATTTCACAGCATATAGAAAAGCTAATCAGCTGCAGAAGCAGCGATTAGTGGAGCTTAAATCCGAATAACACTCTGCCAACGGCAATTTTCAGTCTCATTGCACATTGTTCAACACTAAGCCGTGGACAGTGGGCAGCGGGGTGGAGTAGTAGAAGTACAGTGGTGTCAGTAGTGCAACGATGGTGGCTGAAAACAATTGACAGTTGGCTGCATTTCCAACCGCACTTAATTAGCAGTTAATGATGCTGATTAACACGCATTATGGCCGGGTATCTGCCTTCTGTCTCCTGCCCCCTAACGCGACCTCTGCTCACCTTTATGCCAGGTCGAAGCTGTCCAGGTGAGTGTAATGTGTAATCAATGCTTTAGGCGCTACGAATTACAAAATAATCGCGTGGCAGACAACCGCCTGGTCCGCCCAAAAGTATGCAAAAGAAATTAAACCAAAGCAAACCAAAAAAAAAAAAAAAAAAAGTGAAACTGCGGCGCTTATAAAAACTGATGAGAAGGGGCTTATAGCCAGCGAAAGCCCAATACAGAAAGAGAGGGAGAGGGAGAGGGAGAGGGAAGATAAGATAGAGACAGAGGCAGAGTGAGAAAATTGACAGTATCTGCGTAATTATATCAGCAGTGGCAGCCACACGGCCGCTGAAATATGCAACGTTGACTGCCTTCATTTATTTTTACTGTTACTGCATATTGGGGCGGTTCGATATACGGTATTTCAGTGCCAGTTTCACACCTGTACACAACTCCCATTCCACTCCGCATCCGCATCCCAACCCCGAGCTCTGTGTGCCGCATCGAGCGGCAGTTGCACTTCATTTGCAGCATTAATTTGTCGCGCGTTGATTTATCTCGCAAAATATACAGAAATACGAGTATGCTCGATGAGCAACAACAACAAGGATGACCCAGGACCCAGACCAGGGAACGCCTGAATTTATGATCTGGCAGTCGCCGGGCATTAAAAAATTGTAAAATCGATTGTTAAGCGTTGTCAGCTGTTGAAGTTGAGTTCGGCATTTCGAATTCTCTGTGGGATTTCGATTCAGAGCAGGGCACGACATTGTTCAGTTGATAATATTTAAGAGCATTTATTAAATCAAGTTTTACACTATGATTATGTGCCACACAGCTATGCAAATGTGGCAGCTGCGAAGTTAAACTTTGTGGCATATTGTGAAAGCTGAACGTGGGGTCATTTAGGCTGGCTGCGAAGGTCGACCGATAGGTTAACGAACCTCATTTCGAATCTTACAGGAAACAACAGTAGAAATCAGCATAAATATGTGTTTGAAAATCCGCTTATCGCATCTTCTAATGAGAATCAAAACTAAATAATTAATCAATGAAGGCAGAAAGCGGCTCAAATATTTTAATGAACCAGTTAATTAAATTGATTGCAGATGAATATTTGTCCAGGTTGCTTATAATCACTTATTCAAAAATATTCCTTAAGTAATTCTCTAATCCGACTAAAATTCGAACCATAAATGACTTTAGTTCTTTATCCATAAAATCCTTGTGAGAACTGAAAATATTTTGTGTAATACCGAGAAAATTGCTTTGTTATTTTTGCGCTCAATGCAATTTCTATACAATATTTGGCCAATTCTTTTGGCCAATCCTTGCGTGTGTGTGGACCAGTCAATTTTTATACATTTCACTGCAACATGCGATGCAACTTCCACTGTTAGCTGGCAAACAACTAAATTACGTATACGCAATGTTGCATGACATGCAAGCGTAACTATTGTATGAAAGTGCTTGTTGTTGTTGTTGTTGTTGTTGATGTTGTGTGTTGTGTGTGAATCGTTCAAAGCATTTTGCAGTTTAACTTTATTGGCGCTACGAAAATAATGGAATTGTCAAAATAAAAGCGGGTTAAGTGCTTGTTTGCATAGCTTTTGTCGTTTTTATTTGGCATAAGCTAAAAAAAACACACATTTATATATGCGGAACACAATGAAGAGACTGGCAGCAGCTACAACAACAACAGCAAAATGAGAGACGCCCAAATGTCTCAAATGCCATTTGGCAAAACTGAAGCGTTGACAACCCAAAGCTTGTTCTTGTTGTTCTCTGCCAATTTGTGTAATTAAAAGTGCGAGAAAAGTGTCCTTCACCAAAATTGGTGCAAAAGTCAAGAGCCGTTTGTCCCAACCGCCCAGCCGCTCATCCACCCAACTCCTCGTCCGTCCGACCGCCCGTCCGCCCACTCGACACTTAACATTGGGACACTAATTTGTTTTTCATGCTGACACATGGGAAACAAACGGCGTCGGTCGCGCTGGCGTCATGCTCAACTTTTGACCTGGAGCCACTCACATATTCAGTTACGCATTTGTATCTGTATCTGTATCTGAATCTATCGCATACGAAACATCTCTGTGCCATAAAACGACGACAAACACAATAACAATCGACAACAATGGGCAACAAGCAAGTCAAACTTGGCAAGAGGCTACCAAAGACTTTTCAATCTTTGGTACTGCGAGTAGACAAAGATACAAAGATACAAAGACACTGGCCCGCCTTATCAAAGCTAATTAGGCAAACTAATCACAACCACTTTTTCGACTTGGTCATCAACAAAACGCTCAGCTCAACTCAACTCAACTCAACCAGCTCTGCTCATCTCAGCTGGTAGTTGACTTTGATACAAATAAACCATTTATGTTTTATGCAAATGACATTTAAATTCAAGCAATGGCAAACAAGTACGAATAGCTTTCAAAATTCTGGCGTTTAGACTGTGATATACCCTAGACTTTTGTATTTAATATGCGGTTTAAGAGATTGCAATTAGGCAATTAAAATACATAAAGAAAATAAAACTTGCTGATCTAAGATAATAAATATCCAACGTTAGATTAAATGTTAGTTCTATTATTTATGAACACAAGTACTACAAACACTTCAACTTCTTCCGCATTGCCTCCACATTGAGTTGAGCTACCATGAAACCTCGTCGAACTCAAGTTAATACCCTACACTCCATTAGTCTTTGTGTAACCAACAGTTGACAATAAAATTCTGGTTTCTGGCATATTAAGAGCCTATAATTTGCGCAATTCTTCATCTTGTTTGTGTTTGGAGTCGACACCGCGAACAATTTCATATAAATATCCCCATTTAGATGTCTTCAAATCATACTAGCAGCTGAAACGTTCCAAGTAACACGCTCAAAATGGTTAGTATAGTGGTTAGGTAGCCACAGCTGGAGTGACTACTTGAATTGGGATTAATCCTTTGACCTTTACTTTGACAGAAACTTCTTGTTGTCGCCGTCGCCCTTTTGGCCGTTGCCCACGCCGATGTCTCTCATCTGTCGGGTTACAACTACGCCCCAGTGGTCCAACAGCACGTTGCTGCTCCTGCTCCGGCTCCGGCTCCTGTGCCCGTGAAGGCAGCTCCTCTGCCCCAGCCCATTAACTCGTACATTCCCCCCGCACCTGTTGATGTGCCCGCCCCAGCACCTGTCCACATTGAGGCTCCAGCACCAGCTCCCGTCCACATTGAGGCTCCCGCTCCAGCTCCCATCCGTGCTGCTCCTGCTCCCGTGAACCAGTACATCCCACCTGCAGCCCCCGCTCCCGCTCCCGTCCACATTGAGGCTCCCGCTCCAGCTCCCGTCCGCGTTGCTCCCGCTCCAGTCAACCAGTACATCCCACCTGCAGCTCCCGCTCCCGCCCCAGTCCACATTGAGGCTCCAGTCCGCGCTGCCCCCGCCCCAGTCTTGGCTCCCCAGCCCGTCCTGGAGGAAATCGAACCCATCTCCGCCGATGGTTACCGCTACAAGACCCAGCGTCGTCGTGTGATCCGTCGCCGTCTGTAAGAAGTTTTCATGCCTTTCAATTTTGGGCGATGACAAGAAGTTAATTCAATAAATAAAATTATTAAGTTTGTGTAAAAGAATAATATTGTGTCTGAAATCAAGAGGAATAAGAAGAGATAGTACATTTTAGAGTAAGGATATAAATCAGCAGCTCTGGGTTCTCGATCTGAACATTTGTTATCATACTTAATTTCCGCATTCTAAAGATTTACGATTTCTGGTGGATGCGTAGAATCGTTGCCAGCAAATTAACACTTTTATTATGTAAGAGATAAATCCGATTCGATATTCATTTTATGCAAACAGCTGGCCACAAAATTCTACTTAATATGCCACACAGTCGTTGGGAAAATAAATTAGGCAAATGCGGTTCTTGGCAATTAACTGACCAGCAAAATAGCCAACATACGAGTCAATTCGAGTAGAAACAAATACCATGTTATAAGCAGCGAATCGCCAATGAAAACGAGGAAAACAGCATTGGTTTAATACCAAACAGATTGTTATTAATTTTGGCATAAACTTGAAATGATGCCATAGGCTGAAAACACATTGACTGATCATAAATCAGCATTGGGAGGGGAACAAAAAGAGCCAAAACATAAAATAATATTAATTTTTTAAGCAAAACTCAAAGTGAAACAAGAAAAGAAAAACACTGAAAACAACATATACTAAACACATTAAGCATTAACAAAATATATAATAAAAGAAGCTAAATCAATTTGTAGTCGAAAGTTAAATACTCTTGTTGAAGTGTTTAATTTATTGTATAGCAATAATTATAAAAAAAACCTTAAAGAATTAATAAATAGTAATGAATATAATAAGCATTAACAAAATATATAATAAAAGATATGCTAAATCATTTTGTAGTCGAAAGTTGAAATACTCTTGTTGAAGTGTTTAATTTATTGTATAGCAATAATAATTAAAAAATATTTATAGAATTAATAAATATTAATAAATACAATAAACATTAACAAAATATATAATATAAAAAAGCTAAATCATTTTGTAGTCGAAAGTTAAATACTCTTGTTGAAGTGTTTAATTTATTGTATAGCAATAATAATTAAAAAACAGAAAACTTCAGTGCTAAAGAATTAATCAATATGCTATGTGAGTGATATGATCAAGTTTGGAAATAAACCCTGAAAGCCAGAGACAGGAAGACATATAGCGAGTATTAACTGAGCAACAGCTTAAATTGGCTTCAGATGCAGATCTAATAACCATAACAATGCCAATGCGATACGAGACAAGATAGATATAAAATATATGTATGAGAAATGAAATGAACACCGCTAATAGAGCGAGTGACCCACGATCATTCATCAAGCTCAAGCGCAGCAACGATTCATATGTAAATGGTCAATGTTTTTATTTTTTGATCTAATTAAAGAAGCTTTCGGTTTCAATAGATGACCCCAAGTCAAAGCCAAGCATTGTCTTAAGGCGCCGGATAACGAAACCCGTCAAGCAACTTGGCATTAACCTCCTCTCTTCCGACTCCGACTCCAATTCCGACTCCGTCTTCAACTTGGCTTATGTGTGGAACTGTGACGGTGAGGATGAGGGTGAGGGTGAGGGTGAGGGTGACGATGACTGTGTCTCAAGCTGAGCTCGTGGCACTTGAGGGCACACAGATGGCGCAGCATCACGCAATTCATTTGTGGCTTTGTGGCTGACCCGAGGTTCAACTATGGGGCTATAAAAACCGCGGCAAGTTGAGAGTTCATCAGTACACAGCTTCTTGTGATTCAAGCAGCATCAGCAATAAGCCAGGAAATCCAATATGGTAATATTGAATAAAAAAAGTCATTAAAGGACGAAAACAATGGATTAATCGACTCTTTATCCATTCACAGAAAGTTCTGATCGTAGCTGTTGCCTTTTTGGCCTGCGCCTTTGCGGATGTTTCGGAATTGGCCGACCAGGGCTATGATTATCCACAGCCTGCACCGCCGGCACCTGCACCTTCCTACATTCCTCCTCCAGCAGCACCAAAGAACTCTTACATTCCCCCACCTCCTCCACCACCACCACCAGCACCCAAGAACACCTACATTCCTCCTCCTCCTGCTCCGGCCAAGGCATACATTCCCCCCACCAGCTGCCCCCCGCCAAGGCCTACATCCCACCCCCACCACCAGCACCCAAGAATACCTACATTCCCCCCTCCCGCAGCTCCCGTCAACTCCTACATTCCCCCTGCAGCCCCCGTCCAGGCCGAGCAGCCCGTCTACGAGGAGATCGAGCAGCCCGCTCAGGATGGTTACCGCTACAAGACTGTGCGTCGTCGGGTCTTCCGTCATCGCAACTAATCGACTAATTGCAGCCCCCGTCATTTGTTGACTAATGTTATAGACCATCGAGAGATATCGAAATTGTTACAGAATTTTTAAGCCTGAATTAAATTTAATATGTTGAAAAGCAAACTTCAGTTGTATCATTTAATAGAAACTAAAAGAGATCGAAACAAATGTCAACTAATTTGATTTGTAGTTATTTTAGAATTGAACTCCATTTAAAGGCAGCACAAGTCAGTCGACAATGATTCGACATGTTGGCCAACCTCAAATCGATTTGAAGCATATTGAGCAATCCAACAGGTCATCCCTTAGCCTGTTTGTCAATCGAACTCAACTGACTTCACTTCCACTTAATATGCCACAAGCCAAAGACAGACCCCGTAGACAGACCCATCCAATATCTTTACCACAAGCCCTAAACAAACCGCTCAAGGCCAAACACATGTCGCCGGCATTCTGAGGGAGAGAGGGAGACACGGAGAGAGAGAGAGAGAGAGAGACCGACATAGACTCTATCTCCTGCATATTGGTAGTAAAAAGGTCAATTCAACGACCAGACCAATTTGAGCTACCCAAAGAAATGACTAAAACATTCAAAGCTACAACAAAAGGAGCAGGAAAAACAAAAAAGAAAACAAACAAATCCTCGATTACAAAATCAAACAGCAAGCGGCAAATTTGCTAAAAATAAATAGCAAAAGAAAAAACACGAAAACAGAGCAAAAAACAAAGGAGCAAACTTGTTTGCCATAATGCAAAATGGGAAAATATGCGAATTCAATAAACTGCTCGTCCTGTTTGTCCTATACGGATGTGAGTCACACTCTTTTCCCCACTTTATTTTATATCTCCCTCTCATTCTCTCCCTCCCCCCCTCACCCACTCACTCCTCTCTCTCTCTCTCTCTCTCTCTCTGGCTTGCTAGCTGCTTTGAACGAGCAGAAACCCTTACAAGTCATTTGGCCAATTGCTGTTGACTTTGCTCTAAAACGAATTTCCTTTGGCCAACGCCGCCAGCGAGGATGTCGACGCTGTGGACGCTCTGGACGTTGTGGCATCGCCAATGGACGCCACATATTTTGCACCCAGTTTATGCTGATGACATGCAAGTGGCGAATTTATATTGTGCTCGTGCATTTTGCGCCAGGCGAGTAATGAGCAGCAAACAAGCTGTGGAAATCAGCAGACAGGACGATGCAGGACAACGGGATCAACGGGCAGTGAAAACAATTTATAAAATACCAAGAATCAGAAGGTTCCTTGACTAGGCTATACCCTGCAAACTATCCCTATTTCAGATATATTTCTTCTTTAAGAAATATCTTTGGCTTATTTCTTTGAAGATTCACCACATATTCGCGACCAATTAAATACATTTTTAGAACTTGTAGAGTATACAAGTTTCTTGCCAAACTAAAATATATCCTAATTTTTTTAAAGATATAAGAAGGAAGCTTCTAGAGACAATGCCAGCCCTCTGCAGTTTCAGCCCCAAAAAAAAAAACACACAACCAAAGACGTCTTTGTCGCCGTCCTGTGACATTCGAAAATTCCCCATGGAGTCTATCAACAGTTGATAAAGCAAATGTGAGTGTGCGTGTGTGTATCTAGGTGTGAGTGTCAATGTATGTGTGTGTGTGTGTAAAGAAACTGTCCCATTCTCATACTCAGCATTGGCATTTTCTTTTGCCTTTTGGTATGTACATAAGTTTATTATTTTGAAGGTAATTGGATTTGTGTTGCAGCCAAGAAGCCAGAGTCGCAACCTCGTCCTTCTGCCTTCTGCCGAAGCGCCGCATATTCTGCGGCAAAATAATAAGAAAATATATATTTTTTCTTACGCGCCGACAAGGACAATGAACCGAACTAACAGAGCAGTGGAGATGGACTTGCAGACGCAGGCGACATCCCTATTCCCAACCCCATCACCATCACCATCCCCTTCCAAGTCGCAATCACAATTGCAACATATGCTCGGGCCAGGGAGTCGCTGCCACCATTGGACAGTGGCCAGTAGCGTCAGGGCCATTGTTTGCAGTCGTAATTGTTTTCCTAATGGATAAAGTCTATAAATTTCTTAGCACGACGCACAGCCAAATGCGAAATATGTCACGAATGTTAAGCGTTTTATAAACGACGACGACGACGACGATAACAATGATTGTGAAATGTGAAGAGATGTGGCGACTTATCGATGGCAGCCACTCAGCAGGACGAGGAGTAGAGTTAAAAGCGGACTCCATTCTCAATGCGTAGAAAATTAAGTTGTTTATGGAGTCGACACTAAAATCTCTATCAAATATCCTTGTGATGGAGGCATGTCATTTAGCTCGCTCTAACCATAACAATGATCTATCTACAGCAGTTTTCTTCCAAGTTTAGATATAGCATTGTGCTATGAAGTTTTTAAATATATATACTGTATAATACATTATTTCCTTTCTCATTTGATTTGCCAAATAATCCAATTTTTATAATAGAAACATGAAAGATAGATTACATATATGATAAAAAAAATATGTTGAAATGTCATTTATCTATTTATGATATAATTGTGAAAGTAATTAAAAATTCTCTGATACGTGTATGTGTTTTTTTTTAATATTATCAGTTTATTTCTTTTAATTATTTTCAATTATCCTGTTCCCGATCCTTTGATGAATATCAAAGCAACTACAAGACAAAAGTTACGTTTAAAATGTTTTCTTTACTTTATATTTGCTTTGCGAGTCCAACGATAACAAAAACAAACAAGACTCCCAATCAATCATCTTAATACATTTAGTTGCGGTGACGGAAGACACGACGACGCACAGTCTTGTAGCGGTAACCATCCTGAGCGGGCTGCTCGATCTCCTCGAACACTTGCTCCTCGGCTGCGGGTGGAATGTAGGCATCAACTGGGGCAGCGACTGGGGCAGGGGGGAATGTATTCGTTCCTTGGGGCCGATGGAACTGGGAGTGCTGGTGGTGCGGGGGGGAATGTACGTATCTACGGGTGCGGGAGCTGGAGGGGCTGGCTGTGGGTAATCATAGCCAGGATCGGCCAGCTCGGAGACATCGGCAAAAGCGCAGGCCAAAAAGGCAACGGCAATGATCAGGAATTTCTAAAAGGCAAGGATGTTCGTGGTAATTTGTTGGAATAGTTAAGAGTATATTGTATTGATGACCTACCATGATGACTTGTTGTTCAAGCGGTGATCAACAGACAATGTGTGCTATGGATTTTGGTAACTGCAACGCTTTATATAGTTAATTTGAAGATCGCTGAACGGCGACGAAAACCGGCAAATGACTTTGAACTTGATCCGACCCGTTCATATTCCCTTCACCCCTTGTCGATGTCGCTTGATCTGCAGATCCAAACACTGGCTATACCCACATATGGCTGACCGGTTTTTTCTCTTCAAATTGTAGTCTTTCGGATGCACACAGTTTGAAAGATTGATGAAGTTTTGATCACGTTTTGTGTTTGTTTCATGCAATATTTTGAGTTGTTGAGTGTTTGAAGTGGACAACAGTCAATTGATTGACTTTTTTAGACTTAGAGGTCAATATAATGCGCATTGTATTTCTAAAATGAGGCCCTTTAATTGATTTACTTTTGCTCATCGGACGGGGCCACGAGCCAAACGTCCGAATCAAGCGACCCTGAAGCGACCCCCGCTGGAAAACATTATTCTTCTATTTCATTAGTTGCTGTTGCTGCTGCTGTTACTGTTGTCGTTTTTGTTGTTGTTTTTTGAAGCGTGTGCTTGATTAAAACCAGATTTAATTTGCATTTTGTTTAAGCGCACCTAACTTCAATTACTGTCCAACCAAACGGGGAAACTGAACTTGATAACTGCTGGAAATGCCGGGTAGGGTAGAAAAATCGAGTGCACAGTGGCTTAAATATGCTAAAAACAGAATTCAAAAATATCAAATACCCCGACCAACCTGCATTAATTAAAATTACAATTATAGCAATTAATAATGAGGGCTGAGTGCCAATACAAAAATTTAATTAAAATATACCAACAAATATATAATAATAAATTAATACGCAATAATAAATCAATCAATAAATATTTAATAAATATATAAACATATTTAAATTGAACCCATTTATTAATTTTAAATGTGTTATCACTTTGTGGTGTCTTTGTATCCACAGTGCGCGCAAGTTTTGCAGTCCCTGATAATATTGCAAATAATTTTCTTTTTTATGTTGATTATTTTTTGGACTGCTGCCCCGCCCACCATCTCCGGCACACCTGAACCATCGGGCGTGTTGGCTTTTGCTTCATATTCTTTACAGCATTTTTATGAACTTTGTTTTTCATTTGTTCATTTCATCGTTTCTTTGCTTGTTTGCTTGTTTGCTTGTTCATTCGTTCGTTTCAGTTACTCAGAGCTCATCATATTTTAATGTGGAGGATTCCGTGGCGGCATCTCTGGCATTTTCTATGTTTCAAATTATTCTCTGGAGATTTGCAGCTCGTGATTTTAGCGGGCAATTTTATTGGTCGTCCTCTGCTTTGTCGGTGGGGTTGGCTCAGAAGTTAAGAGGTCTTTTCCGGACGACGGGGTTGAATGTTCCTTAAACCATTGCCTTTATGCAATTGCAGCTGATGTTGGGTGCGTTTGGGGCACGCTATGGACATATCAACTGGCTTTTAATTAACGCGTTTAAGTCCGCATTAAGTTTTCCTAAGCCGTTTTTAATTTCTCAGCTAGATAATTGAATTAGCCAACGCGCCAGACATTGCACAGTGCGACCGGCAGCCTTCTGCGCTGTTATCCTTGATAATTAATTTAGACGCAATTGTTCAGTGACCAGTGGTCAGTGGAATATGTCCAGTGTACTTCAGACCCCAAATCCTTAGTCGCTTCACGTCACGTGCCACGATTTTTTCATAAATTGCCAGCGTGGTCAACTTTGTCCAGTTGCAGAGTCTCAACATTTTTATACCAAACAAAAAAGTGGAGCGACAGTTTTGACAACACACGTTCGGCTAGAAAGGTAGCATATATGAAAGAGCCAGAGAAATGAGAAAATTGTGAGAAAAGGGAGAAGGGAAGAGGGTAGCTGACAGTAGTGGACAAGTGCAGGTACAGTAAGATACGCACGTAGCACGCATTGAAACCCAACCTGCTGCTAGCGAATGCGTCAAGTTACCTGCCGCAGTAACAACGTTTGCCAAAATGGCAGCACCTTTTAGACAAGCCATGAAATCGAGTTTACAGCTTATTCTCTTTTCTTTTCATAGCAGCCTTACAATACTCATGCGAGTACTTGTAGTGGTCCTTATATTCTGTCTATCGTACACTGTACCACTAGCAACCATAATTAAATGTCAAAAATGACGCTACGTGCAAAGCAAGCAAAGTAGCTTCAAGAAGTATTCTCGCATGCTGCGTGAGGCGAAAGTTCAACGAAAAACGCCAAAGAATATAAGTTGTCTTTCTTATTTTTGTAGCTAAACAAATACACAGACCGGGAATGTCTCTTGCAACTTTCTCAGTATCAAATAAATATATTTTCAACTATGTGTAGACAGTAACATTTTCTTAGTAAACTGTCCATGGGTAATTGTAATGTACTTATATCTTCGGAGTAGAAATAAACATTTCAAAGCTTCAGATACATTTAATACGAATAAGTAGTACATACTTTTAGGCTGTGCCACAAAAGAATGCTTTCTTTGAATTTCATTTATAATTCAACTATGTTAATTTTTGTGTAATATGTTTGCACAAATATAAGCATGTTTCCAAGCTCTAAAAGTCTGCCAACTTTTCTTAAAATATCAATTTATAATTTTTATTATCAACAATACCCATTTGTAATCGCTTAATTTAGGAATCAAAACTTTTGCACAAAATCCGGAAACTGTTCAAAAATTCACTGAAAGTAGTTTAACATTCCACTTTTCCCCATTATGTGTCCCACAACCTTCGTCCTCGCTTTCTATCGCATACGCCATTTGCCAACTCTTAAAAAAGTAGCTAGCAACTATTTAAAGTTTTTTTCGCATTTTTTTTGTGTTTGTCCTCGAATATGTACGTATCGTACTTTTATTGCCATTCTCTATTATTTGTTGCTGTTGTTGCATGAGCATATTATGCCCCGGAGGCATTGGAATACGGGGCAGAGAGCCCACCCAAACAACAACAGCAACAAGAGCGATGGTTATGAAAAAGTACTTAACGTGCACAAAACTTATGTGCCAAGAGTCTTTCTTATTCAGTATTGCCAAGCTCAAACTTACAACGACATACCATTTTTTTTTTCTCTAGAAGCGCAACAACAAGCCATAGAAAAGTTCATTTGAGGGATGAGCTGATGCCTTCTTAAAAATATTTATCAATACTACTCTGGAACAGGTGAGTTGCAGAGCAGTTCGCAACTTCTTTAATGCTAATGTCGAACACGCTTTTTAAAAGAAGACCATTGAAATTGTCAATATAACAATTTGACAATGTCCGGCCTTTCTTGTTTAATACATAGCTATAAGTTTTTGGTCATATTTATCAGTTTAAAAATTGAGAGCACCACTCAGAATTCGTTCTATTCGTGTTACCGAGCGATCATCGAAGCGCAACACTCACAATACGTTGTGACTAATGTCACTACGCAGAAGAGCATCACGCAAAACCTCACGCTGCCGAATAAAACGATCCAACTCATCAACGCGGGTGTTAATAGCTTTCAGTTTGTGTGAAAGAAAGTGAAGACTGACTACAGAAATGATCCTGTGAAGTATAGTCTTAATGTATCTACGCCCGACAAGAGCTACTTACTGTAGATACGCGGGAACTGATTGAGAATTTTAGCTAGCTAACACAAAAAGAAACGAGCACGAGGCTTGCTAAAGTCAACCGAGCTGGTACTGGGCCTGCTGCTTGTGAAAACGATAGCGCATAGATATGATCGTCGCCGAATCGTTTTCTCGTTTTAATATTCCCAAAAGTTATAAAAAAAAATTCAAAAAGAACTTTTACTCTTGGCAGCGGTGGGATTCGAACCCACGCCTCCGAGGAGACTGGTGCCTTAAACCAGCGCCTTAGACCGCTCGGCCACGCTACCATTTGCATCGAGTGTGCCAAATGTGCTATAAAAGACAGCGTCGCTTTGTGCCATCTCAATCAATGCGATTTTGTATGACTTTGGGTTCATGTCGTTTACGTTGGTGATGACGTAACGACACCGTAGTAATATTTTCATGTTCTACCATTTTTATGGCCACATGGGCAACACCTTGACTTTATTTTGTTGCCACACTGCGTCGCATATAAATGCGCTCATTGGATAAATGTCAATGGAACAAAAATCAATTTCAGTAGATACGATACTTTGGTATATGCAATCCTTCTGTATTAAAATGTTTATTAGTTTTAAAAACTGTCAGCATTTTTGTTTAGACAGCTTGGAAATGCGTTTAAAATTCAAATGAAAATGCGAATTTATGCGTGATGTGAAAGGGGAAGTCCCTCACATACATACACACATACAATGTATGTATACATATGCAACCGCAGCAACAATTTTCCGTTGCCTCTGTTATTGTTCTTGTCTGTTGTTGCACACATAAACAGAAGCTGGCGACAGGCAACTCTCTGGGAAAGCAACTCAACGTAGCATCCGCAATGAAATTAGAAAATTGCAATAAAAATCTTTGCACGGGCGACAAGCAAAACAAAAACAAAGTCTGCGGTTTTTCTGGCCGAGTCTCCGTCTGATGGGGGTTACGGTAAGGTTGAGGTTGAGGGATAGTAACATTTGTGGTTTCATTAAAATGCCAGCCAAAGGGCTGCAAAAAGCAGCCACAGCCGCGTCAGCATACAAAATATTTGCCACACACCCATGAATTTGCTCAAATTTAAGGTGTTCAGCATGCAAATAATTGCAAAGTTATACATTTTTAATGCCAACCTGTGTAAAATGGAAAAAATCACGTACAGCTTCAATTGAGCAGCAGGCGGAGCAAAACACTAATGGAGTTAATTGTGGGTATTACCTGGAATATCTGGCGCGGCATCGAAAACCTTCTGACCATGTCCAATAGAATTAAATTAAATTTCAAACAATAGACCAACTGAAATGCCAAAGAAATCCAACAAAGAGCATTGCAGGCGCATTCCAGGCAACAAACGCAATTGAAATGCAAGGCGTCTCGTAAAGAAAGTTGACAAGAGTGGGTAACAAATGAATGAGTTGACAAAATAGTTGAGCTGACAGGACAGTAAAGAAAAATTTTCATGCATTGTGAAGAAAATTCGAATTCAATGAACAATAAGATCATTTAATTTAATGTGGAAAATAATTTACAATATGTCTTAATTTGCATTTCAATCCAAACAAGTATTTCTAATAGCCATTGAATTTGCCTTTACATTACAAGAATATTCGGCACTGCCGTCAAACATGGTAGCGTGGCCGAGCGGTCTAAGGCGCTGGTTTAAGGCACCAGTCTCCTCGGAGGCGTGGGTTCGAATCCCACCGCTGCCAACGTGATTTTTTTTGTCAACAATAAAGATATTATTTTTTTTTAATAAGTTTTATTTACTAATTCATTTTGAATTGCTTACGAAAACAAAATTGTCATGAAAATCTGACTTTAAAAAGGTAGCAACGAAAAGTTAATAACACAAAATAGATTCATGTTTACGTACTATTTACTTACTAAACATACTACCTAATTTTTTTCTAAAGTATAAATCAAATAAAATAGCCCCGCAGAAACCACCATGAAGTGCCATGAGTGGCCGCATACAAACACAAAACATTCGATATGTCTGTGACGGCAAACAACCCTCGAATCTGTTTATTTTTTTGTGTTCGCTCGCTTAGAATTCTCAATAAGTTCCCGCGTATCTACAGTGAGTAGCTCTTGTCGGGCGTAGATACATTAAGACTATACTTCACAGGATCATTTCTGTAGTCAGTCTTCACTTTCTTTCACACAAACTGAAAGCTATTAACACCCGCGTTGATGAGTTGGATCGTTTTATTCGGCAGCGTGAGGTTTTGCGTGATGCTCTTCTGCGTAGTGACATTAGTCACAACGTATTGTGAGTGTTGCGCTTCGATGATCGCTCGGTAACACGAATAGAACGAATTCTGAGTGGTGCTCTCAATTTTTTATAAATCAATTTAAAAGGTCTTGGAACCGAAAAGGGATGCTTTTCAATTTGTATTGTTGTTTAGCTCAGCAATTAAATTGTTAAGTGCTGACTGTATTTTGTTGAAGGGGTTTTAGTGTTCTCTCTACCCTCTCTTTTCCAAACCCTGAGTGAAGTGGGCAGATTTTTAGCATTTGTCGTTGTTCAAGTATGCTTTTCGTGCTTAAGGCGTGTTGGACAAATAATTTCCACTTCTTCCTTGCTATAAAAAACAACTTTTTTGCTAATTGGAAGTGGCGGCACTTTTCTAATTACTTAGCGCAGAATATATGGAAAACTCTTGAGTGTATGAGTACGTGTTTTTGGCTTAATTTAGTGACATGGCGACTAATATAATGAGAATGTTGAGTTGGCTAGAAAAACTTAACTTAACAGAAAATGAGCTTTGTTTTCGCAGCGAACCTCTTAACCATATAAATTTATGAAAATCAATGTAAATAATATAATATTAGATTAAAGAAACAGGAAATTTGTAGAGGCCCCTTGGTAATTGAATTCATTCGGCACGCAGCAACAATTAAGAGTTGCCTACTCGTGTCAATGGTTTGCGTGATCGCAACATTTCTTTGCATTTGGTTCGTTCTCGCGGGTACTTTTATAGGACACGACACGTATTCAAAATGTGTTTAAGCAGTGCAATGCAAAGCAAATGCGAAAACGAATACAAATAGAGTACAGGAAAAGTAATACTTGCAGAGAAATACATTTGAAATGTGGAAAAGCAAACCGCAGCATTGTCAGCAAACATTGGAACATCATCATTATCGTTTTCATCATCATCAACAAGGGGCCGACTCATGTTGCTGATGCTATTGCAAGTGGGGGAAGGAATCGATGGTGTAATTGATGTCTTTGCGACATGTTTCCAAAGTGTTTACGTTGAGAATTACCCAAGTGACGCAGTGTATAAGTATCTCTGTCTCCGTGTGTGTGTTTGTGTGTGTGTGTGTGTGAGTGTGCGGGGCGTGGGACTGTGTCACACCCATTGCTAGTTGACAGCCTGCCGTTTACGTGCATTTAATGAAATGTGCTCCAAAATGGAAGCACGTTTCGGGCATCTATTTAATGAGCCTGGATGTGAAGGCAAAATGCTTTTCCTTACCACATGCCACATCCTGAGTGTCCTGGAGACGATGAAGTGGCTCGTGAAATTTTTAAATGTCGCAACGTAAATTCAATTTTCATTTACAGGATTCGGTTAACAACAGAACTGTCAGCTGCATCAGCTACATCAACTGCATTATTCAATGGCACTCACCACTCACTGTGGATTCCCATCTTAAGCCGACCAAAGCTATATGCTTCTACATATTTGTATAGCTATCTTCTGTGCTAGTTCTCACAGACCTCATCCGGCTGGCATTGGGGAGAAACAAACCGCATTTTAAAATTCATGTGTGTACGCTCTCAACAATTCCCCACAAAACAGAATGCGATTAAATGTGTGGAAAATGCCGCAGGATAAACCACAATGGGTTAAGCCAGCGCCTTGTTTGCACATGTGCTGCAAGTTGCCCACCATCCACCACCTACCCCTACATATACATTCGTATATAAAGTCAGACGCAGACCCAAGTCGAAGGTGCAAAAATGCGTTAAACATAACATGCTAATTCCAGGTGCCTGAAGTTTCAATCTTTCTGCTTCCTACCTTGCTCCTGCCTCACCATTCTTCCACAGGAGGTAAGACACTACGTAATACGAGCGTTTTGTGTGCCATTTGATCCAAAACATTTCCAGGTAGTTGCCTTTGTGATGTTTGCAGCACTGCAAACTTTTGTGGTCACAGACAAGACACAAGACACTGTCTGTTATGAGGAAAACATTTGAAAATGTTTAAGGTGTTTTAGACAAGTGGTTTAGAAGTTATTTTTAATCAAATACTTTTAAATTTGGTAAATTTAAGTTTGAAATATGTACAAAAATATAAAGGAACCAAAATTTTATTTTAATTTACATCTTAAATCGAATTTAATAAATATTTGTATATCAATATAATAAAACATTGAGATAATTAATTTAAAAATAGCAAATTCTTTTGATCTTTAGTTCCAAATGATAGGCAAATGCGCAGAAGTCAAGAGAACCAAATAATAATAGATCGCAGCCCTGTGACAAAAGCTTATTTAAAGCTTCGAAAGCTTTTGCTCTGGCGTCAGCACGGTCAGCTGTTATCTCAGAGCATAGTATTTTCAGTTCGACGCGATCAGTATACTACGTGTGCGAGATGGAGTCCGGTAAATATGGAGCGACGAGCTTTATTCACAAGCCAGCTGTTCGCATTGGGATTGTTGTGTTGGTTGTGCATGCTGTGTGTTATTTCGGATGGAATGCCACTCATCGGGATGCCAACAACAACATTGCCGCCACAGCCAACGCACAGCATGAAAAGATTCGAGCCGCATTTGATAGCAAAAACTAAAACATAAGCTTGGTCAACACTCCAACTAAAATTATATAAGCATTGAGTACAATAAGTGTTAGTTGTAAATGCTAAACTCAAAATAATATCTGAACCAAATTTCCAAATAGTTTTAAGAATTTGATAAGCAATGTAAAGTTTGTGAAAAATTTGTCATAGCAACAATGCCAAAATAAAGCTCTATGAAGTGGTGCGCGTGCAAAAAAGCGCTTGATCCAAAAAAAAAAAAAACAACAGGCAACTGGCACAGTGGAGCGAGACGCTAATATTTATAAAAACAAATTGTGTATTTTTAGTTTTGTATATTTTTATATACCGTACAGCATTAATTCCATAAAAACTGTAGTTTTATAAATATAATAAATTAAATATCTACAAATTATTAATTGAATGAAATATTATATTGAAATATCTACTAATTATTGCGTACTTATTTTATATGTATCTTAGTAAGAGCTTGTGAAAATACCGGTCTCCTTAAGATCAACAAGTTTTGCATTTCAACCTTAACCACTAAAAGCTCCACTGCTTATAAGCAAAAGCTTCTTACAGGCGATACGAGACTTAGGAAATGACTTGATAAATACTCGGACGATCCGCAAAATAAACCCAGTTTATTTTTGGGACGTCGGCGACGTGTGAAGGTTAAGCTTAAAATTTATATTCAATATGTGGACAGAAAAAATATATATCGGCATATGTATTGGACTCTTGGTGTGCTGTCTCTTCATCTGGCAGAGCGAAGGAATCCCTCAAGGAGACTTATTCCAAAAGGACATATCCTCTCCACATAAACAGCTCCAAGGTCAAGGAGTCCCTCAAAAAAATCGTCCTCGAGCTCAAGCTCGTGGTTTTATCCAAGACCAAGATGGCGAGAACATCGTCAAAAGTATTTTCATTGCCCCAATAGCTTGTTTGGAAGGCTTCAGAGCGGTCGGTGAAAGGTGCCGAAAGATAGCCTAAAACCAGTTCAGAAAAACGAGTTAATTTTTTATTAATTTAAAATTCCGTAATAAGAAATATGTGCAATTGAAAATTAATAAGCTAATTATAAAACTGCAGCTTGGCAATAACTGCGGGTTGAACTCAATCAAGAATATTTTTGATATATATAATAAAATTTGCAAATTACATAAATTCCATTGCAGCATAAATTCAATTAAAATTCGACTATTATCATATTTAAAAATGTAATGTACTAATAAGTGGTAACAATCGAATATAAAAAAATGTGCCTTAACTTTTACAAAAAACTGCACATAAAACTAAAATTGAGCTTCGGACGATCTTCCCGTTTTAGAAATATTTCGTGCTTTCAAGTCTAGATATTTTTACGTAGGTCCATCTCTAACTCTGGTTTCTTTGAGATCAACGAGTTTTGTTTTGAGCGCTGGTGTTCTGAAAGCTCGAACGTTGGAGGAGAGAGAAAGCTTTTTGCGATGAGAGATACATTGTAGAAATTTCTTGATAAATACTTCTCGGACAGTCCGCAAAACAAGCCCAGTTTAGTTTTGTAAAATACCTCGGCGAAGTGTGAAGGCTAAACAAAAACTTGATCTTCATTATGGGGACAACAAAAATATGTATCCGCATATGCATTGGACTGTTAGTGTGCTGTCTATTCACCTGGCAGACCGATGGAATCCCTCAAAGAGTCTTCATTCGAATGGACGCACCAACTGCACAAGCTCGTGATAAGATGCATGGACAAGGAATCCTTCAAAGCAGCTTTCTTAGAAATCAGGCACCATCTTCACAGCCCCTTGATAAGATTCAAGCCCAAAATGATGCGGATGTCCCCCTCGGAAGTATATTGGTTGGGCCTTTAATATGTGCGGAGGGCTTCAAAGCGGTCGGTGGAAGGTGCCGAGAAAAGGCCTAAAACTATTTTTTATACAGTGCCAACAACTAAATTCTTTGAATGAAAATTTGAAAATAAAAATAGTTGATTGGAAAATGATTTAAAGATGTGTTAACTGCTGAAAATGAGCCTAAAATTGTGAATCGTAATGCCTGTTCTTGTCATGCGCTAGCTTAAAAGTCTAGTGCGACTTACAAACTGTTAAAAAAATACAACAAATAAGTGGGTGGAATCAAATGTTAAATAAAACTGTGCCTAAAGTCCAGACAATGAACACAAATAAGTGCATCTATTTAAATATTTAATATCAAATAAGTTTATCTAATTTAATATTTATTTTTTCAGAGTGTAAAAAGAATCTATCAGACATTTGTCTGATTTGTTTGCTGTAAAGTTGAGAGATTTATAAGATATTTTTTATAAAGGGCCATAGGTCACAGGGGTTCAAACCGTCCATTGCCATCTCTAATTCCCATCTCTTTGACATCAAATCAATTGTATTTGGAGAACTTTTGTACTGAAAGCTCCATTTCTTGCAGTCAAAATCTTTTCACGATTAGCCATACATATGTACTCATATATGTATGTGTGTGCATAAAAGCTTATGAAATTCCATTCCATATAAAAGGGTTCCACAAATTGGGTCCAGTTTAGTTTTGGAATATACCTCTACAACCTGTGAATGCTAAGCTTAAACTTGGTCTTTAATATGTGGACAGAGAAATTATATCTTCGTATGTGCATTGGACTTTTGGACAAAAAATTGCAGATTGGACATTGTAGATTCAATGCGTAAAACCTCTGAAGAAATTAAGAGCCTCATTTTTAATATAGTTCCAAAAAATGTGTTGTGTCAATTAAAACTCCTAGCCTAATTAACTGGAGTTCGTCATTGAAACAGCTGTGGGTTGAGTCCAATCATGAAAATATTTTAATAAAATATATCAAAATTATAACACATTAAGCGATAACGAAATAACGTGTGTTGAGTAACTTAATTTTTATTTTAGTAGCTTATGAATAACATGTGTATAGATACGTGCTCAGAGTGATTTTACGTAGAATTACGAGAGTATAAATACTGATTATTTACATTATTATTCACTAAATACTCGTACTTTACATATATGTAAATGCAGAACTGCAAACTCTTAAAACTAGTTCCATATGCTCTTCAGGCTGGCATTCGACAACGTCCGAGAAACAATTTGAAGCGCGATGGACACTTTGTTGCACTTGATGCTTTATTTTTAATTGGTGTCGTTGTTGCCATTACACTTAGGAGTACCAACAATATTAGCAGCTGATACAGAAGTTGAGTACTGATTAGTTTCATATTGATTTTTGCCGGATATTATGACTTTTAGCCAGGGCGTCTCGAGTGCAACTAAACATGTTCACTTATATGAGTCCATCTTTATATAGAGACAACAACCCAGCTATCTCTGTCGAGACCTAACATTACTCAGTGCGGGGACAGCTGACTATTTATGATCCCCCGGGGATTAGTTTCAACAAAATTACGGCACGAGCAAGCCGGGAACAAGTATTCCCCGTGCTACCACTCGGATGGTTGACATTTGTACTTAACCATCTACTGTTATTGTTATTGTTATTATTAATATATATTTTTTTTGTATCTATGCATTGTGATGTCACACACGACAATATTTTAGTTAATAAGTAAATAATATAAACAGTGACGCAGTTGATGCTACATTTCTGTGGAAGTTCTCATACTCCTCATAGGGGCGTTACAATTGTTTGTGTAGGTCTGTGACTTTTCAAATTGAAATGCGGATAAAAAGTGTGTATATACAACACTGTATTTCAAGTATTATATTCAACAATGACTCATGATGATTATATATCTTATTCCATGTAAGATATTGATTTCCAGAAAAACCATAAGATTGTAAAGTGCACAACAGTTGATCAACTTACAATTATTATTCACTGACAGATCTATTTTTTGCATTTATTTATTAAAAGTGGTAGTGACACAGTGGTTAAAACTCAATGGCCCCTTAATATTAAAAATTTCTGTTATTCTTAAAAATATCATTTCATTTCCTTAATTATAAAGACCGCTGTTTGCAATAATAATGGTTTCTTGGATTACGTGTGTAATGTGTCAGCTTGCAGTTCAATAATATTATTATTTGACCCCACTCATAGAAAGAAAAGACATAATAATAAATAGCCGATTCTTTTATTGCAAATCTTTATTAATAATCCAATATTTTATCTAGCCAATCGTAACATAGTTTTATATAATTGTCAGTCAATTAATATGATTAGAATCAAGTGTTTATCTTAAAAATTTTAATTTATGCGCTTGAACGACAACGTCCACCATTTAGAGTCTTGCCATCGACACATTTCGGATTTGTATCGAAAAGAAAGCGATTTTCCAAGGATGCGTCAATGCCCTGAGTATGAATCTTTGGGACATCAAGTCCATGGCCTTCCTGATTTAAATGGGGCGATAAAAATTCTTTTGTATCGAAAATGGACAAAATATTGTCGCCAACAGTGCTGTCATCTGAAGCTCCGCCAAGAGTTGGATGCGGTTTTATTGTACTGCCAACATGTTCATCTCCAGGGTTCTGCTTTATACCTTGTCCAGGTAGAGGCTGGATTGTGTTGGGAGAGACGTCCTCCCTGGGTTCTTGAAAGTGGAATTTGGAGAAATCTGTCGGACGAGGTTGAATTGTGCTGCCAGATTGTCCATCTTCTGATTGTTGGACTTTAGTGTCGTGTTCTGGTCGTGGTTGCAACGTGTTGCCAGCGTTGCCCAGACTGGTCACTGTTTGGTTGTTGAACTACAATTGGATCTGTATTACCGTGTCGCTGGTCGTGGTTGCAACGTGTTGCCAGCGTTGCCAGACTGGTCACTGTTTGCTTGTTGAACTACAATTGGATCTGTACCACCGTGTCCTGGTCGTGGTTGCAACGTGTTGCCAGTGTTGCCAGGTTGCCGGCTGCTTGGAAGTTTAACTCTGATGTGTCTTTGCCATTCGGATGAGGACGTGGTTGTATGTGGTTGCCAGATTGATCATCTCCTGCTTGCTGGAACAACGTTTGACCTGGATTCCGTTGTCCTGGTCTACGCTGCAAGGAATGGTCAGCGTTACCAGACTGTTCATTGCCTGGTTGAAATACAATTGGATCAGTACCACCAGGTCTTGGTTGCAACGGATTGTTAGCATTGCCAGCGGTTTGGAAGTTGAACTCAGATGAGTCTGGGCCGCTCGAATGTGGGCGTGGCTGAAACACCGGCTGCTCCGGCAGCTGGGGCTGATCCGGTCTAGGCTGGAAACGTCCGACGTCGCCACCGTAACCAGGTCTCCGTTGATCAACGAATCCAACCTCTGGTTGTCCTCCGTAACCAACGCCGTGCCTATGTCCCCCGTAGCTAGGTCCAGGACGGAATCCAGTACTTTGGTGAGCCTGAAAACCTACTTCAGGACTTTGACCTCTGTTCCAAGCTCCAGGTTGACCCGGATATCTGTCTCCCTGCTGCCATCCTCCATATGAATTTCGACCATACCCGGGATCCTGTCCGTGTCCAAAGTGTGGTGCACCTGGGTAACCATTTTGGAATTGATTGGGGCTGTAATCATGTCCGTAATGTGATCCATCGTCGCGATAATTGTGCTGATGGTGATGATGATGATTATGATGATGCTCTTCGGGTCTAAATTTGGAATATTATGTCTAAGTAAGTAGGCATTTTTAATTTAAGCCGTCTTCTCACCTGAGTGGCTGGGAATAAGCTCCTCCTCCCCGACCTCCACCATATTGATGCTCCATCTGAAAGTGATGCGGTGCTTGGGATTGCACAAGATGCGCACTTAGAATGGTTATCAGCAACGGCCCCAACGATAAGGCCCACAGCTTAGAATGCATTTTAACCGGTTCAGATTCAGTCGAGGTTTTATTGATGACAGTTCAATTGAGACTGACAGCATCCAGTCGAGTTGCCGATTAAGTGGACCTCTAATCAAGTTCTGTATAAAAGCCAGCTACTTGATAAGCCGGTCGAATTAACCATCTCTTATACTGATGAGCAGCAATTACTTACGTAAGATTTCGATTATCGCTTATAAGAGAAATTGACTAACAATAATGCAAACAAACGATTTCGGAAGTCAAAAGTAATTGAATATTTTATTTCACGATTAGTGCTTGAGAGATGCACAAATTTGAATAACTTTTCGAGTATATTCATCTATGACTCGCAAGTTTTTTTAATTGTATTTATATAATAATTACGAATAGATTTCCCATCATATATCATTCAGTAATTTTTGTTCATTTCTATACCCATAACTCACACCGAACTGAACAATATACGTACTCGTAATGCTGATGTCAAGATAACACATATAATATATACTTGCTTACAATTCCACTGATGGGGAATTTTTAAAAATACATTTTGTTTTGAGCAAATTGAATAATTCATTTGTTATGAATCAACCCGAAATGTTAGTGGAAAGTTTTATTAATATTTGTAAATATATTCATAGGATTATAATACTTATGATGGCTATTCCACAGTTTAACATTCACAATTATAACTAGCAGGGTATTTAGGTTTCGATTAGGTAGAGAAAGCACTTTAACAAGTTGTGATTGCGAAACATAAACTCATTATCACTCATTATATTTTTATTAAATGTATGTGTATGCCTTATATACAGTGTGCTCAACTCTGTTTAGGCCGATGCGCGACATCTTCCCGCTCTCAGCTGAAAACCTGGCCCACAAACTGGCAATGTGTCTACCAGAATTCGATTGTCAAGTGTAGGAAGCTCCGTTGTTGTTGTCGTTGTTGTTATCGTTGTCGTTGTTGTTGCGGTTGTTGTTGTGGTTGCTGTGCTATTCGAATCCGTGTACGAATCTGTGGCCGAATCCATTACCGATTCGGTATTTAGTTCATCCAAGGGCAGAGTTGTTGTGGTATTCAATGGCAACTCGGTGCTGTTATTGATGCTACTCCAACTTTTAATTGAGTCACTTTTGTCATCTGGAAAAACGATGCGATCGTCTTTGGTAACAGCACAAAGACATTTCATTTCAGCTTCACAAATACTCCATGCCACAAAGCCCATGAGAAGAGCGTTAACGGCTTTGAGGGGCATTGTTTAATAGTTTATCACAAGAGAGACAGAGAGAGAGAAAAGAGCGAGAGCGATGATGAATAAAACGCGTTTGTTTGCTTCCGCAGAGCTTGCGAGACTGACAACAACGATAGCCGAGTGGAGTCAACTGAAGTAGAGTTGATGATCCACAGACAGTGTGGGAGAAATAAACAGAGCAACCGGAGCGACCACTTGAGATAAGAATCGATGGTTATTACCTTGTCATAACAAATAAAAACATAAAATGAGCAACGGCAGCCGAGCTTGCTCTCTTTGCTATTCCAAGCTGAGAGCTGAAAACTGGAAACTGGAAACTGGAAAGTTAAAGGCAAAGCTTTTTATAGACTGTGTTATGATGCGATAAATAAACATACATAAGTCTAGATTCAAAAGCACTACAGCTCTCATCTGTCGAATAGGATCAGCTGAAAAATCTAATAAACCTTAATACAATCTATTTGCATACGATATTTATTGAAATCATTTTATGCTGGCTGTCGACAATGATTTCCCTCCAGTTTAAGGCCAAGCTTACAAAAGGGAAGTGTATCCAGTGTAGTGCGTGGTCCGAATTCCACTTTGGTAGGTATCACTGTTTTAGCTTCGGTTAATATTGGGGATTCAGATGTCTCGTTGCTGTTCGGTTGCACAGTTGGATTCTCTTGTGCATCTTTCGTCTTTTCAGTTGAATCCGTCACTGTGTCATTCTTGGATACAGTTGGTTTCCATTGTATCTCTGCTTCCTGCTGTTTCGTCTCATTCCTGATCAGAACTGGATTTGTCTTGAGAGTGTCCATCATTTTAGTTTTATATTCATCCGGAAACACAATGCGATCATCGTGCAGTTGACGTGCCTCACACTGCGGGAACGGGAATTGCAACCACAACATTAACAATGTAAGGGCCAAGGGTAATTGGGACCTCAGTTTAATTATCATCTCGTTAAAACACGTTCACTCTACTCAAATTCGCTTTAAAGACTAAAACCTTCAACACTCAACTATACTTGAGAAGTGCCCAGTTTCCAAGTTGCTTAGTCAGTTGTAAGTTGTTGTCAGTTCGTACTAGCGATAAGGAAAAACAAGAAACACAAACTTGTATAATTGCATTCATAATGAGATTGCTTCACCCGATTGAGAAGCTTTATAATTGCACTCGCAATAGAAATATATCATATTTATCAACATTCAACATTCATTCACAATAGTTAAGCTAAGTCTTAGCTTTACAAAGATTGATGATTTTAGCATAATATTGGAATACTTAAACAAATCTTTTATTAAATCTGTTTCGATTATTTACGATTTGAGTACTTATCATTTTGCAAAGTTGTAGTTTCCTTATTTAACATTGTATTAAAATATTATGAGCATCTACTCTATAGTCTATTTATAGCCATTAATATTTCCGGTAGTACCAAATTAGACTGATTATAATTTGAGTTAATTATTTATTAGCTCCGATTAAAAATCACAGTTTGCCGAGACATCCTTAACTGTATCAGAACCTTTAAAAATGCTTTAGTTCAAGATTCCAGTTTCAGTTGAAGTTTGCTTTGCTTCATCTTCAGGTGTCTCAGCTTTTAGTACCTTTTTATGAGGTAACCTGAGCCACTCTTAATAAATGTCAGCTATTTAGGCTAATAATTTTGACAATTCTATTGTCAACTCTGCCCAACATTCGCTCCAAATGAACAGCCACCCTCTGTCCTCATCCTCATCATAAAAGTGCCAACCTCTTAAAAATTTGACAGTGAGGCAAACAGAAAAAATGCAAAACATAAAGATGTCATTTTAAATGGCATAATTTTGGGAAGCCCTGACAACCTTGGGTTAAATGCTGTAAAACCTTTTTGAGGGGCAGGTCCATTGTTACAAATTCTAAATTCCAAATGCGAAAGCGAGTAGTAAGTATATAAAAATACATTAAAATAATGCGTGTTCGGCACTCTGGCAGCTGATGCAAGTCACAAAATGAGGAGGCTTTTCCGGGCCACATGTCGTACAGTCATTTATTTATGACAACCGCAGTGAAGAGAGGGAAACTTGCGAAATGTATGCAAAAATAAATACATATACAAGCCGTGGGGGAGCTCTGTGGCAAATAAAATGCGAAAGTCAATAGAAAGAATATTTTATGAGAGTACGACAAAATGAACAACACTCCAGTCGTAATTGCAGGTGGGCTGCCTTTTGTCTCTTAGTCCGGACAATGGACGATGACGGTTAATCAGCAGCATTTTGGCAAAAGTAATCAGTAAATATTTGCAATTCTCTTGTTGCTCCTTTCATCGTTTCTTCGTTTCTTCATTTTCATAAAAGCAAAGTTTAATTTGGCGGTTTTTCATTTGGCATTGCATTGATTCAATGTCTATGTCTTCGTCTGTTATATTGTTGTTATTGGCAGCAATTTCTTTCATTTCTGTCGCTGCTGTATTCAAAAATATTGTAATACTCGCAATTGCAATGGCATTTATGAACAGCCTTGAATATCGACTTGCTCAACAGCTGAAGAGCTCTCAGGCCTTATAAGGCCCAAACGGCTTTCAAAATTACCAAAATACTCCACAGAAATCAACTAAAAAGAAAACTCTTCTATTGACACAGTCTCAGTCATATTTGGACGGTTGTGAGAAGAGTTTGTTACCGTTTACTCAAGTATTATACATTGAAAATGTTTAGTGGCATCCAATACCTGATTTTGTTGCTGATTTTTCACCAACAAGTTGCAGCTTTCGATAGTGAGGTTGTCGAAGCCGACACTCTAAGTCCACAGTTTAGTTTAACTGCCCATAAGCCGATTGTGCAAGTATCCGAATGGAATCAGAACAATATAATCATTGTTAGACCGTACAACATTCTGGAAGCCAACTGTCCACAGGGTTATATACTGGCAAATAAACACTGTCATAAACGAGTGAGAGTTGCCGCAACTATGATATAATTGAAGGCTATATCTAAGAAAGTGCTTAAGAAAATATTGTATCTGCAAAAAAAAAAGATTGATGAATGATTAAGTAAAATTACATTATCTAGTGTAAGCTTGAAATTTATCAATGAATAAGATTGTTAATATTAGTGTAAAGCAATTATTTCTCTTCATTTACTGTGTATTTATATTGAGTACTCTTAAATAATTTTTAATTTGATAAGATAAAGAACGAAATATTGTTTTATTTAACGCAAAATGTCAGTTGATCTGAACTAAATATTCTTGTGGGCATCAGCAGTTTAAGTGCACAGATACTTAAAGCAGTGACTGTTTAAAAAACCTTAACCAGTCCAATGAAGACCTTAATTTACGCACACTTAGGTAACTTTTGACCGCAATACATACAAGGTATACAACTACACTTCAACAGCTATGCAGACAGTGCCTGCCATAAGTTAGATGTCCATTAACCAAAAATGCAACACACGTCAATGAGGCATTGAGATAGAAAAGGGGGCAAAGCTGCAAGGTAGCAAGGTGTGACGTGTATTCGCCATATTTGCACTCAACCCGCTCTGCCCCCTGGCGTCATTAACAGGTAGCAGCTGCATTGACGTCCAGTGGACAGGAGTCCAAGCTTCATTGGCCAGCAAAGGATGGGGAACGCCGTGTGGCGTATTAATTCATGCCATAAAATATGGCTACACTTAGGCGAGGGCCAGCGAAATTGACAAAGTCTCGTCGTGGACATGAACCTGGATGACGGAGATGAGAGGATGGAGAAGAGAGAGTAGAGATGAGAGATTGAGGGGTGAAGATGAAGCTGGACTGCGCTGAATGAGTTAATTAAGCGCCTCACGGCCAGCAGCATAATTCGAAGTCGTTTATCAGTGACATTTCGGACGGTCGCTAAATGTAAATTGGCTTAGATCATACAGGAGATGTTGGTACAACGAACAACGAACAACTGGCAACATGTTAGCTTCATTATATTGTGCAGTATTTATTGACTGACTACATTTACATATCCAGACCCAATGGATTTTTCAGCCAGGGATAGACAACTGGACACTTGTCGCAGACACTCATGTAACGTGTCTCTCCGGTGGATATCTTTTGGACATTGCAATGAACCGGTTGGCATTCAGATTTAGTCCTGATCTCACAGCTCTTAAACGGTTGTCCCAACACTGGCTTCTTCACATACTCCAGCATGCGGGAAATGCCGGTCATGTACACATCCGGATAGGTGGTCAAGTGGTGCATGAATCTGTTTTTAGAAAGGGAAATTTAAAAACTATTAGTACCAATCGATTGCATCTTACTTCTTGAAGGCGGCAAAGTTGTTGCGTCCGCGTGAGAACCAAGCGGCATGTAGATACATTCCAAATGGAGCCCTGTTGCCCTGATAATGTCGATTGAAGTTCTCCAACATCCACTCGAACAGAGCATTCACATCGTCCTCGGGCGGATAGACACAGGCATCGATCATGGAGCAACTGTAGCCCTCAGTGTCAGTCCAAGTGACCATGGGATTCACCCAGACACCGGGGAGAGAGGCATCCGGACAGGCGCCAATCTGGCAATCCTGCACAGACAAATAGTCCAGAGTGTAGGGCCACATGGCCGGATTATTAAACTGTTGAGTGGGCCACGAGCTGTCGTAGGTGAGTCCCAGGTTCTTGACCGCTTCGAATGTGTTATTGCCAGAGATTTGCAAGAAGGGCAATCGCATGCCTTGCACCGTCTTAGGATCGACCTTGGCGAACGTCTCAAGGATCTGCAGCTGTGCTCCAAACTCACTCTCAATCGTCTCCACATTGGCCTCCCGCCAATAATCCGTACCATCTCCATGGGTCACCGAGTGCAGAGCGATCTCATGACCCGCATTATACAATGAATTCACACGCACGTAATCCGTGTATTCGTGGGACAGGAAGAAGGTACCTGTTGCCGGGCAACCATCGGGATTGGTCAGGCCATCGAAAAGCAAGTCATATTGGGCAGCGTTGACGGCATTCACAGCATCGTCAAAGGTTACGGTAACAAACTGAACGATGGGAAATACACACATGTACGAGTATATCGAGTATTTATTGCCTAACTTAAGATATCGTTTACCTGGGGTATCTCCTGTTCCTTGCCCTTGAACTTGGGTCGTGGCAATGTGGCATCCGAGCACCGGCAATCGGGCAACTTACACTTGGTCGCCGAGCATCGTTCGGCTTTCTGGAGCACCTGTCTCTCCACTTGTGGTGCTACCGTAGTTTTCCCCTTATTCTTCGACTTTAACTTGTTCTTTGTCTTGCCCGACTGCTTCTGGGCATCGCCGAGCAAAGTTGTGGCTAAAAGCACACCGAGTAATAATAGAGTTGTGTATTTCATCTCGACAGTCTTCCAACTGCTCCACAGAGTCTTCTGATGACAACTGTGGCTTTTATACCAAGAGATCGAAGATAATATCTCATCGAGATAACAGTTTAAATATGATTTGCTTGTTGAACATGGATCGAGGTGTGCCTATGTACTCGACGACGACATTTTCGGAAATGTTTTCATATTTTGGCACATGTGGAAAAGTACCCAAGGGTATCAGAATAAAGTTAAGTAGCAAATAAAAGAAGAACTTCTTAAGGAATTGTTTTATTTTTCCGAATTAACTCAGAGCACAGCAAAGTTGCCTCAAGCACTTACAACAAGACATTGTTCAACTCTAAACTGATAATTTCTAGAATGGTTCTCCAGCAATTTTCAATTACATGCGCATTGGCTTTTGGTTTCTAACCAAAGTCGAAAACTTGCCTCATTAGCATAGACCAAAGTCATGAACTTAACAGCTAAGATTTGCGCCAAGCGAGTTGAGTGGAAAAGTTTTTGTTCCGCAGGGAACTAAAATCCAAATCGAAGCAACTGCACCCCAAAAATTATGACAGGCCCAACAAATGCACTTGAAATCGTAAACAAGTGCTTCAAACTTTTGTGGCACGACAGGAGCTTTTAAAACAAAGCCAGAAATGTTCTGAAGTGTTTCTTCCCAGCCGCAAATATGTTTCTCATTCTTCTTCACTCAACTCTCCCCTAGATGGCAACTAAGGTGATGCAGTGTGGCGGCCAATCAGAATGCCAAATCCTAAAAGCGAACAGGCAAAAGTCAATAGTCAACGACAAGTGGCAAGTGGCAAGTGACAGGTGTGAGATGAGGAATTGGGAAATGTTCTCTTTAAGGACATGTCGTCATTGCAGCTGCAAGTTGAATGTTGTCATGGGCCGCTGGCGAATGCAGCGAGCGTCTGCAACGATGCGGATTTCTTGGCACGCATCCGACGACTGACATGGTGCACGCCTACAATTCATTTTGGTCACGTTCCAGGGCGTTGCCGACAGGGGTAGGTGCCTCATGCGCCCATGTGCCCATGTGCCCACGTGCCTCAAAGCCAGCCAACCAACAGCCGGCAAAACGGCAACAACATCCGCACAGCCGACACCGAACGAGGACGAAAAACTGTCGGCTCCAAGCCGCGGAAGTGGGCGGCAGGCCATGCCCAGCAAGAGTCTCCATCTTCTGCAATCGAATCCACTGCCACGTTGCTCGTTGTCGGAGTTGTAGGGGCAACGTCAAACGCAACATGTTTGAGTGAGTTTGAAGCTCTGGGCCCACGTGACGTATGCGCAATGTGTCAAATTTATCCTGTCTGCAGCCTGCTGTATATTAACTCGTATTCGTACTCGTAAACGTACTCACACATAATATAGATTGTGGACAGCTTGAGACCTGAAAGAGTTGTCAATACTTGCAACTTGCAGATTTATTGAAATTTGATTGACAGCCAGCAATGAATGAAGATGAATCTGCTCGTTTCTCTCCCCTGTCACAGTTCTCTCATTAGTTTCTGGCGCGTCAGTGCGTAAAATCAAAGTGAAAATTCAGTCGAGAGTCTCACGTGGCGCCAACTGCTTTAAAATGCAAATGCTGCACTTATAAAAATATAACTCATATGCGTGCCACAGATCTAGTTACCCCCAAAAGCAAATCTCACGCACGTCTGAGTCGAGCACACAAAACTACAAAGGGGGCGCGGTTATTGCAATTGTCAGGGGAGGGTGACTCGAAAGCGGAGAATGAATCCGAGTGTTGCTGGTCTTTGGGTTTGCCAATTTTCGCGATAATCACACAAACTAATTTGCATAGCGAATGAAATAGAAACGCGACTGCAAATCTGCGCTAATCAAATCAACAAAACACACAAACTCAATTTGCAGACTTAATTTATAGGTATATTTATATATATGCATATGCCATCTATAGATGCTCTTTTTGGTGTTACTTTCTTTAATTCTACTTTGACTTGGCACTATAATATTTTTTTCTCCAAATGCCTTATTCACAGCTTCCAACTGTCATAAATTTGTCAAAATCTAACCGATTTTCACCGATTTTTGGGCTCTAATTTCATTCTGCATAAAAATATAAGTCTTTAATTTTTCCCCTCTTTGTCCTTTTTTCATACTTTCCCCTTGACGTTTTCTCGAAAGCTTAAACTTTGTCGAAACTTCAGCTATTTTCATGCGGAATATCATTTTTATTATTATTATGCATTAAAATATAGATCTTTAATTTTTTGTTCCTCACTATCCATTTTTTCTTATTTTCCTCTTAATGTTCAGAAAATCCGGAGAGTGTATACAGACTTTGCCATGGGAATTTTGTATTTTTCCATGTCCCAATCCCAAAGCTTATTTGCCACCAAAGATGTGCATTAGGATAAGTCTCCCGTAATACAATTTTTCAGCCTCTATGCTAATTTTATCTTATGAAATTGTGTTTCCTGCTTGTTGTGCGCTATTTGCACCCTCGTCTTACATTTCAAATAATTTTCGGGCAACCAAAAAAATACAAAAAAAATTGTAGGAAATACAAAAAAAATTGAAAAAATTACTGAGCATGTCAGGAGAAAAGCAGGTGGAAGAGGAGTGCAAACGTAAGCTGCAAAGCGTCGCCAAGTTCAACAGGAATCTGCAGAGGAATGAAGTGCTTACCTTGCATTACTTGGGATTACCATATTTGGTATTGTCCCGCAGTCCGTTGCTGCGCCTCAAGGTTCCGGTGAGCACCTACAACTACCTGGACGGCGACAGATGGGGAATCGCATTGCAACTGATCTTCACATGCCCCGTCAACTATCCGCTGCAACTGCCGCACGTTGATCTGGCCGAGAAGCGTAATGTGAGCACCGAACTGGAGCTGAGTCTGCGCACGGAGATTGCGTTGACGCTGGAAAAGCATCTGGGTCTCTACATGATTGTGCCCGTTGTCACTCAGCTGCAAATGCTGCTAAACAACGAAGTGCGACGATTGCCGTTGCAACATTAGTTTCATTCATTTGTGGCCGGAGGGATGCTCGTAAATGTTGAGTGTGTTTCGCTGTCCAAATGAGTGGACGCGTAGTTGTTGCCAGTCATCAGCATATATAGTATAGCATAGGTATAGGTAGGTCCTTGTTGTCTGGACCCGTATGTACGTGCACAAACATGTTTGCCGTAGTCCGTTGTAACTCACGCAGAATACGTGACTTCTGGCATTGGCGGACACTTTGAAGTATGCAACACTTGGCCAAACGTTAACACGTGCCAGCAAAAGGACGCACCAGGACGACAGCTCATTAATTGGCGACTCTGGCACTTTCAGTGGCCCATCCCATCCAACCTCATTCCGTGCCGTCCCATCCCGTCCAGCTTGACATGGGCCCGGCCTTAACTTATTTTTTATGCGCATGCCAAAGCATTTGCCGTAGTTATCTATCTGAGAAGTGGAACTGCGCTTAGTTCCTTGCACATATCCTTGTTACATTTCCTTCCGCTGTCGCCGATCGAAATTGGATGTACCAAAAAAAAAAAAAAAAATTAAATAAAGAAAATGTGGCAAAGACATTCGCAGCTGTAGTGTCTGAGAGCGCAGCAGTCGCTTCCTTGGGCGCATCCTGTTTATCCTTAAGCATGCAACATCGCAAAAGTCCTTTGCTCCCATGCCGGATGTCTCTGGGTAATTTAGATAGCTGCAGTTGTTGCTCACAACTTGCATAATGTCACTTTCAAAGACTTTTTGGGGCCAAATTGCAAAAAACGAATAGCACAAAGCACAAAACACACAGGACATGCAAACGTCTAAAGGAGCAGCTTGCATCATACGAGCTAGAGTATCCTCAGCTTAAAGTCAATGCTGTTTTGATAAGAAAACTCTAATAGGCCATTCAGTCAAAAATGGGCAGTAAACTTGAAACTCGTGGGACAAACTCAAGACAGAGACTGAAAACTAATCACAATCTTTAGTTGTGTCTTTAACAAATCATCAACTATTTAATTGGGAAATTTATAAGGTAGAGAAATAATAAATAGATAAATGAAAAGGGGTAAAAAACTAAATAAAATTATTGGTTTACAGAAATTTTGCTTTTTGGACTGATTCTCAGATTTAAGTGATTTGGAATATATTATTAAATGCACCTTTTTAGTCACATATTTCTTATATCAACCACTGTTCTTAAGATGTTTTCCTACATTTCTAAAATGAGCTGTCGCAATTTTGGGAAGACTGTAAGCCAACCGCAAACATTACAGAGATAGAGTAGAAAATACTTTTTTCAATGGCATTCAATCTTTAATGCGGCTGTGACGACATTGGCGACTGTATGCCCGAAGGATTTGTGCGTAATGAAAAACTGTCACGGCATAAGACGAACACGAGAACGACAACAACAACGACGCGGACAAGGAACAGGAGCAGAAGCAGGAGCAGGAGCAGGAACACAGGGTAGTAGAACGAGGGGTTAAAATGAGGCTAAGCCTTCGCAGGTATTGCAAAATTGAAAAACGCTCGTCGAGCTTGTCGCGGGATTGAAATGGCAAATTTGTGTGCGTCGCCAATGCGGCAGGACATTCAGGACATTTATGGGCGGCAACTAAACGACGCCAGGCAGACAACGCCGGAGACAGGCTATAAAAACCGACGACGCTTGCGTGATAAGCGCATAAATCAACTCCAACCGAGATACATACTTACTTCTGACTGAGTCCTAGTCCTGCGTGATCTTTCAGTTGAGCATATGGTCTTAACCCTTGGCTGTCAGTAAACTGAGCTCGTAAAATCAACTGTCGTCAGTCCCCGAACATTTTTTAATTATTTGTAATGCATCTGGCAAACAGCATTGCTTGCCCCCTTCATCCCCATCTTTTGAATTTATATGTAGTTTATTTAGCGGGTTTTCAAGTTGCAACTTCTCCTCAACAATTCATTGTCCTTCGAATTGTCTCGTCGAAAAGTGCACAATGAAGTAATTAATTTGCAGGTAATTGTCGCTCGTTTTAAGTGCTGGCATTTGAAAAGAGACAGAAACAAGAGAGAGTGCTTGAGAGATACCCAGACACAGTCTACAATTAAATGTCTACCTCAAGATGTTGGCTCTGAAATGCAGGTCCATTTTATGTTATGACTGCTACACTTAGTTTGGCACTAAGTTGGTAAACTAAGCCTTGGTAAATATAGATATCTTTATCCACAACACAATTTCATAATTCATTAAAACCAGCAAAAGTCCAAATCACAATACGAATTGAATTTTCGATGGTTTATTGTGACCACAGTGACCAAGTTGGGGTCCTGGGTCTCTGTCTCTTGGAATTTCAAGCTCATTGCTTATGCCCGAGCACGAAACAAATTCAAATTACAAATTATGTTGTCATTTGTGCGCTTTACGAGGCAGCACAGTGACAACCACCCGCAAGTCTCAACCCACAAACAATAACCCGCAACCCTCAACCCTCAACTGATGTGGCAAGCTGTGGCAGAGGGTCGAGGACATTGCAACGTGACGTTGACTTTGGGCAGTAAATGTTAATCCTCTGGCAATGTCTGCGCTTCATTTTGCGCGGTGTCAACTATTTAGTTTCCGGTTTTAACTTACGCCATAAACTCGGCATTATGTGTCCGCTTTTATTGCATACTTGCAGACGTCTCTCTCTCTCTCTCTCTCTCCTGTCTCTCTCTCACTCTCGCTTCATTGTTTCTTAATAATCCGGTCCGGCCATATCCGCGACGAGTGCACACGTCCCCACATTAAGAATGTTTATGACCTCAGCCCAAGGCGTCCGTCCAGCTTGAAGTTGGGGTTCTGGTTCGGCGACTCAAGTCCAGCGTCTAGTTGCATGCCACACATGCCACCACACATACACATATTTCGCGTTGCAGTCATAAATGCGCTTAATTGGCAATTTTTGTGTAAGCGTGTTGAAATTTTTATACCTTTTCTCCATCGCCTTATGTTTGTGGAGCTTGTAAAAGTTGCAATCGGGTTGCCAGAATCATAAATAGAACATATGCTTTTGCAACTCACTGTACTGCCCGTACTCATATTATTTTTATATTTATCATTTTATGCACTGGATATTCATGAATCTGCCGTGGTTTCTGCCTGGAACGTACTCTAAAAAGGTTATACTCGTACTATTTATAGAGTCATTACTTAGCCTCAAATTTACCATGGCCAATAAATACAATACAATAATAAAACTGTGGGCTCTTTTCATCAGTGCCCAACTATAATATACCCTGCAGTCACAACTTCTCTACAAAACAAGCGCATTCCTATAAGTGTTTCTAAATATATTTATTTCAGTTCTTTCTAGTTAATTAAATATAAATGAAATAGTTTGTTTCTTTTGATTTTATTTATATGCCAAAAAAGAAACAAAAACATTTTACATATAAGTATAGTACTTTATGTGGTCTGTCACTTCTTCTTTAATGCGTATAAAAATCGTAGGAAAATTACAATTCCATCAGCAAGCGTAAAATAACGGTTCCGTTTTTGTATGGTAGCGTGGCCGAGCGGTCTAAGGCGCTGGTTTAAGGCACCAGTCTCCTCGGAGGCGTGGGTTCGAATCCCACCGCTGCCAAGAGTAAAAATTCTTTTTTGAATTTTTTTTTATAACTTTTGGGAATATTAAAACGAGAAAACGATCCGGCGACGATCATATAGTATCTATGCGCTATCGTTTTCACACGCAACAGCTCGGTTGACTTTAGCAGGCCTCGTGCTCGTTTCTTTTTTGTGTTAGCTAGCTAAAATTCTCAATCAGTTCCCGCGTATCTACAGTGAGTAGCTCTTGTCGGGCGTAGATACATTAAGACTATACTTCACAGGATCATTTCTGTAGTCAGTCTTCACTTTCTTTCACACAAACTGAAAGCTATTAACACCCGCGTTGATGAGTTGGATCGTTTTATTCGGCAGCGTGAGGTTTTGCGTGATGCTCTTCTGCGTAGTGACATTAGTCACAACGTATTGTGAGTGTTGCGCTTCGATGATCGCTCGGTAACACGAATAGAACGAATTCTGAGTGGTGCTCCCAATTTTTAAACTAATAAATATGAAGAAAATACAACGAGTAATTGAAGCACGAAAGTCCAATTTCATAAAGTGTTTTTTAATCTAGTCATATGCGTAGTTTTTTTATTCTCAGTACCAAATAATTCTATAATTATGTAATTTTGATTAAAACACAGAAATTTGAACAAGTTCATTTAATAGTTTATTATCTTGTAGTGAAAGCTTGTAAATGATATCGAAAATAATCTTTTCGATTCTTACTATTAACATTGATTAATTCTCACCTAATTAAAATCGAAATAACTTTGTGTAACATTCAAAATATTTCCTCAGCTCATGTTCTTCATTTGTGTAGGCGCTAATTCCAGCTAACACAGAATTTATAGACGTTCAGTTCTAAATAATTGCCATAAAATTTATCTTCTATTCTACTCTAAGCTTTAAAAAAAAAATAACGAAATCAATTTTAAAGACATCTTAGCTAAGGTGCTCAGAAATGTACTCCATTTAACACATTAACAATTTGGGGCTTCGATGGAACCGACTACAAGTTCCTAGATTCTTCTGTAAATCATAAAATGGTATTAAATATAAGCATAACTATATACTCGAATTGCACTTGCCTTGTACTGCAGACTCAGAATTTCTTTGCTCTTCCCGCTCAATCATGTACAGAGCACTGGTTACCATTGGTATAATGTGTTGTGAGCCACGATACAAGTTCTTGACACGATCAAATTCCCAAAGAATTTCCGATTCCAGGTAGTCTGGAAAGTTATTCTTGGATCGCATGTGCACCTCGGGCGCATCACGGGGATAGAACTTGGGACACTTGAAGATCAACTTGCAACTGATGCTTGCATCCGATGGCGTCTCAGTTTCAATATGTGCACGCACAAAGACCTCAAGTTGAAAGAAATGTCGCGATTTGCGAACTTTCATCGGGCAGCCAAGCAAAGCTACAGTTCGCAGCTCCGAATCACGAATAGCCTTGCAAAATGAACCAAGTTTCTCAAGGGAAATCGAGTTCATTGTGGATAATACTAGGCAGAATTTATTCGAGAAATTTAGTATGTGAAAGTATGGGAAAGACGAGCAGTAAGCTACAGGCACAGTAAAGTATAAGTATATACAATATAGAAAACATCAGCCTGCTAGGATTAAATATTTTATCATTAAAGATCAATGCTTAAAACGAGTTGATAGTTAAAGCAGGCTACAATTTTGAGAGGTGCAATGACAATTGAATAACTAACATATTCATAACATGCTGTTGGCCGACAGCTCAGCAAATCGATGGCTGCAAGAGGAGAATTCATAGGCCAAGCATTAATATCATTGTTCCCGCACTGACTTGAAACTCTTGTGCGGTTCCCACTCACTCACTCCACTCCTACTCCCACTCCCAATTCTAATCCCATTCCCATTCTCATTTCCATGCTTTGTTGGAACCCCATAGATTCTATTAAAATCGCCTGTCATTGCTGGCTGGCATCGTTATTGTCCGTCTAGTCCGTCTAGAGAGCAAACAGAGCAAACCAGCAGCTCAGTCTGAGTTTGACTCCGTTGAGCTGTTGGGCTGGTTGGCTGGTTGTTTGGTTGGTTGGGCGACGACTCCTTGGCAGACATGCTTAGTCCTTTAGACATTGGCAGCGACGATGTTGTCTTCTGGCAGAACCATTATTCTTCAACAACGTGCATTATATTATCCTTTGGCTGACTTTGGAGCACGGCATTTGTATGCAGGCTGAGCGCGAATTGCATTTGGGGATTGGGGGCATCGGGAGATGGTAATGGGGATGGGAAATGGGATATGGGGTTGGGATCTTGGGGCCGAGCCTTTGAGCTGTCGTCGCTGCAATTTGTATTGCCGCCTTCGTCGTCGTCGTCGTCTGTCGTTGTCGCCTGTAACTTGTTTTTTATTGGTTTTCTCGTTTTAAATTTCAATTTGGCGCTGGCCTGTAAGCAAGATGTACGAGTATGTACGAGTACTCGTACAAGTCGTAGTCCTTCCGTGTGGCATATGTTGGCACGCCAGGTGCGCATTCAAGCGACCGGGCGATTTATACGCGTCACATCGCCAGGCTGACAGTTTCCGTCTTGGCAGCTAACTGAACTGTCATTCAGCACGTGGAAAGGTGAGGTAGATGAGGTGAGGTGATGGCAATCCTTGCCCTTATTATGCCATTAGGTGTATGGGCTCTCACATTTTACACCGCATTTAACCCAAAACATGCCACTTAGCAGAAGGCATTTATCAATGCGCCGTAGCAAGCTGCGTGTATACGTGATTTGAGTTCCTCCTCCTCCTTTTCCACAACAAAACACATCACATTATCAGCCATCAGGCATCATCATCATTACCGTCATCATCATCATCATCCCCATCGTGCAGCATTCAATACGTGTTTAACATCACAGCGAAGTTGACGCTGCATTACTTCTCACTGCGATTATCAAGCGTTTCCGCTTCCGTTTCCTATTTCCATTCCGATTCCGTTCTCAGCCTCTGCTCGTTTTGTGGCTTACGGCTATGAACCAAAAATTACATGCCTTTGTTTTTTATCTAAAGCTGAGCCGCATTTTCGGATCTTAAGGGCCATCACATCGCCCGCGCGTGTATGAGTGTGAAACGTGCGTCTGCCTGGCAGACATTTTTCACATTTGCACCCAACAATTGGGACTCGGGACCCTGGAGAAGCTTCACCTCTGTCCTTCTCTCTCCCTCCCTCTGCCTGTCCTTCGCCTGCCAATGGTTTTGTCCTGTGTCTCCTTTCGGGATGTGTTGAGCGTATGTAATTCGATCTATTATCAGTTGTCATCGTCCTGAAATTCACACATTCGCATAGGCATTGTTGTCTTGCTTGATTTGTGCCAACAATAGCACTAAAGAAATTCGGCACAGTGGTTATAGTTATTCTAATAACAGAAAAATTATAAATGAAAATTATTAAAAGAACAAGATTAATTTCATATAAACTAATTATGCATAACTAATTATTTATTATGAATGCTTGCATACTATTTAAGAGCTTAAAATATATAAATATATAGATAAAACTCACAAATACTTCTTTTATTTGGTGCATCCTGTAGCTAGATAAATTTGTGTCTTCAGTATTTAAATATATATAAGTTATTTAATATTTAAATTTAAAATGTTTATTAATAATTCCAATGCAAAAATTAATTGTTATATAAAATATTTAAATTTGATAAATATTGTCTTAGTTGAGGTTCGTCGGTTACACTGTGCTCTAACCGAGCACGGCTTTCACATCCCAATTGGAAGCGAGCACATTGTTTCACGTGCCATTTCACAGCCAAAATTGGAACTTTTTCAAGCCCAAATACCAAAAGACAAACGAATACACTCGAAAAATACAAATACACAAATCCAGATCCAACTCCAGCTCCAACTCTAGCTCTATTGCGTTGAAGATGACAATGACGATGGAAGTAATGATGAAAATGGAAATGTAGCTTGGGGCGAGGGCTGGAGCGAAGAGCAGGATTCGATGCGTGCCTAAGTGTTGCATTTACATGCGACATAATACAATTTGTGCCCCTTCTGCGCCTCATGGGCGACAACTGCGCTGAGGCGTGAATTGGATAATTTATACCATAAGCACACATGAACACTGAACTCAGAGCACTGAGCAGTGAGCAGTAAGCGGTGAACGGCAGTGAACGGGCAGCATGTGGCCCCAAATCCAATGAAGTGTATGGACAACAGTGCCTCAAAATGTAGCAAGGGGCATTTGTGGCATGCGTGTATTAAGCAAAAATTAGCAACAGTTGCGTGCCAGCGCGAGCGACAGTCGAATATGTCAAGTTAATTTAATGTAGCGTGAACTGTGAGTGTGTCTTGCGATGAGTGTGGCGATGAGTGTCTGAGTGTGAGTGTGAGTGTGAGTGTGATTGTGAGGGTGAGTGTCAGTCGGGTGTCAGCTGTGGCGCCTAGACAACAACTTAGACATATGTTACGCCTAGGCGATGCTACGTGCAATAATTTGCGCAATTACTTGGTAAATTTGTTCAGGATGCCCATGCCCCAAAAGAAAGAAAGAATAAATATTTGGTAATACTTGCCGCTTATTTTGCACAGCTCTTGGCCTTGAGTACGTGTGCGCACATGTTAAATTCAAATAAATTATGCCTCAAGGCATTTTACAATTCTATTGCCAGCTTTTAGGCGCAATATTGTGAATTGTGTGGCAATGCGCCCTGAAAGTTGTGTTTGCTTTGCCAGCTCTACAAATTATGCATTTAGTTGGAAACGAACGAGAATGAGACTGAGACTGAGATGAGAATGAGAATGAGAACGAGAATGAGAACGAGAATTTGTGGCATGTGTGGGCAACTACGTGAGAGGCCTGCCAAAATGTAGCCAATGGCCTGAAAAAAATATTGAAATATTTACTTAATAGTACAGACTTGAAATTTGCAATGCAGTTGAAACCTCAACGGATGCCATTTGAATAGCATTCAGTTTATTCGTGAGCTTCAATTTCGTTTCTTTTTATTATTTTTAAAGTTTATTTTAGCTAGCTCATAAAAATGTCAAATCATTTACATACACGTCAGCTTAGCGACAACTACTTGACAGACATTAATACACTTAAGCTGCCTGGTAGAGGACACGGCATTATCCCTTATCCTTCAAGCAAGCAACAGCGACAACTTAACTGACATAATACAATAAGGCAACAAGCGTGGAGACTTCTTCTTTGGCTTTTTTTGGTTGCATAAAAATCATCTGGCAGCACCCAAAATGCCGTTAGACAGACCCTACTCCGAGCAGGGTCGCCATCCCCTTTGCCCCTTGCTGTCATTTACTCACATGTCAAGTAAGTCTCGTCGCCTTCTTTATACTTCTTGTTGTTGTATGTGTAAATTGTGGTGTGTTTGTGTGTGTGCTGTTAACAAATTGCTTTTGTGCAAATTTTGTAGCACACACACACTCCTACACACACACACACAATGTTCTACACTTTGCCGTTACTCTTATGAAGACAGCTTAATAATTTGCATTGCATACTTTTTGGCGCGTTTGTTTAACTTCATTAGCGTTTTTTGCTTGCCTTTTGATTGGCCTGGCGACAAGGTTCCATGCTCTTTGCTCCCTTTCTTTCCAATGCAATGTTGTCAAGATGAATTTCGATTTTGGCAATTGCTTGACCGGATAAGCAGAGCATGTACTGATCTCTTTAAATAAATAAAAATCAGAACCGAAAATTATATCGAAAAAGTCTTACAATATGACAAATAAACAAATTTTAATGCAGGACGAAATAAAATGGTAAACCTTGATGAGATGGTAAAATGCCCAAGTACAAAAACTGTAGCATACTTTTGTGCGGCAGGGAATAAAAACGTGGCATACTCTCGAGCATCTAAATAATTACTTACATATTAAAATTTGAACTTCTTGTTAGAAGTACAATGGAAAACTTGGAATATTAATTTATTTTAGTTATCTTAGAATTCTCCAAGTTGAGGCCATGGTTCATTAGCCACTCAATGCGAGCTCAGTCTTTTATGGTAGATTCCGTTGCTGTTTTGCTGCAGTCTGTCATAAATTCTAAGCAAATAGATTTGTCATAAAATTTCGGTGGACACTGTGTGTCGCTAGGAAGTCCCAAGGAAGAAGATACATTTTGTGACTCGATTTGGTGGGGGGAGTTGTGCAGCCAAAGAAGATGAAAAGCTATTTACATTTTGCATTTGCTTCGTGCCGGCGCTGGGGAAGGACAAACAACACAGGCAAAAGCAAAGGCAATTTATCATAAATATTTGTCAACTGCAGCAAACTTATTTTACGCTCGGACGGGCAGGAAGTGAGTGTAAGTGGCAGCTGTATGTGTCCAGCGCAGCAATGTGGCAACTCCTCTTACTCATACCATATTCACACAAATATATAACATAACTTATCTTTATTCTATAGCTTAACTGATAATCGTATAGTATAGATAGCACTACAAGTACTGCCATATTAGCCAAATGGCAAGTACAACACCCAACACCAGATCCATGGGCAGACTGAAGGTGTCGCGTTGTAATTGCTCATGTCTCGCTATCTCAATGATCTTGTGCGTGGCCAGTAGCCATTGTTTAACCACAGATGCTTCCGACGCCACAAAGGAGTACTCCTCCCGCTTTCCCTTGTCCTTATCTGGCTGCTTGACCAGCAGATTAATGATCTTATTCGCATTCGACGTTGCCAGCTCCAAGGGACGCTGCAGCTCCACATGCTCCCAATTGTAGTGCTGGCGATAGGCCAAACGACGCTTTCGCACCTCCGTGCACACCAAGCACCGATCAAAGAGAAAGATCTTGGCTCGATATTTCTTTTTGGTTGGAAAATGCTGTGCATCGAATTCTGTGGATCGCCGGAAATTTCCCTGCTGCTGCAGATCGAACTGAGAGTGAAAAGTGTTCAGTTTATTAATAGATTCTATGCAATATTCGATTTAATATTCACCTCATTCAGTTCATCTATGTTGGGAATTTCCTCCGCTTGATTGACCACATCCAGCTGACGTCGCAGACGCGTTTCCAGCTTACAAACGGCGCTAAGCACGGGCTTACAGCTAATACCGCTCTTATAGAATTCCTAGAAAAAACCATTTCGATTTATTTCAGACACTATTTTATTTGATTAATTCGATACTCACCGATATAAATTGCTGCAGCAGCAATGGATATCTGGTCAGTCTTTGTATGGGCTGCACTAAAAAGCTGTCAATGCCCAGTTTGTCTTTTATTGTGGTTTGATAGCTCTATAAAATATAACAATTACATATTATTACAACTCACTTTGTCTATCTTATTGCATTTCTCCTTAATTGTTGCTCACCTGCAACCATTCTCGATTTTCCTGTCGCAGCTGCATTGATGACTTTTTGCCCATTGTGAAGCTCACGTAGCAATATAAATTGTTTTTCTAAAAATATTTAAATAAATTGCTTGTATTTGATATTTGCAGGTATAGCCAACGAGCAATGTTGACACATATGCTTAAGACAAGTCTGTCAGTTTTAAATTCATAAGATATTTGCAAACATTTTGTCATGAAAAGACATGAAAGAATTAAATAACTATAATATATTCTAGGGTATGCACGACTACATTAATTTTGAAATACATTTAAAAAAAATATATATATTTTAGAGCTATTAAACAATCAGTATCTATATTTCAACTGGGTTTTAACTATACTATACCCATTTGGTATATTTTCTACAAGGTATTTACATATTAAAATTAAAAATTTTCATAGCATTTTAGTCACAATACAAATGACGCATTCTGTGTGAATGCATTGCAATTTCATATAGAAAATACCTTGTATGAATTTTCAGTTTATTTTGATGTCTTTACACTGCATACAACTGTGCAACTTTATCCTACGGCAATTGTTTAATTCAATAATTGAAGACATTTGACATGCAAATGAAAATGCAGATGCAGATGGAAGAAGCCGGAGAGGAGAGATGGAATCGTATCAACAATCAGAGAAGCCAGAGGCAAATGCAAATATTGCCACAACACCAACATTAAGTCAACTAATCTGCCTCAAACTCTGTCAACTAATCGTATAATTATTGTGCCATTAGATTATAGGTTTCAAATTGCTATGGGGACTGGGCAAAAGCTTAACAGTCACCGAATAATCAAATTAAATGCATGCAAAAATAATCTTGGCCAAATATATTTGCTGTTTTGAACCAGTTTGGAAAATATTTTGCATTGCACCTTCAACGAGGACAGAGACAACGAGTAGAATATCAATTTTTCAGTGGCTTTGCCAAGGTTCACAGTTGGTTCCGAGCTGGTTCCGACTGTGTGTGCGCTCGTCTGGGTGTGGGTGTGTGTGCGCGGTGTGTGTGCGCGGTGTGGAATTACGTGACTTAAATACTCAAAAATTATGATTTCGCCCAACAGGCAAGTTTTGCTTATTCGTATCTATATCTATTTATGCTGAGTATCCGTGTAGAAAATGCGAGACTGAGAGAAACCAAGTCAGACTCTAAAATTGAAATGGGTAATGCCCAGACACGAAAATTGAGCAATGTGAATTGTATTTGCTGACAAAACAACTTTCGGCTTTACTTTTATAACAAGGTTAGGTAAGGTTAACACGGGAATGTATTAATGGAAAATGCCTTAAAAGTGGCTTATAGCACTTTGAAAAAGGGCGCAGCTTTGCTGATTTAAATCCAACTTAAATATACCAAAGTTTTAGCTAAGAAAAAACTTCAAACAATTTGTCAAAAAGTCTTATTTCAATATCAATAGATAAATGAATTTCTTATCAACCAGATTTATAATATTATTTACAAGACAAATTAAATTGACTCATAAATCTTATCTTTGGGGTCTATTTCTATGTTTATTTATTAAATAACATATTAATAAATATAATAATTTAATTGTAAGATTCCACTTAAATTTGACAAAATTGTGATCTGCTGTTAACCGGTTGAAAGCGATTTTTAAATTATATAGCAAAGCTTTTTATGGCCGTTTTTAATGTCCGTTTTATACGATTTATGCCCAAAGATTGACGCGACAAGTTTTGTAAACATGAAACCAACAACTGGTTACATGCCAAAATAATAAGAATCATAAAAATCTAAAAAGTAAACAAGTCATTAATTGAAGCAAAGTAAAATCAATGAGAATTTGTTGAACACTGCTTTTAAACGATGGAAATTTGAAAACTAATCGACTGGGCAATTATTTGTGAAAGCCTTATTAATTAGCTAGACAAAATGTTAAGAAAAAATACATATCAGCCATCTATTTGGATATTTGTTTATACAGCACGTTGCCAAAATATGGCCAAGAATATATGGATAAACAGATGCACACTTTTATTATGATGACTCTTCTCCTCCTTTTTCGCAGTGATTCAGATGGATTAAATGAGGAAAAGAGCAAGAGAGGAAAAAAACGCATAAATCAGTTGACTGAATCTTAGCATGTTTGTTAAGCATTAAGCCAAAGACTTGCCAAATCCCTGGGTCTTAACATTTTGCTCGCAAATGTTATAATTCAGTTACTTTGAAATTGGCTCTCAAGAATGTTACCTGCAACTCTTCCGATCTCCACATGCTGCCAATATTCAAAGTGCGTGCATTCTTGGAAACCGACATGACATAAGATTATAAGAATATTTTTAATATATTTGTACACACACTATAATGTCTCGCAATTTAAATTTAAATTGATTATTTGGCTGTCGACACTGTGCACTGTCCCTGGACCACATGTTGCCACAATAGAACGACACTTGCTACACACACAGATTCCTCAAAATATCATCTAAAAGAATTCTCTCGCAACATGCGTTATCATAAGCAATGAAATAACAAAATTGAGCTATTCTTGGCGTTTCACACAACACAACTCAAAGGGAGAGAGAGAGGGAGAGAGGCAGACAGTAAGAGAGAGAGAGAGAGAGAGAAGGAGAATACGTGTCTAGTTTCAAATCAATCTTTGCCAAGCCTCAACACAAGAGCTTTGCTTTGCGCTCCAACAAACTGATGACGTCAACTTGAAATGCCGGCAATGAACATTTTTGCTTTATTTCTTTAAGTATTTATTTGTTGCTGTTCCGCAATTGGTTTCAAATTTGTGCTTTATGTTTATTATAGACATTTGGTGATAATTTCAATCTTATCATGGGACTTTGCTGGGCCTACATATATTTCGTATCCGTCATCGTTTGGCTTTTGCTGTTGGCCTGCTAATTGTCTGAGTCGCAAATAGCCAGCACTTTGTTGTTTATCAATTTGTACTTAACTTGTACATTTAACTTAGACTCTTTGCATGTGGGGTATGATAGGCGAATTATATACGATATACACTATATGCATATAGAATTATTACACAGCCAATTCATCTGATTCTATAAGATATTCTTAACAGGGTATTTATTAATCTATCAATATCCAACGACACTCAATTAATACTCATGCCATGTAGGCATTACTTTCGTGCATTGTCTAGACATTGAATTCTCATGTTAAAAATTAAGAAAATGTTGCCAAGAATTTTTGAGCTGGGCTTGGCACAAACCACGTATCTCTTTCTGGCAGTTAACATTTTTTGTGATTGTCATTTCATTGGTAAGTTTCAAATAAAACTATTCGAAATGCGCTTGGTTTGAGCATAATAATGAATTAAAGTCTTGTTCAAAAATCAGTAATTCGTGACAGACTTGTCAAGAAGTGTGAATAAATGTGCTTAAAAATCGAATAACTCATAGGTAAAATAAAGATATAATTATTTAAGCTTTTTTAAATGTGCTATACATAATTTATGGGCTAGTGACAAGTGTTAACTTCGTGTTGTGCTCAGCATAATTTATTAATTATTTTCCGATTATAACCCACTTCCAAGTGTCATCGCCTAGCTTTATTTGCATTAATTGCTAAGTTCAGAAAGCTGTCTGTCGCCAAAATAATAGTTAATGATTAAGCAGAATTTAACTTAAAAATGTACACAAACATTGGTAAAAAACAAAAAAAAAAAAAATTGATTGTTAAAAATACAATAGAGCTTTGAGCACGAAGTCTAAAGACATGAAAACGTCAATCATTTACGAGTTAGGCAAATAACTCAAGTATGCATAAAAGTATAAACAAAGATAGAATTGATTGAATATGTCTAACACCCTAACATGCTAACTTAACAATTATTATTACACATTTTTAAATAAATTAAATACTCTTAAGCAAAAATAGCTTAACCTTTCCTCATCTTATTTTTTGTACTTTGTCCAAAAGTGAATATTCATCATAATACCCGGCTTTGTTTAGGGTATAGGAAACCAAATAACTTGACAGTTGAATATCGACGTTAAGAAAGCGCAGAGCAAATATTTGAAATTCTAATTTGAAATAACCGGACGGACGGCTACTGCTAGCCAAGTTAATGGACCTGACGGCTTTTTCAATAATGTCCAAGCTGTTGGCAGCTGATGGCATCCCACGCTTGCCGACACTTACCTCAAAATGCGCCGAAAACTCATCGAAGAGACCTTTCAGATCGCGTTGATTGCGCAACATAAGAGGCAGAATTTCCTGTTCATGCAACTCGAGAATCTCAGAGATGTTGCCCAGGAGCAACTGTTGCCGCTGCTCGCCACGTAATCCTTCTGGCAATTCTTCACAATCCTGCAGATTACCATAGTTGATGAGTCCCTTGCGAAGATTGTTCACATAGTTTACTTCAGTTTGGATCAGTTCATCGATGATAAAGCTGATCTTTTTGGAGGCATAGATTTCTGTTTGATCGCAGGGAAAGAGATTCTCCAGCGACAATGTGTCCTCATCCTCGTGGCTAAATGAGAAACAATGAAATTAAGTAGAAATAATAACTACATGTGAATTGGCGAGGAGGTGAGCATATCTGGAGGAGAGGAGCGAATGTTACTTACTACTCATCGCCCAAGGTTTCGAAACTGAGGGTATGTGTGAGGAAACCATTGTGTGAACTGTATGTCGGTGATGAGTTCGCTGTTGAACTGGGTGTTGCTGCCGGTGTGACACTTGTTGTTGCTGAGATTTAAGGTTGAAGTGGACGTTGCTGTTGTTGGAGTTGGTATTGATGTTGGTCTTGGTGTTGGGCTTATGTTGATAGAGTTCAATGAAATGCCACTGTAAACACAGAACAATATAAATGCTTTCGATGGAAACAACAAGTGATAACATATGTGATATTCCGTAATTCCATTTAATCCATTATTTAATAATTTACTATTAGTGCCTCATTATTTTTTACTTAGTTATAAACTGTTTCTCTAACATTAAAGCATTTCTAAAAATAGTATGGGCAATATAAAAGTTAACTGTAAAACGTATTGAGATATCGGAAAAGCGTGCAGGAAATGTCATATTACAAACTGTTCCCAGCACAACAAGTAATGTCCAATAAAGTATATAATAGATGTATGAGCTCAAAACTGCACTGGAAAAATATTCCTCAGTATTGATAGAAAATAATTCAGTTGAAAAATTCTTTCATACATTAATGGAAGTAAAATCTGACATGTCATCGCATCCGTAGTGAATAAGACTTAAGCGAATAATCTATATGAGATATTCTTATCACTGTTACTACTTCCTATAATTAGGTTTAAAAAAATAACGAGCAATACCGATTAGCGGAACGATAACATTAAAAAACTGTATCATATGCTCAATATTATGTAAGGCACGTCTATAGTTATTCCCCTAACCAGCGGCGGAGTTTGTTAAAATAAACTTGAAGTCATAATGTAAACATTAACATTTGCCAGTGTCTTATCTGATCACGTATACGCCCCTAAGTACGTGGTAAGGTTGGTACTATTTAAAACATATAAAATATTCAAATGTGACATGAAAAATGATGGACAGCTGTCAGAAGAGTGTTTTGAAAGCGTTCATAAACATCGGAAAACAAATGAAAAGCTAATTGAGCAAAGAAGAAGAGACTTTGGACCTACCTATCGCAATCCAAAAGGCTCGTCTGCTTCTCCAACTTGCCATTCGACGAACTCAACAATGTTTTTTGCGAAAGGGAATTCCTATTGGGAGAACTAGATGTCGTTGCGATATCCTCCGATGCTGGGCATTTTATTTCAGTCACTGTGCCAACAGTATCTGCATTCTTGGAAGTCACATTATCGCTGAGTATGTGCAAATAACCGTTTAGCACTTGCACAAAGATTATGATAAGAAATGTTATGGCCACGGGAATCACATCAAACCAATTGATGGTTATCATTTTGCACTCTTTCACAGTCACTGCACAATTCAATATTAACGCCTTCGGGAGGCCATTGGGAATTCGATTTTCAATTCGCGTATTCCAAGCATGCAACCGTTTTTAACCGAACGAACCGAAGCAAAGCAAATGCGAAACACGACTGCCAAATCGATCGCAAGCTTTCGTAGCGATCAGCAAAACTTTATAGCAAAAGCTCTAGCTCTCTTGGTGAGATCGCTCTTCTCTCTTTCTGTATATCGGTCCCTCTCCTTCTGTTGCTAACGCTCCCGTTCCCATTCTCACTGTTTATGCATGTTACTTTGCAGCACGCGTCAGGTATTTGTTTATAAACAATTTGTGAAACTGTAAAAATATTTGAATATCTGCTAGAATTCATAATTCTTGAACACTTTTGATTTCTGCCCGATTGTCTAGTCCAAAACCACAATTCTGATTTAATGATCGGTTATTAAATAATTACGATCATTTACGACTTTTTTGCATATCAATTAGTGTACATTGATTAATGTTCATAACTGCAATTAAGTTCGCTGCTACACTTTAATTATTTGTTGTCGTGGTGGTGAATTTTATAAGAATTATTTTATAAACTCGCCTTGAACTTTAAGTAACATTATTTTGACTAAACAGAATTTTAGAGTAGATCGCAGTAGTGCCATGAATATGCCTCAATAGATAACTATGTAAACTAACCAGTCGTTTAAATGTTAGCTTTGTGTTGTTGTACTCGTCTACCAATGCATATCCAAATTTATGGCGATGATCTCAGAGAGAGATCACTCAGTAGCGACAGTATAAATATGCATACATACTTTATTATTGCTGTCGTTGTCGTTGTCGTCAACGTTTGCAAATATTACAAATAAATTGTTCACATTTCACTGTACACATATTATTTTATTTATATTATTTGCAATTGGTTTTTTTTAATTCGTATAGAAAACAAATACAAACGCCCCAACTAAATTCCAGGCTAAGAATGAGGCAACAATTGTGGACGACAATCTGGAGATTCCACGAACCGTAATTATTGCCTGGGCGCGATTGATGAGCTGCATACTCCGCTGGCATTTTGCATAAATCAAACAAAAAAAAAAAGCACAAACCAAACGTGCTAAAAATGTTTATATTCGATTATATTTCCTTCTTAGTCGATTTGTCTACACTTTTTAATTGTAGAACAATTTTGGTATCAAATGTATATATTTTTTAAAAATGTTATGTATTGTGAAACAGTTTCAATTTCGAATTACTTAGTTTTCTAAATAATTTAATATTCCATTAAACTGAACGATTTCTTTATAATGTCTATACTGACATCTGAAAGAGTATTAAATGTGCGGTCAGCAGAAATTAGCTATCTATTTCGGATTTTATATTCGTACAAGCGCCAATTGTGTATTTTTATACATTTTCAAAGTGATGTCACAGTCTGTTTAAGTGCCAAACAAGTTATTCGATTTGTTGTTATTTGCATGTCATATTATTAACAATATCACTGGGAGGCTGCGGTTGCCAATTTGGCGGGGAGGTTGGAGGGGAACAGCAACACCACAACAAGTAATGAACAGTCGAATGGATACCTCGTTGTTCAATACGTGCGACCTTTTCATGATAAATTTGATTGTTTTGACGTCTCTCAAACGAACAAGTTGAGGGAGGCAGCGATTTAAAAGCGAAATTAAAATTACGTCAATTACTTGAGGCTTGTTCTCATATCTCGTAAATGAATTCCCAAATTGAACAGAGACCCTTCGATTTATATACTAATATTGGAATAAACAAAAGGCGTTTGAAGTTTTTATAGTGAATAACAATTTTCTTTACTTGTGACAAGAGAAATACATAAAAATATATATACTTAAATATTAAAAATAACTTATTTGACAATATTTGGTAATTTAGCATAGACTTAAACTATTTTCTTTCATTCTTTGAAATTTTGTCTTTAACTAATTATAATAAATTTGGGACATTCTAAAAAAATGCCAACTGTAAACAATGTTTTTTTCTTTTCTTCTAAGAATATTCAACACTAAAGCTAGTTGGCTTATTGCACAGGCATTTAAGGCTCAGTCGGATGACTGATCTTAAGATGGACGATTAAACATTGGCTTAGTTTATCTCGTTGGTTCCAGGTTCGTTCTTCCAGGACGGGTCTACGTGGCCGCATACCAAGTGGTTCGGTTGCTGGCCGTCTCTTCATCTGGCTTGGGCATTATCCAGATATTGCCGATGCCACTGTCCGAACTGAAACGATTCGAGTCACGGTATAACGAGAAACTCGGCGCCTTGCGATGCAAATGATCATTTTCCCGCGTATAGCGTTCCTGCAATTTCTGACGTTCCTCGTTGGCAAAGTTGTTTATCATGTCACGTATGAGATCCAACCAGAGCTGAATCTGTGCAGCATCAGCGGTAAACTCACACTCCTGCTGCTTACGACGCTCATAGTACAGAGTAAAGGATTTGGTTCGGGCCAAGATGCCGACATGCTCACAAGGATAGCGGCCATGGAAGACCAAGTGTTTGCCCTTTATCTCCGTATAAATAATGCACTTGTCAAAGATAAACACTTTGGCGCGATAGTTGCGCTTCAGCTTGTGATCCATCACCTGAAATTCGCTGACCTTACGGAACTTGCCCTGATAGTACACATTGAACTGCAAGCATGAGAGTTGCAATAAATTATTACATTTGTATTGGCGGCTATTATATAATTGAACTCACTTCATTACAGTCGACAATATCATTGATGATCTCCGACTCATTTGTTGTGGTCAGCAATGTGCGCAATCGTTTCTCCAACCGGCAGCAGGATTCAATCAGAGGCTTCATCACAATGTCACGATTCTTGAAGAAGGTCTGTGCGAAAACAAAATACACATTCAGATAGGCGCTTTTTTGAGGCCAACAGAAACAACTCACATTGATGAACTGGGTTAGGAGGAGGGGATAACGCGCCATGCGCTGGATGGGCTGCACCAGGAAGCTGTTGATGCCCAGCTTATCATCACGCTCCAGACGTATACTCTGCGTAGAAGAGATAAAGTTACATTAATCACATTTCAACTATAAATAGCTAGTTTACTTACTGTGAAGTAATTCTTATAGAGATCGCACAGCTTCAAAGATTTTTGTTTGTTCATCGTGAAGATCACATAGCCGTAAAAACAGTTTTGCTGCAAAAAATTGAACACAGTAGCGAAATTAATAAAAAATAGTAAGAGAATACACGATTTCAATGCCACTCACATCCAAAAACTCTAGGAACTCATCAAACAGACGCTTCAGATCACGACGATTGCGATGCAGCATGGGCAAAAACTCATCGCGATGGAACTCGGCGATTTGCTCAATATTCCCAAAGAGATCGTACTTCTTGCCCCGTAATCCGAGTGGCAAATCCTTGCGTTGAAATATATTGCCATAGTTATCCAGACCATCAAAGAGATTCTTCACATAGGCCTCCTCGGTGTGGATGAGTTCCTCGAGTATGGGATGCACACACTTGTCGCTTTTATCCCGCAGTTCAATTTCAATTTCATCCTCTCTGAGTAATATAGTTTGTTAATTCGTTTCATATATTCCCTTAGTTTCTTCTCTACTTACTCCTCTTTGGGCTGGTAAAGTGAATGAAATTTGTCAACCAGTTGATGGTTTGTGGTGCCAATGATTTCAGTCTTCCTTCTCGGCGTAGAACGATAGTTTCTACAAAATAAAAGAGAGTGAGATAAGAACGTATATAAACTGGTCAAACACAAGAACTACACAATGCTTTTTATAGCATTTATCAATGATAATGATAATACTAAGCGAACATTACGAGAATAACAAATAAACGATAACAAGTTCCCCAACGAGGCACCGTGTGATTCACAATTTCTTTGGCTACTGATAAGCGGAGTTCTTGCCAAGGCAACAGTTCGTATACTTATTCCATGCAGATATAAAAGTACATTTAACATGTGGATACTACGTTATGTATGATTCAATTAGAAAGGAGGAGGTATATCCCAAGAGTAGGAAACTCTGTGAATTTTTCTTACCCTTCTTACATGACTGACTCGAGGTTTAATGGCAAATATATTACCAACAGTTTTGTACAGCAGTAAGCCAACATTTGTTAGGCAATGATTGAAAAAGTCCAACTGGGAGATTAGAAACCAGGATATCATGATCAGCAGGACCATTGATACGCCCGTGACTATAAAGCCCGTCAACTGCAAGATGGAGACACAGACACTGCAAAGCTAGCAAAAATAACTTCAATGCGACTAGGATGAGGGTAAATACAGACCCCCTCAGCACATCCTTCCTTCGCACTCGTGGAAAAGGATAGAATTGAATTAATGACACTGGCTCTTGACGATCTGTCCGATACAATTGAATCAGAGTCGCTCTCTTTCGGATCTCTCACGGAAGCAGACAAACTTATACTCGACTCTGTGGGTATCGCAATCCTGGCTTCATCGGGCTTCGGATGTCTTGGGGTCGTGTTGATGCCCGTGGAGACCATGATTGGACGTGGAGGTGCATAGTTGTTCTCAGAATCCTGCGTCAGATTGGAATCGCTCTTGTGCAACTCATTGCTGCTCCCTATATCCTCCACTGGATGGGAATCACTCTGATTTGATGTTGCTGATTCAATTGGCTTGCTGCCGCTTGACTTCTCGTCTTTCTCCATACTTTAGCTGGAGTTGGGGCTTTATATTGTCCGAGCGCAATAGATACATTTTACAAATTTTGCTACATTTCCCAACCAAGTCACAGTAGTTTCTGGATTGAATTTGACAATTGACTCGAAGTCGTAACCGGTTTGAAATACAGTCCATAGCTCATAATACAAAACCTAATTAACACTCAACGCGTTTTTTTTATTTTGTGATCAAACACTTGACAATTAAGTTCAGTTCAATCTGGCGATAAATACCAACAACATTTTATGGACAACAACGCATAATTCGAGCGACGACTTTGCAAGTCTCTAAAATGGAAACCCGACGAAGGTCGTTCGAACAGTGTTGGTAATTACATGACAACTCCAAATATATTTTACTAGCGAAACAAAAGCACATAAATGTATACCTAATCGTTGTTTGACTATCATGATAAGTCTTATCAAAGCTGTGGTAGAAATATATATCCAGTTTCCACAGTATTTACCAGTATTATTCCCCATATTTTAGTCAATTCACTCACCTTGCGAAATCCTTGTTATTGCGCAGAGGTAATGCAGATTGATCCGCACTTATCGAGCGCTGAACCACCTGCGATTTGTGCTCCTCGGTATCTGTGCTGCTGGCCAGCACGGCGGAGCTGCTCTCGCTGAGCACATAGTCGACTGGTGCTTGGGGATCCGCCTCGAAATCAGATATCTGATCCACCTCATCCTCGGAACGCACCTCGTCGATGCTGATGTGTGTGCTGGATATGGAATTGGTGCCAGAGATCATGCCTGGCAGGGCAATGCGTCGTGGCGTGGGAGGAGTTCTGATTTGCGCATTTACATCGTATTGGGAGAAGCTGGGAATTCGACGATTCTCAAGCAACTTGAGGCTCAGTCGCTCCTGTCGCATATAATTGATGTTTGATTTAAGCGTCTCAAAACGTTGCACCTTCTGTCGCACATCCAACAATGCGGGATCCGACGTGGGTGTGGTGGGCGTGGTGGGTGTGGTGGGTTTAATTGGCTGTGCTGGCTGATCAGCCGTCTCATCGCTAGCCGCTCGCATTTTGAGTACGGAGCGTCGATTGAACGCACTCTCCGTATCCGAATTGACAGAGTAGGAGAGCTGAAAGGAACTGGAACTGCTGCTCACGTTACTGTCGCGTCGTCCGGCGTTCTCCGCATCCACGGCACTACTGTGACGCTCCGACGCCGATAACTGTCCGCTGCGTCGTCGCGAGTTGCGCTTGTTAAAGTTACGGTTGCTCAAGTTGCGCTCTCTTCGGAACGGCAACGGACTGAGATCTTCGTCGGCCATTTTAGCGAATGTAAAAGGCGTTAACAACGCCCGATAAGGCTTATCACTGCGTCTCTCTCCGTATCTCTATCTCTCTGCTCTCACAATCACTGCTCTGTCTCTCGATACTCTCTGTCTCTCTCTCTTCTTCTGATTTGTTACCAAATTTGTTATGCAAAGTTGTGAACTTGTTGCATTTTCCCAAAATGTGCCTTTCAATGCCAACGTTTTCAGTCCGAATTCAACGTTTATTGCCAGCTTTTTTTATTAGTTTAATTTTAATTTAAGTGAGTATGTATTTATACACATATATGTAGAATTGTTTATCTTATTTGTGGCTCTTGGTATTTTCAACACACGTATTCGCAGCTGCGAGGGGGTTTTTATTTTTATTTTTGTTTTTGTTTTACTTTTTGTTTGTTTTGCTTTTGTCCGATTCTTTAATGCGCTGCAAAAAAATGATAAAAATACAATAACGATTAAATCGGTTTGTCGCATTTTAACATTTTAAATAAATACATATAGGCGAGATTAAATACAAATAAAATCAGCAAGAAACAATATAAGAAAACGAAAGTCGAAACACGAGTTAAGCTTGAAAAAAATATATGATAAAATCATTATCTTTAATTAGTTTTTTTCCAACTTCAAATTATTTTATTTAATAGTTTTGTTGACTTGAAAAGTCAAAACAAAAAGATTTTAAACCACAAATTTATTTTTGTTTAATGTTTAGAATAAGTAATATCAATTAAGTTGGCTGTTGTGAACATAACCTACGTATACGTGATATTTAATGATATGATATTTAATAATCTATAATCCTTTAATAACGTATGAACTGATTAGTCCGTACTGAGAACTGTGAATGCACTTCATAGTCTTTTAAGTATTGTAATTTGTTTGCACAAGTGACTTTTCTTTCAGCCAGATAAAGTAAAGATAAAACTAAAGTTTGCATTAAGACTCGCTGAATTCCCGAGCCCGATACTCAAGTCGTTAACGCGATCCGATTGTTGTGCAAATATTTGCTGAAAATGTGTCTTCTAAGCATTAGTCAAATTTAAATACGGTTTATTTATAATGCAAATGACGTCAGGCGGTCGGAGGTGCAAAGAGAGCATCGTCCGTTCTACGAGTACTATATCCACACGATCCGACTGTAGTTAATTATATCTGACGTTTGGACTGTGCCAACAACAACAAGTAGACAACGGTTTGTCTGACTCAAAAATAACAGTATAACAAAAAATACTTATTTATAAATATTAACAAAGTGCTTGGAAGTTGTCTAAAACAAAATTACATTAATATTTCAAGTGATCATTGCTTTAATTATCATAAATTTGAAGCCGAAACAAAAGCATAGTTACAATTCATATTGTTAGTTGGGCTTAGAAGTTTCAACGTGTAAAGACTTGAACAAAAATTATCGACATTTTACTATAATTCATTTATGAAATTAAACCAAATTTAGTAGTTTTACAAATATATTTGTGGTATAAATTGTGGTAATGAAGCGCTTAAATATCTATGGTGCATTCTTGGCACTTGCCGGACCCGGCACCAAAGAGGATATCATCATTCAGGTGGCCAAGCAACAGAACATTCGATTCAACGAGCTGCCTCAGCTGCAGAAAGAGGTGGATCAGGCATTGGAGGAGAGTCAGCGATTGGGATTCATCGATCGCCAGGGGACAACTTACAAGCTATCCATGGAATTGCCAGCAACCAAAAGCCACAATAAAACAACTACAGGTAAAACCAATAACCAGACAAGTGCGGATCGCAATTCCAGACAACTTAATGGACAAGGAGATGGAAAACGTAGTCAATCTGCCGCCAGCACCAGGAGTTGTCCCAAGTCGCCAACAAACAATATTCTGTGCTCTAGCTGCAGTGGAATGGATCCGAAAATAACCTCAGAGCGCCGTAAAAATTCCAATAACTTGGACAGGCTTCTATTGCCCAAAGATGCGAGTGTCTGTTCCATTTGTGGCCTGGAAAACGAAACTCCCGTAATCCCAGAGGAGCAGGAGGCTGACAAATGTGTGTGGCCAAGTATGCGTACCGTATTATAAGATCAACCAAAGATCAACCAATAGGTAATTAACCAAAGCTAAGAATTGTATCTAATCTTAATCAAAATTTCCTTAGATATCAACATTTGGAATATCCTGTTTCAGATTTCGGAATGTTCCTCCTGACAACTCAAAAATTTGTGTGCTCCTATCATTCGATATAATATTGTATTGACCCATAAACAGATACGCGTTTGTATTTATTACAGTACTTTGATTCACCCAAATAAACAGATATCAACGATACTGACATTGGTAACATAATTCGTTGATTTGTTAACCTAATTAGATAATTGACATGACAGTCGACCAACCAATATCACTTTTGGGTAAATAAAAGAGACAAACCCAAATTCAAGGGTATGAAATGAGTGGAATCTAATCAAAAATGTGTGTTATCGATAAGGAAGTACCCATATTTGATACTTGATATTTATACCATTTAGAATTGCCAGTTGCGGTGAAGTGTAATTTAAATACAGGCACTCCCGAAGTAATCAACAGTTTTATTTTAAGTGTAGAAATGTAAAATGTAAAAACTTTAACAAATTAGCCTCGATGCAGTTGTATAATATTGGAAATAAGTCACAAGCTCTGTTATCGCAACTGAATCACAATGAAAACATTTTGGTATTCTCATTGCTCGAATTTTAAATGCACCTTGTGGGTTTCCCAGGTAAATTAATATTTGCAAATACTACTTAATACCTGCTACTTTAATTGTCGTTAGAAGTAGGGGATTGCCATTTAAATATTCTTTGTACATGCATTGTTGCCAGTTTTCACAGCAACGTTGCCACATTTATGATTACCTATTTATAAAACTGATAGTCTGTAACAATTGATAGAACATATGAGCTTTGTTAAAACAGCGATGCTTTTTAAACCATTAGATTATCAGAATCTCTATTTTTAGATTGACAGACTAATCGATGTTTGACTTTTGACTTTAAACTGGTTACGACTTCCTAAACGTGCTTACCATTATATTTTTTTTATTGAGCATGCAACAAGTTAGAGCACAAAGTAATATTATTCAAGTAGAAGCTGCTATCTCTGTCTCTAATCTCGATTTGCTTTTTAAAGCCATTTTCTAGGAATTTCCGGAACAAAAATAAATTGCAATAATCGTAAAAGTAAATGACAGATACGATTATATTAGTTAGATACAGATAAGAAAGGGAGTTTTTTGTATTGTTTAAACCTTCATGACTCTACATTATTTGAGTGCAAATTAATTATGAATTTTTTAGGGAAAGCAAAATGAATAGGAAATGCATATGGTACAAAGTAATTAACAGTTATATGACAAGTTCGAAATGATTTGTATATTTTAATGGATTTATGAATGGTTAGTTTCATACACAAGTGCTTTCCATCAATCATATAAAGGTTTTCGAACAATTTTGCTTTTTATTATCATATTTCTTTCAAAATTTGAATTCTTTTTATCGACGACTCGTTTGTTCTGACGATAAGTTAGGCAAATAAAATAGTTAACCGCAACTGATACGGACTAGTACTAGTAAAGTTCGTGAGAGATCTACAAAAGTTCGTTAAATTCGCTACAACAAAATGAATAAATAAATGTGAGTTTAACACTCTCATGAACAAATATCCACACACACTCTCACACACACTCACAAGCACATATGACGACAGCAGTCAGACAAAATAAACTCTGTAAAAGTATTTGGCTTTTTTTTTATTTTTCAAAATTATTAAAGTTAATTTTCTACACGCATACATGTATGCATAATTTGTGTGCACGTGTTAATTAAACAATTAGCCATAAGCTGTCATATTGTAAGAGCGTGCATTGTATGTTTTTTTAATTTTGGTTGTTTGGGTATTTTCATAAATGTATTTACTACATAACAAAAAAAAAATAGGTAAATAGATATGCGAATACGTGTGTTTCATGCACGTTTGCCATTTTTTGCAACTTACATTGGTTTGGCGCAGGCGTGAATTTAATGCAAATTTAAGGTCAATCTCAATCGAAATTGAATCAACTGAAAGTTCTACAAGTGCACACGGCGTATACGCAATTTACACACACACACACACACTGTCACATATATATAGTGTCGTCTCGTCGCGGCTGTTGCTCTAAGTGTTGTTTTTGTTGTTGCTGTTGTTGCTATTGCTATTGCTGTTAACTGTTCTGCGCAGACACGACAAAGACAGACAATGACAATACGATGAATTCGACGAGACACGATATGTATTCGACGACCGACAACAGACGACGAGAATTCAACGTTCAGCTCACCTGCGCATTTGAATTGGCACTGATCCGGAATTGGCATTGCAGCAAGTACGAAGTCGGCGGCTCTCTCAGCACAGTGGGCCGAAATGGCTTTCTACACATGTGGAAATACGTATTATTCTGGCAATGCAAAGAATATATAAAATATAATTGTAAAATATATAAACAAAATAAATAAAATATATATATTATTTTTAAATTCATTTATATTGATCTGATTGTTATTTCCCAATACTTGCAACACATGTTGAAAATAGAATACTTGTTGCTCCTTCAATTTCTATATAACCCAACATTAATTTAATTGTTAATCTTAAATACACAATTTCTTTGTTAATGACTATTTCTGGTAGTAATATTAATACTAAGTTAACAATTCCACCCACTGTCAAATCCACTAGTTCTCCCTCTCCCTGTTTGTCACACGGTTGTTGTTGGCTTTTAACTGTTTTGCTTTGGTTGTTGCTAGTTGTTGGCATTGTCGCGCCGACTCCGCCGCTTTAGTTATAATTTTTTGTTGTAGTTCTGTCTTTATTATTTAGATTGCACACTCTCACACACAATTTAGCGGCTTTAGCTGTTTGTGTTTTTGTATTTGTGTGAGTTTGCCGCATTTTCTACAGCAAATAATTGTCATAATTCTTTTTTTTTTTTTTGCTGCGCTTTAGTTTTTCGCTTTTTATTTCCATGCAGGCGGCATAAATTCTTAATTAGTCTAGGCCGACAACACAATGGCACACAGATCTATCGGTAAAAATTGTTGCCAACATTGTGAAAATTCTCTAAAGTGAGCAACACATAAAGTGAAAATTGTCAATTGCTTAAGTATCTTCACAGCTGTTTCTGTACATAATTGAAAACTACATTGTGTGTCATACACACACTGAAACAAACACACACAGATGTGTGCAAACATAGTTCGTAGTCAGGTGGCATTATCTTATCAGCTTATCAGTAAGTTTGGTACTTTTTCCGTCGTGAGTTTGCAATTCAATCGGCACCAACAATAACATTAAGACCAATTGGCGTTTTTAGTCTGAGCTCAAGTACTTGGCTCTTTTTTGCTTATCTTAGCGCATTTTTGAACGTATTCAACTAGCCAAATATTAAAGCACCCACTATATACATTCTTAGCTACCGGAGTCACCGGCAAATTTGTGAAATTCAGTGGGGCGTATTTTAAATGTCTTGATTGAAATCCGCAATTGTTAAGTTAGTGACTAAGTGCTGATATTCCACATACAAAGATATGAATTTTGCTAAAAATTTAAACGTTAACTGCGCTGCCGCCGAAAGCTCTGCAATCTCATACCAAATAGACTTCGACGACGTTCTCATACGAGTGATGTAACAGCGAGCTGTTTGACGTACATCAAAAGTTCTGCAAGCAGTGCAAACTGCTTCAAGCAGTATCACACTTTAAATTTGTTAACGTTAAAAACGAACGCAATATTTTGCGATTATGAATGTGATGATGACAAACACATCGTCGGAATTTTAAAATATATTTATACATATTATAATCGAGTTTGAATAATATAATAATAATATACAGTCTGCAACATTCAAAATCTAACCGTTAACAACCTGCTTCACTCCAATTGGACTTTGAATGCTTGCACTTTAGCATAAACAAGCTTGGTTATACATACGTTCAGATTTCATGGCCTGGCGCCGACAATCCAAAACATTCGACTCCTCATGTTGGCGTTAAAAATTTTCCTCCGCATCCAATTATTATTTTCTCATTAACTGTAACCTTAGCCAAAGTCACTCTTCTAGCGGAAATGCATTAAATTTGAATTTCGGTCCATATCTGATGCCATTAAGATAAACACGTTTAAGAGAGAAAGCCGTGGGTGTATAGATTGCCATTTGATCGTCAATAAATACGATATTTTTGAAAATATTGTTTGGTTTTAGTTGTTTAAACTATCATTAAAGTGGCAAATAAGCTACCCCAACTAAAAGCCGGAATAAATATTAACTCAGTTTAGGCTACTAGCTATAATTGGTTCATAATTTAAAGCTCGCCAAATATTTTCTTGAATCACAAAACAGACAAACACTTATATTATTTACTCTCAAGCGCATTAGAAGAGTATGACATTGTGAGAGATTAAATAGAAGACATGTTAAGAGCGTTACAATTGTTCGTCAAAATAAATTAATTATTCAAGAACTGAATGCAGAAAGCCCAATTAGGTAAACTAAACTGCATACAATAAACTAGGTAGTAAAATAGAAACGTTAAAATCTCTACGGCATTTAATTGAATTCATCAGGCAAGAAATTCCTTTGTAAGGCATTGAGAAAAGCACATGTCACAACGCCCACAAGCATATATATACACACACACAGCCACACAATTAAAATGCAATTGCTCTCTGCAGTGTTGACTCTACACACTCACGCACAGAAGTACACATACATAAGTTGTAGCGTGCATACTACACACAAAAGAGCAATAAACCGGCCGGCCGGCTTAATTACTCTCTGCTCTCTCTCACTGGTCATTAAGCTCTGAGCGCAGCTTCGCTTAGAGGAGATGGGGAATGGCAAGAAAAATTTCCTTTTATGCAGAAGTACTTTACATTTTGTATATTCCAAATCTGTAACTTAAACTGAATTTATTATAATACAAGATAGACATTTGTTTTAGTCCCTATTTAATCTCAGTTTAAGTAATAAATTTCCACAGCAACAACTCAAAAGCATTCTGACAGAGAAAGAGAGAGAGCGGGAGAAAGAGTGAGAGTTCACTCCCTCTGTGCGTAGCAGAGAGCGCTGTGTGCGCAGGTCGCTTCTACTCGTAAGAGTAATTCCATGTGGGAGTGGCGCCGCCCATTTCGACAATTCGAGCGTATAAAAGCCACCGCTCAACTTCTCCAACAACAGTCAGTTTTCATTGCTGTTGCTGTTGACGCTGTGATCGGTCCAGGTTCAGTGCGTGTGCCCAAAATAAGCTAAAAGCCCAAGCAAAGCCATCTCCAAACACCATTGTCAATTAGGAAGTGCAGCTGGAGCTGAATTTTTGAAAAAGTACTTTGAGGTAAGGCAGCCGCAAGGAGCGTAACGCATTTGAAATTGTCAAACTGAAAGATATACACGAATATACTGAAGTGATGTAATTAACTAAATTGCTAATCAATTTCTTTTGCCAATTTGAAAAACAAAAGAAAATTTTTGAATAGCCGAGTGCCTATTGTCGTCGGTTAGATCTTCGTCTTGGTGATCGTGTCCTAAAATTAGAGCTGTCTTTAAATTGATTTGATTTGTGGGTCAATCGATTCGAAATCGAAAAGTTTTGAACTCGTTTCGGGCATTAGCAGTTCTCGCCTACGACTCGAATCATTCGCACGCAAATATGTGAAGGACAACGACGTGCGTGGACCCAAACCCAAAACATCCGAGACATCGACCAATAACGTCGAACGAAAACCTTCTTCGAATTGCATTAGATATAGTAAACTCGAAATCCAAATTTGTATCAATCGTGGAGTGCGCGTACGAATTTCAAAGCGTGAGGTACTTAATTTTTACGCTCGGAACAATTTTACACATTCATCTCACTCAGTGCAATGAAATTTTCAAATCAATTAAAAGTTCTCGTTCGCCTTATATAACTCATTGAAGAACCAATCAGAAAATTATAATAAAAAAATATAAGACAATACTTAAGTTGATAATGAAATCGAAAATACTTCTACGTATGTTAGTCAGTCAGTTAGTTAAATTCTCAGTGCGTCTACTGTAAATGTCATTGATAAGAATTCACTTTTAGACTGCGATTAGTTCATCTGTAATCAGTGCAAGGCACTTTCCACTTGTCGCCTTAATATTTTTAAGTTGTTTGGCCATCTGGAACTGGATTTTCTATGGCTCGTGCCACTTATGACGTCCTTTCCAGTTCCCGTTCCCGATTTAATATACGTTTAAGTGAAAATAGTAACGACTATCTCTGGGAGAGCTAAGAATGAGTGAGAATTTCAGTTATAACTATTGAAATATATGAAATGCATTTTGCCTAAATTATAAATTCTATTGACTTGTGATTAAATTATACTAAATTAATTTTACCTCAACTAATTTCGTTGCTTTTTTTGTGCAAGCCGCAAACACTTTCTAGACCTTTTACGAAAATCGAATTCACACAATTAAATGATCGAGACAAGGCAACGAGGCAACATCAAAGCATTAAAATAGCACAGGCAACAAATTTAAAATCGATTTTTAATTAAATCATGACACTAAAATACCCATGGCCCTTGCACCCTCTCGTCATGGATCTTGCCAAATTATTTTCAATTGAAACTGCCACAGTAACAAGACGTGCAAGTGTGAGTGGGAGAGACCGAGTTACAGAGAGAGAGCGAGAAAGAGAGAAGTATAGTGAGAGAAGTCAAATCGATTGTTGCAATTTGAGACACGAAATTGCAACGGAAGAGGCAACCGATCGACCATTACTTAGAAGAAGCAGATTCGGCAAGAGGGCATCCCAACGAGCTGACTGACTGACTGACTGACTGAGTGACTGAATGGGCGCTCTGCCAAATGTGGCAGGCACTAAAGACAAAAACACTTACCACTCTTTTGACTTTACACAAGACACCAAGAAGACATTCGGCAGACACAAGGGCTTCGCGTCACTTCCTGCCCAAACAGTTTATATTATCATACGCGAAAAGACAATGGAAATAAAAAGGGTACGCCCCCAAACGAGACAGCGCCAACGCCCCAATAATGCCAGTTCTTGACTCTTACGATCATACGAATACTCGGCAACAGAACTACGAGTGAAACTGATCTCTGTGAATGTGGATGTGAATGTAGATGAGAACGTGGGTGTGGGTCTGTCTTCCCCGCTCCACCTCAGTCTTCAGTGTCCCAAGTCGAGTTTCTGGCATAATCAATGCATTTCCGCTTTACAGCCATAACAGAGACCATGAGAAATACTTAAATATCATATATATAATATATAAAAAGTAGATATTTTGCAATTATATGGTAATTATTGTGTTGTCAACTGTTGACTTGATTTATCGGAATTTGAAGGTAACGAAATGGCCAAATATGGCAAAAGAAATGCATTATAAGGCATAATAATCAATAAGAGAAGGTTAAATTGTGTAACAGTCATATAGGCATATATATAATTTACATAAAATGCTACTTGAAATAAGGTCTTACTTTGTGCATTTTAGAAACTTTTTAATGCCTTTAACAGCAGCATGTTTATTTGTCGGGACTTATCGGGATTGCATGAGAATAAAATGTTGTATAAACATATTCTTTAACCTTCTAAACATCATATAATTTATCTGGCCCAATCTACTTTCTAATCATATTATAAAACAAACAACTTCTGGTCTTATCTAACTAAAAGATTCTACCCGCTTAACAAACAAACAAACAAATAAACAAAGATTAAGTTCACTCCGGAAAAATGCGATGAATCGACATAATTTGGAATGACAGCAAAAGAATATGATTAGACAGTTATAAACATCACAGGAAATCGAAACCTTTGAAATTGAGAAATTGTATGTTGATTTCCAACATCTATTTGAAACAGGGAATTGCATTGAGTAAGCGCAGAAATGGCTGACGAAGCACAAGCACCACCAGCTGAGGGCGCCCCAGCCGAAGGCGAGGCAGCACCACCAGCCGAAGGCGAGGGAGCACCACCAGCCGATGGTGAGGCACCACCAGCCGAGCCCACCGAACCGATCAAGCACAGCTACACACTCTTCTATTTCAACGTTAAGGCCCTGGCAGAGCCATTGCGTTATCTGTTCGCCTATGGAGCCATTGAATACGAGGATGTTCGCGTCACCCGCGACGAGTGGCCCGCTCTTAAGCCGAGTATGTATTCATTATAAATTATCCATAATCCATTAGCCACTAAACCAACTGGTAATCACATTGATTAGCCATGCCCATGGGACAGATGCCAGTGCTGGAGGTGGATGGCAAGCGTGTGCATCAGAGCATCTCGATGGCTCGTTTCCTGGCCAAGACAGTGGGTCTGTGCGGTGCCACGCCCTGGGAGGATTTGCAGATTGATATTGTTGTTGATACCATCAATGACTTCCGTCTAAGTAGCGAACAATGTGTGCCTCAGTTTCATGTTCAGTGTCTTTGATTAACTCTGGAATTTTTAATGTATAGAAATTGCAGTCGTCTCGTATGAGCCCGAGGATGAGATCAAGGAGAAGAAGCTGGTCACCCTAAATGCTGAGGTCATTCCGTTCTATCTGGAGAAATTGGAGCAGACCGTCAAGGACAGCGATGGTCACCTCGCATTGGGCAAGGTAACTACTCCTAATCTAAATATATAATTCCCAATTCATTATATCATCTATTCAATTGATATAGCTCACCTGGGCCGATGTTTACTTTGCCGGCATCACAGATTACATGAACTACATGGTGAAGCGTGATCTTCTGGAGCCGTATCCGGCTCTCCGTGGCGTGGTCGATGCCATCAATGCCCTGGAGCCCATCAAGGCTTGGATCGAGAAGCGCCCCGTCACCGAGGTCTAAGGTTGACAGCTGAGAGGCATCACAGCAAACAGCAAAGCGGCAGAAAGTGCGGAGGGAGAATCATTGCACAGTAACCAATACAATCACAAACTACATCAACAACAACAACAACAACACGCCACACCACACAAAACACATTTTAAATATTATTATTTTTTATATATATCTTATTCCTCTTTGATGGGATTCTAATTCATGTAGACCTACGATAGGGATTTAACCGCACGGGGTTACGTTCAGAATTTCAAATATTTATGCGCAGTCTTTAAGCACATGGCACAAAATAATTCTTTTGGCATAATTCTCTTTGCATTGCCTCGAAAATACGTAACAATCTAGCAATTTTCTAGCTTTAAAAATAAAATAAACTTTTGAAGTTCGCGACTATAAAAAACTAAAAAAAAATTAAAATTATTATAATAATATTGAACTATTGCACAGTTATAATATTGCTCTACTTTTAGAAAATACTTCTAGTACATATGTATATGCTAAACTCTTACTATAGAACTTATATATCTATATATCTGTATGTCCACATCCTATAAGGTAAATATTCAACTATCTTTAGTTCAATGCGAAGAGTTCTAAATATTTTAACAACACTACACAACACAGTACAGTAAGCAACGCAGCAACAAAAATGCAAATATTAAACTTTTTTATTCAATTTTTTATACTGTCACATATTTGTCGTGCAGCCTCGAGAATTTTCACGTCCGACCATTTAAACAAGGAAACACACACAGAGAACCGGCAACAAAAAAGACTCACAAATAAAACCTCAAGACTTTACACTGCATAACCAGATATTGGAATTAACTAGAAGAAAAACAATAAACGGAAAACTGCACACTCCACACAGACAAGAACTGCCAGCAAACAATTTTAATTTTGATTTTCATTTATAAATTATTCAATTGCCGCAAAACATCAGGCATTGTAATTGAAATACATATATTTTTTATTTTATAATATTTGCACAATATTAAAACACACACATTTTCAATAAACTACACACAAAATATGAATTGAGCTACTTTTCGAAAGCACGTAAAATGGTTTTATTTGGCCGATGGGGGAGCATCCTAAGTATATATGATCTATCAACTAATCTGCTAAGAATTCTACAGATAAGGCTAATAAAAATTGGCTCACTTCAAATCTAAGACATATAAATATTTCTCGACTTACCCAAAGTTTGTTACAAGATAATCATAATGACTTAAGAAAGATCTTGTCTAGGTGCAAATGAAGCGCATTTCCATATCTGCAATATTTAACAAGTGTTTAATAATATTTGTTTTATAACAATTTAAATGCACAACTGGTCAGTTCCTTTAAAAGTAGCATATATACATTCTTCTAATTCGTATCATCGTTTACTTCTCATGCTTCCATTGCGGCGATCGCTTTTCAATGAAGCTTGAGATGCCCTCCATGCAGTCTGCCAATTCGAGGTTTTCCATCATTTTCTTCTTGCCGCTTATGTAGGCCTCCTTGAGCGGCAAGTTCAACTGTTCGTAGTAGAATTCTTTGCCCAGGCAAATTACTGCACGACTTTTACTCTTAATGGCGCAAGTGATTTCATCTATTGTCTGATCCAAATTCTTCTCGGGCACTACTTTGGTAACCATTCCGGCTACGTAGGCCTCCTGGCTTGTAATGGGCAGACCAGTCATTAGCATATATGCTGACTTTGGACGTGACATGACGCGTCCAATTGCCACACCAGGTGTGTTGCAGAAAATACCAAAGCCAGCGCTAATCGAGAACAATCGAACCATTAAATGAGGAAATGCAATCATAAGCAACTTCATACCCGGGTGTGGAGAACGCGCTCTTCTCTGATGCCACAATAATATCACAAGAGGCAACCAGTTGACAACCCGCCGCAGCTGCAAGCCCATTAACTTTGGCTATTACGGGCACAGGTATCTTTTGTATGTCCAGTATAATGTCGGTTAGCTTTTGAAAAACTGCATTTCGATGATTGGAATCGTTGGCATGCAACTCCTTCAAATTGTGGCCAGCCGACCAAACATTGCCCTCGGCCGAGAGCACAATGCATCGCAGCTCCAGATTATCACAGTCCTTGAGTAAAGTTTCATGGAGGGCCTTCATCATGTCCAATGAAAGAGAATTCCGTGTGCGCTGATGGCTTAATGTTATTTCACGCACGCCCGCGACATTTTTGACCTAGGTGCGCAGAAATATTATATACTCCTCTAACTTGTTGCATTAAATTCTCACCTTTACAAATTCCTGTGCTGCAGTACTTGCCAATCGAATGGGCGTTGAACGGGCGCACTAAAGTTACAACATATGTATATTATTGGCTAAAATACATTCTAATACACATCCATCATAGTTACCAATTTAAGTGTATTTGGCAAATATCGCAGCATCTTTCAACTTTATAATTTTATAAATATTTGTGAATTTTCAGGATCGATTTTAATTCGATAACAAATAAGTTTATTGCAAGTGCCACACAGATCATATGTTTTCCGTAGTCAGCGTACCTTGCATTTACTTTTTGCTTCGCCATTCACACGCCTGTTATCGATATGTTTCTGCTATCGGTGGCAGGCCAACAGCTGTGCTGAGCGCTCATTTGTTTAGAGAATTTCTCTTGCCCAAAACACAAACAGGTGCCATAAATTCATGAAAATATCAAGGAATTGTGCATTTGTTTACAGCACAAAGCGTTTTAAATCAGAGCAACAGGTGAGTCACGCGGATAAAAACAAATAAAATTATTTAATTACTGACAAAATTTTTTATAACTTGATGAACAAAGCCATTTACTTTATAGTCATGATACATGTGCATGTGTGCGTACACAAACACACGCATATACAATGCTAATAAATAAATGCTTATGTCGAACATGTCCGATTACTTATCAGTTAAAATACCATTTTGTTAGCGATTATCAAGTAACTAGCTCACACACGAATTTCAGTTATTGACTGGAAGTGCGCGAGTTCGGCAGTGTTTTTTTTAACCACAATAAAGGAAACTTTCGTTTTAGTTGTACTCAAGTCAATAGCATAATGCGTCCGTTTTCTGGAGACGATTGCGTGAAACCCGTCACCGGTTGCATAAATCGCGCCTTTGGCAACAAGGAGCCATGGCAGGTGGCCGCAATCACAGCAACAACTGTCTTGGGCGGCGTTTGGATCTGGACGGAGTTAACCAAGGATGAAAGTATGTCAAAAAAAAATGTGCCAGAACATCAATCTATTTTTAATGCTCTTGACAAACATTTTAATCCAGCAAATAATCTTATCTGCCATACTGCAAAGTACTTATTAGTACATATGCATGTACTTAGCTATACAAAAGTAAAAAATATTCCATAGTTCGAGTACTTTGACCCGCATTATAAAGGCTTTATGCACTTAAAATTGGTTCATAGTTCGCTGATCTTTACGATTTAATCAAACTATGAGATTATGCATAGATTAGTTTATCTTTGACAGTAGTCGAAAGATCCAAATTTAGAAATATAAGTATGCATTTCAAATTAATTTTTGTTTTTTTCTTATTCTGTTAAATTTCATAATTATTTCAACCGTTTATCAGTTGTCGTTTGTAAATGTCCCCATTTGATATGATAACTCTTTATACCCTTACAAAGGTTATTATTATATTTTTGTCATAAAATAGAAGATAATTGGGATTTTTAATAAAAAAATAATGTAAAGTTTCAAAATTTTAAACTAAAAAAATTTTCTTTCTTGGTCAATGACTAACTTTCGCTTTTAAATGATATTGGCTAATGTGAATCGAGCAATTGTAAATCACCCCATGAAATTATAAACTATTTTTCTTGATATTTCATAATGTTTGATAGCTAATCTTTTGGTTCTTTGTACTTCCGGTATGTTTTTGATCGATTAATGAATACAAGTAGTTGCCTGGCTACCAGTTGCAAATGTATAAGAAATAAAGTTTAAATTAAAATTTCTTGATATGCGCTTATCACTTAGCTGATATATATTGCGAATTTTCACTGAAATTGTTAATTTTAAGCATTTTTTCAATGTGAAAACTCTTTCTAATAATCTATTAAAATAATTAATATGCTGATTATTTTTTTTTAGGCCTGTACGTGCGCGGTAAGCGTCAGTTCTTTAAGCTGGCCAAGAAGCTTCCTCCTGTTCGTCGTCAGATTGAGGCCGAAATGAATAAAGCTAATAACGACTTTGAGTCGGATATTAAGAAGAGCAATCAGCATCTGACATACTCACTGCGTCTGCCAGAGAAGGGTCTGAGCAAGGAGCAGATCTTAAAACTAGTGGACGATCATCTCAAGAATGGTCACTACAGTTGGAAAGATGGACATGTCTCGGGCGCTGTCTACGGATACAAGCCGGAGCTGGTAGAGCTCATCACAGAGGTTTATGGCAAGGCTTCGTATACGAATCCATTGCATGCTGATCTCTTCCCCGGTGTATGCAAAATGGAAGCTGAGGTGGTGCGCATGGCTTGCACACTGTTTCATGGCAACAATGACAGTTGTGGCACTATGACAACCGGAGGTACCGAGTCCATTTGCATGGCAATGAAGGCTTACCGGGACTATGCACGCGAGCACAAGGGAATCACCAAGCCCAACATTGTCGTACCTCGCACAGTACATGCCGCCTTCGACAAGGGTGGTCAGTACTTCAATATTCACGTGCGCTACGTCGATGTCAATCCTGAGACCTATGAGGTGGACATGAAGAAGTTTAAGCGTGCTATCAATAGTAATACCATTTTGGTAAGTATGATATTATTCTTATTATGGACTTTCTCTAATGTTGACCTGATCATTTTTAGTTGGTTGGCTCTGCACCCAATTTCCCATACGGCACAATTGATGACATCGAAGCTATTGCTGCTTTGGGTGTTAAGTACGATATTCCTGTGCACGTGGACGCTTGTCTTGGCAGCTTTGTGGTCGCTTTAGTTCATCATGCTGGCTATCAGCTGCGTCCCTTTGACTTTGCTGTTAAGGGTGTCACGAGTATCTCTGCGGATACGCATAAATATGGCTTTGCACCTAAAGGCTCTTCGGTCATAATGTACTCGCAGAAGAAGTTCAAGGATCATCAGTTTACGGTCACAACCGATTGGCCTGGTGGTGTTTACGGCTCACCAACGGTTAATGGATCCCGTGCTGGCGGTATAATTGCTGCCTGCTGGGCTACAATGATGAGTTACGGCTATGAGGGATATTTGGAGGCAGCTAAACGCATTCTCGACACGGCGCGTTACATTGAAAGAGGGTAAACTATATTAATTTCTTAACTATGTTTGCGAACGTTTCCAAACTATTCAATTCCTTACAGCGCACGCCAGGTCGATGGTCTCTTTATCTTTGGCAAGCCAGCGACTTCTGTTATTGCCTTTGGCTCAAATGTGTTTGACATTTTCCGTCTCTCGGATGCGCTCTGCAAACTGGGCTGGAGTCTGAACCCATTGCAATTCCCCTCTGGGTAAACAACCATCAAAAAAAGCGAAAACCTTATTTAATTCCCTTTTACCTTGCAGTATTCATATCTGCGTTACAGATATGCACACTCAACCGGGTGTAGCGGATAAATTCTTAGCCGATCTGCGTTCTTGCACTGCAGAGATTATGAAGGATCCTGGACAGCCAGTGGTTGGCAAGTTTGCCCTTTATGGCATGGCCCAAAGCATACCCGATCGTTCGGTTATTGGTGAAGTGACACGTCTGTTCCTGCATTCCATGTACTATACACCTCAAAAGTGAATTACGTTCATCGAATAATTCGCTATATCAGTAATACAAACCACCATTCAGGGCAATGCATTCCTGGTGCAATATTCCATCCCACGTAATCCGAAACTTTTTATTGTTATTGTTCCCACTCAGAATATATATGTATATCATGTTTATCGTCGCGTTTTTAGAATTTTGTTAGTGGTCAAAGTACAAAGTGATTGTAAATGAATTTTATTGAGATCTATCTACATGTATATTTATCTGAGAAGCTTATTTATGTCAATTGTGAAGTGCTTATATATTATATATTAAAAGTTTCTAGGTAATTCAATTTAAACTGTCTTTGGAACTTATTATTCTAATAACTGCTCGCTGGAATTTTTAAACTTTTCTAAACAAATACTCGATTTACAATGCTCCAACAATTTACCATAATTAATGTCTATCTGTGCGTGGGTGACACGATCCAATTTGATCCATGTCTATTTTTCTATCGCTTGCCACGCGTCGGCGTTTTAATTTAGTTTTTACTGTAGCTGCAGATCTGGCACGCCCATTTCCTGCCTGTGTAATTTATGTAAGTCTCTTGGTTTAAATAAATTTCAGTAGCGGAAGCATTTATTTCGATGTGTGCGACAAATGCGACTTATTTATTTCGTATAGCACGCGTCAGGTGTCAAAGTTACTCAAGGTGCCGGCATTCCCATTTGAACAGCAACAAGTGCCATGGGCAAATGGCAAATGGAGCTCCACAGACCCATTGGAGTCGCCACATTACAGCAACAACAATACCAACAACTCATATGTTATATTTTCACACAGCTGTGCAACAAATGAAACCTGTCACACATTAACATGCGTCAGTCAAAATCATTCACACCCACACATTGACGCCTCCGATTCTCCAATTCTTCATACAAAGATTCCCAAGTTAGCTGAGCACACAACCAAAATAAAATACATATACATATATATATATATATATACTCTGAGCCAAGTAGCCAAAATAAAACCGGTGTTGCCAAAACGGAAAAAAAGAAATACATTAAAAACGTTTCTGTATAAACATTTTCAGAAAACACACGCGAAAAGCGCAGCGGCAGCATTGTACAATGGGCCGAAACGCTGTTTCTTTACACAGTTTTGTAGATGCTTCTCAAATTGAAATAAGTAATTTTTTTGTTAATAAAATTTTAAAACAAAATATTAGCCGATTCACTAAGGGTCACAGTTTGTATTTCATAACGACCTGCTAGAGTTAGCAGTCAACGTAGACATTGACGCTGACGCCGACGCAGACGCCGACGCACAGGTTGAGCGGCTCAGTCGGTCGCTCATTGCGGGGCTTCGTCTCTGGCTGCCTCTCCATTCGGAATGCGTCCGTTGCGAGCGTCAGTCGCACTCGTCGCGTGTGTTGAGTAGTCAAATATCAAATTGTTGGAAAAAAAACCCGATTTGAAACCAGCGAGAATAATAAAACGCAATATTTATGGCATATAATTTAATGCAAATTAATTAAGGGCTGATAAAAAAAACTAAAACAAATCCAACTCGTTGCGGCAACTTTAAACTTTTGCTTTTTAAACAGGGCAGCAGTTTTTTCATTTTTGCGTTGTTAACGCTAAGTGGCGCCCCTATATCTACACGTATATATATTTATATTTCTGCTAAAAACATCGAAAGTGGTTCCTGACTTATGTGTTGTGTGTGATGTGATATGAAGTGCAATAAATCATAAGTTCTGCTGATTAAAATGCACTGCAGTATTAAAAGTGTCATTCTCGAAAGTCGATTGATTGGCTACTGCAATAAAGGAATATTTCAAGAAGCTCTTAGCCATATTCACTAAGGAAAACGCAAGTAAGACTTATCAGGAACACTTAACAATATACCTAGCAAAGTAACAGTTTTAGCCAACAATTAATCTACAATCAGTATTGACCGATAACTCGTAATTTGATCAATTATAGAATGATCATAATCGACGAATAGAAAAAACTGACGATAAGGCAATACCTTTAGCAAATATTGCAGGAACTTGGTCGAAAAACAATAGTCGACAAATTAAAAAGCAAATTAATAAAAACAATACAAATATTGACAACTGGTTTTAAAGTTTAGCTATTTTGTAATTGATAGCTTAAAGATATATACATTTCAGTCGAATGAAAATAATTTCATTGCTGATAAGTATGTCTAGAATTATTATTCTATAATTCTAAACACTTGCGAATAATTTTCAATTCTTGGTCAACAACATAAGAACTCTTCATTCCTTTCTATTTCTATTTATGAGAACATTTGTGGTGACCAAAACATATCGTATTTCAGCTTCACTATCTGCATTCTCGATTTTCCTGCAGTCTTCGCCTATCAGCTATGTACTCGAATTTAAACCTCATATCAGTATAAATAAATATTTATAAAAATATGTACGTACATGTGCCTTATCGTATAGCTGCGCAAAATTCTTTCCATCGATATCAGATACAACAGTTTTCATAATTCTCAGACTCGGGTTGCAGCTCTTGGAACATCATTTTCTGGTCTACTGTGAGGCCCGACAAAAAGATAAGAGCTCAAAGAATTGTATTCTTTTTGATTTTTCATTTTATCTAATACTGCGCAAATTAGATAAGATATAGAGGTATATGTATGTGTATCTTGTTTTGATCCAGTTTTCAAGATAGAAGATACATGTATTATTATTATTATTGTTAATATCTCCCAAGCCGACAAAAGTTTGTTTGGCGTTGAATGGTTTGATTTGGGCTAGCATGCAACGAAGCCATCAGCTTGGCCCAAACAACTCCTGGTTATTAGCCATTTATGCATGAGTTTGGTCAGATAATATGCCCATTTGGTTGCACCACCCAATTCCTATTCATCAGATAGACGTACATATATTTTTGCCCCGCATTTTTCCATGACAACCGTGTGGCGGGCATAACATGTCCAGTAAAAGTTGTTTTCCATATGACAACAACAATAACTTCCCAAAGGACGTTGGCTAGTTGGGAGTTGGGTGGCTTTAGTACTCTTTTTTTTGTTTCTTTTGTGGTTACCAGGGTGCGGCCTTTAATGCCTGGCGTCATGTTACCATTTATAGTCAACTACCAACTGCGAAGTGCGACTTTGTTCCTAGAACTTTCGCTGCTCCTTTGTGTTAAATCAATAACTTGAAAATGGTTTGAGCAATTTTCTGTTTCATTTGTTTTATTGCTTGTTTCGGTTGATTTTTCCCTCCCAAATTTTACTACTAATTGCAGATCGAGGCTAAGGAAGTAACCTTTGAATTGTGCGTTGTATCTTGTATCGTTTATCTGCTGTTCTTGACTATTTTGGCAGTCAGTTCAGTGTTGACTTGTTGAGTTTGAGTTAATTAGCTTTTCGTTGATTTGCGACGCAGTTCAAAGGTATGTTGAAGGGAAAATCAATGCAGAAAGAAAGTAAAATATTTGTAAGACACTCTTCTTTCCACAAATTAGCCGAGCTCAACAATATCACTCTGAAATGTTTCTCAAGCGCCGCTTTGATTACTGCAACAAAAAATTCAAAGCATATTCCATTTGGCATCGCAATAATATCGTAGTATACAATAGTCCATGCATATTTGCAACGCTCCAAAAAATCCAATAAACGGCAATCACAAGAGGCAGCAGCAAAATGTTTTGCATGCCCACGATTGTATGTATATCTGCCGATATATATATACACATTTGCATAAACACATATGTATATACATAGTATGAAACGGGCCAGGCATATTCAAGTGCAATTAACATCAAATCTCAAGCGTTGTTGCCTTTATTTTGTTTTTTGCCAAGACTATTGACAAGTCTCGCACTCATTTGAGTTAGCAGGAGGATCTTGCTATAGATACACCCAGCGAAAAGTGTTCTAAAATTTATATATTTATGAACTTAAAATATGTAGTTTTTATTTTGCATTCTTTTCATATTAACCTTGACACTTACGTAAGCCTTTTGACTATAAAAAATAGTTTAATGTTTAACTTAAGCATGTTTTCTATTTTAATAACATATATACTATTTTGTCTGGTGTATTTTTACTGGGTGTATAGCTATGAGATGTAGCTCTAGTAATAAGTATTGTAACAAATCGTAACACGCGACTTAAACACGCCTTTAAAAAGTTTTCACTATGAGATTCAGTGTAACCTTCATGAGTGTGACGTGTTGTCGACATCGACTTCTAAGCAAAAACTTAGACAGCGACAGAGACAGACACCAAGACACAGCCAAATTCTCAGCAAACAACAAATGAGTAAATAAACTGAGAGCTCAAGTGATTGCCAAATGACATCAGCTTTTGGTGGCGAGAACAAAAGCACGCTTCAAAATGTTGTAGATACTCAAATATGAAAACAAAACAGAAATTAAGTATCTTGTTCAGGCCGACAGGTGTTGTACAAAGAGAGATTTCTACGACAGTGAAAGTCACACTTTGCATTTACTTTTAAGCATATAACATTCAAAATAATTATAATTAAACTTATAAATAAAATCATTAACAACAGCTGCTTTTGTTTTATTGAGATATTTTACGAACAGTTAATCTGTTTGTTTGTAATACGAGATGTGAGCTTTAGAACCGCATTCAGTTAATTGATCAGTGACTAAACGTGTGGTTCAGATGAATTGCCTCGGGTTACCTGTTATATTACATATATAACTGCAATCTCTTATTATAATATGCGAGTACACGTATACCTGCAATTAAGTGTGCAATTAAGTTGAGCTTGAGATTGATATATTCAATTGAGCGTGATGACAAATTGTTTCTCTTGATTGGTTCAAAAATAAAAATAAAAGCAAATTTAATTGACTTTAACCAATGCAATAAATGGTTTAAAAAATTAGTGATTAATTTCAAGGCATTTCCCTTTTATGAACCGAATACTTATCTTTAATTTGTTTCCCAAAACAAACGTCAACAAATGACAAAGTTATGCAATCGCTTATCGACTTATCGAATGCAGAGTGATAAAAAAGACTCCATAAACGTAGGTCACATTTGTCAAGAGATAGCTTATCGCGAGAATAACTCACATGTCATGAATGCCACAAGTGGCAAGCCTTAAAGAGGCAAAGAACTCGCAACCTGACACCAAAGACGACAAACCCACGAGACCTTCAGACATATGTCCATGTCAAATGTGTCCACAATGTGCAGTCAACTCTCATTCTCGTTCTCGTTCTCATTATCGTTCTCTATCTCTCTCTTTTTGGTTATCTGTGCCAAGCCGAAAGTGATGCGATGCCACAATGTCCGCTCCAAGGTGAAACTGGAAACTTGGTCACTTGGAACGACAAGAGAGCAACTGTGGGAGACGACAATCACAGTTGACTTATAGACAGACAACTATTCTTCATGTTCAACTCGAGCTTGTTAGTTTCTTTAACTCAGTGCAGCTTGTTGGTCAATGATCTCCCGCTCCGCCCCGAACCATTGACTGGAGAAGACCTCTTAATAACTTGTCATTTATTATATTATTCCTATAAGTCATAAATTAGAGCGCATATTTGGGCAGACTTAAAAATATTGACCGAGTCGCGTGCTTAAATACGAGCTCAATTCCAAATGCTTGAGTGGGAGTAGGGAATTTGTTTAAACATAAAAACCTTATAAAATATACAGAAAAGTGACTCTTAGATGCAGTAATTAAATGCATGTGAGTCAACGTCTTGGAATTTTTTGAGTGGGTTGTGTAGCGTATTTTTTAAGAAATTGCATTGAAAATGTTAGTTAAAACAAGTACGGAAGGTCAAATCAAAAGTGATTAAATGCGGATATGAAATAAAGTGGAATGTTTCAATTTGTGCTCAGAATTAAAATAAGATTAGGTTGTCATATTTTCATGAAATAAGTTAATTAAAAATATTTACTAAGAAAGGTAATGAATTTTTCACTTAGCTTAAATAATTTCCACAAAGTTATTTAAGCCATTATTTTTTGCTTATTTCTGCCTTTTTCAATGGGGTTTGAACATAAAAATATATTTAATAGCAATAATTAATTGCATGTGTGTCAGCGTCTTGGAATTGTAAAGGTGGAAACAGCGATATGTATTTTAAGTAATTACAACGGAAGTATTAGCTGAAATATTTTAATGATTCAATTATACAGCTGAAATATTAATTGCTTCATAGAGTTAAATGCAATATATATTCCTGTACGGTACAAAATAGATGCCATTTAAAATAATACCAATGTATTCTTCCATTTCTGTGATCGATCTTTTATCTAACTTATTGATGAGTTTCTGTTGAATTCCTTAATAGACAACTTCATTTCAACTCAAGTGTTTGTACTTAAGTTATGCACATGCACAGCAACAATCTCGGCTCTATTCGTCATTTAGCCAATCCAATTGACATTCTGGGCACGTACTCGTACATGAGAGAGTTGCCCCCATACCATAATATAGATAGATATAGTACTCTTATAAGTAAATGTCCCCCATTCATATGCATAATCGAATCAAGACACTTGCGCATGTTGCCGCTAAATGAAACAAGATACTTTTATTGTTCAGTGCGGCGCAAAAGCCTTTCAACTCGAATTATTCACAATAGGTTCATAAATATTTGGTTTTATCTAGCAAATGGGTATTGGCATAAATTATACTCGATACTCAATAGACATGTGCAAGCTGTTGTCGAGAAAATTGAAGTACAACTGGTTCTCTCTCCACATCAGATATATTATCTTTGTGCAGCTGTACAATTTAGTTGTAGTTTCTCATAGTCATTGACAGGTATGACATTCGTTTAGCTTATTGCATTATCTGCGTGTTTAGATAAGCTCAACAAGAGCCGAATAATTTGGCTAAAACGTTACCAAAGCCGGCCTACCATGAACTCCATTATTTAGTCGATTGGCAGTAAAATGTTTTCAATAGTCAGTCAGGCCATTAAAATCGCCAAATGTGGCATAATTAGAAGAGAAGCGCTAATTGATATTTGAACTAGCTGAACTCGTAACACAAAATGACCATAAGCAACAACCAACAGAAAACAAACCAAGAAAACTTCAAAATTAAATTGGCAAACAGACAAACATTATTTTATTTTATGGTCTCTGACAATGTTGAAAGCTTGTCGAACGTCAAGATCAACAAAGAGGCAACAGCTAATATTATAATAATAACAAATGATGATGATGATGATGACTTGATGATAATGACTATGATAATGATAATGGGGGTTGTGGGAGATACTTTACGAACGCTTTTTCAATTGCGCAGACAGAGCTCAGTACACTTTCATTTGCAATTAAGAGCGACTGCGGATTCTCAGTGAGACTCGGCTGAGTCGCAGTTTCGTTTCGACATCCGAGCGTGCCGGCCATAAGATACAACGATCTGCGTATAGACACAGATACAGATACATTACGAACTATAGAACTGAAAATCTAACGAACATTAACGGTAATTAATTGGTTATTTTCGAAATGTAACCAATTTATCATTCTCTCTTTTTCTCTCCCTGTCTTTTTCGCAATTGTTTTTCTCTTTCGCTCAAACATTGCGTGAGCCGAACCCAAAAAGAAAAACGCGTAAAATCGTCATCTAACTTTAGACGATTTCATCATGTTTCTGTTTTGCGTATTTATTAGATACGTTCGTAGTCTTGCTGTTGTTGTTATTTGAGTTATTGTTGCTTTTTTGCATTGGCTTTTTTGCAAATTAGCTAATATGCGCTTAGCCCCATTGGTGAATGTCTATTTTGAGGCTCGTACGTCAGTTTTGTATCTTTCAGATACGTAATCGCAAGCTCGTCGTTTTCCACGCTTGCATACAAGTTTCGTTTCAACAATGGATTATTAATTTATCCGCATATCTGTTAAACATGCAATGTATTTACCTAAAATTAACTTGACATATCCACGCTAGTGACGAAATGTTGATGCACTTTCAAGCGAAATTGATAGCTATCTGATAGATGGCTGCAGTTTGTCATAATTATAATTCGTCATTATTATTTATCAGGCTGTCAAACACACACCTCAAAGCAGCTGATTTAAAGCAGCTGAGTATTATTCACATTTCTCTTACAAAAAATTGAAATTCAAATCAAAATCTCACGCTCTGACCTTTTGCAGATACGACAACGAATAAAGTGGAGGAGTGGACCTGAGAGACACCAACTCGGGACACCCACAATAATCGCAGACAGGCTTAAATTATATGGCAGTCTGCAAAAATTTCCATATGATTTTGGAGATAATATGAAAAACTTGCAGAGACAACAACAGCAACAACAGCAACAGCGACAACAACTACAACAGCAAACGCCAACAAAATACGAATTTCAAATGTGAACCAAACACAAAACCAGCAACAAAATCCACTCAACATTTTTTCGGCTCAAAAGTTTCGCGTGCATTAAAAAACCTAAGCAAAAACAAAAAAATAAAGAATTGTGAAAACAAACCAACATTAGGCAAAATTATTACTAAAGTTTTTTTTGAAAGTGCAGTGAAAACGAAATATGATTAATTAGCAAATGAGGCAAAAATCATTAATGTATAAATTTTAAAGCAAATCGCTTGCATGTGAACGAAAGATTTTCGCGGCGCGTTTTAAATCGCTCGCGGCGCGACACAAATCGCGCGCGTTTTTCGGTTTTTTTTTCCGCGGAAGCGTTCCAAAGTGTAAAAAAGAAGAAGAAGCAAAGATTTAAGCAGTGAGTTCATTGCATAAATTAAGTGGCTGCCAAGTCTCAACTCGGGTTTCATTGTGAAAATGGAAATGGCAGCATCGGAGTCTCGCCAGCTGGAGGCGATTTTTATCGCTACGCCGCCCTGCACTCCCCTCATCGCGTCCCTCACGCGCACGACAACACCGCGCGACCTGCCGACTATGTATCATTTTGATTTTGGTAAGTTACAGTCAACCGTTAACTGTCAATAGACAATAACAACATGCAACTAACAACTAACAAGTAAAAAGTAACAACTACCCAACTGGCAGTAAACAGTAAATCAACGGCTAAATGGTACACACTTTGGAGCATACCGATAATTAGCATAAGTATCTAAACACACTCGAACCTCTTACTCGTACCTCAATTGAGTGGCACTCAAGTGCAATGCCTTCTTTGAATTTATGCATACCTCTTGGTAAGAAACAAGACATTAACAAAAAGCCGGCTATAAAATTGGCTCTTAATTCGATTCGATTCGATTCGTTTTGAAGCGACTTCCGCGCAGGCGCAAACACGCAGAGCAGAAGGAAGTGCTTAGGAAATATATAAAATATAAACAAAAACATATAAATAAAAATATTTTATATGTATAAACAGTGGGCATACAATTTTTTTTTTTGGGAAACAACATAAAACAAGCATGACACACAAAAGAGACGAACATTGAGTGGCACTCAAAAGATAATTAAATTGAATAGGAAATGGAATTCTATTTCTAAATTTTAAATTCTCAAACGAAAATAGAATACTGATAACATATATGGAAATTATATTAAAGACAGAAAACTTTCCTATACGACAGCAAACAATTTACAAGCTATTTAAAATATATTAAGTAAATACACAATTAAATCAAAGACACACTTTCCATGACTACGTTTTATAATCAATTGTTACACAGTTAATATCATTAAATGCGACGCAAAACTTTCTACAAATTTGCACATCCAATGACATCAGAAAGCATTACAAATATTTTATTTATTAAGATTAAAAAAAGGCAATGCAAAAACAATACCAAACGTGGGAGGCATTTAAAGAGACGAATATGAAAACAAAGTAAGAAAATTGTATGTTTGAAGAAGCCAGTCAAACGACAGAGAATACAAAGCACGATGACATACACATTTCTAACTATGTCAATTTCCATTTAAAGCAGCCAAAATTGACATAAATTCATTTTAATTAAATTAAATATAAAAGCTATAAAAGAACATTTTGAGCAAAATGTTATTCTAGATTTATTTGTTCTGTGCATTTGTTTCTTTTCACAGCGGATGACAGTAAGAAATTAATTCATTATAAAATGTCGTAGTACTTGGTAACTGTCTATAGTCTGACAGAAATCGAGCGATGAATATTTTGAAATTCAGTCACGTTTTGAAATTGCGTGCCAGCTTTAACTAATGCTCAGTATCATATCGGATAGCAACTATTTAAGCCTAGGCTCAGTGTCACATATCTGGTTTATATGGGTCTGGTCTTGTAATGGCCTCTCCTCATATTTGGCTTAAATGGGCGCAAGTTTTGGAACACTCCAAACATGGCTAAGTGCTGGAAGTATTCCAAGACATTGCCCTGCTGGCAGATTTGGCTTATTGTAGATTTCCTTGACATTGAACTACATTTAACTGAGTTATTATGCCCACACTTTACTATAATACAATATAAACAACAATACTCGCAATAGAGACAAATTCCAGTTTTATTGGCACATAGAATGAATTCCAAAGTCAAAATACCAGTTTCCAAAGATATTTGCAACGTAATTCATTTGACAGCAGACAGAAAAAACAACAACAATATCAGTAAAATTTATTGCTGTTTAACAAATTGTATTTGTTGTCATGTCGCCTATTGCAGATATATTGTTATTTGTTATATTGTGAAACCAGTTATCGGATTAGCACTTTTTGACAGACTCATCTGATAGGAGTATGTTTTCCAGTCTAAAACAATTACTGTTTAATATTTTAAAATCATTTCGTTGTAGATTTTTGAATAGTATCTGTGATACTGTAAGCACATCAACAAACGTTACTGTAAAGCTGTGCAGTTGTGCAGCTTGAGCAGAAAGCTTTTGTGGAGCTTTTCGTTAAGCATGTTGCAGTGTTGCCGTGTTAACCAAAGCTACTTCGCTTTGAAGAGCAGAGAGATTGATTACTTTTTTGTAGTAGATATAAAACATTATGTTTTGAAAGATAACTAATAAATGATGTTTGACGGATAGTAAATTATATTAAAGCTTATGCCCTTTTTTCTCTTTTAACACATTTATGGTTTTTATTCATGTGGGAATTGTAAACACGTCAAATAAACATGTTTTATTAAACGAAAAAGTATGTTAAACGCAGAAAACAAGCTATAATAAAAATTTATCTAAAATTTAAATTGGATTAATTCAATTATTTATGCACCTTATAAATAAACTCAGTTCCATTATTTTATTGCCAAGCTGAGATCTCAGCTTACTTACTTAAATATATTGAATATGTAATGAATATGTACTGAAAATAGTATCAAATTCAATGGTATCTCTCAGATAAATTGTAACTGAACTACGCAATAACAGACCTTACACTCACTTTTTGCTACATGCAAGATTTGCCCTCGTAACCTTTGGTCTACATATATATTCCCACAGCAAATCAATAATTACCTACCTCAATTATCGGCACACCATTTTCAAGCAGTCCAAACCAATCGAATCCAATCCCAGGCAAAACAGAAACGAACTTAGTATGATACGAAGTATTTCACACTTTCTAAAAAGCAATCAACAATAGCAACAATGATAAACATAGAGCAACTAGCAACCAAAATAAATCAACATCAATTTGTACTAACAACAAACAAAGACAACAACAAGCGAAATTACTGAACTGAACTGAAAACAGAACAGAAAATTGTGCAATCTGCAAAATGCGTTCGGCAAAGCGAATAGGCAACAAACTAAGGAAAAACGCACACACAACAACAACTATAATAAAACTTTGTTAAAAGGGGGAGCGCCAATGAACTGAAATGGTTTCATTCCAACAACAATGGGTTAAGACACGAAGGAAGTGCGAAGAGAAATCGAACGACTGATGACTGGAGGAAATAGAACATAATTAGTAGATGCTAGTGAAAAGTCTTAGCGTTAGAGATCGAATATGGTTTTTGTAGATATTTATTTATGTAGTACTTACAATAAAATAAATAGCAATTAAATTTGTATATTTAGTATTCTAAATTTGTTACTACTATTGCTCCACTCTGTTCTTTTTTATTTTTACCCATTTGTAATCATTTTTGTCACATAATTTCTTTTACTGCACTTAATGTCACTTTAAGTCATTTGTCCCAAGCTTTCTCGCAGTGTACTTAGTAGCTATGAAACATTGAATGCGTTTGCTCCTCAAAATTGAGTTCATGTTGTCCGCCCTGCTCCCAAAATGCCATCCAACCAACCATATGCACTATTTATAAGCACGCGCCCTTTGTTCCCCCCGAGGCTACCGTGAAAATCGCTGAGAGCAACATTTCCACATTTATTTTCGTCTTTCTCAAGGCGTGACAATTAGAAGAGATTATGAAGTTTTATGGCAAGTCGCAAGTCGCAAGTTTAAATCGCGTGGGCGACCACAAACGATGTTCACGCCCCTGAGGGGGAATATATCGTTGTTGGTTCAATAATTCGATGTAGTTCATAGAATGGCGTGCCTCAAGTTCATTACTCGGCAACATTTGCCACTGGCGCGTGCAACAATCAAAGGCAAAGAGTTTATCAAGGCGAATTGCATAAGAGCTGCATCTTCTCTGACGTCATCGAGCCAACTGTCAACTGAAAACTGTCAGCGGGAGTTGAGAGCACTGAAAAGAGATGCTGCAACAAAATGTGATTTATTACGGATAACATTCAGTTGACTTGATCGCACAGCAAATGAGATCGTTCGTATTGCACGACCAGACAGCTACAGATACTCAGATACAGAAAGAGGCACTCAAAAGTGCATTCGCATTTCAATTAAAAACAGAAACGACCAAAAGCAGAAATAACAAAAGTCGAGGAGCAAACTAAGGAAAGAAGAATAATCTGTCGATTAAAACAAACCGAAGCTGGAATACCCTATTTCGGTGCATTTAATATATTTATTTAGATAATTCACTTTAAGACACTCATATTACTCACCCGAACTGAGTGACCCATTGTTAAAGGCAAATCAAATGTGTCTCCCAACTCCGTTGCCAGCTGTTTATTTATGTGTGCCGCCTGCAATACCAAATGTTGCTGATGCTGCATGGCGTGACGTCGACAACAGCAGCAACTACAGCAACAACTGCAACTGCAACTCCAACTGCAGCTACCTTTTTTGGCACATTTATGCAACTGTTAGCTTTTGGCCATAACAGGGCATAATTATATACATACATATGTGTGTGTGTCTGTGGCATACGCCCAAAAGTGTTTTTATGAGTTACCCGCACAGGAAGTTGGCGCCTTTGAAGTATATTGATTGAATGATGTTTTAAGGAAGTCAGAGAAGTGCTCGATATCAAGATTTGCAAATGCTACACATTGGAAGCCTAATTGAAAATATATAAATAGGAGTATATCCATTTAGATTTTAGCTAAGTGAAATATATCTGAAGTAGCCAAAGTTCAGCAACATTTGTGCGGCGCCTTTAAATAAATCAGTCGTAACGATCACCAAAAAGAGATGAGAGCAGAGCGGAAGGGAGGGAATGGTAATGGTCTTACAAAGAATAGCCGTCTTTGTTAGTTATCCAATTGTTGTTGTTGTTGTTGTTGTCAGCACCCACACAAAACCAAACACAAGCAGCTGGAGTGCAGCTATTTTTAATTAAATGCAAAATAAGCGCCAGCAACATGTTGTCTTTATCAACATGACGGAAGCTTAATGTTGCTATTGCAAATGTTGCTAAGATACACGCTGATGTTGCCGCTCTACAGTTGCTCTCATGTTGCTGGCATTCAGTTGGACACAAAACGCCGGTGCGTCAAGTTTGCCGCTGAAAACGAACGCTTTACGATGTGGTTGCATTTAAAAATATCGAAATAAAAATAACGAATACGTAAATACATATTTAACATATTTAAGGAATATCGTGCACGATGAGTAAGAAAATGTGGCACAAAATATTCAAATCAAAGTCGCAAAAGCAACAGCAGCAATTGAATAAACTCAATAAACGCCACAGTCGCGACATCTATGAGGAGTATCAGCAATTAAACGATCTGCTCAATGGTGAAAAATCGCAAACATTGCGTTTTTGCAGTGAAAATGAAAATGAATACGAAAATGGAAATGGAAATGGAAACGGGAATAGCGGCAACATCAATGTGTTCGAGCAGCAGCCGCTGCAAAGTTCTTTCAACTCGACGGCGGTCAGTGAGGCGCAACAGCAGCAGTTGCAGCAACAGCAGCAGCAACAATCGCAACAGCAACAGCTGTCAACATTTTCGCGCGTACGCAACACGTTCTCTCTGCGACGCAGCAGCAACAACAACAGTAAAAAGCAACAGCGAACACCCAATGCCAAGTCAAGTGAGTCGGTAACGCCCACAACAACGCCTACGCCCGCGACCACGCCTACAATTGTGGGCGCTGTTCAGCTGCAGCGTGTTTTGATTATTGTCAATCAGATCGATATGGCAGCAACAACTGTTGCTGCAGCAATAACAACAGCAACAGCAACAACTAATACCGCTACTAACTCCGCTAATCATTTGCATGCCAAGCCAGAAGCAACATTTAAATCAAGTAAATTTACAATAATTTATTTAATAACACGAACCGTTTTAATTTCCATTTAATCTACGGGTCAGTCAAAGAGAAGGTCAGTTCCAGTGTGTCAGTAGAGCATTTAAACGTCCCAATTAGTATTTAAATACATTAGTCAGGTGGTAATATGCTACTCAACTTCTCAAAGATTGTTGATCTAATTGTTTAATATCCTAGTAGAAAATGATGCCAAGATATTTATCAAACATATAATTTAAGTGAGGGTCAGATATATATTTGAATTGATGTTTTAGCCAATAGTAAGTATTATTGTGTCCATAAAGTGATTATCAATTCATCTTCCTTCTATCAAGATATTAATATATGTATTACTCAACTTTTCATCGTTCTATTTTGAAATGTTTTTCTAAGCTTTTAAATAGAATTGTTTAATCTTGTTTGAGATTACTTGGCAAGGTTTTTATTCATAAATATAATTTGTTGTAGACCTTTTGCTGACATTTTTTCAATGCCTATCAGTAGCAAAATAATACAAATGATGTCACTTTGCTATGAATTAATTAAGAAACTTATGAAATTCGGGAAATATTTAATGTCTTAGTGCCCTTTTCTGTGTGTAATTCTCAAAGTGTCATCCACTCGGGTTTCCAGTTATTATTCCCGTCGTTAGGCTGTCAAAAGTTGAAAGTTCAGAAGGTAAACAGAAGAAACGAACCAAAGAAAGTGCCTCACAACTTGCACAAGTTGGGAAACACCTTAATGCCCTGCTAAAGTCTTAAATGGCTTAAAAGGTTGCCCAACACACAACAAGAATATACAGAAAGTATAACAAGAATGCAGGCTATGAAATGTTTAAAGACACTTTGTTAGCTAATTCTAAGATACGCATGTAAAATGGAAGCCACTTCAAATATTAATACGATCGTTATATTTATCCATTAGGTTTTGTTGAAAGTAAACAATGAAATACTTGAACTTTCAGCACTTGGACTGATCAGTTTTATCTCTTCCTGCATGCCACAAATCAAAATCAGCTTAGCACCAATTCAGAAATGGACGTCCAGCTGTTTTAGCAATTTTTACTGGACAACCAGGGGCATTTTTTATTTATAAAACTCAAGTGGAAATAGTTGAAAGATGTGCATTCACAATCTGCATTTTGCAATGCGTGTTCGCTAAGCATCATTAACATATGTGAGTCGTGGAATTGTTGCAACTTATAACTTGCAACTTGCAACTGAAGCTAAAGTCGAAGCCGACGCTGTCATGTGCAACGCATGCCACACACCTCCGACTTGAGAGCAGCTTCATATCCATTGAGGCAGTCACTCACCCACTTCTCATCGGATTACATACTGAAAGACTGCGTTCAAAACTCGCATTGATGTGAATTGAATTGAGCAGAGAAGAGAAGCGAAGAGACGAGTTCGAGAAGAACCATTCAAGATGTTGCAGAATTGTCTGGCTCATGTCTTATGCGTGCTGTTGATTTATATAATCAGATCTTATAATTTCATATGACTCCAGAACAGAACAGAGAGATCTTTCACTGTAGAATAATAATATTATTGCAGTTAGACCTTCTGAGAATTAAAATTTTATTTATTTAAACCTCAATTTATTGGGTCAACTGAAGTCAATTGAATCGAAGCACCTGTAGCTTGTATCTCTCAGATACAGATACAGATATAATAATCGACGCCCACAAAACTGTTGTGCTCGCAATCTGATCAATATGTTGGCTCAGACAAGCTGCCAAATTTGGATATTACCACATTTCATCAATCAGTTGCTGGCAGCATTGTACAATGGAGTATCTTAAATATAAATTCCAATTTATAGGCTGATCACACACGCAGAGGCAGCCAAAAGTCGACACTATTCAAATAATAACTATAAATTATTTGTGGATTCCATTTTTGCCTATTGTCTGAGAATTTATGTGTCTATTTATTTGTTTATTTTACTCTTGCTGTTGACGTGACAAATGACACCGAGTAAGCAATTTGTCTACACAAACAACGACAACTTGCAACATCATGAGAAGCTTTTCCAACAAATTCCATGTTCCATCGAGTTGATTGCCAGACTGTGGGGCTGGAAAGTTTTAGGGTTTCTGGCCCAGACCGAAGTCAAAGCCAACATGGCACAATTGGCTAGACGCCAAAGTCTGTTGCCGGATTTTGGCCTTTTACTTGGCACTTCCTTTCGGCAACATGATACTTTCTATTGGCATTCTTCCATGCTTGAACTTTCCAAAGGTTTAAATAATGTGAACTTGGAGGATTGTCGGATGAATGTGTTTTCTCAGCTAACAGTAAACTGTTGTGGAAATTGGGGAAATCATAGCAGGCTTTTCGGTTGAGTATAAGTTGGAAATATCAAAATTTAGTTTTAGGTCTCTAGCTATACTGAATATATATACCAAACATTGCAAAAGTTTACCAGCCAACTGAAGCATCCACCATCCAATAATATATATCTATATACCGAAACCCATTTTCTATTTTTTGTATCAATTCAACAGCTACAATGGAGTCCGATGCAGGTGATGATGATCAAAACGAGCCGTTGCCGCCACCACCCCCGCCGCTTACCTCGGGCATGAGCATACCCATTCCAGAGCATGGAGAAGGAAGCAGTGATCTAAGCGCCTGTCCCAACTGCAGTCGCACCTTCAATCTGAATGCTCTGCGCAAACATGCGGTTGTCTGCGAGAAGATGATGGCCAAGAAGCGAAAGATCTTTGACTCGTCACGCCAACGTCGAGAGGGCACCTCGCTCTCCACCTATGTGCTGCCCAAGAATTTTGGACTGCCCAATGCCGAGAAGGCGGCCGGAGTGCACACACCACCGGCTGTCAGTCGAGAAGCATCCTCCGTGGTAACCGGTGAGGTAAGTGAACTATTCTCAAACATTTCCAAAACGTTTCCTAAATTATTGGTTAACAGGCCGCTGCTGCTTCCCCGGCGCCTCGTCGCAAGGCTGACTCGGAGAAGGCTCGCTCCACAGGACGTGGCACCTTGCGGAAGGGAGCGGCTGCTCCTGCTGCTGCTGATTGTCCAGCAGCAGCTGCACCACAAGCAGCAGCAGCTGCACCACCATCTCGCTCCAAGACAAGACGTTCCATTAAGGAGCCTGCTACAGATCGTTGTCCGCATTGTGAGCGTAGCTTCAATCCGAAGGCCTTTGATCGCCACGTCGAGTGGTGCAAGGAGAAGGCCATTCAGAACAACATGAAGTCGTCCAGCAACACAGCGGAAACCAACAAGGCCAAGGAGCGGATGGAGGCACGCAAACAGTACAGGCCTCCCAATCTCAAGTAAGCAATATTTATGTTCTATCAACTTATTGTATTCTTTGACATGCAAATAGCATGGAATATAATACCTTATATCTATGCAACCAAACTTGACACACTTATATTTACCATTTACACTTCTTAAAATAGAGATCTCTTTTTTTTTAATACCAAATAAGTGTCCCGATGTTAATGACAGCTTTAAGTTAACAGACAAGACAGACAACTAAAAGTGTGCAGTAATTAGAGACTTAATAATCTTATGTAATTCAAGTTTAAGATCAAAGAACTTTCAGCACCGCATTTATTTTTTACCATAATGTAATTAGGATAACAAAAAAAATAAAAACCAAGTAATCTGCTAATATATTCGAAGCATATTAATATGTTTTTTGAATTACGTCGATTTGTCAGTTACACGAATTTTACTTCTACATGTTCTACTTTATAATTGTTTTAATTTGCCTTTGTTTAATTTAAGGACCAAGCGCTCATTAAACCGCGACAAATACTCCGGCTCACAGGAGGAACAATACGAGGCCGAAATGGTGGCCCAAAGGCAGACTCAAATGTCGCACTCAGCGATGGCATCGTCCGTGCACAGTGAAAAGTAAGTGTCCGAGCAACGAAATCTCTTGAACTCTGTAGATTAGACTAACATTAACAATGTACAATTGGCCCATCTGGCGTTGTTATGGTTGTCGTTGCTAAATCCCCACAATATTTCCAATACACAATGTACACGTAAATTGTTACCAAGTAGACAGACAGACACCATCGCCTAGTACCGCGCACAATGTACACACAATGTAGCAAATGATCGATCTCTCACCGAATGTCGCCCACTGATTCTACCACCCTAACCACGCCCACTCAACCCAGCTTGCAAAGAATTGTGTCGCCTCAAATGAAAGTGCCACGGCCTGGAACACCAATGTCAATGTCACAGGCGCCACACTCACCAAAGTCTCCACAGTTGCCGCAGTTGCCGCAGTCGCCGCAGTTGAAGACAATGATCACCCAGAATACGGTCAATCTGTCCATGGCCTCCGAGGAGGCAAGTGCTTACATCCAGGAGCGTGTCGCCTGCATTAATCCGAGGCGCAAGCAGCGAGAAACCTGCCAGGAGATCGATGTCGCCATGCAGCGTTTACAACGGACTGCCACATCGGAGTCCCTTACAACTGGCCAAGTTGGACTGCGCGGAGGCAGCGCCTCTCCTACCGGTCAAATCTCGTCGTGTCTTGCCGCGCCCGAAGTTTGAAACTGCCGAAAATCTGTTAGCCGCTCCCAAAGCTGCAATAACATTCGAGGATCTCAATGGGTTGATCAAGCGAAAAGGTATGGAGGGATTATCTTAGGTTTAGCTAGAGGCTAGAGTCGAGAATTTTCATTAGAAAAGTAGTCATGCTCTACTTGAGGTTACCGCATCCTCATTGCGTGCTCTAACTTCATTTAGAACTCTCAAATGATTTCATAATCAGCTTCTCAAGCTGCGGAACGCTTTAATGGTTCTTAATTAATGTGCAGCACTTAGAAGATCAGCGAAGCATTTAACTTCATGAGTTGCAGTCCATAGTGTATTTTCTAGAGAGTACTCTACTGACATAAGCGGAGTCAAGTTTAGAATCTTTACAGCAGAGCTGCCCAAGAAGTGCAAGCTGAACGTTTTTAAAGGTATCTAGAATAAGAATATTCTAGAATAACGTTCAGATTTGATATCCGACCCTGGTGAAATTTTCAACACACTTCGCTTTGTCTGGAGTCTACAACTTTTAAATTGTTCCTGTAATTCAATTTTGTATAATAAGTATACAAGTATACATCTAGGTTTCATATAGATAGAGTATGAGATTTTATAGATTTACATATTAGTTAGTTTTTTGATTTTCGTATCGTAATCTTTTGCTAACCGACCGAAACCAACCTTCAATCTGCACGCTGCATCTTCCTCAGCCGGAGCGAAGATTTGCAATATTAAAATGGATTTGGATGAGCACGATTTGAAGGTGTCTCCGAAGATGCGTTCAGCCACCGCGTTGGTGCGTCAGGCGCATCGTCGCATTAAGACACGGGAGAATCCCAACATAGATCTGCGCTCGCTGGAGCCACCGAAAGGTCAAAGTTCATTTGATCTCAAGTCCAAGGACATCATTCTAGCTGGTGATCTCGACAAGCGCGGTGCATTACCAGCACCATTGCCATTTCGTCAGAAAGGCAAGAAAAATTCCTACTCTGGTTCCGATGACGACTCAAATTCACCTCGTGGTGAAATACGAATAAAGCTGGAGACGAGCACAATTCGCACCATATGCCGTCCAAAGAAACACGGCAATCTGCCGATCATAATGAACAGTTTGGAACCGATGAGAGCTCTGCCAATGCCAGAACTAAAGCAAAGTCTGGAGAATTTGGCCACCGATACTCGACTGCCACGCCTTGAATGTGGCGATGTGCCAAAGGATCATTATAAAGAGGATCATTTGAATAACTCTGATGTTGAGATGCAGCTAGATGATGACTTGGACTACGATGAAGAAGACAGGGAAGTCGATCGGCTGCTTAACAAAGCCAAGTTGCTTGAACAACCCTATGATGATGAGACTGATTATGTCTTGGAGGAACTCAGTAGCGATCAAGACGAAGCCGAAGAGGAAGTGCTGGAGAAACCAGAAGCGACGCTTAAGCTGCCAACATTGCGAAAGCAGTCATCAAATGTAAGCCGACGTCTGGTGCTCCTGGAACAGGATGAGGAGGGCACCATGTACATCAAGGCACCGCCAACGCCCACCAAAAGGCAGACATGTACACCACTTGCCAGCACGGAATGCACGCTTTCGAATAGGTTTGTTGAGTCACACACACACACACACACAGATACAGACACAGACACAGAGTTATCCCTTCTGCAGACGACAGCCAGGCGACACAGAGGCGCACAGGCAAATGAGTTAGTCTAATCTGAAGAGTAACAGATCTCAATGTATTTTTTGCTCTGCTTTTTTGTTTCGCCCTTAACAGCGGCCTGAGTCCACTTGCTAGCGACAAGTACGATCCTTTTCTGTCCGCCAAGCGTCAGCTGGAGGAGCTCTGCTCACCCAACACGCCGCCAGACAACGAACCGCCCACAGTCACACCCACATCGACCATGTCGACATCTTTGACCAGCACACTCGGAAAGCCACAGACATTGACAATGACAACGACAACGCCATCGACAATGACAGCAACAGCAGCTACGTCCAAGCTGACACCCATGTCGAACTTTCGACGCACTTCATCATTGCGCGGACCACGTCGCACGCCGCTTCTGCCCAGTCGTCCGCTCTTTACCACCAACTATCGTCCAACCATACAGCGCGGCCTCTCCGACGAGGGTCCCATCTCGAACAACTTCCTCAAGCCGGAGGAGTTCGATGAGATGCCCGTCCGGGCTGCCTGTGTCAATGATTTCCATAGTCCGCGAGTTGTCCGCCGGGATACGAGTGCCTCCAATCGTAAGCAGTCCCTTAAACTGCCGCTAGGTGGCGCCACCGAGGCAACAGATGACACGTCCAGGCAGCCAGCTCGTAACGTGGCCAAAACCGACTCATTGGCCGTGTTCCTCAAGTACGAGCACGAATTGGAGCAGTTGAATGCAAAGGCAGCGGAGGTGGCTGCCAATAGCAAGGAATTGAATGCCAAGGAGCTCAAGGATAAAAGCAACACTCTGAGCAAACAGAACTCGGCCAAGAATCTAACGATAAATCCCAACAGTGGCCAGTTGCCGCCACTGACCACGCCCATTTGTCCACCACCAGCAGGAGCAACAACAACAACACCAGGCACAACAACCACCAAGGAGAACAACGAGAATCAGGCGCACAATTTCTCAACGCCTCTGCGGCTGGAACCCATCAGTAAGCCAATGACTCCACAGTTGAGTTCCGTGACTCCAAACGGGAACAGCAACCACAGCAACCACAATAACAGTGGAGCACCCATTAAGCTGGAGAGCATCTTTGGGTCCATGCGTTTGGGGGCGACTATATTGATCCGAAATTGATAAATCCCTGTGATAATCTGCATGTGCAGCAATCATCAACGGGCTCGTCCTCCAATGCCAGTTCAACGCCACAGCAAATCTCGCAGAGTCGCAGCAGCTCGCAGTCCACCATTACAATGGCACAGCAGGAGCAGCGTCGTCATTCCGGTGATTCACGTAATCTTCTCAAGAGAAAAATGCGCCTGGGACGTAATCAATTTCTGTACGATGCCTCGCCAGAGGAGGAGGCCTACATCTCCTCCGGCAGTTGTGCCGATGATGAGGGGAATCGCTCGTCCCTGGAGTCCGATGAACAGTGCTGGCAGCAGCAGCAGAAGCAGCTGCTCTCGAATCCACATTCACATCCACATCCACATCCATTGGGCATGACAAATGCGTTGCCACAGCTGCCAACATTTGATGATTTTGATTTCGAGGAATTTCTCTCATCATTCGAGAATGAGAATGATGAGGAGCAATTTCCGCTGTTTCGGGATTGTCGCGAGTTTCTGCTGAATCGCACAACGAGCCGACATCGTTCGTTCCAGAAAGCGACTTCGACCTTGACTTCGACACCACAAACACAACCGCAATCACAATCACAATCACAATCACAAGAACAGTCGCAAACACAGACGCAACCACAGACGCCAACAGCCACACAAAGAGCTGTTGCTGCCACAAGTGGCAAGAGTTCGCAGCTTATTATGTCACCTAGCAGTCAGTACTATACGACCCCAACTAAAGAGAGTCACGCCCACAGATCCGATTCGAACGTGTCAAGCAGCGGTGGCAGCTTCAAGTCGCCACCAAATAGCAGTGGCTCCTACAAAACAGCGACGACCAGCAGCGGCTCCTATAAGACGCCAATGACCAGCGGCGATGAGAAGATGCAACGCCAGCAGTCGAATATTGGGAGTCGCCAAAGGTCTGGCGATGATTCACAGAAGCGTGAGATCTTTATCAGCATTGACACGGAACCAAATGCCCAGGGACGTTCTCCCATCTCACCGGATTCGCTACGACACATGGTGGGCAATGCACAGACGCATATTGATGTGCTACAGATTGACAATGGCAATGAACCGGAACATGCCAGGTTCAGCAAGATCAGCGACAGCGAGGATCAGCTCGATGCTGAGCTCGTGGATGAGTCTAGCCGTGGTCACTATAAGAAGCGGCTAAGCTCAACGGCGAGCACAGCAGCGACATTGCCATTGCCCAATGTGGAGGCCAACAATGCCAAAAATGTGATTGAGAAAATGCGCAGCGAGTTCAAACAGTTGGGGGAGGAAGTTGGCGCCTCCATGCGACGCGACATGTTGCAGCGCAAGGAGCAAGTGAAGCAGAAGCAACAGATGCAAGCCCAACAAGAATTGAATGTCAACGCACCCTTAACGCCATCGCCCTCCGGGGATTCCGACGAATTAAGCAGCCTCGATGGATATCCCATGTCATCCTCACAGTCATCCCGTCGCGGCGCAAGCTCCAAGCTCAGCTCGGACTCGGCATATGGCAGGTGAGTTCTGTAACGAGTATACAAAAGAACAGTATTTCTTCTTTAAACTGGCATAACTTTGTCAAATCTTAACCGATTTTCATGCGGAATGTCAATTTCATTATCATTTGGCCTCTATTTTGATTCTGCATCAAAATATAAAAATAAAATTTTTGGTCCCCCACAGTCGAATTTTTCCATACCTACCCCTTGACACTTTTTCAAAAATTTCAAACTGGCATAACTTTGTCAAATCTTAACCGATTTTCAAGTGGAATGTCAATTTTTCATTAGTTTACCTCTATTTTCATTCTGCAACAAAATCTAAACATTTAATTTTTATTTCCCTCTGTTCATTTTTCCATACTTCTTGACAATTCCAACAAAAATGATAAACTTTATCTTACCATTTGTTATTTTCCAAATATAAATCTTACAGTAGCAACTCGCCATACAGTCTGTCACGTCAGCGTTCCGGAGAACAGCATCATTCAAGCAGCGCTCAGCGCTCTCAAAATCAAATGCGTCCACACACCGCGAGTGGAGCGTTGGCCATGTCCGACAAACTCAGCAATACTATGATGGATGCCTCAACGCAGGCGCAGAGTAATTATGGTACACTGAAGGCTCGACAGCGAATGTTTGCTGGCAGCTTTGGAGGAGGTGGTGGCGGCGGTGGCGATGGACCTAGTGAATGTTGTCCTGAATACTCTAGCAGCAGCTCCGAGCATTCACTGCCAGTGTCCGCCGCACAGCAGCAGCAACACAATTCAAATTTTAATTACCAACAGCAACAGCAGCAATCTCAAATGCAGGCAGCCTACAATAATAATAATAATAATATCAATAACAACAACAGTTACGAGCATAGTATCAAAAATATGAACAACAATATGACACCTACAGCATCACAGCACTCACTTGTGAGCAACACTTCGAATGGATCATCCGGCATGAGCGCGAGTATGAAAATGTCCAAGTTCTGTCACGAATGCGGGGGAAAATTCATCATAGAGCACGCCAAGTTTTGCATGGAATGCGGCGTAAGACGCGTCGTTCTCTAAGATCAATGAACTAATATTTCGTAGTAGACATACTTAGACACACTCAAAAGCACACACACACACACACACACACACACACAGTGGAACTAACCTGTTGGCCTGGCAGGAATCGGTAGCGGAAAGAGTAGAAGGTCTTATACCAAATGTAGTTATTACATACAATTTGTGAAAGCATTAATATATATGTGCAGATATATACAAACATATATATACACACATATGTATATTTGCTGCTTCAATATATTTTAATAATAAACAATATAAAAAAATGTTTGAAATCAAACAACAAAAAAAGCAATATTAATTATATTTAACAAGAAATTTGGCATTTTTCCAATATTTCAAACTGTATTTACGAATATCGTTTTCTTGTCCTTTATTAAAGAAACATAAGCACTTTTAACCAAGTTGTTGATTAACAAAGACTGAACAAATTTTAATGAAAAGCGTTGAAAGCACATAAAAAAATCCAAATCTTAATCGAAATTATTAATAAAAATAAACATTTTCAAAATCTAACGCAATCACAACTTCAATTTGTATTTGTATTTGTATTTTTTTTTAAACTGTTTACTAATTTTATGGACACCGCTTAAATATAATAATACTTAATAATATGAGCACAATATTTTGCTCGATTTTATAAAGTGGATAATAAATGGATATGCTTCACACATTTACATATTTTAGATTGTTTCATTTCATTTTGAAATAATCTTTTCCATTTTCATTTGTTTGGGTCGGTTAAAGTAAAAAAAAAATTAACATGTATATAAACTTAAAAAAATTTCACTTTCTCTTTTTTTTCAGTACGAAGACATTTGACAGACAAATAAAATGTAATTTGTTTTTTATGTCTAAGGATAAATAATACGATTGCTTAACAACCGTTAATACTAGAAAGTACGTAGCCTTGGGAAAAAAAAATTAAGAAACCAATTGCCTATGCGAATTACAAAGGCAAATTTACATTGGAAATATTTTAATTAAGCTGAACAAGCAACATTCATCTTGACTTAAATTATTACATACTGGAAAAGATACACTAATATCTATAAACTAAAACAGACATTGAACAAAAAATTAAACGTGTAGAAATTAAGTTCTTGAGACTTCTTTTGGTAAGCTTGAAATGAACTTGACAATGATGCTAAGCATATGTCAAATATATACCATAAAGTTATAATATCAAATAATTAATTTAACTTACTGCTGAAAATCTTGCTTTATAATTACGGATACTAAACCACAATCGATAGGAATGGGAATCTTTTCGGGGCTACAGAGCCATAAATTGTCCACTGCCATTGGCAGTTCTGTATCTGAGCTGAAGCAGTTTGAAGAACAACTGTCATCTGTAAACGTTTCCGTATCATCAGATGTGCTGCTGTCATCTGCTAAAGATTCCAAAAAATGTTAGTGGACACCCGTCGGTGAGATATTATCACTTACATGTATTGAGATGCATTTTAGGCAATGGAATGCAAATGTCTCGCGGCATATCGGCATACCAAGGGATGACTTCTTCATCGGGCACATCTTCCTCGTTGTCGTCGAAGTCTATTAGAAAATGGGGTCGTCTTGCGTCATCCTTTTTCTTGAACAGATAGTTGCCTTCAAGTTTGCACTTGTTGATTATAAAATTGAAGTCCCGATGATGACGCAATGTCACCGGATTGCCAATGAAAATCATCAGCGACTTAGCACGCGATAGAAGTACATTTATCCGTCGAGGATTTCGCATAAAACCCATGCTGGAAAACGATCGTACAAGCGTAGCAATTATAATCGTCTTTTCGCGTCCCTGATATTTCTCCACGCTTCCCACTTCCACATTCATGTAACCCTGCCGGCGCAACATATCATTGACCAGTCTACACTGCCCCAAATAAGGCGCCACGATCCCAATATCCTCCTGCATTACACAAACGCCGCCTCCGAGCCCATTATTGAGTAAATGCTTTACATACCATAGAACCACCTGGGCCTCTAAAGCATTGTACGAGCTGGTGGATTGAATTTGTCGCTTTGTTTTACCGTGTGTTGCCTGGAATATAATGGGAAACTTCTGATTGGGCAGCAATTTCCAGTTGGCAGCCAGATTGACCTGGCCTGGTGGAGCCTGTGGAATCAGTTCATCATTGTAGTAGAGCTTATTAAACAAGCCAACTATTTCCGGATGCGATCTGTAGTTGCGACGAAGTCTTGTCTGCAACGTATGGTCATAGTTGCCATTGGCATCGAGGGCATAAAAATCGCTGCGCAGCAGTCGTTCCATAAGCGAATGTCTTAATCCCAAATTGGCCGCTCGATTGCTTGTGATGACGGCACTTAGCTGCTTATGATCGCCCGACAATATTACATGACATGTATCCTGTTGTTTGATGCCCATGATACCAATGAGAGCCTCTGGCTCCATGGAAGCGCCAGCTTCATCAATAAAAACGTGGGTAAAGAAATTAAATTTACCCAAATTAGTTGTGACCAGACGACCCACAGTGCACAGAGTAGCGACAATAATTCCATATTGGCGTAACTTCTTGACTGTCAAAAAATCATACACACGCTTGGTACAATTTGAATGCTCCAGGAGCAGAGGATGCACCGAACTTAATCCCTTAGCGAATATGGAACGTGAAAAGAGACGTATTATCTGATGATTCTTCTCCACATCCAGAGTGATCAACCGTGGCTCTTTGGACCGATCTTCTAATAGGGTCTGCAGACGTTTATTGCCAGCAAAATATTCGCATATTTTTAAGGCAATTGTGTCGCAGGCTGAGTTGGAACCGGCAGTTACAAGAATGCGACTTCGTGGCTGCCGAAGCCGCAACTGTAGAATGGCCTCAACAATGGTTGTGGTCTTGCCAGTGCCTGCAAATAAAAATTATTCCAAATCTGACCGGTATCTTTGCTGATGCAAACTTACCTGGTGGTCCAAAGATAATATAGGGAGCCTGCAGGTTGGGCCCTTTGACAATATTCTTGACAGCCTGTAGCTGTTCCATGTTGAAGGCAATGCTAGCATTAAAGAGGCACAAGTTCGGCAAGTTAGAATTGCCAGAGGACACAGTCAGCGTGGTCTTGGTGGGGAATAAATAGCGACGCAACTGGGGACTCTCCTGCAGTAGCTGCATTGCTCGATACATATAACGAAATGGTATACGACGAGATCGCAAAATGACAAAAAACCGTTGTGTAAATGCATTTTCTCCTGGAAAATCGTTATGCCTAATCATTAATTGAATGCTTTGACGTGTCACCTGCACAATTGAGGCAACAAAACGTCGCATTGGATTATTTTTAGATAGATTCTCATGCTTGTGGGGTAGCAGCGCAAGTATACGATTCTCCGGCAGTGGCGAAGCCAATAAACTGGTCGTGGGTATCAGAACAACTTCATCCAAGTGCGGCATCACCACATCTTCTGGATTGAATTGTATCTCACCAATAATTGGATAACTGTAGCAAAATTTTCTAACTTTCTTGAGAGTGACGTCGGGCTGCATTAACTGGGCATACAATTGCATAGTGGATACATCCTCGATACTAAGCAGCGTGCTCAGCACCGAGCAAACATTATCATAGTCGAGACATTCCGTCTGCAGGTATGTGCCAAAGGTGTCATCCTTTGAACTTAGACTTTCATTTGTAAAGTTCACTTCGAAGGCTTGCAATAACGGCTGCTTTGGCTCATAATGCGGCAAAGAGCGCATAATTTGATCAAATCTGTGACAGAGACATGCTTCAATTTTAAGTTATTTATTTAGTGTTCACTCACTTCTTCTGTTGCGTCTCCTCCTCATCCTCAAAGCTCGAGCTATCTTCGTCTTCATCGCTGAACTGCTTTCGCGCACGCATATCGTCCTTTAATTTTCTAGATTGTTCCGTCCAGCGGGTCATCATGCTAGAAATCTTCGACAGTTGCAAGTTCATCTAAAATATATATACATTTACAACATAAACTGGTGTAGCCATTATTGCAAACATGCTAATTACCGATTCCAACTTCTGTGACACCTTGTCCATTTAACATATAGTTTACACGGTATGTAGTAAGTATGTATTAATACAATTTTGGCGAAAACCCAAAACAAAATTCACGAGAAAAACACAAATAAAAAATGGGCTGCATTCAAACTACCGTTAAAGGCGTCAGCTGGCACTTATAATTATGGCGCCGATCACAGACCATTTCGAGTGTTGGGTAGATCTGCAAATCTATCGAATATGTTTTCGACTTATCAAGTATCGCAGTGATTGATTTGATTAAAACTTCCCCTAAGGGAAAATATTACCTTTTTTAAACATGATGCCATATTCATATGCATCGATAGCATCCCATATTTCCACTATCGATAGTCCTTTCGCAGCAGCGTATGCAGTTGTTGTTCAGCACTGTTCATATAATTATGAACTTGCCGATATCATTTATCGAATTTGTGCCTTATTTACGTTTTGTTGTATTTTAATTTTTATTATGATATTGGAAAAACTTGTATTAGACCAGCGGATGAAATCGCAAAACCTTGTTCATATGCTGCACAACAGAGAATCTGGATATACTCGCTACAATAAACTTAGTCAAAGTGCCCCTTTATCATATGAGCGCCAGTTCTACAAAGCCATCACTCCATGTCTAACGATTGGAATATTAATACCACCTGTTTACCTGCGTAAATTTACACCGGACGGCAGCAAGTTATTAGCCTTCTCTCGGGATCAGCGTTCATGTATTGGTAGGTGCAATTAACACCGAGCTGAATGTTTGCAAATTTATGTAAAATATTTAATATTTGTTCTCAGTTTACACGTATAAGGGAGTAGGCTCAAACCGAGTTGGAGACTTGCTGAGTGAGGCCGATGTAGGCAACGTGGAGACCTTTCAAGACATGGATGACAATAACCTAAGATCCAAGATATTTGAACGGCTTTTTGAAACAAAATATGTTCTACGTCTGTGCCAGGGCGACTCGGCACGTTATTATCTGCATCGAGAGTTTAGCGTTTTTCTGGAAGATGGACGCTATGTGCTCTTAGCTGGCATGTGCATTCTTAACGGTTGCAACTTGCCCATTTCTGACTATGAGCGTTATCCGGACCTTTTTGATAAACTTGATCCTTTCTCATATATATTCTTTGTTGTAGACTTGCAGCAAGGTATTGTCACTGATGAAGTTCAAATGCCTCAAGACGCTATCTGTTTATCGCATAATCACGGCATCTCAATATATGGTAACACAATAGCAATTCTGTCCAGACTACGCCAAACAATTTATATATACGAGCTGGTTAATGGTAAACTGGTAAAGCACGAGCACGAAGTGGGCCCTAAACCACGTAACTGTGCCTTCCAGACAGCCTCGCCTTCACCCATGTTAGATGTCAACACCCTTTTGCCCATTACACACATCAAGCAAAGAGTACTGAGCTTCTTATACCGTCAAATACAGCAGGATACCTCCCAAGTCGGCCAGAAATATCATGATTTTTACAAGAATTTTGATTTTGTAAGTGATTTTGTTTCGTACAATTGCAATACCTTTGCATTTAACATTTGCATTCAATGCCTACAGATTGAAAATATGATCATTGAAAAAATGCAACTAGTTGACAGCGATCTGATTTTGTTGCGGTACGAACAACGACCAAAAGATACTGATGTGACGCCCATGCTGACAACTGGCGAACCAGAACCACCGCGACGTCTCTATGTATTTTATCGAATGTCAAACGAGGATGTGGTTGGTGTTTACCATGATGACTCTGTAGACCTGCTCGAAATAGTAGTACAGTTCTATGATAAAATGTGCAATGTACGGTCGATGCAAACAGGCGATGCACCTTCATCGCCAACACATCATTTTATTAGACAAAATTGTTTAAGTCCCAACAAGTCGACACACTTTATGCGTCAGGCTGCTCTTCGCTTCAATCCCAGTGTGCCCGTCAGTACGCAGAGCTTTTCAACATCCCCATATCTAAACTACAACGTATTTTACTACGATGATCGGCTGGTCTCTCCACTGGAACGCCCAAAAGCCAGTTCCACGGAGCCAATTTTATTCCGTGATCGTGATACCAACTTGATCAAGTTTCGTTTAAACACCAAGGCACGACGTCCACATGATATTGGACCCCGCGAACTGTGTGCCTTTATTTGTCATCCATTTGAACCGCTTGTGATCAGCATACAGAAGTGTATGCACGTCTACGCGTATAAATTGCACATTTACAACCATAGTACTACTGTTAAGCAGTCAAACTACGACTAGTCTATTCTGTTATGTGATATTTTATTTGTAAAATAATGTTCTAATTGAAATGTACAAGTCAAAAAAATGTTAATGTGCTAATAAACACCTTATACATTTATTTGAAATCTAATTTTAATACCTCAACGATTCTGACAATATCGAATAAGTTATTAAGCTAAGCGAATAAGTTGTTACTAGACTTGGGTGGCTCACAATTGATATTGCCCTTATTTTAAAAAAGGAGTAGGTAAACAAGGGAGCGAACTGGCTGAGTTGGCTCACACTGAAAAAGAACAAGTGAGCATATTCACAAGTTTAGCTAATATCGATAAGAAAAACAGCTGAAAATATATTTAGAATATCGAAATAACAAAAATAGCCAGAGCTAGATATAAAATAGCTAGGTTGACGGCAGTGATTGTTAGTAAACCGCCGGTAAATGAAATGAAGTTTTAAAACATTAATAATTAAAATGAGCGAATCGCAAGAAACAACTCAAAGTAATGACTCAGATGAAGTGTTAATTGAAGAAATCGATAGCAACGATGTGTCGGAGAACGAGTTGGCACAGTTTCAAGAGACAGAACCACTGCGAATCGTCGAAATCATTGAAGAATCCGACAACGTAGGTGCTCCTGTAACTTTAGACGCTGCTCAATCGGCTGAGGAGGAGGGCGCGTTAATAAGACGCTATGTACAAGGAGTTCAGTGCCTCGAGTTTCCTGACTTTTGCACTAAACTTGAACCCGGTGATGAGGAAGATGATGATCATGAGGATGAGCAGGAAACAAACGCAGCTGCAAATAGCAAGGATCAATCTGAGGCCTCCACAAGCGCTGCGGCAGCTGCAAAGCGATCCCAACCAACAAAGGCGCAACCCGCAAGTGGTCGGGCGGGAGCTGGTGGAGGCGGAGGAAGCTTGGGACGACGCAGTCAGCTGAGCGCCGCTTTGTTGGGTCTTATGGGCGAGGCGAATCTATCGTTTGCCTATGGACGCTACGAAACAGCTGAGCGCATATGCATGGAAATCATCCGGCAGAATCCGCTGGCCAGTGAACCATTTTATACGTTAGCCGAGATCTACGAGAATCGTGATGAGGTCAAGTTTCTGCACTTTTCCACAATTGCAGCGCATTTAAATCCACAGGACCGTGATATGTGGATACGCATCTCAGATTTGCTAGTTCAGCAAGGGCATCTGGCGCGTGCCCGAATCTGCTACACGAAGGCTATCAAAGTAATCCACAAAGATTATTTGCTGCGATTGCGCAAGGCACAATTATTGGAGCGCATGGGAGAGACAAATGCGGCAATGTTTACATATTTAAAGATGCTGCCATTGATGCCGGCAGGCGAGTGGAATTTGTGTCTAAGCACAGCCAAGAATGTAGCGCGATACTTTCATGTGCTGGAGAAGCACACTATTGCTCTGGAGGCAATGGAGGGAGCATACAACGTGTGTGGGGCACGTTTCACAATCGAAGACCTCAACATCTATATGGAGTTGCTAATTTTAAATAAACTGTATGTTAAAGTTTTGCGCTGTTTGCGTGAACGCACCAAATTGGAACTGGAAACAGAGCAGGATGAGATGGAGAGTCTGGAACTTATCTACTTCTGTCACATACCCGATGATTTTATACCCGAACTGCGCGCCAAGCTCTGCGTTAGCCTCATCCACATGCACGCTCACCATTTGCTGGGATATCTCGTGCAGAATGTGCAGGAGCACATACCACCCACAGTAGATCGTGTCGAGTTGTACATGGATATCACCGAGGCCCTAATGCAGGAGCATAAGTATGCCGAGGCCATTGCCCTGATGCGACCCATCACTGATGGTGACTCCTTTGACTGTCCGGCCTTTGTTTGGCTGCGCCAAGCCGAGTGCCTGCGTCAGATCAACCGTACAAATGAGGCCATACAAAGCTATGCCCGTGTTGTACAGCTTGCGCCGTATTGCTATGAGGCGAAGTTTACACTGTCTGCATTGCTAAAGCAGCAAGGCAGGCAGGAGGAGGCGGTCAAGGCGCTGGAACAATCTGGGGAACAGGAGGGACAACCGTTGCATGCCCGTCTACTTTACGAACGATGCGTGATGCTGCAGCAGATTGGACGAATCGAAGAGTTTATCGATATTGGCTATGTGCTGCTGAGTCGACACTCAATCAAGCTCAAGAATCGGGAGGAGATGATGGCAGCAGCCAATGGAGGCAGCGCCTACAACTCCGAGGGACTCAAAGCCATCATGTCAATGCGTAGCTTAGCCGCAGGTGTCACAGGGTGTGCACAACAGGAGCCACAGGTGAGTAAACACATACGAATATTTCAAAAATGAATTTCAATTTTAAATAATACGATTATCTATAAAAAGATTTCCACAATAAATACTCGTTATATCGAAGTTTAAAATCATATATATCAATTAAAGAGTGTCTTCTTTATACAGATTACTTAAAGTTTCTCATTTAGGACTCACTCTTTTTCATTCTTTAAAATTTATTTCTGTCCTAAAAATATACTTCAAGCTAATTATGTATTTATGCTTGACAGGACACATTGAAATCTGCCAATGCCGAGAGCTCTGATCTGACGATTAAAAACGAATACGATCTGTTCCTTGAATTAATACGCACCGCATATGCGCATGACAAGTACAGTGCTATTGAACGTATTTGCTTCGCGATGGTTACCACAAAGCGCTTTATATATTACCACCACGAAATCGAGCGCATTATGATACTAGCCTGTTTCTTTAATCGCGACTGTGCAGTCGGCTTTTCATATCTGCGAGAGCTGATTGTCAAACAACCGGAGCAAGTTAATCTTTGGAATCTGCTGTCGCTCATAATTCAACAGGGGGATGACGTTCGCTACTTTCGATACACGCGACGTCTTCTCCAGAGACAGCCGACAGTTACGCAGGAAATGCGTCTCTTTTTGGGCCATTATCATCTCAACTGCAGCTCGTACAAGTATGCACTAACCGTGTATGTGCCCATACTGCGAGAGCATCCTCATCCATTAGTCGCTCTCTCCATAGCCGTAGTATTCAATCAGCTGGCGCTGCAGAAGAAGGTACTTCGTAAATCGGCAGCTGTCGCTCAGTCAGTGACCTTTGCGCAACGCTACGCGGAATTACGTTCTGGCGGTAAAAAATGCAGTGATAATCATGTTCCCTCATCTTGTGCTGCTCAGCAGGAAATCTATTACAACATTGGGCGCATCTACCATCAAGCAAACATTTTGCATCTTGCTACGGAATACTATGAACGTGCATTGGCCGTACAGCATCCGCTGTTAAAGGAACATGATGCGATTCTTGGACTACAGCACGAGGTCGCATATAATCTGCATTTAATCTATCGTAATAGCGGCAATAAATGGAAAGCGCGACAGTGCCTAATGCGTTATTGTGTTGTATAAATAGGTCAAGAAATTCGGAGAAGTTGATTATCAACACTTTTAAGTTTATAATAGTTATTCAAATAAAAATGAATATGAAACATAATAAATGTATGATGTCATTTTTTAGTATAACTAAGTTGGGAATGATTCATCTATATATTTGAAAATGTTGTCTTTCAGCAAACATGAGATAATATATACATAATATTCTTTTTTTTTTCTTCTGCGTTCAGATTAAAATATGTTTCAATACAAATATAATCTATGGGAATAATCCCATTTTTAAATAAGCCTACATATTATTATGGAAAATCCGATGACCGATGTCCTATCAGTGGTTCAGTTGATCAGTCTGCAACAGATCGTCGTCAATCATGTTTGAGTCAAACTCATCTGATCTTCATCGATCGCTTTCGTCGCCCAAAGACTTTGAGTACTCCGAAGAATCACTGTCGGAATTCAGTGTGTCGACGTATTCATCACCATCAAATGACAGTAATAGTTCTCAATCTATGTCCAGTCGGTTATCTGATATATGGAGTGATAATTTCTTGGACTCGACTGTTAACCCAGTAATTGGGTTGCGATGGTCTCTGTTTAACTGTGACGAACACTGGATGCGTTATATTATTCCGGGACTTCAAACAATTAGATGGAAATCGTGCTGTTGGTTTCAAGTTCGTGGTATCATGGAAAAGGAAAAACTGAGCTTTGTGGAGATTTTTCCATGTGCTGGGCGTCAGGAAGTCCTCGAAGTTAATAATTCCGTGCTTTGGGAGCCTAGGCGACTTTTGGCTGGCGACATAATTTGTGTGATGGGAGAACTTCGGTGGGAAGTTCGTCATGAACTTGCTGTGTTGGATGAGTTTGTAATGATATAAGTGAAATGAAATAAAGCTACTGTAAACAACGTTGGTAATAGTGGTTAAATTATTTTATGAAGAAAACCAAGTTACCTAAAATATAAGTTTAATTTATAAAGCACCTAATTATTTAATTTCGCTAATCAATTTTTTGAACTATGACTAATTTTGGTACAAATATCATCTTTTTTATTTTGTAAATTTAATATTTCGCAGTAGTGAAAATCCCAGATTGGAAGTGTAGTACTAGGGGAATAACCCATACATATTTTAATTACAATTTAAAGAACTAAGGAAAAATATCAATATCTTCTACTTTGCATTGATTTTAAAATTTAATTATATTTTAATTATTGTTTTAATATATATTTATATACTATACAAACCACAAATAATCCAATAAATAAATATTATATTTATGGATCCCTGGTAAATTCTCGATTGGCAATGCAAAAGTATCGATTGATTAACTTTGTCGATAGTCTCGATAGCAACAAAGCCATTGTTTGGAGTAGGGGAGAAGCGAAGTTTATTTCGCGTAATTTTTTGTTAGTTTTCATGGATGCAAAATGCAGAACTCAAAGGCCAAAATGGATGAGTTTAAGACAAGGTTCATGGACATGTTGCACAAACAGGTGACCGCTTAATACATATGTTTGATAACGTTCAGTGAATAACAGCTTTCGCCTTATAGACGAACCGACAAATGAAAATTCCAGCAATGGGATTTTCCGATTACTTCATACAAACGGTCACAACGGACGCCTTGCCCTCCACAACGGCAGCATCGTCTGCAGGAGCAAGTGCAGAGGCGGATGACGTCACAGATGCTGCAGCGAGCGCACAAAAATCAGATCAGGAAATTCTGGAAGGCATCGAAGATTGCTACTACAATGCTGATAGCAACCTGGAACTGCATGAGCTAAAAGTAAGCAATGTGGAGGGGCAGACAGTAAATTTCGTGTGAATCGTATTGTTAATCATTCATTACACAGAAAGTTCTCAGTGCTGGCATTGATAACCAGCTGATTGAAGAGACTATCGCTCAACTACGCGTACAACAAAAGGTGCTGACCAAGCAGGTACTGCAAAACATATTGGAGCAGCGAAATGCATGCAGCAGTGAGTTTCAGGCCATTAATGAAACGCAGAAGAAACTGGAGGAATCTCTTTGGACTTGCCAAAAGGCACGCTCATATTTAAATTACGCTCGCACAAATTTAACTACGACCAGCTTGGAGATTTTGGCCAGCTATCGCAAACGGGAGGTGCTTAAAGAAGTTCTACAAACACTGGTGGCTATTAAGAAGTTGGTAAGTAGTAATTAATATATGTGGAAAGGTATTTAGGGACCAAATATTAACCTAATAAATTTATGTGAAGATAATTGGCCTATTCATTTACTCTTTCATTTTTACAGCGCACCACTGACGAAGAGCTGCAAAAGTTGTTGGCAGATCACAACTATTCAGCTGCTATAGCGCTGCTCTTACAATGCCAGAGCTCTGTGGCTGACTTTATGCAATATAATTGTGTCCAATCTTTGCATAAAAAGCTGCAGGAGACAATGCTGTTAATGGAGTACCAGCTGGATACTGTGCTCAATGAAATGGTTCTACAATTTGATGTGCGTAAATATGCCAAGCTACAGGAGGCCTACAAGCTGGCCAATAAGTCACTTATCGCAATGGATCAGCTGCACATGAACTACATTTCTGCCGTACATTCGACGGTTAATGCTATAGTCCGAGGCTACAGTGAGCCTACTGCAGAGGAGCAGCCCAAGCTGCTGTATGAGCAACTTTGCGAACAACTTAATACAGACAAGCTTATACCATGTCTGATCAGTTTGTGCAAGACTTTCTGGACTATACTGGCCTCCTACTATCAGGTAGTCATATGGCACACCAACTATAAATTGTATGCCCAGCAGGATGTGATCGATGGCGAATCTCCTGACCTTTACATACAGCAAAAACTGAAGAAGGGACAGTCACGCATCTGGAACGATATTCTGAACAAAGTGTGTCTGTTTCTACAGAGCGTCAAATTGAAGACGCTTAAATATGATCAGTTCATTCAAGTGCTGTCCATAGTGCAGCGCCTGAAAAAGGTGGGCATAGAATTTTGTGGTGAGCAGTCGGAGAAGCTAATTGCGGCTATGCAGCAGCAGAGCGAGGAGTTCTTTAAACGCTACCACATATGTTGTGTTGAAGAGATTTGTTTGTTTTTGGATAACGAGTCCTGGACGCCATTGGACTCATTTGCGCACATACTGCAGCTGCCGGTAAGTGATGAGTATATGTTAAACTATTTGAAAATAATAATGTTATTTATGATTTAAACAGGAATTCCGCTCCGTGAGGCATACGCTACGTCGCCACAAATCTCCAACAACAGCGCTTATTGCCTCCACCAATAACTCGCCCATAAGCAACAATAATTGTGACGAGCTTGTCTCAGTGCACTCACAAGATGGTGGCGGCAGTTCCATTTATGGTTCCTACGGCTACTTCTTGAGGTTCTCGGAGAAGAGTTCACCATTTGATGGTGGCCTTGATGCAGCAATGTTGGAGGAGGACATTCTATCGGGCATTGTGGATGAGGCATCTTGTTATTTTAGTGAAGAAAGCGATGATGAGCAAAAGAGTCTACAGAGCAAGGAGTTTGCCGATGACGCCAGCAAGTAAGTAGTCAATGTATTCTGCAAAGTTCGTTAAAAATGATCACTCTTTGTCTTTTGTTTTAGCAGTCAACTGTTGGTAAACAACACAGCATTGAATGTTTTACGCTGTATTGGACGCTATCTGCAAATGTGCAAGTTGATGAACTGCATCTCTCCTAAGATAGTGTCCTGTATGTTGGAGCTCCTCGACTTTTATGCGTACGCAGTGCACGAAATATTTGGCAAGGATGCGGTAAGAGTTTAAATATAATTATATAGCCCAATCCTTATTTAATTTAGAATTTTCTATTATGATTTAGCTTGTGGCCACGGATAATCTTTATACTTTGCGTCTAGAGGAGCGTTTGCGCGCCGTGGAATCCAATGTGCTCACTCATATTAAAGTTTGGCCACTCAACTTTTCATCCCTGGTAATAATTGGATGCAATTAAAAATTGTTGACAACTAAAATGCATGTATTTTACAGATCAACAATGAGCTGGCTAATCCGGACACTCTGTACGGTCTTCCACAGCGCATTGTGGCTGTTGAGGCGGGACGTAGCATGCTCCAGCAATTTCATGTACTACAGAACTATTTAAACCATCTTTTGCCCGCTGCAGACCGGACAATTTTAAGTGATTATCTAGAATATGGCGATTTTATGACTGATCTGGCCAAACCAGTTTACACCTGTGTCACATCGCGTGTCATAGATCTGACGGCCATTCTAGCACAAATGGCAAAGGTCAAATGGGATGTAAACCATGTGACACACCAGCATAGCAGTTACAGTGATATACTGAATCGCGTAAGTGTTGATAAGAAGCATTTTTTTAATTTCTAATAATCGAGGCACTCTTGTTTGCAGAATATACAAAACTTTGCAATGTGCCTGGAGGAAATATCCAAAGAGGTGCCTCTACCTAGCAAAAATGTGTGGAACTCTATGGCGCATGTGGCCACACATTTGTTGGTGGAGGGGTGAGAAAACTATCTATATTAAAACAAGTAGACATATTTAAAACTGTATTCTTTACTTTAGATTTTCCAATGTCAAGAAGTGTTCAGCAGGAGGAAGAGCTCTAATGCAACTGGATTTTGCGAACTTTATGTCGTTCCTTGAACTAATCTCGAATCAGAAATATCCACAGCATCGCGTTTACGTGGATGTATTTATCAAATCATATTATTTTTCGCCAGAACAATTTGAGCAATTTATTGAACAGCAACGACAAACTGATGATTATTCTGCCAAGCAACTGACGAATCTGATACAATGCATTTGTGTTAGCGATAAGCGCACTCGACAGAGGCTGCTTCAGTTGATGGACGGAGTAGCAACCAATGTTACGCCCAATTCAACGCCGCAGAAGAGCAACTGTAATTCCGGTTCGAATTTAAAAAATGTTATTTAAGTTTTTTTCTTCATTTATATTTGGTATTTGTATTTATTTTGTTATACACGCAATTATGGCTAATCATTTGGTCAGTTTTCTTTGTTACTAGCTGAATCTTTCTGAGCGGTCTTTATTGTATTGAATATTGTACATTCCGTTTAGTGCAAATTTAATAATATTATGTTGTAAGTTGGTTGTATTTTAGTTACATAAGCGATCTCCATGATGTACTTCGTTTCCATTTTCGAATCTGTGAATATTCTGAAATCTCCTATTTCAATGCGTTACGCTCTCTAAATATTTATAACCATGCACAAATTTATTGTTTATTTTTGTTTTCTTTTGGCAATTTTATTTACCATTCACATGACTTATGTACCTAGAGAAAGCATATATACACGTGCATATATCTAACTAGATATAAGATATATACAAACACAATTTACAAATATTTATTTTATTACCCAATTGTAAAATTTATTTGCGAAACGGACAAATAATTGTAAACAAAATCTCGAACACTAACACACACCTAATAATTAGTGCTATATATGAATCTGTAACTAAAACGAACCTCTAATAAAGAGTACATATTTTCAGATATGCATATTAAAATGACAGTTCTGAGAAATAATATTATTAATAGAATGAAACAAGTTAATCAAGAGATTAGAATCATGTAGTGTGTCCACTACTTATTTATGTTATTATTCCAATTCTTTAGCTTATTCGAATGCAAAATAAGGCCACTCATGTATATTCAATATTTTAATGGGCGTGTTCCACCTCCGGCCTACACTCTTTTGACAATGACTCGACAATATGATTCTATAAAAATGTGGTACACTTTGATAACTTCACTTAGTAGATGGCGGCCATGTGGACACTATATATGGTGTTATTTTTTGGTATCCCACTGGAATGTACAACTGATTACCTTATCAACGAAGTGGTGCGAGAATCAAGTTCATCAATACTTGTAATACATCAGGATGATTGCCCGCAGAGCTGGCTGCAACAGTTGCTTGTGGATCCTCCAGTTCCAGTTGTGCTACAATCCCTGACCAATGCCACGCCAATTGCTGAGTGTTTTCCACAGGTTCTTCATTTAATCTGTTTTCGAAATACGAACCTTCTGGAGGAACAGCTAATAGGATTGCAGCACAGTATCCGCAGGAAAAGGAGCGTCTTTTATGTGTCCGCTGCGATATCCAAATCCACATCTCATAATGTGCTGCTGTTTCTGCTGAGTCGATGCTATAGACTGAGGATACTGAATGTGATTGTTCTGCTGGCAGAGGATGAAGGACGTTTCTATTACCGTTACAGACCATATCCGACGTTTGAAGTGGAGCAACATCTGATAGAGAAGAGACCGTTTTATGTTGATCAGTTTCCCGACATGCGTCGACAGCCGTTGATTGTTTTACCCGACCAGAAGCATCCTCGTACCATTGTCTACACGGATTGGCGCACAGGATCTCAGGTGCTAGCCGGATCGGTGGGTCGTTTTGTGCGAACCTTGGCCTGGAAGCTGAATGCCACATTGCAGTATCCGGTGCAGGTCCAAGAAGGTCACATTCTGCATTCTCGAGAATTAATAACGATGGTTGAAGATCTCCATGTGGATGTTCCGGCTGGTCTGGTTTCCCTTCTCAGCCCGGAACAGCTGCCTCATATAACTTATCCATTTGAGTTGAGTCACATCTGCCTAATGATTCCTCTAGCTCAGCCGATCCCCATTCGAGATATCTACCTCATCCTATGCAATCCCCACCACATACTCATTGCTCTGGTCCTTGTCGGTCTCCTTGGATGGTTACTCAGCTTGCACAGGCATCTCACTGGACAGGTCACAAGTTGGGTGGATTTTTTACTCAATGACGTCGCATTACGTGGACTCCTTGGCCAATCCTTTGGTCAGCACTTACAGACCAGTATTTATAGTAACTGGATATATCTTATGCTCGGTTTCCTGGGCCTTAATCTCAGCTCCATCCATGAAGCGGCCCTGGGCACTCTCTTGACCCATCCGCCCAAGTATTTTCAACCTCGCAGCTTTGCGGATGTGCAACGTGTTCATCTACCACTTGTACAGGATGTCGCTGATCTCCCAGATGTTAATCAATCCAATTCCCTCCCTCTGCGCCTGCTGCCCGTCAGCACAAACGAACTTAATCGTCTTCGGGACAGCATGAACATGAGCCATGTCTACTTCGCATCCCGCCTCAAATGGACCTTGTTGAGCGCCCAGCAAAAGTATTTCCCCCAAGAGGTTTTCCTCTACTCCATGGACGCCTGCATTAGCGCTCTCACTCTCATGACTTTCCAGCTGCCGAACAATTCCTGGTTCCAAGAGCCTATCAACAGACTTATGATGGACACCAGAGCCAACGGACTTTTCCAACATTGGGTTGAAATGCATTTTTACGACATGGCAGCTGCTGGTTTAATCTCCTTCAGTGATCCCATTGACCGTCAAACTCTCCGAATTGGCGGCTCTCTTCGAGTGGAGGATCTATACTGGATTGGGATTGGCTATGGAGTACTAATGACCATCGCCTTGACTGTATTTGGACTGGAAGTGATTATCAAGCGAGCGCATTTGCGAAAATTAGCATGATTAAATTGTTTCAATTAAAATATTCTGTAATCCGGAATAATTTCGTTTCAATAAAGAGAAATAGCTGTGCTGTTAGATACAGTATCTGTAGTCGTATATTGAGTATCTTTTAAGTTATAGAAGAGTTAGAAGAAGCAACTATTTTATATATTAAGCATTCGTTTATTGTTTATTGATTTTAAGAAAAGTACATGTGAATTTGAACACGATCTATGGAGGTATTTGTGAATTATTCAAGGCTCATGAAGTTGGAACTGATTGGGAGACTAAAAGCGTGTTGCTTAGGCAACATTGGTGTGCTCATCGCGATGGAAGATCTTGACGTCGAAGAATTTGAAGTTGTCCACATCGAAGTAGTAGTCATGCTTCACCGGTCGGTTGAAGGGGAAACCGAAGGGCAGGGCATCCACATAGCGTGATCCATGTCCAATACCGCAGCTGATAATTGGATCGTAGCCGGTGTATTGGGGAACGGTGGGCTCATGGAATGGATACACCATGTAGAAGAACTGATAAACCTGACCGCCCTTCTTACCCTTGGGCAACATCATGCGATTGGGCACTCCGCAGTGGGATTCCGACTGATCCAGCTTGAATTTGTAGTCACTGTTGGTGGCATCCATCAGCTTCTGATAGAGCTCCAAGTATGTGGTGCGATCACTGACCCAGAAGCTGAAATCACCGCTGGCGCGCTTGACATGGTTAACACCAGACTCGAGCTGTACCTTGAAGTGCTCCAGTTCGAAGAAGTTCTGATAGTTCTGCTCCAATGGGATCACATGTCCAAATTCATCGTATTTGGGTCCAATGAAGACCTTGACAACAGCAGTCTGTGCCTTGTTTGCAGTGATGTCCAGGGTGAATTCGAAGGGTTTGTGGTTGAGACGCTGCTGGCGGGCCTTGATGACAAAGCTGGAGCCATTGTAGAAGGAGTTGCGACCAAAGTTATAGAGAGCATCGGTGGTTGGCTCCACAACAGATTCCACATTCACGGCATTGGTGATGTCCGCATCGAAGAACTCGAAGTAGGTGGTCAGGCTCTCGGGCATGTGGACGGCATCGATCTTGACACCCTCGAATCCGTAGTCGACCTTGGTGTACTCGGGGAAGGTTTCCATCAGATGCCAGTAGTGAGTGAGCAGGTTCTTGTAGACCTCGAAGAACAGAGGATCGCGAATGGAGGTATCGTAGTGCATGAAGGTGCCGGGATATGTCTCATGGTACTTGCCAAATGGACGGCCCTCGTTCACAATGTAGCGATACCACTTGTCCAGGCTGCCATAGAACTGCTTATCAATGCTGTCCACATTGCCTTGCAGAATGTTGCCCAATTGATTGATGACCTCGACATCGTGCTTGCTGTTCTTATGGATCCAGTCCATCACGCGCTGCGTGTAGACTTCCACAGTCTTGACGTACTCAACGTTGTCCTTGTGGTAGAAGCTGTGCTCATTGTCGCGGCTGGGATAGGGAATGCCATTGTAGCCACGGAGTCCGCTGTAGAAGCCGGCATCGACAGGTTCGTAGATGTTGAAGGTGGGAATCTCACCCAAGTCGTTGGACAGACGCTCCAGGTAGTAACGAGCCAGGAGTTGCCAGTGCACATACAGATAGAGCTCACCACGGCGATCCTTGTTGAGGCTATGCTCCTCATCACCCTTGGTCCAGAATGGATAGTCGAGATTGAAGTAATAGTAGAAGCTGTTGAAGCCAACATCCTCCAGGAAATAGGCCAAACCATGTTCGTAGTTCATGTCACCGTAGAAGTTGGTGTAGTTGGACTTCACAACCACGTTGTAGATGTTGTTCATCTGCTTGACATTATGGAAACCGTGCATTTTGTAGTGCTCGGCAGTCTCCAGGGTCTGGCCATCGAAGAAGTTCCATGGATAGATCTCGTACTGGGCGGGCAGAACAATTCCCTGCATATCGTCACGGAACAGGCTGGCAATGGTGAAGGCATAGACAAAGAGCTGTTTGTTCACATGCTGGCGGGCCCAGAAGGCGGCATGCTGGAAGGTCTGCCAGTTCTTGGCGAAGTAAAACAGACGGACAAGTCCAACGACATACTCCTCATGGCGTTCGTACATCACGGTCCACACCTGATCATCATGGAAGGGATGATGCTGCCAGAGCTCGAAGAAGTGTTCCAGCTTCTCAACATGGTGATAGTCGGCGACATGTTCCCAGGGTTTGTATTCATAGAAGGATGCATCGAACTTGGTAGCGTGCACATCGGTTTGATGGACGTGCTGCAGTAAGTTCATGCAGAATGCCAGCTTCTCCTTGAAATCCTTGTCGGCCACCTTAAACTCATGGCTTTTGGCATGGCCACCAAGTGCCAGCACTGTTAACGTTAACACAACAACCGCCGTGATCGACTTCATCGTACTCAATATCATTTCTCTGAATTCAGCCTGCATTTATACCTGATCGCAGCCAATCGCAGAGGTTCATTAGCCGATCGTTGCTATTACCTTGACATTATAGTACACTCCTATTTCCATTTCAATTTCTATTTAGATCCGCTCCATTCTGTTGATAAGCTCAACTGCACCTGAACCTCCACCTGTGCCTGATAGATAGGTGGATCGATCGATCTCCCCATCGTTGGATTGATCAATTTACTGAGACGACTGGGAGTTGGAGGCTGGACTTCTAGGCCCTTCGATTAATAGATCGTGTAACCGACTGTTTACAACGCCTGGAGCCACCTGGTGATTGAGCTGTGCACCTTGATTGCACACGGGCTTTGTTTACTGAAACCTTGTCTGAGGGTCGCTCAGCGGTCAGGTCCAATAAAGAAGATGCGTTCGTCGCATCGCTTATCAAGCGAGATGTTGCTAGCGGGTCGACATACGAGTAATGTCTAAAAATATCCGAAGCATAATCATATCAAATGAAATGCCAAAACAACAAATATACGAAAATAATGAACAATGAAACTGCAATATTAGCGGATGTGAGGAAAATACTAGTATAATATGGATAATCTTATAATAAAAGCCGATGAACTTCAATATTTTTAATGTTGCATTCAATATTCCAAACATCTAGCCAGATTTTGGTTCGATTTAGAAAAATACTTATATTAACATTTTCAACGCTTCATATAAGCCATACCGATTTCGAAAATAAAGATTACAATTGAGATGACAATATAAGCGCCATAAAATATCCAAACGGATCTGAAATCATTGAAGCGCAATATATGATAACAATCCATTCGACTCTGATAAGGATAAACATCAAATTTGCCAATTTTCACTAGATCCTGAAAAGTCTGTCGGAACCAGAGAGCGTATAGGCCACTGCACTGAGTGTTTAGTATATATCGGTTGAGAGTCTTCTCATAGATCGAGTTCTTGGGCAGAGGTATCACGAACGCCACAAAATGAGAAAAGATGAAGTCCTCGGAAAGACGAAATGCCATTCTATGTTGCTTGATGTACCTTTGTTTGATTAGAGGCCACAGAGTCTGGGTTATTGGATAGGCATAGGATGTATTCGACAGCCTACGCATTGCCTGGAATTCCGATCTATTGACCATTTGAAAGTTGCCCCAAATATCCATCTGATTGGGTTGTCCAACGGTTGACATAATGACATTTCTTTCATTGTGTGACAAGAGGATCTTTAAGCCCTTCCTTTGCATATCTTGAAAGTTGCGTACCGGCGGCTCTCTGAATGGATGCACCAGCAGCATCTCCAGGTGGGCAATGTAGATGTTATACGAGAGAAAGCTGAAGAGGAATAGCAAAATATAGATGCGATTAAGTCTTCCGGAGGGTCGTCTTGGAAGAGTACAGGTCTGATATAACATGGTCCTTAACACTGGATCAATGAATTGAATTATACACCATATGCTTGGACTTTTTCCCTGTTCCAGGCGATGGGAATTTTCGAACAACAAAGCGAACAGTAGCATCACAATCATACCGATAAATATATTGTTGGAATTCCCGGCGCCAATAATCTCCACAACACTATCAATGTCGGGCTCAACGGGAAGTATTAGCTGCCACTTTGAAATTTCCATCACATAGCTGCTGATTATTTTTTTCCATTCTGTCGATGCAGCAACATTAACTATTGACAAAGGTATATCCACCCTTTCTTTCGCCACATTGCTCATCACTTCCCAATCAAATGTCTCATCCGGCGAATCCAGGAGAAGCTGATTTGAAGTAACTTTAACCGTAGCGTTCAAAGTTTTAGCAAAGTTGTTTAGGAACGAGACGAGGTATCCGGTTAATTGAGGTTGACCCTTTGAGTCCATATAGACAACATTACGAGGCAATACGTTATCCGGCATGCTCTTAATGGGATAGCCACCCATATCTCTCATCTGTGGCTCGAAGTATCGCCTCACTTTGGAAAGGTTTCGCTTGATTAGCCTGAAATCAGGAAATGCACGATAGCTGTATATATATTTCTTCCAATTCCAATTTTCAATAGCTACAACATTGAGCATATTATTTTGACAGCATTTCCTGAAGACAGCACTCAATTGAACACCTCTATTAACCAGAAATAATGTTGGAGTGTCACGCATTCCTTCCAGATTATTAAACAATGCCTTTAATAGTGCCCTGTTGACTTTATTCAAGCAAACGAGAGCCATAAATCGCCTGTTGAATGTCGGTTTAATTGTATAGTTTTGATTCTTGTCAAAGTAGATAATGGGCGTGGCAGTCCAGGTCCAGTTCAGTTTGATTTCACATGATGCTACGGGGTTATGTAGCACTAATAAAGACTCATAACCGACTTCGTTCTTGAGGCTGTTTAACAATTTATCTGACACCACTTCTTGGGCCTTCACTAAGCAAGTGAATAATATAAAACAGCACAACATTTTTAGCCACATTTTTGTGTCCAACTACAATTACCACAACTTTTAAATTGGTTAGGGACAGAAGTGTTTAGTCCCTTTTATTGGATCTGTTGGTCGGTGCATCGGTGGACGTTTAATGATAGCTTAATATCGATGCAATTAATCAGTTCGTCAGAAACGATAAGCCATTAATTGTTTTTCATTTTTCTTACCACTATGTTGACTATATTTTTTATTTAGTGTGAATAAGCCGTATGCACTTTTTTTACTTTCATGAAACAAATTTCTATGTAACAAATACTTTTAAATCTATATTAATTGCCGGAAAATATTTACTTACAATTAATTTATGTTTAAAAACCGAACAGTATTAATCATATTTCCACTTTAATTGAAAGCCTATGAAATAAAACATATTTTTAATTTTTTTTTATATGTTGCAGAACAAGAAAAATTCCACCTCAGACACAAAAATTCTCTAAAATCAATAATAAACTATTTAATTTACTCCACTCTATCTGTAATCTAATCAAATAATTTATGTATCTAGTTGAGTTACTATGCATTTTAAATGATTAATACAATTTGAATTTTGAATTGCCCGCCTGTTTTAAAGAGTATAGTTCGAAGAACCGTGAACCAAGCCTGCCGACCTGTTTCTTGTTGCGTCTTGACCAATAAATCAAGCGTTAAAGCGTTAAAACTATATTTGGAAATCATCTCAGATTAAAAAGCTGATCACTACATTTTTTTAATTAACTTATATTGTATATTATAAAATTTGATAACTTTCGAAAATTAATAACTATATTAAAAATGTACAGGTTCACAATTTACCAATAAATGTCTGTGGGTACAAAAAATCGAGCCAGATCGCAAATTTTTACTGGGTGGCAACCTTCGAAATTCTACAACTGCGGCAAATAAAAAAAGTTGGCAACGGTGGCTAATAAGGCAACTTAAAATAAAGAAGCGTGGAAAGTCAGAGCGATTAAGCGCTTGCAACTAACAAATTGATCGAACTTGAGTGACGAATTTACAACTGAATTTATAGAAGCAGAGAGTAGCAAAGGAAACGCGATAATAGCTGTCACGGTAAATTGCGCATCAAACATGCTGACTAAACAGGGTGACGACTCTGTGAAATTCGCACAGAACAATAACTTGAAACTGTTGCTGTAGTTGTGTAATATTTTGAAAAGTGCGAAAGTCAGCAAACAACAACAAACACTATTAAACATAATCGCCTGATATCGAAATGTGTATGTGTGTGTGTGCGTGCGTCTGTACGTCTACCAACAAGGTTGAATTGCACTGTTTGAATTGATGAAAATAGCGAGTGAACGAACGTTGACAGTTACATTTATGATTTTATTTCTAATGTGAAAATACTGTGCACTTTTTTTTAGAAATGACGATTTACAAAATTCATTTTCTATCTACTTTTAGGCTTAATGAGATAAACGAAACCATCAAATTTTACATTCGCAACGAAACGACGACAACAAATCCAGAGATAAACAAATAGAGTAGACAGTGATTCGGAAATTCAAAATTAAAAACAATACAGAACTTTGGAATTGGATTGGCAGCCGCCCATCTTCGACAGCCTCCCAGTAATAACAAAAAAAAACAGAATCATGAATCTACTGTTGCACCACAAAGGATCGCCAATGAACCTAAGAACGCATTACATGTTTCAGAATTTCTACAAACGCTGTAAGTGAATAAGCACAAACGAAAACTTTCCATTGATTTTACCACACAATAGCTGTTTGTGTGTGTGTGTGTGTGTGCGCGCGTATAAGTGCATGTGTTTGGGTATGTGTGCCCGCTGTCGTTTTGTGCGCGTGTCTGTTTTTTTCATATTTTGTTTTGACTGCATATTCGCACACAGCTGATTCAATTGTTTGCTTGCACAACGGGAAATTTAATTTCCCTTTTGCAAGTGTTTGGTAATAAGGAATTCCCAGGTACAGGTGACTTTTATTTGAATATTCTATGTCAATATTCAAGATCTTTTTAAGCGATTATCGATACAGAACTGGGTGTTTCATAACTGTGTTTCGATTCCACTGTACTTATGCAGACCTATTTATTCTCAAATCTCTTTACGGCTTATCTTCCTTCTAATAATTATAGACATATAGCTAATCTGCCAATATAAATTTATTAAACGCGATAAGGCTTACTGCCGCAGACAAAATTTTGTTCATTTTGCAGTGTATCTAAATGAATTTGTCAATTGGTAAATCTTTGTTAATTAAACAAATACTTCATGATAATTTGGCAGTGTTTACAAAACCAATTTGAGAATTCATTCGCTCACTGCTCAAAATAAACAGATATATACAAAGGGACAAGTGCCAAAAGAAATACAGATAGACAAATGGACGCCTTTCGATATTGCTGACGCACTAGAAGACACCCTGTACGTGAGCCTGAAACAAAGTACAGCCAACACAGTTCACCGGCATCCCACGCAAATCACATAATCGATTGCTCGGCCAATGGCCGAAGGTTAAATGCGTTTCGCCTTTGTTAACGTAGCTGCTGCATTTTGTTTGTTACCCTCTCCTTTGTAATACTCCCTTCTTATCTACGCAGTCTGCGTTACCTTGAATTATAGATAAAAATACATACATTACATGCACTGAACACTTGCCAAGAAAAGAAAGCGAAAGAGAAACAAAGAATTCAAAATTGAAAGTGCACCAAGCACTTTCTGAATAATATTCCCTAGATGGTTCCTTCGATTTATTTACTTATTTCATTTAAGTATTTTTCTCAATTCTTTACATAATTTCTGCACTAAAACACAACTACAATAACAACAGGTGTTAATTTTCCTTTGTTTTTTGTTCTTATTGTGATTTGTTTCTCAGCTTATCTTTCGTAATCTAGTGAATCGAATTCGCTTATCACTTGCAATCTTATTACCGTTTGCAAGTAATAATTTATAATTATTTTATATTTTTATTTTGCTTAATTTTGCGGTGAAGGAATGTAAAGTAAAGTTAGATTTAATTGTTTTTATGTTTACAGATCTCAGAACAAGCTGTTATGCATACAGTTCAGCGAAACATGTTCCCCACAAAAGTGACGCGTCATTGCATCCGGAGTCCATGGTGTTGAAACAGACGAGGTCATTTGGTGGTAACTCGATGATCGCCTGCCCGCATCATATTCATCGTCAATATTACCTTTCGGGTCATGGTCTCCGGCATTTTCATGCGAGTCGCTCACTCTTTGATACACCCTCGAAGATTGATGCGACAGTGAAAAAGCTGAAGAATCAGCAAAAGGAAAAAGTTGAGGAGATTATGAAGGAAGTGGCCAATGGAAAAGCTGCAAAATCAACCACCGAATCAGCCGCATCTGTGACAGCAGCTGCTGATAGTAAGACGTCGGATCCCCTTGAAGTCAGTAAAACAGCAACGGCGACAGCGACAACGACAACGACAAAGTCGGAGAATGAATTAACAGTGGCCAAGCCAAAGAAATCAGTACGGCAACGTATTTGGGATGAGATCGTGCACTATTATCATGGATTTCGGTTGCTTTTCATTGATACGGCCATCAGTTCGAAGTTGCTTTGGCGCGTCCTCAATGGAAAGACGCTGACAAGGCGTGAAAATAAGCAACTGCAGCGTACGACATCGGATCTGTTTCGATTGATACCGTTCTCGGTGTTTATAATTGTGCCGTTTATGGAATTGCTTCTGCCCGTGTTTATAAAATTCTTTCCGGGAATGCTGCCTTCAACATTTCAAACGGCTAAAGATCAACAGGATCGCCTAAGACAGTCACTGACCGTCCGTTTAGAGGTGGCCAAATTCTTGCAGCAGACACTCGGTCAAATGCCTGTACAGCACAATGAACACAGCAGCGAGGAAGCGAAACAGTTTGAGACCTTCTTCAATAAAGTTCGAAGTAATACCGAGCACGTAAGCAGCGATGACATCATCAAGTTTGCAAAGCGTTTCGATGATGAGATCACATTAGATTCTCTTACCCGTGAGCAGTTGGCGGCTTTATGCCGTGTGCTTGAGTTGAATACTATTGGCACCACAATGCTACTACGATTTCAGTTGCGGCTAAAGTTGCGCTCCTTGGCCACCGATGATCGGGTGATCGCCCGCGAAGGTGTCGACTCACTTAATCTGTTTGAGCTGCAACAGGCGTGCAAATCACGGGGAATGCGTGCCTATGGCCTGACAGCAGAGCGTCTACGCTTTCAATTAAAAGAGTGGATCGATTTGTCGCTAAATGAACAGGTATGATTATATTCATCATTAACACAATTAACTCATTACTAAGATGACGATATTACTTGTAGAATAAAGAATAGATGCAGATCACTGAATGTATTAATCTTTACCACAGGTGCCGCCTACGTTGCTGCTGCTGTCACGTGCCATGCTCATATCGGATGATAGCATTACAACGGACAAGCTGAAGGAAACAATGCGTGTGCTGCCAGATGCAGTCGCCGCACACACGCGTCATGCGATTGGTGAGCGCGAGGGCAAAGTAGATAACAAGACAAAGATTGAAATTATTAAAGAGGAGGAGCGTAAGATTCGTGAAGAACGCGAAGAGGAGCGCGAAGAGAATATTGCCAAGCGTACAGCTATCAAAGAAGAACTGACCGCACCATTACTGTCAACCGAGGAAGTTGTCAAAGTTCAGCATATGCCCAAAAAGGAATTAAAACCAGCGAGTGCTGACAAAGAGAAGACTATCACTCCAACGGATGTGCAGTTGCTAGCTGACGCGCTAAAAACTCTCTCAACAGACAAACAGTTGGTTGTTGAAAAGGAGACAATCAAGGAGTTGAAAGAGGAGCTTCGAGACTATCAAGAGGATGTCGAGGAGCTGCGCGAGGTGCGGGAAGTGGTTAAGGAGCCAGTGCGTGAGAGTCGGGCCGCTAAACTTCTGTATAATCGGGTCAATAAAATGATCTCGCAGTTGGATAATGTGCTCAATGATCTAGAGCAACGCCAGCAGAAGATTAAGCAAGTTGATATTCCCGAGCAAAGCCCTGAAGTTAGCACTAGCAGTCCATCACAAATGGTGCACATTGATGAACTTGTGTCAACCATTCGACGCATGAAGGAAGCCTCCGATGAGGAGCGCTTTAAGGTTGTCGGAGATTTAATGGTCAAACTGGATGCTGATAAGGATGGCTTCATTTCTGTTAAAGAAATTACTAAAGTCGTACAAAGCATTGACAGCACAGCTACAAATATTGACAAGAAGCAGCTAGAGGAGTTTACCGATCTTCTTGTCAAGCAGGCGGCCAAGAAACGTAACGAGGAGCTCCTTCGCATCGATGATCTCATGCATAACATCAAGAAGTTGAAGGAGACCAGCGATGAGGCGCGTCTTAAATACATTGAAAGCGTGTTGGACAAATTCGATGCGGACAAGGATGGTGTTGTTACCGTCAACGATATACGCAAGGTAAGTTATAACTTAAGTATGTAATAATTATTAGGATAGTCGTAATAACGGCTTGATTGTAACTTGCAGGTGCTGGAGTCTATTGGACGCGATAACATTAAACTTAGTGAAACTGCTATTGAGGAGCTCATTGCGTTGCTCGACAAAGAGCAAATACTGGAGGCAGAGCAAAAGATTGAGAAGGCTATTGCGAAGAGCATGAAGGAGGCGGAGAAACTTAAATTGGAGGTGGAGAAGAGTGATAAGGATATGGCAAAGTTGGTTGACGGTATACATGATTCGGCAAAGGAGATACGGGACATTGCCACCGAGTTGGGCGCATTGGATCAGGACATTGCTAAACAGCAAAAACCAGAAGTAATTACTTCCAACCACACTAATTTACTGACATGAACTTAATAGTTATATATTACTTATTTTGTTGTAGCCCGATCTAAAAGATAAAGCAAAGATATTGAAAGATAATGCAAAGAAGATGGACGAGATGGTGACTAAATCACCGAAAGACGATAGTAAAGGACCAGGCTCGCCACGTTCTCCGCCCAAGGAATCCGGCGGTGGTAGCAGCAATAGCAGCTGTAAAGCGAGTGCCGATAGCAATCAAACAGCCACAAAGGCTGTGCTGCGCGAGGCAGCGGAGCGTCACATAGAAAAGCTGCTTCCCCAAAAGGAAATTGAGCTGCCGCCAACGTTACCAACATCAGTCACGTCCCAGACGAAGACAGCAAACTCCTCAAAGGCAGCAGCCAACGGTGCGTCCACGACAGTCGCTTCCAAGAAATTGATTTGACCGTGCAAGACGAAACCAAAGCTAGATTCGTTGCCCAGCAGTAATCCAGAACAAGTACCTAAAACGAAATAAGATGATGATGTGTACCCTATGTCCATTGTATTTAAATGGGAGTTTTGCTAATCATAGCATATATACAAGTACTGTTGACTCGAGTAGCTAGTTGACATTAAATTACAAATCTGTATTTAAATTGATCCTAGACAGAAGTAATATTTCGCGAGGCTGTAGTAAGAAAATGTAAATGCAAGCACAAATCACAAATTAACTACATAATCTATCTATATATTTATAAATACAAGCACATACCATCTTAGGGTGTCTTAACTAAAACTACCTTAAATTTATTTACTTTGTTTTCTACCGCTCTAGTTTTACATTATATATGTTGTCGTTCGCAACATTAGCGTTTGTGATCATAAAGCGAACTGTTTACATATTATTTCTATTCAATATACACGTATTAAATCTACAACTGCAAGGGCTAAACAATTGAATTCCGTTGGAAAAATGCTCGGGGCATAAGCATTAACGAAGAAACTAAATGTTATAATAATAAATAAATGGAAAACCACGTGATAATTTTTTAACAATAATTAATGTGTGCTTTACTCAACAACTTATAGGTGTTTCGCAAAAAAAATAAATAAATTTAGTATAAAATCAAATAAAATATACTTTTTTATTCAATATTTTGGATTAGTATATTTCTTATTTCTGTAGAGGTTATCATAAGTGATTCCGTCTGAAAAACTGAATGAAGTGTAACCACAGGGAGCTGCCTGTTTATCTGAATGATAGCCAGATACCAAACCTGGAAAGGAAGAGGGCAAGTGAAGGAACAACTGTTTTGAGCAATTGCCAAATAGATGAAGGAGCCAAACAATTACAAAATCATGCTCGCACTCGTGTACAAACATAAATATTACCACAGAATGTGCAAAAACTTCATAACTTTGTAGCTAAACCACTGACCCATAAATTCTCTAACATTGTACAAGTAAATTGAAATGGTATACGAAATTTGCAGTGGAATGTGTGGTCTAAACGGAAACTGGAAACAATGCAAAAAGTAAGGTTTCTAATGCAAAAAGTAAGATTTCTTTTGGATGGCAGCCAAAGTTAGAAATACTATAAATTTGTATTTAAAATCAAGTGCAAGTGTTTATTACTTGACTCTTCTATAAATTAGATAATTTTTGAGATTTGAGTTTTGAGATTTGATGATATAATCTATTGACTTGGTGTCGCCACGTCCACATACTGATTGGTTGCAGCAATTGTGTAAATATACAAGACAGTTAACTTTGCCATCGATGATATGAAACACAAATAAAACTCGAAGTGATGCAACAAATACTTAAGACGGAAAATGTGTTTAAAGGTAAATAAAAGTATAAAAAATGCGAAACAAGCCAAATAATAATAAACTTCAGTTCCAATGGGAGCTGCGGGCCAAGTGAGAATTGTTGTTTGCAATCAAGGAAAACTCAACCAGATAAAGTGAAAGGGGAAGATGAGTAGATGGAATGGAATGATACTAACAAGTCTGAGTCCAAGTACTGCAAAAACCAGAATAAGTAAAAGGAGCGACAAAGTTTGTCCAGCTAAAAGTGCTTGGAATGCAACAATAAAATTCGTAAGATGTCCTCAATTGCAGATAGTCAGACCATCAGACAGACGACAGACTAAGAGTAAAGTAAATTCAAAATGGTACCTCCTAAAATAAACTTAAAGTAAATAAACCAAAATACGATCCATATTCAGTACCTCGGTGTGTCAACTGTGTCATTTAAAAACAACTGAATTCGAATAAAAAATTTTGGGAAGAAAATGCAGAAAACGTTACAGAAGCAATTAAAAACTTGTGGACTTGCAGGAGTCAAAGCCGGCAATAAGTTGCAGACAACTCGACTTTATAGTCGGATGAATCACTTTAAATGCCAGACAAACCACAGCAACATCACAGCACAAAAGACGAAACACGGCACGCATACAAACAACTCAGCATCAAGCCATTGACGAAGGATGCCGTCGTCTCCGGAAGGGTTTATGAGTTTACGCAATTTGTAGTTGTTGTGCATTGGCAATCAAACAGAGTGACGGGACAGGCAAACAAATGAAGCAAAAGTGTTCAAGCTACCTTAATTTCTTAAAGCATATAAGGCATATGGAAAATTGTATTGTGGTACTTTATCAGTTCAACATAAATCTAAAGTTATATTACTAATAAACTACGCTAAAAACTTGATTGTTAAATATATCTTGAGAAATTAGATAAATTTAAACTGTACTACATTAAACTTAAATAAATATAAAACTGTACGAAAGACTTAAATGAGTTGCTGACAAATTCGTCTTTTATTCTTCATCAACGTATCGAAGATGCAAAATTTCGTTGTTGTTTTACAAAACCATTTGTAAGCCATATATACGTAGGTATTCTAGTTTATTCGGCAACATTTCATGAACAGAAATACCAAGTTAATAGTTACATTAAAATGATCTAAAATATATTAATGAACTCAAGTTGATGCTTCGGTTGTCCAAGCTTAAATTCATGTACTCTTACGATGGAACCAACCGTAACGCCAGCTGGTTGCCTCTGGATAGTTGTATTTATCATCTGGGGTTCGCTCGTAACGGGTCTCCAAATAAGTGGCACGTTGTCCACTGCGAAGCAGTTGAAGCTCATCAATTGGCACAGATTTCATTGGATTGGGACTGTGGTCTAAGTATGTTTGCTCCTCCCGGGACAAATGGTAGTCAAAGATTTTGGACGACGAGGGGCGAAAGGTGCGACAGGAAGTCACAAAGGGACGACAGATCCGGTTTAGAGTAGTAGCTCCAGAACGACCTCTTGGTGTTGAACAAACTTCAAGAGACTTTGCCATTAATTTGGGTGTACTCTTAATTAAACCTGGCGACTTGATAAGCTGCTGTCTTGGCTCAGATTTGGATGGCTGCAATGTGGTCTTCACATCTGGAACCTTTACATTGGATTGGTTCAAATAACGTGGTGATTTCACTGGTAATGCGATCTTGTTAGATTTGCCAGGACAAGTTGCTGGGAGTGTGGACCTGGAAGAATTCGGCTTGGCTGCAAAGATATTGCGTTCATTTTGGAATTTTGGTTTTACTTCTTTATTTTGATTGTTAAACATTGTTTGATTGTGGAAATGTTTAAATGTGACAAGTGAAGCATTTTCATTTTAATAGTAACAAGATATAAACAAATTTAAAAACTTAGAAACATCTGGCATTAAAATCACCAAAATCCGGAAGATTGGCCTCCTGGAGGATTCTTTACCTTGATGGATGAGCGCACACCGGAATTGTCCAGTTCCTCTGAAATTTGCATTGTTTATCTATATGTATGGGTACTCAATAAGTTGCTGCAACTCACGGCTTATTGAAAACGATGATTCCTGCAGATCTCGTTTGCCATCAACGCGTCCACGGGCACCTTCTGGCGTAGAGGGTGTAGTTTTAGACGAGAACATGACTGCAGGTGGCACCGGAGCAGTTATTTCAGCGTCCAGTTCGGCAATCTTGCTGCTCCCATTGCCATTCTGCTGTTCCACCTGCTGCTCCTCCGACTTTCCCTCAATACTGTCGTAAACAAAGGCTGGTTTCAAGGGTGTGGGAACGAAACGACCAAATCCTTCGGCGACACGAACTGAGCCATTCTCAACACAGATTCGTCCACGCACCAGGACATACTCCGGCACACCATGCACCGTCATTCCCTTTTAAATGCCAGATACAGAATTATACTGAAAAATACTTGACAAATTTACCTCAAAAATGTTGAAATCGCAAGCGTGATGATGAGTGTCCTTGGAAATGGTGCGAGTTGCCTGAGGATCCCAAACGACAATATCGGCATCCGAGCCGATCGCTAAGATTTAATTAAACTTGTATGTTAATAAAGCTTTAGGTTCTTTTCTCCCAATTCTTTCGTACCAATTCTTCCTTTTTGTGGATAAATGTTAAATATCTTTGCCGCATTTGTGCTCGTTATGGCCACAAATCTGCAGGCATCCAAAAGTCCGGAATGTACACCCCTCTCCCACACCAGAGACATACGATCCTCTACGCCATTTACTCCATTTGGAATTTTCGTAAAATCCCCCAGTCCAAGTTCCTTCTGATTCTTGTTAAAGGTGCAATTATCGCTGCCTGTCGTCTGCAGATCATCGCTGTGAAATCATAAAAATTATAAATAAATTTTAATATATAAATTGCTTAAGTCGAAAGGACAGACACTTGAAGAACTTGAGTTATTTTGAGTGGGATAAATATGAATGGAATTGCAATTATATTTGTTAAATTAAATCCAAACAATATACATACTCATTACGACAATGACGGCAAAGGATTTGCTGGACATTCTGATATAACTGGCATCATCGGAGCAACAACGATTGCGAGTTGTAAAGTATGAACATATTTAGATGTTACAACAGTTTGTAGTTGGGTTATTGTGCAATTAAAACAAGCTAAGCCAAAGTTAGTAAGAGTTAAGCGAGTTTAATTATCTTGTAGATAAACTCACCTGGCAAGCAGCTTCATCAGAAATTCGGGAGTTGTTTTGTCGGGCCTCAGGGGCGGACTTAGCACATGGGCAGCTGCATGTCCAAAGTGCTGGCAACGATAGTGAGTGCCGTCTGTACCAAGTGCAGCCGCAAGCGTCTCACCAAATATATATTTCTTACTATAACGTTGACGAGCCCGAGCAATCTCGACGCCAGCCGATTTGCTCATAACGTGGACCACATAAAGTGGACAGTCGACCTGTTATGCAACAGGCATGAGAATCAAAACAATACACATTAAATGTAAGCCACACTCACCTGATGGGCCAAAATGCAGGCACGATGTACGGCTTCGGCTTCAACTTCCTCCTGGCGCGACAACTCGTGTCCTTCGGGTCCAGTGACTCCCTCGGCCAACAAACGCTTAGCATTCTTCGCTATAATGTCACCGTTTTCAGCATGCACCTGATTAAAAATTATAAGACAGTATTTAAAGACAGGAAGTTGTTTAAAGTTCAAAACTCACCATTGCCACCGCATTTAGTCCTCTAATGCGTTCAAAGACATCTAGGAGATCGGAATCGTTTAGTTGATAGAGTCCCTTGTAGGCCATAAATGTTTTGAATGAATTGATGCCCAACTCATTGCAGAGTATACCAAGCTCTTCGGACACCGATTTGGACCACCAAGTGATGCCCACATGCAGGCCATAATCACAGCAGACTTTTGGATCCGCCCAGCTTCGCCACGTGTCATAAGCCTCCAGCATGGACTCGTTTTTATTCGGCAACACGAAATCAACTATTTTCAAAAAAATACAAAATATTATCGGGATATATTCTGGGTTAGAGCATACTTACTTATCATAGTTGTGCCTCCAGCTACAGCAGCTTTCGTTCCATGATAAAAACTATTAAAGATGTCAGCATTCCATATTGAGTATATTTAAATATAGACACATCTTTAAGATACTTACTCATCCACGGCCACAGCGTTGCCAAATGGAAGCTGCATATGGGTATGGGGATCTATTCCACCAGGTAGGATTAATTTACCACTTGCATCGATAGTGCGGACTCCCCCAGGTATCGTTATATCAGCGGAAGGTCCTACAAATCTGCATAAGATACAGGAAGCTTAGAATGATATATATATATATGTACATTTGACTTGTTACTAACTTACTTTATGATACCATCCTCAATGTAAACATCCGCCTTAAAAGACTTATCATGGTTGACAACCTCTCCGTTTTTTATATAAACGCGATTCTGTGCACTTTGTAAGTGAATTGGCACTTTTTTAACAGGTTTCGGACTGTTTGACATCGTTCTTAAACCTGAAATGCACAAATTGCAATCAACGACGAACTTTGCTTCGGCTGTTGATCTTTTAATTTGAGGTGTACAATGTACATATATATATGCATCTTAATTACATTGCAATCTAATCTAACTTGTAATCCAAGTGCATTTATCGCAATTTAAGCGTTGACTTTAACACAAATATTTGATGCAAATATAATTGTGCAATGCTCTAGATTTGAGGTGCTTGTAATTGCGCGTGCTCGCATATAAATATAAATCAAACACTGAGAAGAATACTTAAAAGAAATATATAATTGTTACGTGTACTATTTATTATTGCTTTGACAACATAATGGAGAGCACACAGATTAAAAGCGCAAATCTGCTTGAACTCAAACTTGTTTTGACAACGGGAGCATTTTAATGTAACTTGAAGTCACTATGGCCATAACTTCTGTACTATTTATACATATGAATGCATATGTCGAACGTAATGATAACATTTTATGTTTATGCTCAACAGATGCCCGGCATATATACACATATGTACATATGTACATTTTTCTGTGTGCAAACTCAAGCACCTATAGGGGGCCTGGCAATAATAAGATTTCGGTTTTGTTGTAGGTAAAAATAGCTTACTACACAAAAATGGAACTAATTATTAACGAAGCGGCATGTTTACATACTTATATACATGTAGGTATATAACAAGCAACTGCGAAAAAAATCTTCCAAAAGTTTTTATTTAATGCGCTAAGCAGAAAAACACATTAAACTATTTTACTATGACGAGCACAGATTTATTTATTTGTACATATACAAATAAATTCAAATAAGCACACTTCTACAATCAACATTATCTGTGAGTTCAAAAATAAAAAATCAATTAACAATTTTATTGCGTCTATATATACATTGTATACATATATACTTTAAATAAAGTATATGTACATATGTATATAGATGCAGATAATAGAAAAACACTTGCTAACGTTAAACCTCAACATTTAACACGTTGAATGTGAATTTTCGTAATAATTTATTATTTATATTCAAACCAATTTTTATTTTTTAATATTTTTCAAAATTCACCGTAAAGTTATCTTAAACTTTATTGAGAAATCGCTTACCTTTTCGCACTTTCTTTGAAAAGATTCTGATAAGACTAAAATAAAATAAAACGTTCGTACTACGTTCTGACTGCTGCCAGCTTAGCTACTTTATAGCTAGTTCTGCTTATTTTAAATTCTTTTCTAAATTGCTGTTAGCCACAAATTAACTATTTAAAATAGACTTCATTGCTTATAAATCGATTCAAAAGTGCCCACACAATTATATTTAGCCAGAAAGAGCTATTTTTTGCTCTGAAAAATATTCAAATGCTGAACTCAAAGGGTACTGTTAACATGATGTTGTGCGCATTGATTAGATTTCAACAAGATCGTTGATAAATATATCGATAATTAATCGAGTTCTTACAATTTAAAGTTGTTTTATTCAGAAGTTGTATTGGTTATCAATTTTATTTCTCCATAAAATATAACTAAACCTCTTCTTTAAAAGTTAAGTCGAGGTTTGTCAATTGATTTACACTTTTGTTCATAAACCTTTTCATTTTTAATCTCTGTAACTGCCAATTTCGATTTTTTTTTGAAAAATGATAATCCCAATGGTAAACGGGATTTATGTTTGTATTCAATTTTTGTGCTAGTGTGAAAATATAAAGTGGATTATACAGAGATAGCAGGCAGGTCCCAGTAACATTTTTCCTCATTTTTTTGTCTTTCGTTTTATTTTTTCATTCCTTTGTTTGCTTGTTGGTTTGTTTGTGTGCACAACTCGAGTATACAGGAAGCACACAAGCCCAGCCAAAGACCGTGAACCGCACGTTGGCCATAAAAATATCGTAGATATGTCGCCAGCCGTGAAATGTTTATATGCATGTGGGTCGCGTGTCCTTCTGTGGCCGACAGTTGCAATTGCAGCATTTGAACTGAAAAAGGAAACTACATAAATGTAATATGTAGTCGTATCGACAGGTATCGATATCTAAATCCAAATTCGAATCCGAATCCGATCTGTGGCAATAACTTTAAGCGAACTCAAGAACTTAATCCTTTCTACTATTTCTTTATTTCCTTTTCTCTGTCATTCTCCTAAGGCAATGATTTAATATCGGAGGAAGATGGTTGGCTCAATTGGTCATTTCCAATTACTATGCTTTGCTCATCAAAACCAGAAGTCCTTTGAGGGTATTTAGACGTTTAGTTAAGCACAAATTCGTTGTCGTCGCCTCTGTTGTCCTTGTTGTCCTTGTCGTCCTTGTCGTCCTTGTTTCCACCTGTTTTCACCTACAGAGTGCTGCATAAATTAGAGGATAAGTTGAGTCTTTTCTTTCGTATTTTGTTTCAACGATTGCCGAGGAATTTATGCTCAATTCCGAATCCTAGTTAAGCATTCCAATGACAGCCACGATAAAGTGTTTCATTCTCCCAATGGCTTGTAAATATTTGCTCTTAGCGAATGCCATGTAACAGCGAAATAAAATAATAAAGGAATAGGAGAATATTCGCGTACCTAAATGGTTGTTAAACACCTTTTTTATTTTTGGGGATTTTCTATCAACTTCTTTCTTAATTTAAAATGTAAGTTGAAGCTTAGTTAATTTGCTGATGCAGACAGTTTTTGATTATATTGCAAAAATGCAGGAAAGTAAATTGGATTTATTTGCAGTATTCTGTTGTGATTTCTTCATCATTCTTTATTTTACTTGATTTATATTTTTTTTGTCACTCCAGTCAATTTGAGAAATGCAGCTAAGCGACAGCTGCACTCACAATTCACTTGACGTATTCTTGACCATTAGTGAAACTTCTTTCTTCTCTTCGATTGACTTGAGTCAAGTCTTGCACTCTCCATTCTCCATTCTCCCTTCGCACTTGCCATTTCCATTTCCCATTTTCAAGCAACATTTTTATCTATCAATAGCACCGCGCACCCATTGCCATTAATTTGTGAGGCATTTGTCGCCATTTGGCTTTTAGTTCGCAACCCAACATCGGATTGGGGTATCTCTAGGTGAAGGGAGCAATGGAGTCAAGGGAGGCGAAGGGACTCGTCTGCCTGACTGATTGCAGTTTAAAATGCGATGCACTTTACTGCAATTGGTTGCACTTTACGGTAGCTTCGTTGGATTGCTCCAACTTCTATTTAATCTGCCACCTTTAAGCTTACATTGTGATTGAAATAAACACTTGATGGTGACAGCATGGCAATACTTCAGTTTGTGTGACAATGCTATGAATAAACTTAAAATTCAAGATATTATTAGCGATATTCAAGCACGTTTCAAGTGTTGGTCTTTAACTGGTTTTGGACACTACTTGTATATATTGATTTTGCCAATATTAAATTACCTCTTAGCAGAGACCCGTGCCATAGCGAAACCCAGAGGCTGGGCCCCTAATTAGATTGGGTATTAGTATTAGTGAAATCCAATTTGAGCTCACGTAATGATTAAGATGCCGACACATTGCAGGAAAAAACTTTGATAGTTCTTGGTAAACTTGGTCGGCACAGCTCGCGGTGTTCAATAAGGCTGGACATTCGCTTGACTGGCTGGCATCGAGATAGACCTACACTTTGGGGTTGCGACTGAGGATGAGGCTGCTGATCCTGGAACGTGTGCTCGTAATAAGCTGCGTGTCTGCACAGCTGCTGTGGGCAAATGGGAACGCATCACGTTCGTGTCCATCAAGTTGGAGAACATCATAGTCGACGGCTCTTTTATAAACACAACCGACTTAATAACTGAAAAGTGTAACAGCAAGCGACGGTTCAAAGAGCATATGGGGGCGGGTAGGGGCGGTGCGTGGAGTAAGGGCGTTCACCAGTTCGTTGACACTAAATGGCACTTTGGGGCCATACAGCAAAAGCATCAGAACACGGAGAAGAGTCAACAATGCCGTGTGTCGTTCGCTCGCTCGCTCACTCGCTCGCTCGGTTTATTAAAAGGTCTCAGGTAAATGTCTGGTCGCAATTTTCAACAGCGGTTGAATCAGTTGCAGGCGCCAGCCAATGCTCGTCTTCTACCAGCTCGCCTGCTGTGTTTACTTAAGTGAAACCCACATTCACTTGCCATTCGTATTCAAAGATTACCAACCGTGTCTGTCGTCCAGGTGATTGTCGCGTTCCCAGCAGCTGTGCGATTCCTGGCTCTACAGACAAGTAAATTTTATAGTTGTAAACTTTCTTCAATAGACGTTGCATTCAACGAGTATATTCAAAGGTCATTTGAATTTTGACCTCATCAGCTTGTTTTCCGTTTAGATAAAATACCTTTACAGCAGGGGAAAATAATATTCAAATATTCAAAGATGTTCTAACATCTTGTCTGATGCATAATGTGTATCAACAGCTGATGGTTTTCTCAAAGAGAAAGAAAATTACAAAAGCCTCTTATTAATAAGCAAATATATGTTTCACATGTTGAGTCAAAAACACGTTAATTTTGCTGCAGGGAAAACAACACAATAAATGGCAAATACTTAACTGCCACTTACCATTTACAGCATCGCAATGCTGATCATTAATTTCCAGACACAACATCGAAGTTGGAGAGCTTCCAAAGCGCTCGAAACAATACTCGAAATCGTGTTTATCCACTGTAGCACCCTTAACTTTTATTGGTCTTTAGTTGCGTTGACGCCACGAATGGTGGCAACACTGGAACGTGGAAGATGGAGGTGGAACTGGAGGTGGAAGTGAAGGTGGAACAGGAGGTGGAGGTGCATGAAGCACGAGGAGCAAGTAAAACAACAATCAACACCATTTGCCGCTACAAATTAAGCTTCGAGCAAACAAATCGTGCAAAGTTCCCCAAGACTTTCGCATTTCATGGCTCTTCGGTCATGTTGTTGCTTGTTTTATGTGTATGTCGATGACGATGACGATGACGATGTCTTATATACACTTGCACCGTCTGCTTCACTCACTTTCCTTCAACAGCCCCTTGGCGATTTCGTATTCCATTTACACGACAAGACTTTGGTCGATTTTGGGCATTATTTACCAAAACAATGTTAAAACACCTTAAATTCAAATAATTCTCATAAGAGATCTTAATAATATTAATTAATTGCATCAGAAATATCTTTTATTTAGACATTTCTGGTACAATTTAATGCACGCTGCGTATACTTGATCTTAGCAAAAATTCGTTGATGCAAATTAAATTGAAGGTAACAAATGTTTATTTAAATTATTTAGCCAGACTCTATTTAGTGCTTTCCTTTTAACTTGAGTCAAATGTATGCGTTTTGCAGATATGAAAATTAATTAACTAAGATGTTTGTTTATTATTGCGTGCAGTCCAATTTTACTCAGTTAAAAGCACTTTTAGAATATTTCAATTTTTTTGGCAGAGCTCAACTTGGAATGGTAAAGAGTTTCTAGTGGAAACTTGTATAAAAGTAATATTTAATTACCTTAATGAATTCTCGTTGTTATATAAAAATACAAAATTATAGACATAATAAATTATTTAAATAATAATAGACTAATTTGATTTCGATTGAAAATGAGCATAGCATATTTAATGACAGCCACAATTAAATCAATTCGTATTAATTATATTTATAGCAAATCAAATCGATTTCTTGACAGTTATTTTATTTAATTGTGTATTTAATGACACACGAATATGTTTTATTCATTAAGTTATTGGGTCAAAGGGAAATCACAATTCGAAAATATACAAATGCGAAATGAAATTGTGTCGACAAACCGCACTTAAAACTTGTGTGTTTGAAATGTTTAGCGGCAGTTAAACTGAATGAAATTTGAAATAATTAAATTTTGTATAATTCTATTTATTGTTCGATTAGATTTATTTTGTAATTTATTTATGTGGCAGTTGGACGTGAAGAAACGTGTTCGGGGATTGTACAAGCATAGAAGTATACAAGTATACAAGTATACAATTCAGTATAGTACCATATTTCATGACGTTGCAACGCTTTGGCACGTGTTTAATCCTACTAAGTATGCCGTCATAACATTCGCATCTCGGTCACAGGACCTCCGGCTCACGGTTGTCATAAAATGTGAAATATATAAATTTATGGCGGACAGCGCGCTTGTGGCATACTAAACACAATGATGTCTGGATAAGTATTACGGATTCCTGGGTTTCTGGACCGAAACACATTAGCAAAATGAAGCTGTTTCGATTACGGTAACAATTCAACAGATTTTCTCTATTGTTATTTTTATTTTGTGGCAACATTTGCTTACACTAAATGTGATGATAATATGATCTAGCCATCAGCTGCTTTTATTCAATTCGGACGACAGGTGGTGAAACCTCATTTTCATATACGAGTAGTAGATACATATAGCCTAAAGTAGTAAATACATAATGCCTACTTTATCGTGCTCATTTCGTGTGCTGCTTTTTTTTTGTTCTCACTGTACGAGTACAACAAATACTTGCTTACAACTTGACACACTGTTATTAGATTATGCTAAATTCTGGATAAATATTCTATTTGTTAATGTAATATATATTTATTTTTGTAATGAACAGAAATTACGATGGAGCTGTGACACTATTTTCACCAGACGGACATCTCCTGCAAGTGGGGTACGCCCAAGAGGCGGTACTAAGGGGCTCCACAGTGGTAAGTATATATTTATTAAGTTAATCACTTAATTATTTTAAGGACTTTACACAGGTTGGACTCTGCACCAAGGATTGCATTGTGCTGGGCGTGGAAAAGAAGGCTGTTGATAGTCTGCAAATTGAGCGAACAGTTCGTAAAATTAGAAAACTTGATGATCATCTTGTAATAACATTTGCGGGTCTTACGGCCGATGCTCGTGTGCTGATAGATCGTGCCCAGGCCGAGGCACAGAGTCATCGCCTGAACCGTGAGCGACCAGCAACTGTGGAGTACATCACACGGTTTGTTAAAGGTCTGTTAATCCCAATTTGGTGATTGTCATTGCGATTCCGTTGACAGGTACATTGCCAATTTGAAACAGTTGTATACACAAAGCAATGGACTGCGTCCATACGGTGTAGCCTGCCTCATCGGTGGATTTGATGATGATGGTCAGCCGCATCTGTTCCAGACCGAACCCTCGGGCATCTACTACGAGTGGCAGGCCAATTCAACTGGACGTTTGGGCCATACAATGCGTGGATATCTGGAAAAGAATGCCAAAGACATGACTGCTGCTCCCAATGATGGCATTGCCATCAAGCATGTGGTGCGCGCCTTGCATTTGACCACATCACTGGATGCCAGCTTTTTTGAGGTGGCTGTGCTGAAGCGCAAGCAACCGCTGACCATGGTCAGCCCCGAGACGTTAGTCTCCTTGGTTAACCTCATTAAGCAGGAGATTGCCGAGGAGCAGGCCAAACAAAAACTGCTCACCGCCACTTGATTTTCCAGCTCCAAATTCGTGTATCAAAATTTCTTTTCTTGTTAAACTCACGTTAGCCAGAGGCGCATTTGTTAACCTTTCAGTCCAATCAAGACTTGATGAAACTTTTTTCTCTCTCGCCAATTTAATTTTAACCTCTGCCGTTTTTATTTGGCGTAGGAAGAGTGCGAGGTGGGAAGTGAAAAGCGAGAAGCGGGAAACGGGAAACGGTAAAAGGTAAAGGGGGAGGCAAAAGTAATCAGCACGAAAAATGTGTAAAGTGAGCAAATCACTTAATTTGCCTCAAGGGCATGTTTATGTACTTCAACTCATCGTCCAGACGCCGCACTCAATCCTGACCAGGTCGGCTGCAAGTTATCTCAAGTTGGCCAGCTATTGTGCTCAGACAGCCGCATGGCAAAAAGCGAGTTAGGAACTTTTAAGTGAAAATGGGAATTGAATTTACGCCAAAATTGCATACACACACCCAAACACATACCCACGTATATATATATATATATATATATATACATATATAGTATTGCCAGTTGGGTTTCAATATTTTCCACCTACGCGTACACCCATTTTAGCCCCAAGTCCCATTTGCAAGGTGTGTGCCAGTTGGGCAAGTGTTTTAATCAAATGTGTGCCTTGGGTAATGCCTGCCTCAAATTCTGTGATTGAAGCTGTCGGCAAAAGCAAACTACAATCGAAAATCGAATGTAAGTGAGAGGAAACATTTAACAGTCAATGTTTGCCAAGCTGTAAATACTAAATGCTTTCGAATAGATTAGGTAAATTGGAGAGTGAGCAACTCTCTTGATTGACAGGCAACTTACTGACCCCTTGACTGTTGCCCAATAACTTAAAACTGGCATAACTTTGTTAAATCTCAACCGATTTTCATGTGAAATGTAAATTTCATCATCATTTGGACTCTATTTTAACTCTGCGTCAAAATATAAAAATGTAATTTTTTGCTCCTCACTGTCCAATTTTTCCATACTCTCCCCTTGCCACTTATTCAAAATCTTGAAAATGCTATAACTTTGTCAAAAATTGTCCGATTTTCAAGCGGAATAGCAATTTCTTCTTAGTTTTAGCTCTAATTTTATTCTGCATCAAAATATAAAAATGTAAGTTTTGGTCCCCCACTGTCGAATTTTTCCATACCTACCCCTTGACACTTTTTCAAAAATTTCAAACTGGCATAAATTTATCAAATCTTAACCGATTTTCATGCGGAATGTCAATTTCATCAACATTTCGGCTCTATTTTGATTCTGCATCAAAATATAAAAACAAAATTTTTGGTTCCTCACTGTCCATTTTTTCATGGATTGAATTCCGTTTACTATGAATGAATTTTAATTAAATTTGTAATATCATTTGTACAGTATTCAATATTAGCACTTCAGACTTGTCATACCCGCTTGCATGATTTCGTCGGTCAGAAGCAAGTTACAGGCAATGATGGTACAGGAGTTTAGGATCAGTTTCTTAACGCAGTAGTTATCGAAGACACGCTCCACTGTGGGATCCATTGGCTCGCCTGTGTTTATATTCAGACCGACCAGTTTCTCCGTTTCTCTTGCAGCAGTGGTCAACTTGACGATGGTGTCCTGGACATCGAATCCGCTATTGATGGCCAAGGTCTTGGGTATAATGAGCAGCGAGTTGGCAAAGAGCTGAACGCCCAGTTGCGGCTTCCCCTTCACCGAATACTTAAACTTAGTCAGTTCATTGAAGGCATACAATTCAAAGGCACCTGCGCCTGGTATAAGGCAACCATCGTTGAAGGTATTTTGGATGGCATGGAGGCCATCGCGAATGGCATCCTTAATGGTAGCAACTTGCGATCCCGATGGAGCTCGAATCAAGATGGTTACCGAACTGGGATTGCGACACTGCTCCACAAATGTATACTTGGTTTCGCCCAGCTGTTTCTCATACACCAGACCCGCATAGCCCAGCTGCTCCTCTCGCAGATCCTCCAGCGAATGAACTGCTTCGCCGCCGCAAGCCCGCATCAGGCGTTCCATATTAAGACGCTTGGCACGTCGCAACGCCAGGATGCCCTCGGCAGCAAGGGCCTCCAAGGAGGGCAGATCGATGCCCTTCTGATTGATGACCACAAATCCACGAGAGTTGCCACTGCACAGCTTACGCTTTAGTTCGATAATCTTGTCCACACGCAGATCAATGAACCGATGCTCCTCGCTCACGCACTTCTCCCTCTCTTCTGCGGTCTTGTAGCAGAACACGGAATCGACGCAGCTCTTCTCCAGCTCTAGCGACACATTGCAAGTGAGTATGTACGCCTGCTCCAAGGACGTGGGCATGTTAGCATGTCGTCCGCCGTGATCGAGGACTATTCCCTCCACCAGCTGTGTGTCCATTGTCGTGCGATGTATCATGACCATAAGCTCTATCATATTGAGATCGAAGGGCTGCTGATCATCTCGACGAATGCACATGACAGCATCAACACAGATTTTGGCCAGTAGATCAGCAAGTCTCACATCTACTTTGGACCTCAAACTAGTCTGTGCCAATGCCAGCAAGATGTCCCCTTCAATCTCAATTGGCATGCAGAAGGAGCTGAGTAGCTCAATGGCTTTGTCCTTGGCTCGCATGATGCCCTCGGTGAGCTGACGGGGATGAAGTCCCTCCGAAATGAGCAGCTCTGCCTGCTTCAGCATCTCGCCAATTAGCAGCACCGTGGATGTGGTGCCATCGCCAGTTGCTGCATCCTGGGCAGTGCTCGCCCGTGCAATCATCGCTGCCGTCGGATGGCAGAAGTTCATCTCCTGCAGCAAGACATTGCCATCCTTGGTAATCTTAATATCGCCTGCCGGCGAAACAAGCATCTTAGTTGTGCCCTTCGGCCCCAGATTGGAGCTCATCAGGCGCTGCAGTCCGATTGCCGCCGTCATGTTTACAGCCAATGCTTGAGCGGCACGAGCGATTTCCGCCTTGGGATTCAACAAACTTATACTTGCCATCTTGGAATGCCCTGTATCTTGGTGCTCTATAATAATCCTCTAGCTATTGGCAGTAAGCTGCTTTCAAGTTTTCAATTCAAATGACAGTAACATAAAAGACTGAAATCGATAGAATATCAAGGCTTACTTCGTTGAACAATATGTATGATTTAAAAACGTCTTTAAGCAACACTGGAATTTAATTCTTGAATAACCAACAAATTTACAATGTTAAGGAAACTGAAGTAATGAAAAAAATAAGCCAAGAAGGGAAAATGAAACTTATGGCATAACAACTAATATTTATTTCATAAATCTTGTTTAATATTTTTTCAACTTTCAGTTAGCACAGCGTAAAGAAAGACAGATGCGATTTCTTGTAATTTCGAGTCTTAATCGCAATTTCTGTTGACTTCTTTCTATTTTCGTTGAGGAAACTGTTAAACTGTTTGCTTGATTGCCCAATCAAAATCCACTTGGGGCAGAAGCTGTTAATAGGAATTACTTATAAGGATACTTAATAGCCGTGGTCTGTCCTTTAGCCAAAGCAATAAGTCATGCTTTTATTATTATTATTTACAGCTGCGCACTCCCCACCCCTCCCGTTGCCATCATTTTGCAACTTGCCACTCAGTTACCTCGTCGAGTGTCGAGTGTCGAGTACGGCGGAGTGGAAATGTTGCGTCTGCGATGGAGTTGTACACGACATTCCCATAGCTCGGCTTTTGTTGGTCCATGAATGTCGCGCCTTGCGATCCAGTTTCTGTTTCTGTTTCTCTTCTAGCGAAGCACTCACACTTTTTACACTTAATTTCATTAAGTAATTTTTCATACTGCAACTTTTATTGAGTTTTAAACTGGCAGAGCACATAATGCGAGGAGCCAGCGAAGAAGTGGCCAAAGAAATACAAGGACAGAGAGAGAGAGAGAGAGAGAGGGAGAGAGTGTGTGTGTGAGAGAGGGAAGTGCTACCATTTTACTTAACACTACAATTGAACAGATCCTGGCCCTATTATGTATACGCCATGTGTTCTGCTCGTGCATTGTGTGCTGTCCGCTTTCCTTTCGCTTTTGTCGGTTAAGAAGCTTCCTCCGTTTGCATTTAGTCATTTTACGCCTTTTGTTCGTCTCTTGTCACTTGTTGCATTCGCTTTTGTGTTTACTTCGTTTTCATCTTGTTGAATTGTTGTTTTGTTATTTTTGCCGTCTCGCAGTCCTTTTGTGCAATTTACTTTTATTCATTATTTAACCATTTTCTAGTGAAACAATTCGCCTTTTCATTTCAGCCTTTCCATTTTAATTCATAAAGCAATCAAATAAATGAAAAACTTCATTTCTTGGTCAACAACTACGCACTTAACTGATTGTTTATTATTATATCCTGTAATCATTGCAAGTGGGTAAGCAGAACTATTTTATTTCAGTTATTTTAGTATTTCTATTAAAAAGAAGGATACATTTGATCACTAAAGAAATGACTAAACCACATCTACATATACATATCTGCTTTTTTTGTTTACTTACACTGGTATTTTGTAGTTGAGTTTGGGAAAATTCTTTTGTGTAAACAGCGCAGTTCAATTTGTTCGGCATACCCTGTAACTAAGGCTACTGACAAAGGAGTATTATGTTATAAATCAGGTAATTGAAATAGAGAATGAGTCATATAATATCTATCTATCTCTCTATTGACAGTATTCAACAAATCATTTTATTCTGAACTTGCAGATTAAAAATACAGAGTATCTTTCATTTTCATGATGTGTTTTCTGTTGAAATAGGTTTTGAAAGGTAAATACAATAGAAGCAATGTTCTATGTATTTTTTTGGCTTTTTTGTGGCACAAAAATACATATTTTGAGGCGGGTGTACCATAAGCAGAAAATGAAAAAATATCGCTGCATGACATGAACATGACACGACAGGAGCTCGGCTTGAATTTGATGGGAATTTTATTAAATTGAGTTATTAATAGTACATTTGGCTTAAAATGTTTCAAAATGGTATACTTAGACCTAGCATTATATTGCATTGCATAAATTATTGTAATTATTATAAGAATTTCAGAAATTATAAACTAATTCGATTTATTTTAAACCTTTTTCTTGCCGTCTTTCACTCTTACATTTCTTAATCGACGGCTTGAACACTTTGTGATGGTTTTTGTGATTATGTGGAGGGGTTTAACTGACCAAAGAGCAATTTATGGCCACCGCTGCAAATGAGTTAACTTTGTCGGCTGCCAAACTTTCCATAACTTTGCAAAGTAAATGCGGACCTTTGCGTTAATTGAAGCTGTGGGCTTCTCTTGGCGCCAAAGCGTCGCAGAATACAAAGTCTAACGGCTTCTGATTACCCCGTTGGGAGGTGCATCTTCAATCTGCTGGAAGAACAAAAAATAAAAAAATCGCCGCGTAATTATCGTGATGAGATTCGCCTTCGCTGACCTCAAGTGAAGGATGACCCCCTCTCCTGGTCAATGCTGCGGGTTCATCAGCCGCTGTGGGTTAAATCAAGTTATGTTCAGTTGGGCGTATCGCTTGACATGTCTCCCTCTAATAAGCTAAATGAAAACAGAAATGTCAGCTAGTCAGTCAGTCAGTCAGTCAGTCAGCCGTCGTAAATGAACGTCAAAGTAACTTAATAAGTTGCCTCGGCCAATAATTGGAATTTATGAGTCATTTTCCTATGGCACTCGCCTTTCAAGACAAAAAAAAGGAGATTCCTCGACCTGGGATGGGTGGAGATGTTTGGTCACAGTTCTGGACACTTTACTCTGAACTCTTGACTTGTGCTAAACAAAGCGCGTAATGCGTGGCCAGCATCACGGCAAGGGAAGGGTTATGGACACGGTACCAATCGTTTGTCCTGTCAGGCGGTGACCAAAAAGCACAGCAAAGTGGATAGAAAAGGAAGAAAAGAAAGAGTAAAAGTTTGCACCAAGTTAAAGTGCTTTTAAAAAACCATTAACGTCATTTCCTGTGCCGTCGGTGCGTCGACCTCGTCGTCGTCTGTTCGTCAATGAATAAAAAATGGTGTGTGGTATTTGGTGTTTGGTGTGATGGTGGTTTGATACCATCTTTACTTTGCTTATCTGACATTGGCACAAACAAAAATATCTGTTAGATCTGCATTTGTACCAAGAATTTTTAAATGGCCACAAATGAGTGTTTTAACCCGAATGGTTTTCGGTTTTCTGGCCATGTAGCTCGTTGATCGATATTCTGGGAGGGCAAATCGTTAGATACTCCCTGGACTGCGTCAGTATTTTTAAGAGCTAATAGTTTTGGCGTCCAATATTTTGTTAAATCTGGCAATTGACCGGCTCGCTTTTGACCTGTAGCAGAAGCGACATCAGTTGCCAAAAAATCTCCATCTCCCTGGTCTCTTGTAGAGCGAGCGGATTGTTTTAAAGTCTTGAGTGGGTAATGTGGCTTTGAGATCAAATAGCGATTTAAATCGGGCAATTTTGGGCATCGTTTTGGATACATAGATGTTGCATCTCCTGATCCTCTTCTTGATTCAACTGATTCTATTAAGTCTTTGCGAGTCTGTAGATTTGGGCTCGAATCTAGTTTAAGATCAGACAGTTGTGTTAAACGCTTTTGATTCGTAGAAGATCTGGTTATAAACCCAACTGATCCTCTCCCCGAACGATTCGATCGAGATGATTCGTTCCGAATTGTTTGTTTTTTCGAGGTAAAGTTCGATGTGGATCCTTTTGGACTTGCAAATGATTTTGAGCAGACATCCACACCTCCTGACCCTCTTCTGGAACCAACTGATCCTTTTGATTCTTTACGTTGAATGTTTGAGTTAGATATTTTATCGGGATCTCCACAAATGAAAGATCTTGAAATGCCATCTCGTTTATAGCCTGGCAAGTGATCTAGATTTCTTGAGCCTGTTTTTAGAGAAGATTCGAGCAAATATTGATGTTTTCTCTCTTCCTGTTCAATTTTAGTCTTGTTCGGATCTTCAATGGCATCAAAATTATCCATGGCCAGAAGATTCTTCATATCAGATTCATTGCGTTGAGTCTGTTGCCGAAGGGTCGAGTTAATTGTAGCATTGGGAAACCTGGAGGATCGTTTCTGCTTTGTAGAAACTACACCAATAAGTGATCTCGAAATACCATCCCGTTTATCGGCTGCCAAGAGATCAGAGCCTCCTAGACCTCTCTTAGAAGCAGTCGATGGTGTTGACTCTTTATTGTCCAGCGTAAGTTGAGCTCTGCTCTCTTCATTTATTTCACTTGGTATTTCATTGGCGGCACTCTCTTCTGGTTGAGTGTAAGCTTCATTTGGAATCCCGATGGACTCGACGCTCTCCAGGGCGGGCATACCTCTGTATTGGTGACACCTGATTAACCCAGTTGGGATGCATTGCTCAAAGGGACGCTCTGCAGTTGCTATATTGGTAATCTTCATGCAATTGTCAAATATTTGATTGTGTTGCTTTGCATTTTCCTGGCGGCATTTCTCCCGATGCTCGTACTTTTCATAGGCCAACTCCGCCTTGGAAATGTATCCTGGCCAGCAGGTATCACGGGTTGTGTTTCTACGAATCGTGTGACGCTCTGGCGCAATGTTCACCTGGTTATCGCGCTTATAATCGTTGACAACTTTGACTAGTGGATACAGTGGACGTCCAGCCTCCTGAGATTCCTTAACTAGCTGGGTTGCTTGGTCAAAGAAGTTCACATCATCCTTCAGATTAGGATCATCTTGGCAAGCTGCCGAGCGCATCAACTCATCCCGACGTCGTTGCAGGAACTGTTGCCGTTGTCCACAGAGAACCTCACGTATATTTTGGGTCACGTTTTCCTGTCGCGTCTTCTCCGCAATAAGGTATCGTTTGTTGGCCTCCGAATTTTTTAGCCGTGTGGCAATTTCAAATCGTCGAATTTCTGCATCTCGTTGCTTCTTCTCCGCTTCGAGCTTGCGCTCTTCCCGCTCATAGATTCGACGCTGTCTGGACAGCTCTTCTTGGCGACACACTCGTCCCATCTCATTTATATCGACCTCTGCTTGATACAGTTCCTCTCTTTCAACTCGTGCAGTCTCCTCCTGCCGTCGCTTCTCCTGTTGCAGCCGACAAATCTGCACGGCCCGGGCCTCCCGATCTCGCAACTGATTTTCCCGCATCTCCACGACTTGTTTGCTAAAGCGACCATTTAGATTCCGTTGGGCCACAGTGGTAACGCATCTTATTCGATCATCAATTTGCTCACACATATTGTCGACTATTGAGTAGGCAGATGAGGATGAGGAAGAGGTTGAGGTTGAGATACGACACAGTTCTTGGGAAATTGCAGATTAACTTACATTTGGCTCTTTCTGCTTTCTCCTTGATGGCATCCTTATAGGCACTGCGGCAAAACTCACGTTTCCTAGCCGCCAGCTCCTTGGCCGCCTCGTCCTCTTTATCCTGCTGACACTTGCACCGAGCACGTTCAATGATTGCCTCGTAAATCTCCTTCTTCCTTTCGTCCAGCTTACGCTGACGTCGCTCCTCGAGATCCTGCAGGAAATATGCACGCATCGAGAGAGTTTTCTCCTTTTGCTCTGCTTTCTCCTGCTCTTCAGTGTTTTTTACATAGGGTATTATGACCTCAGGGCACTGTTGGTCCTCCAAACGCTGCTGACGCAATGCATCCTGTGCAATTTCCGCATTTACAGCATCATTATACTTACGCTGTTGGATGGTTTCACTCTGGAGCAGAGCGTGATGCAGGGCACGTGGTCCTGGCTTCATGAGATGCAATATTTGATTGGCCTGCATTATCCTCTCCTTACGCTGCTCATCCAACAGCTGTTTGGCCCTTTGATCTTTGGTGCGTTCAGCGAGAAGTTCATCTCTGGTTTTCTGGAGTGTATCTTCATCTGTGACCCGATGATCGTTAACGTTTGTGAAGCACTTGCACAGAGCATCGCTGCCATCCTTTAGATATTGTTTATACCGCTGCTCCTCCTCAACGGCAGCCAACACCTCTCGTCTTTCGTCCTGCCTCGATCTAGACATAATTCCCTCGAAGCGTTTGGATGATATAACCGTTGGCCTAACTCCCGATTGCTTCCTTTCGAACTCCTTGTGGCCCGGTTGGGCACTACATGCCATATTGAGATTCATAATTAATTAAGAGTATTTCATAACATCTAATCTATGGTGTTAACTCCAAAAATGAATGTGTACAATTTTGCAATGTGCAAAAATCGGAAATAAACTAACTACAGTAATTCTAATGTGTAATTGTGTGATGTCCTTTTTTTGATTTTTTATTTTCTGGTGTTGTTTTGATGTGTGTTATTGTTTAACAGGGCTACTATATATACATGTCGAAGTGTTCGATTATTTTTAAGAGCGTTTAAGAGAGTTTAACAATAAAATCAAACTCGAGAAAAGCGACCTACATAGATGAATGAAAAACGAAACATTGTGGGTATCCTTTTTAAGGATACACAAATTAAGGTGGAATAAATTAAATTAAGAAATAAGTTTTATATTAAAGAAACTTGAGGCAAATAATGAATTTATTTGCGAAGATATTCTGCAGTTGTATATATACATAGTAAATTGATATTTGTCTTAAATGGACATCATTATCATCGGTGAAACATTAAGACATATTTAGAAAAGTTTCTTTGATTGCGGTCAAATCAAAGAGTATTTTAATTGTTTACATCCAAATTGACTTTGTTCGTATTCTTGGAAAAGAGTACGTTGGCTTAATGAAGTTCAAGTCGGTTTTTAATTTATATAAATGTCCCTTAAAAGTCACCAAGTCAACTGTTTCACAAGAAAAGAGAGCAAACTTTGCCTTTGGTCGATTTTCTGTTAACTTGTCCATTTACTTGACTGGCGCCACAATTGGATAAACCTCAATTAGTGTTTTTGCCTGCTTAATAAAATTAGGTAAAACCTGGGCAGGATATAAGATTGGGTGATTAAGAGGTGGGGGATGGAGGGTGTGATTGCAGAAATTTAGGAGACTGTTGTTGTTGTTGTTGTTGGGGTCCAGTCAACGACCAAATGCTGCTGAATCCAATTCCCAGCTGGCGGAAAATTATACAAAAAACTGTAATGAAATGGGAATCGAGAGGCGGGAAAGCAAAAGAAAAACAGAACAGCGCTGAGTAAAGTTGACTTTCATGCGAAAAGTTTTTTGTGAAAATCGCTGGGCGTGAATTTGTGCACGCAAAATATTGCGCTGTCTCCCCTGGCCTTCTGTTGGATGCAGAGGGGATAGGGGGCGTGGCGCCTTCGAACTTGAAGGGGGGAGGGGGAGAGCTTGGCGTGATCCTATGCCAAACACCGGCGATTATTGTTACAAAATGCAGCGGGCCGTGTAATTTTTTGGCATGGAACACGCAGAGAAACTCAAAAATGGAAATTCAGACTCGAATTCAGATTCACATTCACATTCACAATCACATTCTGATTCAGATTGAGATTCAAATTGCCCAAAGAAGCAGTCGCTCTCCTCGTGTTGAACTTTCAATGGCCATGGGACTTGGTATGCGCTCCAAGGGGCGCAAGGGGCGTGGCATACGGTGAAACTGGGCGTCATTGTCTGCCACAGGCCTCTGAAAAATTGTTTTGTGAAAATTAGTTTTTCAACTTTTCTCGTTCTTGTTCTTTCTTTTCTTTTCTTTCCACTTCCATTTCCATTTCCATTACATTTATATTTTTTATTGTACGTTGCCATTTTGTAGGGAAATGAAAATCTAAACGCAGCATGCGAAATTAATTTGCATTTCGGTTTGGTTTACGTTGTCATTTTATTCCCTTTTGAGAGGCCCAATAAAAATCAAATTTGAATAATTTTTAATTTATTTAACTTTATTTCTTTTGTGTCAGTGTGTGTGTGTGTGCGTGTGTTTGCATTAGCAGTTGTCATTTCAATTTTTGTTTTTTGCTGGCCAATTTTGTTAGCTTCCTAAAAACGGATTCGATGTAATTGCTTTTAAATTGCAAGCAACTCTGAAATAACTGAAACTAGTTGAATAAAACTCTGTTGGAAACTCAATTGTGTTTAATTAATTTTTATTACACCTCATTTAAATCAATTTCACAATTTGTTTTGGCATATTGTTGAAATATTTTTTTAAGTATACGAGTATATTTTAAATATTTTGTTGACTAAACTAAAATTGTCTTGGCTGCCAAATAAGTATTTGCAATTAACTATTGTTATTTAGCTACTCGTAAAACTGATGAATCATTCAATATTCATATAGATAATCTCACTTAAGTTCATGACCATCACAAAGTTGGGATTTGATTTGATTTTCTTTTGATTTAGACATGTGCAATTTTGATAGCTGATTGGCTTTTTATTGGTTTTTATTAGATTAAGACAACTAGTTCTATGAATAACCACAACATTTTAAAAACCATTATTATTTTCGAGAACATACACATACGATTCTCAATTCGCTCAATATTGGCTGACAGACTATAGCTGGTTAAAATATAGTACACGGGCTCACAATTCAATTAGATATTAGTGTGTCATTTCAGAAAAGGAAGAGGAAGTCTACCATCTCTATTAATTTAAAACTTTAAAATTTTTACATAACTTAGTGACAGATTTGGACAAAAGATTAGTTCCATCTGGATCGTATTACATACTAGTACAATTACTATATAGTCTTAACTACACTTAGCCCATCAATCCGGTCAAATAGAATTAACTTACAAATGACTTTGGATTTGTCATTGTCACACAATTTTATTTTATACGCTGATAGGTAATATTTGTAATTTTATTATTTATTCGGATTATACATTCACACACATATCATATGAAATACACTAATGCATTACAGCTGCAAAGTTCTCTTTAGTAAATACTTATCACAAACATACATACAATGAACACTTACACTTGCTGCATTAATTGCACTTAGTTGATACAATTAATGAGCGATTGAATTGATTGAAAGCAGTTGAAGAAGTAGTAGAATTTTATGAATTAAATATTAATTGAAAGTTGTTTTGAATGTCTTGAAATTCTTGCTGAGATTCATGTCGGATATAGGTAATAATTATAAAAGATAGTTAACTGATTTGGACTACAACTTTACAAGTTTCACTTAACGCTATGAGACATGGTTTATAAAACCGCAGATGCAGCAAATATTTTAGACAGACACGGACACATACACAGACACGTATGCCTACGATTCTCAAACATTCATGGTTAGACCGCAGATTAATCCTAACTGTATGGTAATTATCATCCTACTTGCGATACTCGGCCAACGCCTCGCCAACCGACACCATCGATGGTGGGGGACTGTGGCAGGAGACGCGGACACGACTCAGTCGTAGGCTGCCCGTGTGATGTCCACCATGGATGGGGGCATGCAACATGGCCCTGGCTTGGGCCTGCTGATGCAGCGGATGGTGGGCGCATTTGGCTTTTCGAGCTAGTTGACTGTTGGCAAGGATGACGTCTTCTGCGTACTAAATGTCCGGTATACTGCGACCTATTGCCAGCTTGGAGGCTACCGTCGAGACGGAGGAGGATGCAGCTGCAGTTGTATCTATGGAGTTGCCAAGCAATTTACTCTTGGCACAATTCGCATCATGGAAGAGATGCTCGCAGAGCTTTGGCTCCGATGTGGAAAATTTGCCGAGTTCCGCTGCAGTGGCTTCTTGGGCTGCTGTGGATATGTTCAAATGTAGATCACTATGTTTGCTGAACGACGTGGTCTGATGCTGTTGCGGCTGATGCACCTGATGCACGTGTCCATGGACACCAATGCCGCTGTGCTGATGATAGGGAAAGTGCGGAAAAGTCTTCTGCATGGCATGCAGATTTCCCGAGCTGACGGTACGTTCCAAGATTTCACCCCAATACTTCTCGGAGAGTCCCTCAATGTCGGGCCGCACTGTAGCGTAGATATCGCCCACAGGCTGATGAGCATGACCATGTGCAACTCCGCCTCCGCCGCCGCCCCTCCTCCTCCTCCTCCGCCCAATGTTCCCCTTATGTATTGCGAAGCGCTGCGACTTAAACTGTTGGCTCTGGAACGCGCACAAATGCCAAGCACGGAGCCGCCAATGGCGCCACCAATGCCACCACCGCCTCCGCCTCCGCCTGCGCTCGTGCCGCCATTGTTGGCCGGAGGCCGCGAGGCGGGCGGCTCGGGCGGCATCGGAAGCGTTGTGATTTCAAAATCGTTCGCATTGATGTGACAACAGGCTGATTTGTGTTCTGGCGTGTCCTCGTTGGGAAAGCACTGAAACGAGCACATAGAGAATGAAAATGGAATTGAGAATGAAAATGGCCTCATAAATCTGACGTTAGTTTACAAAAATTAATAAGCATTCTAAAATCGCATCTAGTCGCATTCATGGCAGTCCGCCAGTTCGACAGTTTACAGTTTACAGCTTACAGTTTAGAGTTTAGAGTGTAGAGTTTAGTTGCCATAAATTTGCCCCGAAATGACCTCAGTTGTGTGCGAGTTCTTCGGAAGTAAATCATACAACTTGACTGCGTTTTCCAAAATGGATACACCACCCACTCGGCCCGCCAGCCCACAGGGCATAATACAATTCAAAGTAAGAAAGGGGAGAATATTCGTATTTATGTTTGCCGCAATGGGCGTCATGTTAACGCCACATTGGATTTGCTGTTTCATAATTCAAAATCACTTTTCAGTGTTCGTTGTTAGTTGGTTGCCGAAGCGAGTTTCCTGTTGTACGCATTTGTGGCAAGCACCTCGCGGATTTATGGCCCTTTGTTGGCGTTGGCCTCATGGAAAGCTGGTGCTTATTTTTAGTTCTCGTTGCTCGTTGCTACATCAAATCCCTAAAAATATGCTGAGCTGCCTTTGAGCGTTTTTTTGATTGTGTGTTTGACTTAACAACTTCAAAAGTGTTGGGTCTGTTCATAAGCACCGCTCTGTGGTGATGAGCTTATCAAACTTATGGAGATTTTTGGGGTCAGTAAACAGATCAACATGCATATTAATAATACGTTACTACAACTTATTTATAAAACAGAAATTAAATTCTTTATTTGGGAACATTAAAGAACAGTTTGTAATCGAAACGAGACTTACTTTGTTGGGCATCAGTTGACGACTTAGGCGTCGGAAATCCGAATTTAACAACCAATACATAAAGGGATTCCACAAACTGTTACTCAAAGATGTCCAGGTGACCAGAAAATCGAGAAACGGCGGCAACTGCAAGTGTATTGTGAATTATTGTCAGTAAAGCATGTGTCTAACATTGCGTATACGTAACATATTTCGTATGCATCGCGTTGCGAGTTACGCAGATGCTTAAGTACTCACCTTGGAGCCAGTGCAGGCAGTAACGATCTCCTGAATGGTCCACGGTGTGACCATTACAATGAAGCCCAGCGAAATTGCGGCCATTGAACGGGACGTGTTGCCACTCGAGTTCTTCTCCTGGATGGGGACAATCTGCAACAAATGCATTTAAACATGTGTTTAGGCATTCCATTAAGAGTATATCATAATGTGGTTCATTCACATAATAGATTTATATTTTTATCAGTAGATTAAAAGGTACATAATTAATTACAAGATATTAGAAATCTTGAAATAGTTAATATCAAATATTCTCAGATTTCTAATTCTATCAGTAGATTAAAAGGAACATAGTTAATTAATTTCAAGTATTTTACAACTTCTTCTTAATAATATTCTACTTAAAACAAAAGTTTTTTGTTTGTTGTAAATTCTGTGATTCAATTGAAATTCACACCGATTTCTCAAATAATTTGTCTGTTTTTATATTGGATCGTTTGTTGTCGATTTATTTTTATATGTTAATATTTTTGTGTGCGCTTTTTAAACTTGAGGGAATGTATGTTATTCAGAACTCTGCAATGTTTCGCCGTATTTTGTATTATCTGAAATGTGTTAGATGTTGCTATATGGAGGTGAAATCCTCGCATCGTTTGCAAATAGTTCGAATAGAATTGCAACAGGTCGGAGTGTGGAATTTGAAATAAACATATAAATTGCATTACAACTAACTGTTTGCTGACCACGACTTACCTTCTTGGTAATCTTATTTGTCATGCTCGGCATGCCAACGAGGCCCATGCTCATCGCCATGCTCAAATGGTTCATAACGGGTGCCCGATGCTGATGATGGGGATGGGAATGGGAATGATGCGAGTGTCCATGTCCGCCATGTCCAAATAAATGCGATGATTGTTGTTGCTGATGTTGTGGCTGGTGTTGGTGATGCTGCTGCTGCTGTTGCTGTTGCTGTTGCTGCAGTTGCTGCAGTTGCTGCGGCGGGTGGTGGTGGGGATGCGGATGATGGGCGGCCGCTGTGAGGGGCATGGTTGGATCATTTAACCGAAAGCGACTCATATGAAAGCTGGAGCCATAACAGTACATCAGGACCATCGTGGTGGGAAAGTATAATGCACAAGTTGATAAAATTCGATACGAGGGCTTACTGTAGAATGGCTCGCAGGCCATTAGACCCGTATTGTTGAAGTAGTAACCTGTGATGAACGGATATACACACATATAGATAAACACCAAAATGAGCAGCTCTATGCATGCATATCGAAATATTTAATAAGCCAGTGTTCTTGTTTTCTGTAAGTGTGTGTGTGTGTGAACAGGTAAGTCAACTCACCTTTCGGCAGTACGAGAAATCCAAACACCGTCAGACTGATAATCCATGTTAAGCTCAATATGGCAACACAGCCCTGTAAAATAAGCAGATACCCAAACACATCATACACACATTATGCACAGAGTTGCTGTTCGTTGTAGTTGTTGCTGTTGTCGCTGTCTGTGTCTGTGTTGGTTATAGTACATAGTTTTGCTTAATTTGCTACCCACATCGGACACTTTGTTACCCCTTCCTCATTCATGCCTTGAAATACTCATCTCGTCCTCCCTCTCAACCTTTTCTGCATGTCCTTTTCATCCAGCTGGTTGTGTGATTTATTGCTGAAGGAGAAATATGTGCACGTTTCTGATTTTAAGTGATTTTGATGCGGAACATTGCGGATGCACGTTCAAGTCTATTCTAATTACCCATCAAAAGTCTATTTAGGCACATGAGAACCCAAGACCTTGCAAATACTGTGGCATCTAAATTAAACATCAGTTTCACTGCATTAGTTAGTATAAGTCTGCATAAACTATTTAATTTCCAGCATACATCTGACAAAGAAGCTCTCCAAACTTTTACACACAAATGACCTTAGCACAGGGAAACTATAAATGAGCAGCACATAGTCAACGTATATCAAAGAACAACTTACTCGAACCATATGCAAATGAAATGTTGTTGCCTTGAAACATTGACTTTGACAAACAAACTCGTAAGCACATCAAACGAATGCACCTAAATTTTGAAGAGAGTCTGTTTTCGGTTGGTGGGTGAATGTCGAGTTTCAGGTTCAGCAAATAAATATTTAGCAAAAAGTCAGTAGCAAATGGAATTAAAAACTTTTGATTGGGTTAAAAACATTGGGCAGATTCAACCGCAAGCAACGTGCTATGTTCATATTTATAGCGAAACATTTGCAAGAGGTTGCCAGAATCATAACTTTCCCTCTGACTGACTGACAAACTGTCTGACTATCCACACAGTTGGCATTTGAATGGCAGCGGCATGCAAAATTATGAGTTTACATTATTCAACACTCAACCGATCCGAAAAACTCAGAAACCTTTTAATTTTTGACACCATAATCTCTCAAAATAATTGTATTTATACTTTGCAATGTTTACGGATCCTGCTAATGCCTCTGAGTATTTTTGGTACAACAATAGCCATTAGCATAAGAAATTATTTGTTTTAGCGTCATCATTATTTTACATTTTAAAGTAAACATTACTTGTAATTCGTTGACTGTTAGAAATTCATTAACATTTATGACATCTCAGCAACATAAAGTGAACTGACTTGACATTAGATCAAGATCAACTGAGCAAACTACAAAATGTTGGAAACAGATAACAAAATAAGGCTAGTAAAAATAATTCTAGAAGCTTTTTGCACACTTTCTATGACCATCAGAAACTTTTCGTTATCATAAATTAAACAACATAAAGTTAACGCTTTATTTTTCGAGAAATGAGTTGCAATTTATGGAAGCTTCAATAAAAAGCAGTCTAAGAGCCGAGAAGTTGCAAGTTCTTCGTGCCATTATTTGGCGGAAAGTGGGCCAACAAATTGCGTAGTTGGTGTGTCAGTCGCCACGTCGGGCGATGCGACGCGACGTCAGCTTCCCTTTATTAATTTTCGACATTGCACGTTTTATTACAAAACTGGGAGTGGCATTGCGCCAATTTCGCCGACCCCAGTCAAAAAATTATGAAGCATTTATTATTCGAAGAAAAGAAAGGAATGCAAAAAAAAAAAGAAAAACAGGCGGCACAGCATCGCAATATTATGCAAATATTTGCTACCAATATATTCATTATATGCAGAAGTTACGAACATAATTTGAACCAACCTCAATAAATAGATTAACTGATATTAATATAAATACGCCGTACTAGAATTCTGTTTGGTAGTTGGTTAATACTAAATTTGGGTTGAAATATTGTGTAATTGCACTCTAAATTTATTTGGGAACTATATTTAAGTGTATTTAACTCACAGCATTCTGAAGATTGCTGCTATGTATACTTCTTCTATCTTTCCGTTTGTTTTTTATTGTACATTTTCGTTTTTCATCCATTTTCCCAGTTATTTCGTTACCATTAACTTTTGCACTTATGCAGCCTCTTAAAATACACATCTGCATATAAATGTGAGTTCGATAATAAATATAAATTTTTATTCTGATTTCTGCTGAAACTACTATAGACCACAAATTGTTGGCCTTCTCTCGAAGTATGTACTTTAAAAGGCCAAGTTGAATCACAATTAAAAGGGTGTATCTATGAGCATAAAAATGAATTGTGTGCAATTTTGAGTTTTAAAATAATTACAATATTTAGTTGTGTCTTACTGTGTTCTACAAAATTCCATCCTCACGTAGCTAATGAGCTTAATTTGCGTTGGTAGTGCTTGATATATTTTGTGATTTTTAAAAATATATTGTTAAGCTGCTTATATCCATGATCTATGTCTGATTTGGCAAATTGGAGCTTTTGCCGTTTAACAGAAAATGTTAAAATCCGTTTACTTATTTAAATACACATCATAAAATATGGGCCGACAGACGAGCGGACGGAGTTTTCTCCCGTTTTGTAAATGATACGCGACGTCCGACCCAAAAAAAATAAATATTTCTTTCCACTTCCGCACACAAATTTCTCTCTTTTTTTTTTGCGCTATCCTCCAGTTTTGGAGGCTGCGTAAATGTTTGCTTGCTCATAAATTATGATGTAAATGTGCATGTGCGAAGGAGATGGAGAGAGTGGGAGACGCAGATAGATAGAGAGAGAGAGAGAGAGAGAGAGATGGGATGCAAACTGGCAGCCATTGCTCTTCTGTTTCCCCCTTTTGCTTGCGGTTTCCGTGAACGTCGCCGCTTCATTTGCCCGTGTTCTGTCCTTGGTTCTTGGTCCTTCGTACTTGGACCAGGGCCAGAACCAGGGTTAGAACCAGAGCCAGGCCTTTGCTGCGGTCTCCGTATTTAGTTAAAGTCTGTAAAAAAACAACAAAAAAAGAAGTACCAACCAAAAAAAAAAAAAAAAAGACAAAGAGAAAAAGAAAACGCAGCCTGCTTTTTTATGCTTCTTTTATACACTATTTGACTGTGTTTATGTTGTGTTTTGTAATTTGTTTTTTGCTTGCCTTTGCTCTTTCATTCTTCATCTTTTGACGCTTTGTTTTGTAAGCTATTCTCCTGCTTTGCTCTTCTCTTTTTTTTCCATTCTTTGCTTTTCTTGTGTTTTAATGACTGGCATAGAACTTAGTGCCCATTATCCTTATTTATCTCTGCGTAATTGGCTCATAGATACAACTGTTGTTGTTGTTGTTGTTTTTGTCATGTTAATGATGCTGTTGTTGTCGATGCTCTAGATTTTATTGGCGCGTGATTTCTCGGCATTTCCCATACGCTTTGCTTAATGTTGTTGTACTTCGAGATACATTTTTATCTTAACTTGTCGCAGGACTTATCGCCGCACATAACGTGCCTTATCTGCTTTGCCGCGCATTAGCAGGACTTTAAATGTGTGCCACACACCAGCCTCCCAGCCACCCAGTCACCCAAAACGAAATTATTCAACACACCCCCTTCCACACCCTCCACCATCCAACTGACTGATGATCCACTCACCTTCTTGCTGGAGTGCTGATAATAGCGTCGCGGATGCAACGCACACATGTATCTGTCCACGGCCATGCAGACGAGTATAACGGCACTCTGTTGCGACAATGCACCACGCAACAGTGCCTGCAAAAAAAGTATGCCCAAGAAGCAGATAAAAGAGAATAAGAGAGAGAGAGAGAGAGTGTATTATTTAATGTAATATTAATTTAATTGAGGCCTTCTATCCATTATTCACATGGGATTTTACTCCCAGCCATGGATCTGTTCCAATCTACCTTAAAATTCTCTCTAATAAATAATAAAATGCCAAAATTTTCTAAAATAAATCACATATCAAAATATCAAGAAAAGTTATCTTATGCATTCGATTCAAATGGAAATTGCAGTCTGATAAATCTCAAGTTACAATAATTATTTTAAGAGAATAGAAACTATTTTAAAAAATACTCATGTGTGTAAAAATGTAAATGTAAATGTAACGAAATGCACTTGACGTTTCATTTACAACAATAATATATTTTGCGTAGATTTAAATGTTCGTTCCCTTGGTTCATAATTCACATCAACAATGCGGTTGGATAAATGGAGAGCTTACATTTTTAATTTGGCCCATTATACAGTGCAGAGTATAAAGCCATAATGCTATGTAATTGTTGCTCATTGTAATAACACATACATGTGTATAAAACATATTTATCGTGCGGAATTAATCGCTCAGAGGTAAACCAAATGGTTGCAACCAGTTGTTAGGCTTTCATTAATTGACCATCAGTGCGATAGCTTAATTGGCGGCAGTCTGTCAGCCCATGGGATTTCAATTAAACACCTGCACTTACCTGTATCTGACAGAAGATCTCTCCATATGGCCAACAATGAAACAATGCAGGCATTAGCCCAAACGGTGTAATTAGCAGACCAATTGTCAGGTCATTCAGAGCCAACGAGGTGAGCAAATAACGTGGCTGAAACACCGCGTTCAAGAGTTAGTAAGTGACTCATTCAGTTTGTTGTGCTAACTCGCTTTTGTATCTGTGTTTTGCTGACTCACCTGTTGATGTATATAGGCAGCATAGCGACGATTGTTAATGACAAAGATGACCAAACAGTTGGCCCCAATCACGCCCAGCGTCAGGACCAAAATGAGCACTGCCTCAATGGTCTCCGCAATGCCAATGTGCAACATAAAGTTGTGGCCAGTGTAACGCGGATGCGAGCAACTGGAATTCTTCACCGCGGGCGCTACAAGCAATGAGCCAGTCTTCAGATCCATTGTAATGCTGCAAGAAATTCCAATTTGAAATAAATTATACAGATCAATTGCTTTTAATGGGTATTTAAATTTATTATGAAACCAAATTCAACTAGGGCAACAATAAATTTAAATTACATCTTTATTTGGAAGGGAATTGTTATACATTTTTTTGATGGAAACTTTTAAAGAGGAGAGGAGACTAAAAGAAAAAGCCGCTTAGTTAACTTTGATTGTTGGTCAGAATGGCAGAGCTGGCAGTTTTATCGTTGTCTTTTGCATTTGTGGTGTACTGGCTGGTCTGACGTCGTTTCCGGTGCTTCCGTTTCCCATGTGCAAATATGCAAAATGGCGACAATTTGTTACACCATAATCAAGTCAAAACAAGCGAAAGCGACGCCGCGTTCACAATTTATCAACAGAACGAGAATTGAGAGTTGTGGATGCGAAGGACTTGAAGCTCAAACATACCAGAGATTCACAATGTGAGACAGAGAGCTGAAATAACGGGAAAGGGATAGAGAACGGTGTCAATATGGCGTCACTTCCGGCTGTGCCGAAACAACGCGCTGACATAATGAAACTTTACAAGATAATTGGATGATTTCGTCTGGTTTCTTTTTTTCTCTTTCTGTGACTCGTCTAGTTTGATTTTTTTTAGTGTCTTCATTCGCAATAAATCAGAAATGCAGCCTGCCTAGCGTTGATGTCTTTTTCACTGCTTCCGTTTCTGTATCTTCGTCTTCTTTACAGCGCTGACATTGAGAAATGTTTCAGAATAGCAAAATACTCGTAGCTTTAAACTGTTTGCCTTAACAAATACTTCATAGACTTCATAGACAGTAGACGACTTTGTCTGCCATTTGTTTTTGCCACGTATTTTTATTAAGTTTACCACGCTTACAATGTCATATCCCTAAGCTCTGGTCCTGTGATTTATCGTGCCTCCTTTTGAGGTCGTCTGAGCGACTGGGCATCGTTGCGTTAATGCTAAGTCGACAAATCACAGCCAAAAATATATAAGCTAACTGCTAAAACATTAAGCCCAATAGTCTACTGGAACAGATTTACTACCGCAATATCGTCGGGAGACATGCAGAATGAATATAACTAGTCTTCTTTGAGCTATAATGGCATCAGAGTCGAGGTGAATAATCCAATTCCACAGGAAAAGCATTCGATTAATGTAACGAATAGCGGGTAAAACTCAATTAAACCTTCAAATTAATTAAACGTGAGCATTCTTATGTTATACTCAACACCTACTCAGCCACATATTCTCTCTTTATTTCAATTCTGAAACCGCAAATCTCCATTTTCATGATTCAATTTTGAGGAGTAGCTGATATCCATTGAATGAAGCACTAATAAACCGAAAGACAGTGGAACGGGATAACTGACGATTGGCCAAAATGTTCAATGCCAAATTCCAATTCAATTTCCAAGTAATGAAAAGGGAAATTCGCTTAATTCCGCGTATTGTTAAGTCTGTCGTAATCGAAATTGCAACTGCAGTCACAGCCCTAAATAGACACGGAACTGGGAGCACAAACTAAAATAGAAAATAAAAGATAGAGAATAGAGAATCGAAAATGGAGTTAGAGCTGCACAGCATTGCACATTTCCAATTGCTGGGAGCAATTGGTGTCGAATGTGAAACCACGTAATTGTTTTAAAATGCGAAATGGCGAAAATGGTCGGAAAGCGCATTAAAATAAACGAATATTCAATGAAATTTCTCAGAACTTGAACCGTGTTCCAAAGTACTCATCAATGTTGTCTCTGTTTTCGCCTCTGAACGAAACCACGACAACAACACACAACACCCAACAGACAGCAAATAGCAACATTGAAAACGAACATTGCCAAAGACAAATGCGGAATAAATAATTTAGTTGCTGGATTAGAGAGCCACAATCCGCTTTTGAATTTACACTCAAGTTACTTCCATTAGTGGCATTTGGTAAGCGTGCAAAACTATTGCATATCATTAGGCGCCGTCAGAGGCAGCACAACTAGCACCACCAGCACCACCCGCCCCACCGCTGCCACAGCTGCAGTTGTCAACCACCGCACGTCGCTTGCATAATCCACGCCCAGACTTATAACACCAACTTAGCGCAGTATTTGGCCAGCGACGACGACAACAACAATGTGCAACATACAACATGCCATGCTGCCTCTAATTGTGCCACAAAATGACGAAAAAAGCCATTTAAAATGATGGATTTTCGATTCAAACTACGATTGCAGCTCGACTTTGTCATACCCAGTTACAAGTTATATTTACACTATTTTATATTGGTTTAGAAATTGAGAATTAATAATAATTAAATCAATATTTTAAGCTTTTGTCTTACGAAATATATCACATGATACATAAATAATTGAATAGGTATTGTTTAAATTCAATAAGGATTAAGGATTATGATGTTAGGCAATGATTAGAGAATTTAATTAAATTTTCATTATTATCGAAAATTATGTGTGTCTGCTTCTCGCTTTTAAGAACTTCAAGATTGTTGATTGTGTGGTATTTGAATATCAATATCTTAATTGAACAGAGTATGAACCGAAACTAAACCTATTAAACTGTTTCCAAGGAGTACAGTTTATATGAGACCATTTCGAAATAAGGCAATAAAACCTTGTGAATGAAGTTGCAGCACAAAATACAATAGAACAACACGACTGAAATGTTGGACTGCAAGTCACCATATTCCGTATTCACAGTGCGTTTTGTCTACGCAATGAATAGGAGTCCGTTTGTGTGACACACCCACTCGCACCTCTCTCTCTCTCTCTCTCTCTCTCTCTTTCTTTCTATGTTTCTGTCTACGTCTTCCTTTCTCTGTCTCATTTTAAGGTTTGTGCGTGCGTGTTAATGCACGAAACTGTAAAGTCCGACCCTTTATTCCAGCCACATTCCAGGCACAATCCTCTCAATGCATTTCATATACATTTACATACACACGCACACACACACGCACACACACCGCATCACATACAAAGTTGAATCGGTGCTCGTCCTGTGGCTTTGTTCTTAAGCCTGTGTTGACAATCCGTGTGAATCTTTGTATGTGTGTGTGTGCATTTCAAATGCAAATTTGCTACGTTCGGGTTTTGCATGCATTTTTTGTTGTTGTTGCTGCTGCTGCGGCTGCGCTGCGGCTGCGGCTGCTGTTGTTATTGTTGCTGTTGCAGCATTTTGGCAACATTTGCTGGCTTTGGCTTATTTATAAGATTTGCTTTGAAGCCTTGCAGTTAACACATGGGTCAAAGCTGATTCCACTTGACAAAATGCCTGAGTTGCCAGCAACGCGTTGACTGATTGCACATTTGTTGCCCCACAAGCAGCCAGATCCAAGTGATTTAGGCCACATTGTGGCAACTTTTTTGCCTGAATGCAAAGACCCCGATGACTGGTTTAAAGCAACTGTGTGCACTTAATATATCTATTCTTATGGAGTTCTTATTCCATGCCTTCAAGGATTTTACAAATTTAAAAGAAAAGTTACATCAATCAGTTGGTTCTCGTTAGTCACCTGTCAAATGTTGTTAGCAAAAAGCTAAGTCGTTAACACACTTTTTCGCTACATCTTGCTGTCAGGCAGAGGATGAGTTTTCATTTCGATAAAGTTACTTCAAGCGGACATTTTGTTAGAAGATGTCAGCCACAGATGCGCTAATTGATATCTTCCAGCTGCTCTTGCGCAAAAGTTAAAATTCATTTAGTCCAACATGTCGTATACGTGTTAATTTGTGCTTCTGAAATGAAATGAATTATGAAATGAAATTGCTGAGCAAACACAATTGCCAGAAGTCTTTCAAAAGTGTCAACACTTGCGAGTAATCGCATTAAACTCCAAAATATTCATGACAAAGAGTTGTAATTTTGAATGTCTCGAAATGAACAAAAGATACAGCTCCGTCATCTTTATTCAGTAATGAATAATATTTAATTTTTAAAACACATCAACAACTGCTGCCAGCTTTATAGATATGCATACATAAGCCGCATTATGTGGAAATGTTTCAGAATGATAATTTAAATGAGACTTGGGAAAGTGCAAAGTTCTTCCAAATTGGCTGTTAAGTAAGATGTTCTCACATCAAGCTGAAACTATTCAAAATATTTTGACATTAACATTAATTAATTCAAGCGCAGCTTAAGCCTCGAGTGCACAGCTTGTTGCATTAGTTTCAACATTTGCCGCATGTTCAAACATTACGCATACGCCGCGATGGCTAAAGTTTTTCCTGAAGCTTTTCGCATATATTTTAATAGTGTGCATAAGAATTTCAATTACAACGTCAAATTACATGCATATTAAAATGGAACATTTTATTTGAAATTTTTGCGGTGAAATAACATTCAATCCTAACTCCGAGTGGCAACCAAATGAAGCGCCATTAAGTTCGAATAACAGAATTACGTGTGCTAAATAGCAAGCGGCCAATGGGGAGTCTCTGGGGTGGAAACGTGCATAAATCAGTTATATAATAAATGATTGATTTAATAATATCCAATACAATAACTGGAATCCGCTTCGACTGCTGCGGCAATTCGATTGCTATGCAAAATGAATTTACAAACAAGTGGAAAGGATCGACTTAGTGAATGTCAATGACTGGCAGATACCCTCTACTAAGCTGTAATCTGACAGCTTCAACTCTTATCGTGCTACCCATTTCACACATTCATTTTTATTCAGGGTATTTGGTACACACATAAATGCCAACATTACGAATGAAGTTTTAACCCAAAACGGCGCAAACGGAATATAATAAATACGTGCAATGCATTTCAGATTTTTATGTGCTGCCCAAGATTTTAACATGTACATGTGAATGCCAGCAACGTTAAAACTTTTCACTAAATAATCACCAGCTTTCCTGCAATTAAAGATGTAAAACCCCAACACACTCACGCACACACACATAGAAGGCAATAGGGGAAATTGGCAGGATGACACAGGGGCAAGAAGTTGTTTGGCTTGCGTTGTCACGTACTCGTAAAAATTGGCGTAAATGTTTTAAAAGTTGCATCAAAGTTGTTATGAAGTATTTGGCCCGGCCAAGTGGAAGGCAAGAAAGGAGCAGCCATCACAGCACGGCAACATTTGCAAAAGTCAGCAAGTCATTTAAGAAATTGCAACGTTCGCAGAAAGTCAAATGGAATTAGCTTCAACATTTTCAGTTAAATTGGCTTTAAACAAAGAAATACAGTGCAAAGTGGAATCACTTTTGAATTCAAACATTTAAATTAAATAAATGCAAACCTTTTTATGTATTCTACATCGAAAGTAATCCCCTTGTATGAAGTAGATGGGATGTGGGCGTGGCAGAACATTGGCGATGCTTCAAAAACATGTCTGTTTCCTTTTGGCTTGGGGCCAAACAGGAACAACTTATATTAGTCTGAAATAAGCCCAGTTACTCAACTGTGTGTAGATAGACTCAGGTGCAGTTCGGATACTCGTTGTAGATGTGTTTGAGTGTGTGTGTGAGTGTGTGTGAGTGGGTTTGATAGGCACAGCTCATTTGGACTGTGCTATGGCAGCTGTTTTCTTTTAGTCAGTGCATGCAATTACTGTAAGCCCGTTGGCATTTTGGGCATTATTAAGAAAAGTTTATTTTGGTCTCTGGCAAATGCCAGGCTTTGGAGTTGCACGTGAATGTGGCAGAAAGATGGGCTTGTAGTGCAGCAAACTCTGAGAAAAGCATACAGTGGAAGGAAGCATAATAAAACTGACAGGATTCCTACAGACTGGCAAGAAATTTTAATGAAACACTTAATGGCTTACATGCATAGGGAATAATTCTGTTTCTGGTAATGCTTTAATGAAATCTGTCAGTAAATGTATTTCTGATTATTCCTAACGAGAATTGCATCATTGTCAATATGTCTGTCTGTTCCTTGGACAGTCGAAATATGAAATTCAAAATGAATAATGCCACTAAAGTAAATTCCGCTTGAAATAAATATTTATATTTGCGATTATGGTTATCGATTGGCAGGTGCTGTTTCGATAACTGAACAACTGCAATTATAAATAATTTGCAATTAAAGGAATGTCTCCCCAGAACCAATTGCTCTCATATCACTACTCGATCTCGGTCTGATTGTGCACGAGTAGCTGATGCTTTAATTATATCGGCAATGAGTCTGTTCATTACTCTAGTTTGCACTTCCGTTTAATTAATAGTAGTAAACAGACGTTTACTGAACGGTAATTGCATCCAAGTTAAACCAAACTGACGCAAGAAGGCGATTGAGCTCAAGGACATAGTTAAATTGAGATTTAATTGGAATGTAATTAAAATGAATAACGCCTTTATATTGAGTGTAAATTGCTAACGACTTTTGTTTTTCAAGCTATAATGGTCGATGTTATTCAATTACAGCATAACAATAAGCAGTTGTCACAAATAATTTAATTAATGTGTGAGGAATGCGGCGTATGTGTAATTTTTGTAACATACTTGCTCTCTATTCAAAAGGATTATGTCTTTTGAATAAAGCAGAGACTTAATTTAACCCTCATTTGCATAAGTAAATAAATAAAGCAATTATAGTCAACATGTTCATCAAACATTTTGTAGCTCGCTTAATTGCTTGACAAATTCCCTGTAAATCAGTAATCGATTCAACATTTGATTGCAAGTTGGGAGTGAATGACAAATAAAAATGTTTCGAAAATACTTTCATAAATGTGTTGTCATTTATAACTTCTGACGGCCCTTTAATCACCACATTTCCTCCAGTTTCTCCTGCTCATCAAGGATCCACAGTGTGTTGGGTCGGCACGGAACTAATTAGGACAACACATGTTGAACGGCCAACGCTTCGCATGATGAATGCACCACAAATGTGGCAAAAGGAAGACTATTAGTCATATGAATCTGCTGCAAAGAGAACACTGTAATGTGGCATAAAGCCGGACATTTGCCGGGAAAAAAACTGTTTGTGTTGTGCTGCTGTCAAGTGTCAAGCGAAGTTGGGAAACACACAAACAGGATGACAAATTAAATCAGTAGTTATTGGGCATTCAAAGAATCTTTGATAACAAAAGAGTGTAAGTATGAAAAGTGTAAATATCTTAAAAATTTGCCATCTTTGAATGGGTTATTCCTACTTTAAGTAATATGTGAATGTGATTTATCCAAATTTTAACAATCTAATTATTAACGTCTGGTCAAATAACTGACGCTGAGTAAAACTTCAACGAGGCGTATACGCAATTTCACGTTTCATCAACGTCAGACGGTTTTAAGGGCACAGTATTTCGAGTGCCTGCAGGCGATAAATAAGCCACATGCAGAACGGATTTCACAACGATTGAAAGTCACAACCCGACGACATGTTGATGATTTTCAGTCGGCAGTGTCATGGTCAATGAGTGCTGGGTTCAAAATCGCACAGTGGTACGAGACGTAAGTATTTGCCATCAAATGTATTTTGAGCAACATCAAGGAAAACATTCTCTATATTTTACATAACAGTTTCGTAGGCATTCATATTTCATGTGCCTCTTTTAACTATTAATAACTCTTGAATATTCATTAAAAATCAACATCATGTTGCTGTCGCTGAGCTCATGTAATTTGAATCGAATCGCATCGCATCGAATCGAATCGAGTTGAATCGAGTCGAATCGAGTCGAATCAAATAAATTAAATGTCAACATGTGTCGCTGGATTCGTCCACTTAATCACGTTGTTGTCGCTTCAAGAGTCATCGCAGTTCGATATTAAAGATTTCATTTTATCCTTATGGCAGTGTTCGATGATAAATGAGGATTCAGTGCGGTTCGTAGCATTGCAGTCACTTTTTGCATATTATTTGCAAAATTATAAGCCTTCTTCTGAAAAGCAATTAAAAATTTAAATCACTTTATTATATGTATCCTGATATCATAAGATATTTAAAAACTGATCGAATGTCGATTTACGTCGGTTGTGTTAGGCTTCAAATATTTTAGTAAATTCATTTGAATTATTTAAATATATTTTAATGTTGAAATAGAATAATAACATTGTAAATAATCTTGAATGCCTAACTGATAATCATGCAGAATATCTCTTTCATAAGTTTCCAACAGTACAGATTAGTTATTATATATATTAGTTATTCAAATAATACATTTGCAAACCGCATTAATATAATACTCCAGTGGACGTATTCTATATTTCCCTATTTATTCAATAGCTATTTAATATTTGTCGATTATTTTGCCTGCGGATAACAATATGTTTAAAAAAGATAAATATAACCGTGGGAATGCTTTATCCTGAATTTTCCCCACCTGCATAAATATTGACACAATATGGCTAATACAATTGGTAAATAAAGCAATAAAACCTATACATATAGTGGACGCACAATGGGAAAAATCTGCAGCATAATACAATTTCAAAGCCAGCAGATAAATGGTGGAAACCAAAAACAACATGTTAAATAAATACGCATAAATTAATACAAAACAAAAGCCAAAGTGGTAACACAAATACTATGTATTTTTATATACAATTATAGATGTGTGAGTGTGTGTGTGTGTGTGAATTAGCCCGCTCGGAAAATGCGTCACGCTCCAATTTCTGAATTTCTCCGTTTTTGCTGGCTGAATTTCTCCATTGGTTTTTGCTGGCTTCCTGCAACAAATGAATAATGGCAACAGAGCAAGCACTAAAAGCCACAAAATGAGCAACAAAAGAAGAATGCACTAGAGAACATTGCTCTAGCGAAAGATACTCTTTATGCTCTCTTCTTGCTTACAGTATTTTTGACTACTGCTCAACTCCAATACACTCTGTTGTATTATGTTTGTGCAGGGTATCAATATATAATTGACAGACAAAAAACAAATGCTCAAGTCACGACAAGAACGTGCAAGTTTAATTGCTATTATCCATTGATTATTGCGGTACAACAAAATGTGCAATTTGCAGTTAAAGATTGTTTTGCATTTTATCTGTAGCAGTCCATAAAAGAGATTGGCTTTTAATGGAGATCTGAACACATCAGCAGGGCTATAATCAAAGTCCCAAATGTCAAACTGCAACGACTAACGAGTGAGTCGTGCTAATTGAGTTTTGACTCGTGCCTACTCCACACACACACACACACCCAAAAACATACACTCTCTCTCACACACCCTCACACACACACTTACAAGCAGAGCGGAGTTTGACTTTTTACAATCGCACATTCCAGTCAACGATGCGTATACTCAATATGTACAACGCGAGTTTGGAATAGGATTTGAAATACAATCTCGTTTGATTCGCAAATTTAGCTAATTTGTACACAAATTATTGAAATCGATTTGGTTTCGTGTTTGTTTTGTCGAAACATTCGTAATGTTTGCAAATTGCAGCTTAAAATTTAATATCAATAACACTTCATTGCACATTTGCCGACTAATTTTCAAGTTGTTAATCTCCAATTGCAATTAGCATATCAATGGGTAATAGTAATTTTGAAAAATATGCATAAATAAAGTTTGTAAGTTCTCAACACACACGCACACACACTTTATTGTATTATAAGTTACTCCTTCTGTTTCCTCAGCCTCTGTATGACGACAACTATAAATTCCTTGTTTATAGATATGTGTACTTCCTGGCGAACAGAACGCAAACGCAAAAAGGACACATCATTCGAGGGATCCAAGTCCCGAACCACATTGCGTGCCATGGTCGCCAATGCGTATAAATGACCGGCATATGCGATAGCACGTCTTTGGCTAACCGTGGATCGCATTGGTCTGCCGGCTGCATCCATAACAATTATTTCTCGGGCTCCACGAGTTGCGAAATGATTCACGAAAGCATCACCATCATACGCTTTGTTGCGTCTGTAATAGATTATGCGCACGTCTTAGTTTAAACCATGCATTCATGATTAATCTTCAACTTTTGTACTCACGGTGGCTCGGAGCGTGTAACGGTTGCACCTGCATTTCTATCTCCCATTATTTTTGTATATTTCCTAGTTGTTTAGTAGTTTGCCTTACTACTATTTTAAACAAGATCTATACTTTTCTCAATGTATCAAAGCCAACTTAAAGAATCTGTTTTCTTGCTTGTGTGTCCTGTTTTTGAATATGGCGATTATATATGTATAACTAGATATATGCATATATCGAATATCGGAATCATTATTAATGTACGTCAGCTTGGCAACCAATTACTTATTTTTATAATACCAATACTAAGGTTTTTATTCATTCAAATACCGTATAATTTGATTATCGTATACTACAGAAAATTAAAATGTTGTACAGTGAATCACAGAGGTATGCGACCACGAAGATAATCCATTATGGTGGCGGTGCCCATGGCTAAAATCTGATGACGTGGCTGACGGAATGGATTGCCTGACAACTGTAAATTTACAATATTCGTGAGGTTGCCCAACACGGGCGGCACGACCTGGATATCATTGTTGGACAGATCCAGGTAACTGAGACGTGTGAGCGCACCAAGTCCATTCTCACTGGCATCCAATTCACAGATTTTATTATCATTAGCTATTAGAGTCTCCAGATTCTCCAGTTCATAGATGCAGGTCGGCAAGTAATCAAGCCGATTGTGTGAAACATTCAATTCACAGAGCATTCGAAGACCGGCGAATTCCAATGGTAAATTGCGTAGCAAATTGCACGAAAAGTTCACATGATTCAGACGCGAGAATTGCGATATAAATGAGGGAATGAACGAGATTTGATTCTTGGCCAAGTTCAGATCGGTTAACAACTCGCTCAAAAATTGCAGATCATATGGCACTTCGGTTAACAGATTGTTCTCAAGATTCACAATATTGACCAGCTCATTACAAGCGATCTCGAAGATGTTTTCCGGAACTGTCCTCAGCTGAGCCATATTCATTTTCAGGACTCGTGTGTTTCGCATCGAATACTTGTCTGGTAATTGCGGATCATTCTCCTGCGACTTCGATTTTCCGCCCTGCTGGCGAGGACTATTCAAACCATCTCCGACCATGATAAAGGAAAAATACACGACTATGCGGATAAATGAGAAATTTCTGACTGTTGTAAGAAATATAGAAAAACTAAATACATAGATATTGCAGCGACAACGAATTAAATATGACTAGAGTATTTGTAATCATTTGGAATCAGGTTAAAAGAGAGCTTTTGAATACTTTTTCGGGGGTAAAATGTTTGATTTGGTATTCAGTAGACACTTTAACAGTTCTGCAACTTAATGCTTTTACTGAGAAACTGACTGAAATTCTGAGAAACTCTTGTAAATCAATTATTTGGCCATCGCTTTAAGATTATAACCATGACCATCGGTAAAGAGAAGACTGAGATATAAATGCATTTTGGTATGCAATTCAAAAATACGCCACAATCTCAAATTCTTTGTAAAGTAGTTGAAACAATAAACACAATGTCGGATTTAGTTAGATAATAATGAACATGCAATTTTATATTTGTGTCATGCATCTGAAAAATTTAAAAACTATAATAAGCCCTACACAACGTGTATGGAAGCATAAATAGCTGATTAAGCTAAAACTCGTCGCTACAAGAAATTTGCACATTCGATTCCTCTTCGAATTGAAGAATCGTTAAAGCACGCCACAGCCTTTGAGGAGAACCAGTTGATGATTCTTGCCCAGATGTGCGGTGGCATCTTGAATCCTTTCCAGCAGCTGCAGCCCCTTGCGAACCTTGCCAAAGGCAATGCGCTTCCCATTCAGAATGGACAGCGGCTTGTAGCTAATGGTGAAGGTGAGCGAAGTCCGGGCATTGCCACGGACATAACGGCTGGGAAAGGAGAGAATTCCCGCATCGACGCCATGGTTGAGAACTTCGAAATCATGCTCGATATTGCTCATATCGATGCTGCGCTCCGGATCAAGGGCAATGCATCCCTCCAGCCAAATGGGCGCAAAGTTGCGGGTGAAACTGATGTTCTTATTGCTCTGTTGGGTGCAGACGCGCATAAACTCCAACACCACATGGGGACAGGCCTCCGTGAAGAGCTGTACGGCAAGGCGACCCTTAATCTGTGTGCCAATCACCTCCAAGTCCATGTAAATCTGAGGACGCAACATCTTGCACAGCACCGTCACATCACATACGTTCATCAGATCCTCATATCGATGGAGCACATGCATCGGCACCTCATAGCTGAAGGCCTTGGCCACCTTCGCCTTGTGCCGATGCGATTTACCCAAATTGGGATCAAACAAATTGCCACCTGGATTAAACTTCTTTTTGTTCTCCTGCTCCTTTCGTTCCTTCTCCCTGGCCACACTGACGTTCCGCCAACGTCCGGCGGCTAAGCGGTCCGGTGACTTGGTGAATGTGCGCAATGTGTTGTTGCTCTTCCGATAGAGAGCCGTGAGCATTTCCATATAGGAAAGCTCCATGCCATTGCCCTCACTGTGCTTCAGCTTGGGCGGTGGCAAACAGGTGTTCACCTTGCCTTTGATGTTGGCCAGGCGATCACGATGCTGACGATACAAATCCCGCTGCTCATTCAATCCCAAATGGGATCGTGATTTAATTCTGGGCAACAGCGATTTGCTCATCGGTGCTGGAATCGCACGCTGATGGTATTTGTGATTATTCTTCATGGCATTCATATTGATGTTAAACGTGTGACTGTGCATCTTCGCGTTCCTATCCTCGGCCTCTGGACTACTGTAAACTGGATGGGTCAACGTATAGGGGCCCCTCTTGACGGCTGCCACATATGGCGCCATCTTTTGGACCGTGCTTTGCGGTGCCTTCTTTGGTCGCAGTTGATGTGTGACCTCTCTAATAAACATTTTTGCACTTATTTACTTATAACTATCCAAATTGAAAATTTATACTTGAATTTTTCTCCAAATCACTCGTTGTGGACTCGAACTGACTAGAAGTTAATATGGAAACACTAAATATATAAAAATCCTAAGGTTGCTCCGATCATTTTCAACTATTACTGCGATTTAACAAGTATTTTTCAAATAGCTATAATAATTCCATAATTCATACAAAATAATTTAAAATACTGTTTATTTATCGTCAAAAATGTTCAGCAACACATTTATTTTCGTCACATGAATTCATCATTGTATTTCACTCAGTGTCGCAATCAAATGTATCCTTATTACAGGATACATAAATGATGGCTGACAAGCTGTAAATTGAATTCAATGATGTGGCAAAACTTTTCTGTCCGATAAAATGATTCAATTGTGCAAATGAAAACAGAAACCTTTATATTTTTTTTTATTGTTTGAAAGTAAAACTTGACTGAGCGACCGGGCGACCGGCGACCGGCGACCGGCGACCGACGATGCGTGTCAGCCAAACCTGAGGTCAATCGAATCGAACCCAGTGTGCAGATTCAACAGAGATAATAAAGCAGAGCTCAGTAAATACGGCATAATGACCAGCTAAGGAATTCCCTTTACAAAAATCTGTACGAGTCTCTGTATTGCATTTGTCAGCATATAATACCCCAATGGTTGGTTTAAAAATACAGGGTATTCTCATATAAAGGGGAATATATAATCGAAGCCAGTGAACCTAAATTGGCAACCAGAATCGCATGTAATCTGTATGGCCATCAGGTGGATTCAGAGCCTGAGGTTCATAATAGTCAATGCGGTTTTTGGCATAGCATATTTGATTGCAAAATGCTCAATCAATTGATGACAGCGAATTTATTTATAAACGGTGCACAAGATAACCACAGAGTAAAATGTACAATATTACGAGTAGTTAACTTTAAACTTCAGCCAATTTTTCTGCTAAATGATTGTTGTGAAATTAAACAGCAACTCGTTTGTTTATTTATTTATGAAATACGTATGACAAGCGTCAATTAATTACTTGAAAATGTTCCATTAAAAAACATTTGCGGCTTACCTAATACTGTGTAAACGCGTATAAACATAATTACGGATTCTATTAAAATTAGCATTTCATTAAACTGTTGTGTTCTCTGGATTTTTACAGAAGTTTGGATGATTGTTAGCTGGCAGTTGAAAAAATAATTTTATATTGTTTTTAAAAAATAATAATAGCACGAAAGAAATGCAAAATTGTTGGATTACAGATTCTTTCACAAATTTAATTTGGTTTAATGGTGCTAGTACTCGTAGTTTAAAGTTAATTAGAAACCAAATTAATTGGTCTAACTTTTAGTTGTATAAACTTTAATCTAAATAAATTGCGATTTGGTACGATTAAAGATATTATTATATAAATAAACTTGTAGAGAGTATTCCTTAGTCAAATTCTTGTCTTATTTACATATATACACGTATATTATTGCCAGATTTTTTATCCTTGCTGTCATAATTAATTGCATTAAAAAATATCAGAAGCATCTGCTGCCCACATAAACAATAAAAAACTGAATTGATTTGCATTAATTGAATGTTAATACGGTCCAGATTTTGCGGTAACAATTAAATGATTAATGGCATTATTATTATGGACGTGCGTGTCTGTGGCTGAAACGAAACGGAATGATAATGAGCTGTGGCACGAACAATTATAGTTCAGATGCACACATACTTCACACTACTAAATATATGTACCATATATATTGTGAAACATTTGCGCTTCTCGCCCGGTGCATGAATAAAATCAAGGCCAACCGATGAGTGTGAAGAGTGTGACATTAGAGCACAGTGAGTGCTCGCTATCAGCGCCGTCTTATCAATCAACAATCAATGATGACACTGACTTGAAGGGCGGTTGAACAGAGAAGAGTAGTGGATAATGGGCGTGGGCGTGGGCGTAGGCGCTGTGTTGTAGACGGCAAACCTCTTAAGCGCCTTTGTTCTCAAGTGCCACACAGCTGCTGCAGCAGCTTTGCCAACCATGCCACTTGATGCTGTGTGCCTCGAGTGTGTGTCATGAAGAACTATTCAAGTTCTGTATTTTTATTTATTTTCACTTATCTGTCTGTCTGACTGACTGACTGACTGACTGACTGACTGACTGACTGACTGACTACTGACTGACTGCCAGTCTGACTTAGCGAACAATTGTTGCTGTGTGAGTACATTATTTGCATGCCACATACATCGCGTATTCATGTTGCAACGCTCAACTTGAAAATCTGTCAACAATGAAGATGCCAACAGCTGAGGGACTGGCTCACAAATGTAAATGTAATCAACCAGAGAGGAGTGCAATAATACTATATAGAATGGGAGTGGCAGCCAGTCTCTCTGGCAATATAATCAAATTTATAAGTGTTGTCTCGCATTTGCACAACTTCATTTAGTTGACCAACAAACTGCAATATGCGAATTGTTTGCTCTTATATATACTCAAATATTAAAAGTAACTTCACGAATGAACATTTACGACCAGAAATTCTAAACTGGCTACGCTCAACTAAAAAAGCTCTGCTCTGATTGTACCCAAATTATATATATTTCACTCTTTATTTTTCTTCAAATCATAAATATGAAATTTATAATTTACCTAACTTTAATTTGTTGATTGTATTTAGATTGGAATTTAACTTTACCTAAGCAAATGAGCTTTGTCTTCTAATCAACTATTATAATGAAAGTTTATTTATTTTTCATTTCTTTTATATCTGCAATAATTGTGCACTAAAATACACAATATCTCAGTCCAATTGCAATCGTGATTGCAGTTGCCATCACCTTTAATATAAGAATTTTATTGCCAAGCATTTACAGACTTTTATCGCATCAGACACGACTCATTTCATTGCACTCCAAGATGCTTTTAGGCGCTCGCAAAGTTCGGACTCCTTCTCCTACCCCCTGTTCCTATACTATATAATATATATTTTTGCTTGAAGCACTTTAAGCATTCGAATTCTCTGACTTCAACTTTGTTCCTCGTCTGCACATTTATTTTATTTCTTATGTTTCTCTGTGGTATGTTAAACCATTTGGGGACAGCTAAGAATGCGTCTGACCTTGATGTCTTGTGTGGTGACAGACACACACACACACACACACACACACACGCACACACTCGCACAACAGTCACACACCCATCAAGTTTTATGCTTTTATGTTTTCATATTTTTGCGTGTGTTTTTTATGGCGGCTTCCAAAATGGAAACAAAAGCCAACAACCGAAAGTTAATGGCATAATGGAGCATAAATGCTTTGACTGTATAAATATGATTTTATGTTGTACGCTTTGACGCCCTTTCTTGCCGTGCTCTACACGTGTCAACTTACAGTACTTTTCGTGTTTTATTATACCCTACAATAACATAAAACAGCCAGAAAGTATTCTCGGTTGATAAACCTGTTCAATATAAGGTATCTTAAGTTACTTAGTATCCTGTTAGTTGTCTCTTCCTCTCGTACTTTGCCATTAGAAGACAGGGTATCTTTTCGTTGATTACAGCATTCCATCATTTTTATTGCAGTTCAACTCTGGGAGCACTTTATGTTTTGGATTTTACGGGGATTTCCATTTAGACGGCTTCACAAAGAGCCACGCAAATAGCATATTTGAGTATTTATAGTAGGATTCGCTCCTGATCTGTTTTTCAAAGCTTCAATGATAAAAAAATGCCATTTGACGCTATAAAAGGTTCAGAGAACTCAATTAAAGTAGAGACGGGACGAGAGGGCTATTTGTGTCTTGGTAGCTTCAATTTGTCAATTATGAATTAGGCCCCTAAAAATAGGTGTTTATATACAAGTACAAGCATATGTATTTTGTCTCCGCACACAATCTTAAACTTTAGTTTAGTGCTCGGATATAAAGACATCAGTTAATTAATCCCATTAATGTCCTGTCAGCAGCGCTTGAAGCTGCTAATTAACTAAATTGATAAATCAAGCTCAAAGCCTCTTAAGGACTTCATATCTTCGTTGCAACCATAAATGGAATGGGGGAAATCCGTTAACAGGCCGCTTAATTAACAGCAAGACAAGGTGTTAAGAGCGCGACGATATTAGCTCTTAAGCCACCAACAATATTTAATCTAATTTTAGATACTTATAAAGGCACTGTCAAAGGCATTCCAAGGTTGTTGCTGTTGTCAGCTTAACCCACCCAAAATACTCTGTATGGCCAAAGAACAACTCCTTGCAACTGCTTTGGGTTTAAACGGAGGTTGAAAGCTTACCTTTTGTGTAAGGGCTGTAAATGAAAGAAAAAATTAGAAAAACCAAAAGGTTAAATATGGCCGTGTTTAAGATGAGATCAAATTTTAAGTATACATGTAATCCTGAAACAATTTTATTAGCCTTAGCCGTAGCCGTAGCATCTACTACGGACAGGCCAGGAGCCAATTAGTTTAATGCTCTTGTAAGAACCGGCGCCTAATAATCCCCTACCATGAAGTGACACGAAGTGTTTAAATCTTAATTCGCTTCATCTTTAATTTCTTCTTCTTGTGATGTCGTTGCTGCTGTTGAGACTTTACGGCAGATTATATTTTAATAGCAGTGCATTTGGGCGTTAAGTAATCGTTTATATTCTTTTCATTATTAACATAATTCTCAAGTTTTTGGAAAGTATAAAAGCGACAGCCTCGGGGCATTTGCTTTGTCGTTGTCAAATTGTTTTTTTTTACAACTTTTGTTGCCATTTAAATCAATATGAGAGTTTTTTGTTTCCTTATTTGTTAGCCAAGTTTCCCATGCGAAAGTCACAAGAGACTTTTCAACTGAATTTATATTCGACTAAACGTTATTTTCAAAATAATTGAAATGAAATTCTGCATTTCAAAGGACGAGGCTATCGTAGAAATCTCAGATTGCAAAAACTCCAATGGACCTCGAAGTGTTATTAAGTTGCAGGTCTTAGTCGGTGAATTGCACACAAGATTGTCTTGCAAGCACGACCAAAACACGACTCTTTCTGAGGCACTCACAAAGAACTATGGGAATATGTATGTATGTACTATATGTGCAACAGCAATTTTCCACAGAGCTGGCTCTGGGAAGCAATTTATCAAAACAGAACCTAACAATGGCGTTGGGACTGCGGCTCCCTATCGCCACACTTGTGTAGGATATTCAAAACTACTTAAACTTTATGCATCTATGATTTAAACACATGTTAACAACGTAGCATAATGTTTTTCCGGTACTAAAAGAATTCAAAAATATCACTAAATGGAGGTGTTTACTGCAGATATGTTACAGAAATGTGAGTGGTTAAAAATATTATATTTTTTCGAATTGATGTTTTATTACATTAATTTTAATTAATAATATATATTCAACAATTGCCAATTCAGTCTTAAAATGAAATGAAATATATTTAAATGTAATATGTTTATTATTTGACAACTTATAATTAAATTAAATGTATATTAAATTATTGATTCATAGGGCAAACTTATTATTTAAAATATAAATAGTCGAATTCTACAGCATTTTTCACTATATATTAATATTTGACTGCTAAAATGGCTTCTATTATGCTGAGTTGAATCAGTAATTGCCCTTGCACATATATATAATAGATTTAAGGCTTTTGCATTCAGAAATGGTAACTGCAGGGCAACTGCAGCAAAATAGTTAACATTGCAAGGAAACCGAGGCAATCGTAAATTAAAATCAAAAGGCGAAGGAGCCGCAATAAAGCTGAGTCACTATGCTGAATCGTGGCCATTTCACGGAGGGTGGGGAGCATGCAATATAAAAGGCTCCTTGAACATGAAGAGAAGTTAAACATTCATGCACAATTCACAGTCAGAGACAAATGGCAGTGGCCACAAAAGCAGCTGTAAAATAGTTTTTCATATCCGCTGGCAACTTGCATTGTGCGGCGGCCAAGTCTGTAGTCTCTACTATATGTGTATATTTTTGTGTGGGCGTTTGTGTGTGTGTTTGTCACCTGGCACTGGGAGGCCTTCATTGTCGCTATCCTGTGCCTCTGTCAGCTGTATGATTGCGCTTTCATAACATTTCCTACAAGCTATCAGCCTTCTGTACTCTTTGCTCCTCTGATTCTCCTTTCTCACTCTCGCCCTTTCTCCCCCCTCTCCGTCTCTCCCTCTCCCCTCTCTCCATCTCTCAGTCTGATACCCCAAACGTACAGTGGGCGTCTTAGTGTAGCATAATAAACAAACATTTACAATTTTAAATTTGACTAAAACTACTGAAACTAATACTGAAAATTAATTTATATCGATTAATAACTATGATTTCAACTAGTTTATTTCTTGCCAGTTTGAATAAAACTGTATCACATTTTTAGTTAATAATTTTGTTAGGTATATGCGCCGTATTACCCACTGTGCTTCGTCTTTCTTTTCCATTTCCACATGCAGTTTGAATACAAAGCAACATTTTTTTTCTCATTTGGCTTGCGGAAATTTACTCTGCAGTGCAAATCAAAGTCCCTTTGCCATTGACAACACACCCACACACACACACACACACACACACACACACACACCCACACCCACACACACACTCACTTGCCCGCGCACACAAAGTATCTGTCACTAAATAAACTTTGATTTATTTATACACACTTTGCACTCTGCTTTTTGGCCCCCTGGCAAAGTCTTTCAAGTCATTTCAAATAGTATATTGTTGTTGTTTTCTAGAGGCCAAGCAGCTGTTGCCATTGCTATGAGTATATATGTGTGTGTGTGTGTGCACAATTTCCTGTTGCCTTGATTCAACTTTGCACTTTCAAGTTCATTTCAAACTAAATTGTGTAGCTTTGTGCTCTAGGAAGTAAATGCACCAGTTCACACATTTAAATACTTACGTACACACACACGCACACACACACCTGTTCACCTTAATACTCACACACTCGCAAAGACTCCTGTTCAACCGCAAAATACATTATAATTTATTTTGAACACAATTAGGAAGTTGTTTCTCCGCGTGTCACGTCACGTAAGTCGTAACTGAATCGAAATGTCATTACAACCATTATGATTATGCACACCAGAAATTCACACACACATAACACACAATTACACGCACATGCAACAGCAATTAACAGTATTTTCGGAGAGTTAACGAATCTCATAAATATTTACTTTAAACGGCATATGTGCCAATGATAATAATTCTTTTATTTAGTCAAATAAAAAATACACATTTAAATGAGTTTAAATTTCAAAATAATGAAAACATTTTCTCTTTAATTTAACTAAAAGTTTAGTCTACATTTACTCATTTATTGATGGCAAAACTGTCAGTGGAATCCACGCGAATTAACTTGCAGCAAAATTCACTTTCAGAGAAACAATAGAAAATAATTGCATCACAAAATTTGTGAGAGCATCAGCTTTAAAAATGTTGATTTGAAGAGACTTTAATGAATATAACAGTCATTAAAAAATATATAAATAAATTATACATATAAATATGAAAACGTTAAACTTTGTACATTATATACTAAAAAATATAATATAATCTGTTGAGAACTTAGAACTTTAAAGATGACAAACTGTCGGGCGAATGCTATGATAAGCAAATATGAAAATATTTTGCGAGTGGCATGTTGCTCAAGTACTTGTATTACACCTGTCAGTGCACATGCACTCACTGTTATTCAGGACTCAGGTAAGCAGAAATAAGAGTAGAAGATGTAGAAATATGAGGTAAATATATTTTGAATAGTTGGGTAAAAGTGCAACTGCAACTGGAAGTGCAACAATTTCATCATTGTCAGGCTCTTGACGTATTTACCATGGCAGTCAATTGGAGAGATGCCGTTCAGCTGACAGGGATAACGACGGGGACAATAGCTGTTGCCAGATAAAACATCCTGAATGTCCACAAGTTGTCGCGGAATGCAACAGCTTTCAAGGGATTACACACAAGGTTCTAGCATAAAAGCTTTTACTTGTCCAGTTAAATGCAAGCTTGATATAACTATAAAACATATCAGCAATATAACAATAGCAGCATTTAGAAACCATCAACATACAAAATGCAATTGTTTATTGAAGATTGCTTACTTGTTGATATTTTTATTTGAGTCTTACTGTACCAACCATATTCAACGAGATGGTACTCTCTGTTGCACTTGAAAGGCGCTTGTAATGAATACCGGATCATCTCCGGCCTCAGCGTGAATTTGCATGCCACGGAGATAGAGTCGACTCCCAGCTGCAGATGCAGCTTTAACTCCTCACCAATGCATACTCAGTTGCATACCACAAATACTCGAGAGTTTCATTGCGGCACAAATAGAATGTGCAGCCATTGCATATAATCTTAAATGCTTTCGACTCCGAATTCTGGTATGCCATAAAATGGTTTTGCCAACAGCTCGGAAATATTCGTATTTAATATATAGGGTTGCATTTATGACGCAAATATGAAGTTGCTGCCCGAGTGTGGCACAGCATGTGGCACGACACTGGAATTTGCTTGCTTATTATGTTATAATTTGTATATTGTGTACGAGTATTTCTTCTACTTCCCCCATGGAAGTGTCTAACATAAACATGCTCACAGGCAAGCACACACTTATCCATTAATTCACATAGTTCACGCTGTTTCATGGTCCGTTGGCGACATGTTTCATGGAGCAGAGACACGTAATGCTTAATACTTGTAGACATATCATAAAGAATGCCTCTAGTTGTGCCTTGGATATGGAAATCGATGTGCTCTTAACCTTGACATTATTTACTGATACTCACTTGCATTTAACTCCTGAGTAACTTTCTTTAATCGTTTTCCATTAACTCAATTATTGGCCAAAATTGCCAATACCCATTGAAACAATTACAAGTAATGGACCATGATTGGCAATGAGAGTTTAATTATTATTGTGCATATATATACACTGAAAATATTTGTTTTATTGGAGATTCGGCAACAACTATATTGCTTAAATAAATAAATATTGACTTGACTTTGATGTCAGCATTTCATTTGAATTACGAAGACATTTTGCCTAAATCGAGGCACAAATCTAGCCCTAAAACATATTTGGGCTTCATTAAATTTCTGTTTTGATTTCGGAAATTGCTTACACAATTCGTGAGTTGATTGCATACGCAAATTTATGCATTTGTTTACATTTATCGGGCACACTTTGACAACAAATATGCACAGTAAATTGCAGATGCTAATGTTTCTAGTTCAGTAGCCCAACAATTGATCCATAAATGCCGCTCAAATGTTACTGCGATTTAATGAAATTGCCTGCCGTATCTATGTCTATGTCCATGTCTGTCTGTGTCTGTGTTTGTGTTTGGCAAACGAAAGCAATTTCGAACTGCACTCTATCGAATCTAGAAGGCGCCGGTAAAGTTTCCAAGAAATCGAATGTCTACAATCAATTCAAGCGTCTTTCTTAGTTTGCTTTCATTGACTTCCAGCTGAACAAAATACAATAAACTTACAAAAATGTGCACTGCGATATAAAAACTCTTTTTGAATAGCTTCATAACTGTCATTTATATGTCACTGGACCTTTTTCGCATATAAAACTGCAATAATGTGTGTTACGAATACGATTTAAAATATTGCAAAAATTATAAATAAATTGCCATGGATATTTTCAGTAGATGTTGCGTATTTATTATTTTATTTATTTATTCATATTACCCAGATGACATGTTATAAGGGAAAAATGCAAATAACGCAAACGAATTTGAGCCGCGAATGTTATTTTTGCGCGTTGCAGATAAATAAAATTCTTCGGCAACAGTTGTAAATGTTCTGTACAGTATATGTATATTTTAAGGAATTTAAATGCACAAAACGACGCAATGTTTAACGACGTCGCAGGACTTGAATTTGCACATGTACTCGTAGATTGTTATTGTTGTCGTTGTTTTTGTTTCTGTTTCTGCTTCTGTTTCTGTTACTGCTGTTGTTGTTGATGTCGGCGGCACCTGTCGCCGTGGGCGTGGTAACTGATATATCAGGCCAGCCAGCCTGCCGTCAGCCATCGCTGTGTCTGGTCGCCGACATACACGGCGTATGAGTAATCTACATGATGCGGCGGCGGCGGGTTGTTTTTTCATTGGTGTTGCCGCAGCTGCCGCCACAAGTTTTTGCCAAAGTAAATTAAATTTTTGCTGTGAGGTTAGCTTAAATGGAAACTTTACGTTTTCCAACGCATCTTAAGTTCTATCCTTTGCTTTCTCTTGCCCTTACTCTTTCTCTTTCTCTTCGTTCTCTCAGCATTCGCTGTTTTAGTTTAGTGGGTCTTAATTAAAACGCGACTCGTCGCAACTTGAGGAAATGTTTTTGTGCGGCCCTTGATGCTTAATTAAAATACTTATACGACATGTTGTTCGCCGCCAGATGAGATGTATGTCAACAGCTGCTAATGCCGCACCTGGAGCATCGTGCAGATGTACGAGTACGGCAAGTGAATCAAGTGCTTTCATCCACACACGCTCTGTCTGTTTCCTTGGCCGATTTCCCTCCACTCGGGTTTGCCCCTCTTTTTTCTTTCTCAACATTCCCCATTCTCATTCTCATTCTCAATCTCATTCAGGTTTCACGTTCTCGCTCGCGTACACGTTGTCGTTCTCGCCTCGGCAAAGTGCGCAATCTACGCTAATTTACAATTCCCGCAAAATGACACATGCATCCATCCAAAGCTGTTGATGTCACAGTTACAGTCAGTCAGAAGTGTAACCGCCAGACACCCGACACTTGAATTCTTGCCGCCTTATTTTACTTTTGATTCTTCCCAGTAACTTCTTGAGGCAATAGAGGAAAACGAAGTTTTTATTTGGCACAAAAGCGTGGATTTGAATGAGCATTGGGATTCAATTGCGGAGGGAACAAAACGAAGCAAGATTCTCACGCGAATTTTGTTTGCATTACACATTTGCAATATGAATTTGAATCACAAAACTATTATATAAAAGGTAATAAATATTGTGACAAAAAGATGAAATTGAGCAATATTAATAGCGTAGTTTCTTAGAGTTATATATTTATTTAGTTATTTTGACTACTTAGTATATAGTTGATTAATATGAAAAATGCATCTTCGTTACAATTAAGAAAGATAAATTACACTGTTTAACGCCAAGTGCGAGATCGATCAGAGCGTGAAATGCGATAGGGCTGAAAAGAGGATCTCGGCTTTGATAGAACATGAATGAATGGATGATCTCGCACAGCATTATCGGATAACCGCTCACTACTTATTGACTTTACCGCATTGGGACATTCCATATTTGCCTCATTTTGTATGGACATTTTGGGCAATTCGTTTTTACAGGACTTGATAACCTGCATGTGACTGGGACAGGGGCCAATGGGAGGTTCATCCTCGTAGCAAACATCCCTACACATGTCGAAGGAATCAACGCTCTCAATGGGAGGCATGCCACGGTGCTGGAAACACTTGACGGGACAGGATGGAACACACGGCTTATAAGGTTGTTCCTCTGCAGCCATTTTGGTAATTTTAATGCAATTGGCGAATATCTGATGGCGATCAAACTCTTGTTTCTCCCGGCATTCATCCCGATGCTCATAGTGTCTATAGGCCAGATCCGCCTTGGAGTGATAGCCTGGCCAACAATAGTCACGAATCTTGCTCCGATGCACCAGACGACCCTCCGGCTCAAATTCCAATTGATTCTTGCGACGATAGACTTGGACTGCTTTGGCAATGGGATAAATGGGTCGCCCCTCCTCTCGAGCCTTTGTTACCGATCTGGCTGCATCATTGATGAAGTTGAGATCCTCCTTGAGATACGGGTTAATTTGGCAATCGGACATACGCATCTGCTCCACTTGACGCCTCTCCAGGAACTCATCCCGCTGGCCGTGCAGTATGTCACGAAGATCAGCAGTTGCTTTGTCCTTACGCCTCTTTTGACTGATGTAAAATCGTTTGTTTGCCTCCTGAGTCTTCAAGCGTCCAGCGATTTGATAGCGACGAATCTCCGCTTCCCGCTGTTGCTTCTCCTTAGCTAATCTCTGTTCCACCAACTGGTAGGCACGTCGTTGCCTGGATAGCTCCTCTATCTGGCACTGACGTCGCGTCTCGTCCAACTCCACTTCAACATCGTAACGGTCAACGATTTGATCATTACGTTCCTGATCCTTTCGCATGTCTGCCTGTTGCAACCGGCAGAGTTCTACTGCGCGAGCTTCCCGATCTTGTATTAACTGTTCATGCATGGCTTTATATTTTTTGTTATAGCGTCTGTCCAGGTTGCGACGCTTTGTCACATCCACACAGATGACTCTATCGTCGATCTGCTCACAGATATTCTCATCTAATTGAATGTTTAGGATACGTAATAAGCAGGAGAATCAACAGTCAATTTTAACTTCTCACTTACATTTTGCTATCTCGGCCTTTTCTTCTAGAGATTCGCGGTATGCACGTCGGCAAAATTCTTGTTTTTTCTCAACCAGCTTTTTGGCAGCCTTCACTTCCTCATCGTGGAGGCATTTATACTGCTCCCGCTCAACAATTCCCTCGAATACCTCCTGTTCCCTTTCAACCAATTTCCTCAGGCGTCGCTCCTCGATATCCTTTAGGAAATGGGCTCGAGTTGCAATTGCTTTTGCCTGCTCTTGAGCTTTCAGCTCTTCCTCAGTGAGACTACAAACAGGAATCAATGTTTCCGGACACTGTATAGCGTCGAGACGTTCCTGACGCTTAGCATCTTCGACAATCTCCCGATTGACAGCTTCGTTATACCTGCGTTGATAGATCGTTTCGCTCTCGACAATTGCATGGTGCAGAGCCCGTTGTCCTACCTTTAAGTCTTCCAATATCCTGTTGGCCCGCATTATTCGTTCCTTGCGAATTCGTTCATCCTCCAGACGGACTTGTTTCTCCCTGATTTCAGCTTCCTTAAGTTCCTGATCAAGCTTCGCTCTCTTCTCGTCTTCCAGGGAGTGAGTACCAATGTTTGTGAAATGCTTGACCAGCGCATCGTTACCATCTTTCAGGTATTGCAAATATCGCTCATCCTCTTCGGCCGCGGCCAACTTGTCACGCTTCAGACCCATTGTGGATCTGTACATAATGTCATTGAAGCGTTTGGCACTCACAATCACAGGCAAAACCCTGCGGTGCTTAAGGAACTTTGTGTGTCCGGGTGGTGCAAGACAGGATTTATCGAGGATCATCTTGTAGATAAAGTCTTTTATTTGAAATATATAATATGGTATAGTTTTCGAATATCTTTTTCTTTTGTGAACGTTTTTTGTTGAAGTTGCAGTTGAAGTTGAAGTGATTTCTGAATATTAAGTATTTATTTGTGATTCGTTTAAGTGATATAAATGTACACCTACATGTTAGGTGTTAGAGTATGTCAATGGCAGACTACTCGTTTTACAGATTACTCAGATTTAGCTGTCATTTAAAAAGAAAAGTCTACTGGGGTTAACTTTAGGTAGGTACTAAAGTCTTCTAGTTCCTTTAAACTCAATTCATTTTGTTTGCAACATCCCCAAATTGTGACAGACTTAAGGACTTAACAACCGACCGAAGGGGTGTGTGTCAATGAGTAGACTTTGTTTCTGTGCAATATTTCCAGCCCTAAACCCAGAAAGCCAAGTCGTATTTCGTTATACAAATTAAATTAGCTTCTGTTGTTAAACCTGTCGTTGTTGGTTAACATAATATCTGCATTAACTGAAACCAATAAGCCAACAGATAATGCTAATTAAATACATAAATATTCACATTAATGAAGTTTCTTTAAAATACGCCTAAAAAGTAAACATAAATATAAGTTTATCAGATTGCGTTAGGGTATTCAAAGTACTAAATAAAGCAAATATATTTCCCGCTTTGAATGATAGCCTAACTGACAATATCTTATTAGCCAAATTGGATTAAAGCTAAATACAAATATGTATCTATGCTTACTTCAGTTTCTTGTGAAGTTCGCCGCAAATGCGATGTAAGCCAAAAACTTAAAAAGGGTTATCACCACCAAATGACATTATGCTCCCTACAGTCTATCTGACTTTTTTGCTTGCTCTATCTTCATCTTCCTCTTTCTCCAACCCTTCTTGTGTGTTGGCAATAATGTTGGCTTGAAAAAGATTTCACTGGGTATTTTTGTTGCTGCTTCTGACGTTTATTATATTGCAATATATATATATTTGTATTTATGCTACTTGTAGCGGCATTTTTTGACTCTGAGATGAGGCTTAAAATACGAAATACATATAAATACGAGTACATGAATGTAAAGGAGAAAATTGGGTTGTGTTTGACTGTGTGCGTTAAAGTCCTTTGGTGTGTGCTAATTTGAAATGCGGTCATATGTCGCTTGGTACTCTTTGTGGTTTGTATACGTCATTGACATCCTCTCTATGTGTGTGTGTGTGTGTGTGTGTGACAGGATTTTTGCGGATTTATTTTAATGCGTTTTTATTTGGTTCAATATGCCGTGGCATTGACAACACACACACACGCACACACACACATACAAAAGTGTGTGTGCACGGCAAATTTATGAATTATTTATCGATATGAAATATTAACAACAAATGGAGACAGAATCAGCAACCGCAGACAGCCAAAGTTTGTCATTGACTTTGGCAGCTGTTTAAGCATTCGATTTATTTCCATCTTATTTTTCTCAGTTAAAATAATGCAAATAAACCAATACACATGCTTAAATTCAAAATGTAATCCAGGAAACAGAAACAAGACCAAAAACCACTTAAACTAATGCTGAAGAAGGCAAAGATTAATTTATTGTATTGAATTAATTACTTAAAAAAGTATTTTATCCTCATCATCCATACAAAAAATTCTGCAACAGCAGGAAATTAATCTGTGTTCACATGCGAATACACATTATCAGCATGTATGGGCATGTATGAGCATGTATAGGCATGTATGAGCATGTATATAGGGGCAAGTACAGTTTATGAGGCATTAGTAAGCTGCTGCTCATCAGCATAATCTGCTTATACGTATTTGCATTTCTTAAATTGAAAATAAGAACCTGAATTCCCAGGCATGGCAAATATTTGACGTCCTACAAAGCATATTCAAATGGCCGAGACACGTGCAACACGAGATAAATAAGAAACTGCTTATATACCTTATACTATAGAGAGCACAATGGGGCAAGTCTGGAATTAGATAATACAATGCAGAAAATTATGAAAGATTAAGCTCTTTTAAACTACAAATGGTGGTCAACTTATTTGGTTATTTTATTATTTTTAAATTATAATAAGTCCTTGACTACAGAGCATCCCACAGCCAATCATTTTTGTTGCTGCTCAGAATATAAACTACAATTTTCTGCTTGGAGCAGGCGACACTCAGAAAAGACAGCGGGTGACATTTAGCACTGCCACATTGACTGTGCGTGTGTAAGTGTTGTGTGCATGTGTGAACGGAAACGGAAAGCAGATCAGTGACGAAGGGTGGCATATACAGGGCACAGGGGCAAAGGTGGCATGGCATCGTAAACAACCGCAGCGTACATTAACGGAAAATGCGTAAAAAAGGGCACCATAAAAGCCCATGGAGCAAAAATGAAAACAATGCCAAAAATGAAGATAAATGCGAAGAATTACGTATACGCGATGTTCGCCATTGAATGATTTTTTTGCTGAAACTCTGTTGGCAGTTAAACACAGAATACTACTGAGTCCAACTATTGAAAAAGTGAAGATGTTTTAACGAAACATAAAATAATATTTAAAAATCATTAACACATAAGATAGAAATAAAATTTCCAAATTGAGCAAGAATTCACACTTTCGATGCTTTCATTAAAAATGCATTGGAAATTGCTTTTAAACAGTTAGCTGAGAAACTGAAAAACAAACCAAATCTATTGCCAAGCTTATCAAGAATTTACGGACTAATGGAAATTGCGGTAAGACAAAAGAGAAAAAGCGAAATCAAAGCGCGTAAAACGAGAAGAAAAGATACAACAAAAAACACTAAATAAAAAGTGCAAAAAAAAGGGAAGGTAAGCACACATATGATGGAGTAAATGAAATTGATGGCAACCTGCTACTACATACATATTTAACGAATTCTGCAAAAACAAACAAGTGAGACTCGATATTACATTTATTCACAATGGTGGCCACTAAACAATAATTCTTTAAACCTAATCCGCTTTATGTCTGTCGTGTGCGCAAAAAGGTTTTGACCGATAATATTCCAAAGTATAACTAAACCAGACAAAGCTTAAAAAACAGTCGCACAAACAAAATAAACAACAAAAGCAGAGCATTGCTCAACATAGAATGAGATGAGGACACAACACAAAAAAATCAAAAAGGGTGGAGAAGATAACTTGAAAATATAGGGGGAGAAATGGGTGGTTTTTATGTAGTCTGAAGAATCTTGAGCAATTTGTGTTGTATTCTTTATTCGCTATTCTTTTTTCCTTTGGTTAGTTGCTGCATCTGCAAAGGACCCGAAAGAGGCGAAAAGCAAGAAGTGAGAAGTGAGAAGCGAGAAGCGTTGCGAACTTAAAAGGATTTCTTATTTGATTTTTATTTAATTTTATGCGTTTTATGTGCTTTCGAGCAGCTGACCAGCCGTAATGCAAAAGCAGCAGATTTTTCTTGGGTGAAAGGTAAACAACAACTGAACAACAGGATGACAATCTAATATACTTTGAATGTAGACAAGGTTGAAAAGGATAAGCATATATTAGACTCTGAAAATACCTTGCAATATGTCTAATAATCAAATGAGCTTGATAAATCTAAATATCATGCTTCATTATCAGCATGTATGCATATTTTATTCAACGGAAACTCCTACATATTGTAAATATAGAACAGCAAAGAAGCACAAAAAATGAATCAAAGAAATTCAATTTTGTTTATCATGTCAACACAGCTTCTTTTTCATTTTGCTGTTTCGCCCATGTTTGTGATTTTTTCTCGTTGGCAACAACAAATTCGCAATCGACAACAACGTATTTTAAAACTTGGGCATAAATAATATCATCGATTATTTAGACAGCTTAAAAAGCACTTATGGCACAAGCAGTAAACAAAGTACAAGTACAACTACACCCCCCTTGACCGCTGACCTCTGACCCTTGTCAGCTCGATGATGTCTGTGAAGAACCCTGTTGTGATGTTATAATGTGCCTGCTCTTAAATATGACAGAGCTTGAATAAAAGTATAATCATAAACTCATATTTGGTTAAGCCAAACGATAAGGGATTAAAGTTTAAATAGTTGAATTTACTAAACGTTCATCGAGTCTTGAGTCTTCTCAGAATTTATCTGCAAATGGAATGGATAACAGTTAAAAAGAGAGCAGCTTGTTTGGGTGTTAAAAATCAAGGATAAATAACTGTCAAACCAGCTGAACGATGATATACGAGTTTAACATTTGCTTACATAAAAAACGGCATGTTTAATAACATATTTTAAAGAAAATTATTTTATATATTTTTTCATAAAATTCCTTCGTTAGGGCAATCAATATATCATTTCCTCGTGCTGTAATTAAATCTCCCGCATGCAATCAGCAACTGTAAAGTGCAAAAGTCTAATAAAAAAAAACAAGTGAATGTTTCGAATTTCAATATTCGACTAACGGTTTACTTATATGCGGGTGTGCGGTATTCCATTTATATGGGAATATAGGTACATATTTAAGACTTAAAACACTGACAAGTCTTGCATACCCTTGGCGCTTACTTTAATGAGTAGACAGTGTAAAAATATGGAATATAAATGCAGAATTGGCAAAATAGCCGAAGGCAACAATGATCAATCGAATGCTGAGATTGTTGTTGCCAATGTAATCCGGCTAAAGTTGAACCTTTTGAACACGCCGGGTTTCTCAGATGACAAACACACGGACGGAATCACACAAACACGTAAATGTCGGACGGATAAAACTTAAAGGGACTTTCAAACGGAACTGTATACAAATGTGGCATCACATCAAGTGTGGACATTTGACTCTTGCTCCGGCTACTTCCTGCCTGGCTCTACTTTCAACTGATGCTTGCACGTTCCGGTTGCTCCAGGACTCCAGGAGCTCCAGCTAGTGAGTCCATTTACAGCCTTGACAGGCTCTGGGGAATAGGCGCTAAGACGACTTATGCGTAAGGTTCGCTGTGAAATAAATTATTCGAGCAGTCGCAGTTCCAGGCTGAGCTGCAGAAATTATGATAAGCACTTAAGGATAATAGGGCATGTAGCAATCAATGCGAATCCCAAAATCCCAACTGAGAAGAGCAAACGAAAGTTCACATTGAGGCCCTGTAATGTCGCTTTTTCTGCCGTTTGGTTTCTTGCCAAGTGCATGGTCAGCGTCTGCTATTCTCCACTCTACTTCCTTTTTCAACTTTATCTCCCTCTCTTTCTCTGAATATAAATATATATATCTGTCGCTTTTGCGCACAGTTGGCAGCTCGGACAACAAACAAATTCACTTAGACGCCTGTCGACAAGTTCTCTAGCCAAGTTTTTGTTGCATTCGAATAGAAAAATTGCGAATAAAAGAGCAGCAAAAATAATTTAAGCAATGTGCCAAATATATTCTCATACTACTCCAAATAGAAATCTCTATTTTGGCGTCTCTCTCTCACTCTCGCTGTCTCTCTCTCTCTCTCTCTTTTCCTCTCTCTTTCGTTTGGTGTAGAAGTGCAAGGGAGAGAGTAGGAAAAATAAATGCAAATGACGGAATTTGTTGCAGGCCAAAAAAGATTTGCAAAGCGAGAATAACAAACAGGCAAGCCGGAAAATCGCCTTGAAATGTGTCTGAGCCACGTTCAGCCGGGCCAACATAAATAATGGAACCAAAAATTAGTTCTGTCTGCCCACACACAGTCATAAAGAAACACACACACACACACACACACATGTGCCAAAATGTTGTGCGTGATATTTGACATTTGCACAATAAACAATTTAAGTTCCAAACAATAAATATGAAAATAAAATACTCCAAATCTAATGGGCATTTTTGTTAAAAGTTTTTCAATAATTTGCCGCACTTTTTGTATGTAATCAACATTTAAATCGTTTTCTTTTATTCAGGCTAACGGAATGTTTATTGGGTAAACAGCAGCGAGTGACCTCGATGTCCTTGTGGAGACCGGATCAACATATGCCAGTGGAGAAGCCTCAACGGACCGGAAACCAGCAAAAAATAACAACTTTAACTGTAGCCAATAAACGGAGAATGAACCAAACACAAAATCGAGATGAAGGCCATGGCAATATCTGGATCTTTTCGTCGGAAGGGGATGGGGTGCGATAGGGGGGATACTTAAACATTTGTCTGCCCAATTTAACTAGTGCGCTAAGCATACAATGTGCCAGAAGTTCGCTTAGTGAAAGCCCCAGCTGCCCACTGTAATGGTGCACTAAATCTATTTGCTGACACAGATCTAGATAGAGATCTATGGAGACCACACACAAACACAAACAAACAAGATGCAAGCAAGCCAGGCGCTTATTATTGTTTGCCACTGGAGCGTCACACGGGACACGGAACACGGAACACGGGACACGGGACACGGGAAATGCACATCATCATCATCAGCACATCATCAGGCACTCGACCACCAAGCGGAAGTCAAAACATTGAAGAGAACCCAGCGGAAGCTACACAGAAAGACCGAGAGAGAGATAGAGAAAAATGCACAGATAGAGTGAGAGATATAGACAGCGTGAAGTGCGATGTAAATAAGGGAGGAGGGCTGAAGAAAAACGTTTAAAAGCCAACCAAATAGCAGATAGCGTGAAATTTCAGTGGGGGAATCAACGAGGGTCGAGCTCTTTTGAATGACGAATAATTGTGTGAAGCCCTGGGGGAACTATCGTTTAGCAAATTTCAAGTGCGGCCGAAAATAGTTTGCAATTCGAACTCAATTCAGCTGGGAATTGTGCTGGTGAGTAACGTTTCTCTTTCAGTTTTCCATCTGCTTCAATGGGTCTGAATGGCGGAAGACACATCCTGCATCCTGACAAGTTCCCAGTATTAATTGCCCTAGAGATATCATCGCAGACTGGTGGACAGTTTGAGAACTAAACTTCGAGTTAACTTTCGGCGAGATTAGGCTGATGGCCACACCCAAGGGGTCGCCAGCATTAACGCATTTCTTAAAGCTAAGTCTATATTACGTATACGCAACGTTGCTGCTAAAGAATAAACTACATAGTTCGATACAGCAACGATCGACTGTGCTCGACTACGTGATACTCATTGTGATACTTAAATCGTGAACTTTCAAGGAGCAAACGGTCTGTCAGGATATTTAATTAACATAACATTGTCAAAAAAAATAAGTACGAGTGTAGCCAGTCCAGCGAATAACAAAGTAATTAAAGTAGAAGTGCGAACCGGATAAAATGAGCAGCCCCGAAAAAAAGGTGAATAAATGTGGCGTCAAATTAAATGACCAGCAACTGACAGAGGGCGCAGGACGCTGGTTAAAGGACAGCTGGAAATGCGCAAAGAGTTGGACGATGCCAACGAAAAGATGAGCAAACGAAATGGAATTGAAGATGACGGCGAAAAAGAAGCGAATAAAAGTTCATTTCAAAAATGCAAGATGCCGTGAAGACTCTGATAAAATGAAGTAGATTTCAGGCCGAATTATAAACAGCTGTAAGAAAAGGTAAAGCGCAAAAAAAATGTCAACGCAGACAACTGTCTGTCCACTTGGCGGAACAAGAGTGACCCGTGACCCAAGGGCGCTTAAGGTTGGACAGGCGGACAGGTGGAGAGGTGGAGGGGTGGACAGGCGGAAAGGCGGACAGGTAGAGAGGCGGAAGATGGATGGGATGGGTAAATAGGCAGAGTACGAACAAAGGCTGCATGTTGCCCCAACTCAGTTTTGTCAAATGAATAAAAAGGTGTCTGCAACTGCCAGACACGACACCACGGACACGTCCAGGACATTGCTGTGAACTGTAGGGTTTGGGGATGGGGTGGAACAACAAAATGAAAAATGAACGAAGTTACATCAAGTGCTGAGAATTTGTTCTTTAAAATGAACATCATCGTCAACATGCTGTGAATGCAATGGGCTCATTCAAAGGCAAGTCAAAGGCACTACAAATTCCAATCTCCCCAACAATCCTTCTTCTTTCACCGGTCGCGCAAAGGAAATGAAGTTCCTTAACGAATGCTGACTAATTGAAATGCCTTCCAGGTCTTTGTTGCACTCGGTGCCTTCTTCAACTATATTCTACTTTAATTACTGCTCGATAAATTGTTTGACTTGCTTGCGGTTATAACAATTTCCAAGGCAGAAATTCATTAAATGAATTGACACTTTGGACAACGCAGCATAATTTAAAATGAAAATAGATATATAAAAAACGTTGCGTATGCGTATGAGTTTTATTGGAATGCATTTCAATTAAGGAAATATTTTTGAGACCATTCAGATATCTCATGAGGTATCTGCTAGTTGCGTGAGATACGAGTAACAAAGTTGTCCCTTTGGCTATACAACAATTAATTTTAGTTTTTTGTATTGATGATTTATTGCGTGGACTCTAGAGAGAGCCAATAAAATACCATATATATCGCAGGGTGTCCAAAAAAGAATATAAATGCTTCGTTAGAACCTTTTGTGTGTCTGGCATAATTTAATATTTTCTCTTCTCCGCAAATCCAAAACACTTGACTGAATGCTTTGTCGTGATTTCATGTTACGAAAAAAAGAAAAAAACCAAATAACTAACCACTAGAAATAACAAAGTCAATGAACGCACATTGAAGTCGAGACAAATTTAATGAGAGAGCCCGAAGGAGTGAGATCTATATATACACACATACCATACATAGACATATATACATATTTATATACTATATTGTATGAGTGTGTGCAAATTATTGCCCTGGGCATATAGAGACCACAACTATAGGACAAATAAACACATATGTACGAGACTGTACGAATGACGAGTGTTGATTTACATTTTTGATTTATTTTATTTATTTAAGCTGGAGCCTTGGTGTCATCGTCTAGGCAGCAGCAACAATTCCAGACAAACCAGACGCAATATATTGCTATCCATATCTTTTATGCCTTCATTTGTATTTTTCTTTACTTTTTCTATTTTCTTAATTTTGCTATTGTTGCTTCTGTGTTTTATTTTGAAAATGCCTTTTGGCAATTGTTGTAAATTTATCGTTGCTTTATTTGTCTTTGTAAGCGTTTTATGCCACACATTTGCGATTTAGTTGAAGTATTTATCACATTGCCATGCCACTTGGCTAAGATTTAGTATTTACTGTCCAGAGTATGGACAAATCTGAGGTCCGTTCGCACCAGGAACAGAGACAGAGATCTTCAATATATAGAGCACACTAAGTGATTTATGATGTTTACATTATAATTAGTAGGCTAAAGAAATGCAGAGTTTCAATATTCCTTAATTATTATTATTATTGAGATGAATGTCCTAATAAATATTGATATTATATTTCGTTTATTTTACTTTTTTATTTGGTGGTTGCTTGTGCCTTATTTTATCAGATATAACCAAATTTCATTGACATAATATCTTAGTAAATATATATCTAATTTCTTCCGTATCTCTTTATTAAATTAGTTAAGTGTTTAGATTTTTTATTGCCTTGTCTTAATAATCATTTTCAACCGCGTATATCAAGTGTCAGCTTGCATCCCATAATTATTTTATTGACCCCATAATATTTCTTCACCCATCTGCTTTAATAGATTCATAAATTGCCTGTTCATCCACTGCAGGTCTCGAAAGAGACAGGCATAGGAAGAACAAGTGAGAGAGAGTAGGAGAGAAAGAGAGAGAGAGCTTGTAACTGGGTTATAAATTATATTCTTATGATCCGAAAGTGAGTGCAAAAATGTATTAAAGTTGAAATTGTGTTAACAGCAAGTTTATTAATTATTTTATTTTGCCTGCGGATACGAAGCATTGAGTCAGAAGGAAGCAAAGAGAGAGCAAGGGAAGTTAGAGAGAAATAGATAGAGAGAGAGAGAGAGAGAGAGAGAGAGAGAGAGACTTACAGAGTCTGACATTTGCATAGAACAACAAATCGTAGTGTAAAAACACACTACGGATGTTTTAGTCTAATTTATTGTTGTTTTAAGGACACTAGGCTATTTGAGTGCATGTGTGTGTTAGAGTGTGTGTGAGTGTGTGTGTGTGGAACTCCATTAGTACCGCTCTGTGTTTACACGCTTGTAAAGATGCTTTAGACAGTCGGATAAACACGAATAGGGAACACTTAAAGCAGACAAAGCTCGACATGTAAGTTAGCTCTTTTTGTAATTAGTTAGTCAGCTAATACAAATACTAAGAACTATAGTTAGTTGGGTTGAAGTGAACATTTCGTAGATTACTGAGAGTATCCAGAATTCTCACTTACTTCTGTGTGTTTGACATATGGGCAATAAACTAAGACAATGGACAGAAACTTTCTAACTTGACTCATTAGAAACGAAGTCAAAGGACAAATCCAGTCTTAGGTCAAAGGAAACATTTGGCGTATATTGCTAAACATGTAATTTAATTGGCCTCTGCTATTTTTATTTGGATATCCCAATTATGTATGTGTGGATAGCACTTGTTCTTGTTGAACTGGGATCCTTTGATGTGTCGCTCAATATGAAAATTGTGTGTCGAACTCGGATGGCCAATTAGACATTGTTGCAGGAATCATCGACGATGTTACTTCCCTTTGTACAAATACTCGTACACAATTAGTACATACGTACTTGTTTCCGTCATTAACTGTAATTGAAGAGTTCTAGACTATAATTGTAGCTCTCTTTGCATGTAAATTGCTTGCAAATGAACAGCAATTTATATCTTTGGGCAATCGAGGAATATTCCAAAGAAGAAAATTTTTGGTAGTCCTGCAAGTAAATGAGTTTTAAAGGGAGATATTTTCAAATTAAAATGTACAAATTGTCGATCTCAGCACTTTGGATGCTTCAGAGAAATCGATAAAGTCATAATTCTGGAGTTACACAGGCCTACAAAACACTGGGACATGGTCAATTGTACTCGTAAAGCATATCAGTCGCAGTTAGGGACAAACAATTCCCAATGGCGAATGTCCTGTGGCATTGTGACCATTCCAGCTGTCAAATATTTGTTGTGTGTGGATAATTCAGCAAGTGCCAGCACAAAATACATCCTTATGTCTACAACGACCAGCTCCGAGTATATTCACTTAATTATAGATGCGACACGCAGCTCTTTTGCTGACCCATTCCCTATTTGGAGAGGCGTGACGTGGGCGAGTCCTGGTCCAGGTCCTGTTTCTGTTCCTGGTCCTTTGGCCTGCAATTGGCAGCATATTTATGCGTTGGCCAGGAGCAGGAACAGAACTGGCCCTGGAGCTAATGTCCTGGGCGAGTTGAGGTTCGTTTGGCGCCATTCTATGGCAGCAATAAAGTAACAATTAGATCTAAAATAACAGGCACAACACGCACAGTTCAAGCAACAGTCACATGCAAATACCTAATTGCAAATATCGTACACATTTCTAAAGACACATTCAAGTTACAGTCGCCGAAGTTGTTTATTTTTAGATTTTTAATTAAAATGAGATGTTTTTCGCTTAGCCTATGATCAATTTAATGAATTGACGCTTTCATCTATTTAAATTAAAGGAATTTCTCTAGCACAATTGTAGGTAGGTTAATTAAGATATTTATATTGTTTGCTTTACTTAGCTTTAAAAAAAAGAATTATAATTTAATTGCGCTACGTTCGGTATGATTTTTGTTTACTTTACTTATACTTTATTGACTGTATAATAAAAAATAATTAAATAAATGTAAGCTAATTAAAATGCAGGTAGGAATGAGCTAATTATTTTGCATTTTATGGTTTCTAACGCCCTTCTTGATAAATAAAAAAATGTTGATATACAAGGAGGAGCCGTGGAATCTCAAACTTTGGAATTACCATATAAAAAACAAGAAGAACTGTAGTCACTCACACTGTCGAACAAAGGTCGGGAAGTAAACCAAGAGCGTTGAAATTTCATCTAGCAGGTAGAATGCGCTAGTCTCACATTTCAAATAGGACCAACAGGGAAATGCGTTAACGGTTTAACGTTGCAGAGTTTCTTGTTTGTTGCACTTACCATTCACATCACATGCGCCGTGTGTGTGTGTGTGTGTGTGTGCGCTAGTTTACCAACAAGCGACTGGGGACCGAAGACGGACGGCCGACAACTGGTGATTGTTCAAAAAAAGTTCAGCCAAAATTTCGAGAGAGCTTTATTTCCGTATCCGGTTGGGGCGCGATGCCGTCAGTGCAACCCGGTGCGTTGTTTAACTAAATTTTGTTGTCTAAACTTCAATTGTTGGCCGTATAGTCTAACGGAATTGAAAGTGAAGGGATAACTGCTCAGCTGTCTCCCTCTCTTTCTCTCTTTCTCTGCCTCTGTGTGTCTTTCTCACATGCTGGCCAAAAACTTTATCGGGAGCCAACGTGTTAGTCAACTGCCGCGAATTCCGGTCGAGTTACGAACGCACTTAACTTCCTCGTCTAAGTTTATAGCATTTAACAACACTTGAGCATAACTTTTATAGGCAGAGAATTCTTATTAGCTTATCAGAGTGCAATATGTGGCATGCAATAAGTACAAAAAGCCTTAGAAAATGACTTAAAATAGTTCAAATCTCCTTTATATTTTGTGACTTATAACGCGACTTGAGTTCGCTTACAACTCAAATGTCGGCAAACTTTTAACGGAAACTTTTCGATTTATTTACGAGATTTTTCGGACCGAAGCGACAACCGCTCCGTCTAAGGAATCACCGCAAACTGTTATCCCGTGTCCAAGTCCCTGGACCACACAGCGGAATTGCCCAGATGCAGCATCCCGCAGTCGCAAAACATCGCCCAGTTTTATGAATGAAGCGATGTTTTTCACTGCCGGGCAAAACGATTCGGCATTGAAACACAATCGGCGCTTGCGCCTTAAATGTATGCAAGATTTATGACAGTTTTGGAGGTCGACAGCGAGAGCACCGACTACACGTGGCGCCCCCAACAAGTGTGATAAGCGTGATAAGACCAGCACGCAAATTTGGCTTCTTGTGTAAGGTCAGGGACGCCCCCGACGCCTGTAGTGCTCGAAATACGCTGTGCGATGTTAGCTGAATGCCACTGTAGGAGTATACTTAATCAGATTATTAAATACATACGTAAATACTTGTGAATCCAATTCCAAATTTCAATTAATATTAATTTCCTAATGTTCTATATTCAGACAATGCGTGGGTTCAATGCATGTTATATTTGAGACAGAGATTAATTATGTTAATAGCTCGTAATTGACAAGGCGTCAATGTCTTGTCACTAATGTCATTTAGAGTATATATAATAATTATTTGATTTCATATATTAAATAATTTAGTTTGCGTTTTGAATATCTATATAGTCCCTATTGCTGGACGAACTACATTTAAACTGGCTATTCTCATTTCAATCTCTTCAGTCATTGTTTATTTGTTTCTCACTTGCTTGGAGAATTTAAGCACTCAATTTTAGACACCACTGTTAGCAAAGCTGTTATTCAATAACAGCTGCTATATTCCGCTCTGTTATGTTATCTCACATAATTAAAACGATATTTATGAACAGTGGCCACTTTATTAAGTAAAAATGAGTTCAAATTCATTTAATATGAAATAATACAAATATTTATTTACATTATTTTGTTACTCGGAATATTCAAAATATGTATGCATTTGCAACACATAATTAAATACATAAGATAGTTTTTATTTGTAGAATTAGTTTATTATTTATTAATGTACTATGTTTAACAATGAAACAACTATACTGTAGCAGAAAATAAACGTATAAGTGTTGTGTGGACTTAGGTTAATTATTTTACCCCTCGGCATGCAGACATGACTGAAATCATTACACAATTGCAACGACAATATTAATTTAGTTGTTGAAGACAAATAGGTTAAAAGCACGAACTATCATTCCATTGCGGTCGTTTCTGACCAAGAAATTTACTGAGTGCATTGGGAATGAGAGGACAGATGCTTTCCACAGAAATGTGTAGGGTTGGGTGTGAGATTGTGTGTGTATGTGTGTGTATGTGTGTGCTATAATGTGCTTCATCAACTGTCAATAAGCTTTGACTTCTGCTCCACATGACAAAGCAAATTAACTGATGGACCACAGCTGGCAAGCAACCATCTAACCCAAACTGAAACTGAAACCAACACCGAAACCGACAACCGACACCGACAAACCGACAAGCGACACGGACAACTGACACGGACACCACACTTCGACTATTAGCGCATCCCCTAATCTACTTTAACTTAAGGAATCATTTTGGTCTGGTTCGTATTAAAGCTGCTCCGAATTCAAATGGATAAACCAACTGTGAAATTTTCTTCAATTTGCATTCTTTTATTGGCATTGCAATTTACAAGTTCGCTCTGTTAGACCTCTTTAGATTCTCCAAGCTCATTTTGCAATAGAATTTGTGCTCTGCTACAAGATATTTTCTTTTAATATTTCGCTGTTGAAAGAATTTCATGTTAATATATGCATGAACTTCATTCTTGCAAAAGAGGGAAGCAAAGGATAATCTTCATTCAGAACCAACATTGCTCGTGAATAGACACATAATATTCTGAGTACAAGAATAAAACTCATGGTAATAAGAAAGTTATCCAGTTTTATGCATTGAAAGGCAGCTACATTCTTATAATTGAGCTCTAATTAATTGGAGCTTAGTTTAAATTAATATCAAAACAAAAACTTTAAATGACAATTGATAAAATATTCGCATTTTTATAATACAGGTATTAATTGAAGCATATTATTCTAGATAACGGCAAGACCAATTCATATATTATTGGAAATAGATAAAGAGCTATTCCCAGAAAGTAGTTTATTTAAAGCGCAAACTAGAATCGGCTGGTTCTAGGAATAAAAATAATTTCCATTCACAAAAGAAATAATAATATATTAATCAATTTAATATATCTGAACGGTTAAAGTTAGTAATGAGATTCGATAACCATTTGTTGTTTATGATAAATATGCGAAAACTTCACGATATATAAGGACGCTCGTCGGCCTGTAGAAAATCAATATTGGATTTGCATTAAGTCAAGCATAATGTCAAAGAGAGTTCTTTATCCAACCACCTACGATGAGGAGACCAGAATCTGGAGTGGCATAAGGAAAGCTCCTCTCTACGCTTCTGATTGCTCAGTCGGTGAACTCTTCTATATGAACCTGAAAAATTGGCCCAACCAAATAGTTCAGGTAAGTGTGAATTCCGAAAAAACCACAGATCTCGCATTGAAGGAGCTCCTCTGTTGCGAAATATAGATTACGGAAAACGACGGAAGAAAAATGACAAATGCGGAGCTACGTCAGTTGGCCACACGACTGGCCCTATTCCTGAAGAAGGAGAAGATGACACACACGGATGTCGTTGGTATTATAGGTGCCACCAGCACGTATGTGGCACCATTGGCTGTGGCATGCTTCTTCAATACGACGCCGTTCCATGCCGTGAATGTCACCAGAGATGCCAAGGTTGTGAAAGGTCTCTATGATGTAACCAAACCGAAGATCATGTTCTGCGATGCCTCCGACTACGAACGCATTAAGGAAGTGACTAAAGAGTGGGCACCCAAACTTGTAACCCTGACGGGTAGTGTCGATGGTGTTCTCAGTATTGAGGAGCTGTTGAAACCCACAGCCGAGGAACATTTCTATCAGTGAGTGATTGAGGTTACTCTTATAACTCTCATAATCCTAAGTCCATCCTCATTATTAGACCCGAGGTATTGGCTATTGATGGAGACCAAACAGCCCTGATACTGTGCTCCTCGGGCACCTCTGGTCTTCCCAAGGCTGTTGCCTTGTCTCACAAATATGTGACTGGAATTACTTCGTAAGAATACACTAATTTATTCCACTTAATCGAATAATTTAAAGACTTTCCCTTTAGATTTGCCGTCAGCACAGATATTGTATTGACCCAAGCCGCGATCGATTGGGCAACGGGCTTCTTCTGCATAGCAGCCGGCATTTTGAGCGGCTATCAAAGAGTTATATTTGATGGTCCTTTCAACGCAGAGAATTTTATTACTATGATCAAAAGATATAAGGTTACAATTGTTTGCCTGGCGCCCTGGCAGACCTATGAACTATTCAATCATCCATTGGCCACGCAAGAGGTCTTCTCGACTGTCCGATGTGCCTTTATTACCGGTGGATGGATCTCCGCCCAGGTGCTGCAACGGAGTCAGAGTCTGCTGACACGTGGCATGATTGTGTTCTCATATGGAGCTACGGAGATTGGAGCCATTACCGCTAACATTGATCATAGCCAGAATAATAATGAGAATAATGTGGGTCGTCTATTTCCCGGCGTGCGTGTCAAGATTATCGATGATGAAGGCAATAATCTACCTCACAATAAGATCGGTGAAGTGCTGATGAGTACTGGCTCCAAATGGATGGGGTACGTGGGCAATCCTGTGGATACTGATGCTACTCTGCAAAATGGTTGGATCAATCTTGGTGATCTGGGATACTTTGATGACGACAACAATCTATTTCTTGTGGATCGCAAAAAGGATTTGCTCAAATACAAGTCATGTCACTACTGGCCCACTGAACTCGAACAAATCATCTCCGAGCTGCCTGAGGTGCTGAATGTGTGTGTTGTTGGAATGAAAGATCCCAGATACGGAGACGCTGCTGGCGCCCTGGTCATCAAAAGGTCTGGATCGGAAATCACGAAGCAGGAGATCATTGATCATGTGGCCAAGCGTGTTGTGGTCGACTACAAGCAATTGCATTCCGGCGTGAAGTTTGTGGACTCCTTACCGCAGAACACAAATGGAAAGATCATGAGAAGCATTTGCAGGCAAGTCTTTGAGTCGCGGATAATGTAAAAAATTAGATGGCCATGTACCATATTTAAATATATTCTGTTAAAATAATGTCATAAATTAGAATTTCTATGTAAGATAAAAACCATATTAATAATAAATATTGTTTACGTGATTAACAAAAACTGTGAGAGACTCCTTTTTTATTGTGTAAAATGAACTCAAACCTCTTATTCTATAAATGATCTTCTAATTAAAATTCTACTTGGGGAATTTCTTCTTTATTAGAAGCTTGTTTTTAAAATCGAAGCTAGATCAAATTTATTTTCAAAAATTATTACACTTTGCTTGGAGTTCTAGGAACGGGTTACATTCGAATTTGATCGAAAGACTCGTGCCCAGAAATTCAAGTAATCATAATTTTAGGTGGTTTATCAAGAACCAATTTGCACAGCGCTTTTGACTAACTTTGTGGAACCTTGGAACTTTTTCAGTACATGGCCGACAAATATTTTCATTGAAAATAAATCAAGGCAAATATTTTAGTCAGTTTATTACAGTTCAACAAATAGATAGTAAGAAGAAGTTGGTTCACATAAAAAAGTCGATCTTGGCAACTGGCAACTATGAGTTTCATCAGAATTTATAGATTCAGCAGTTTAATTAAATTAGTTTTAATTTGCTTTTATTAAAGCGCTGAATCCAAACGTGGCAGTTGTGGTATCAGAACATCACAGGTAGGCATACAATTAATAGAACCAAACCTCAAACTATGCGAATGAGGTCTTATAATAAATTGACGTGTAAGTTTACACATTTCACTTTGCCTGGGTGAGATTTGAATAACAACCGAATTCTGTTTATGGCAACAGAACCACTGGAACAGCAATGAGATTAGTAAAACAACTCATACAATCTTAATAAGTTGGCGGTCTGCCTTTGAAAAGAGATAACAATTTGAGAATGTTGACTAAAACCTGACATAAGATTATTTAATGCCATAGGAAACTGCTGACCAACGATGACAGTGCATTAGTTAACTGCTATCCAATGACGTATTTTAGCTCAGATTCAATTATCTTATCTGTCAACAAAATTGAACACCTGTCCGACTAAAAAAAACACCTTAACTGCATTCAAAGTCCGCTTTCGTCAACAATATTTTGGATAATAATAAATGATAATACGAGTACAACAATATTTTGGATAATAATAAATGATAATCGAGTTAGTTGAGTCATTTGTTTATTAGAATAAAGCAATTGGTAGATAAATAAATTTAAAAAAAACTTGTATAAAAAAGAACTTGAAGCCAACAGCACATTTCCTGGCAATTCTATCAATTGTCACTTGACTTAAAATACATTTCAGACGAAAAAGTTTCCAATACTTGAGCTGTCTTTAGAATAGATTTATAGCTGAGGAACGTGTGAAAAAATTATGTATGGAAAGGACAAAAAAAAAAAACGGAATGGCCATCAATCAATCAAATGCCAGTTAGATGAATTCAAAAATCTTGAACACATCACAAACATGTCAGGTAGACAGATCGGCAAATGCTTTGGGTATATAGTATGAAAGACACCTGAAGTCACGCTGATTGCAAATGTCAATTGAGGGGAAAGTCAAATGCCACGTGCGTATTTAAAATGCCAATCAAAGTCATACCCAGGTCACCTTTGAAGTTGATGTGGGCGATGAATATGTATGTGTTACACATACATCTATGTATGCCAAGAATGTACGTTCACGTTTAAAGTGATAATTTGTGCTCATCAATTGCAGGCGCCTTAGACTATGCAACAAATTCGTCAGCTGCAAACCAAAAGCAGCTCAACAATTTCTGCGATTTGCCACAAGAGTTTCAGTTAGCATAAGGATAAGTGCAAAGGGATGCAACATTTTTGGGCTAAAAGATGTTTTGTGGGCGTGGCAAGCGGCAAAAACAGCACCAGTCGACTGTGCTTATGTTTATGCGCGTTTATTTACGACTTAAAATTTGAATAATTTACGACATCGCTGCTCGAGGACGAGGAATGCACTACAGAGCACCCTTTATGTACATATATGTGTGTGTGTGTGTGTGAGTGAGTGTGTAAGTGAGTGTGTGAGTGAGTGCGGCTAATACAAAAACAGCGAAAGGGACAACGTTCAGTGGAACAGTTACAAAGCCAAACCGAAGCCATGAAAACATGGAACAGGACACGGAACATTGAATCTGTTTTTCCGAGCTAAGGCTATTGGCTGTGCCATTGAATTCGCGTGGACGTTGAAAGCTCGCCCCGATGGGGGGATGTCGTTGCAAGAAGTACCAACAGCAACAGCAACAGCAACAAGGACAACAACAACAACAAACTCAAAGACAACAAAAACAACAGCCTTCAACTGCAGCGACCAGATTGCGGCGAGTAACGGACAAGGGACAGCAGACAACGGCCAACGAACAACGGACAGCGGACAGCGGAAATGGCAATGGCAACGAACATAAACGGAAACACAAAATGCCGCCATGAAACGGAAGTTAAATTATTGCAATTGTGTTGGCAGCGCATTTCATAACTGTAAATTGTTGTCCCTGTCTACGTCACGTGATGCTTGCCGTTTGTTGTTGTTCCTGTAATTGTTATTGTTTATTGTTTACTGTTTACTGTTCAAATAGCTGCAGCTGCACTAACTGTCAAAGTCAATAGAGCGCCATCTATTGAACGAAACTAGCAATCGAGTAATTAGTAACTACATCTTCATCAATTGGCGCTAAATTTCCTTAACAGCTACTGAGTTAATTACTCGTTATCAATTCACAAGTGATGGTGATCGTAAAAATTTAATTAGACACACAATTTATTATTTAAATAAAAAGAAACAGGGAAGAAAAATATATTTCTTGTTTTTAAAGCCTTTTTCACTCAATTTCTAACTTATCTTCTATGTTAGATATAACTCAAATTGCTACGGTGTTCAAAACTTTGCAGTGTCTAAGAGTAAATACCACAAAAAGGCGTTCACTAAAGCATTTATCCATCTATCACAATACTACAATGGATTGACAGCTTCAGTCAGCCATTCCACATATCTAATTATCCCAGACTCCTCCCAGAATCCATTGAATGACGCACATAAAGAAATGTTTACATGCAATTACCGTTTTAGTGTCGGGCTGTCAACTCGAACGCCATTTTCAATTGTTTATTACATTTGCAGAGCTCAGAGCTCAGAGCTCAGCATTAAACCGGAAATAAAGAGGGGAGAAGTATATGGTGGAATGGATGGAAGCAAACAGAGGAGTCTCTCGGTCGCATTCTTAATTGCAGTGCCTGCAATTTATCATCGGCCAGCAATTTCATTTTGGAATCTGCAGGTAAAAATGCTGCTGGCACTTATGTCTCACATGTTTATAGTCTGTAGTTGGCGTTGTGTACTAGGAAAACATTAAACACCACCAAATGAGGAACGCAGAGTACATGAGTGCAGCTACTAAGTGCTTGCTAATTGAATTTTGTAGTGGGATAAAGTTAATCACTTGCTTTTATTTCTATTGCAGTTGTTACTATCTTGTAAAATACCACAGCATCCTTTGCTCGTAATTTATTTGCTTGTATTATAATTTCAGACCAAATACCATATTCTATGATTGCACCATGAATTAATTGCTTTCTACTACTGAAAAATGTAGAAAAATTATGATTATTGCACTGACGATGAGTCTGTCCCATTTACTCTGTTTCATAAACTTCAAACTCTCATAACTTTGTCAAAACTCAACCGATTTTCATGCGGAATGTCAATTTATTTGTTATTTGACCTCTAATTTTATTCTGCATCAAAATATAAAAATGTAATTTTTTGGTCCTCACTATCCATTTTTTCCATACCCTCCCCTTGACACTTATTCAAAATCTTGAAAATGTCATATTTTGTCAAAAATTGTCATTTTGGAAGCAATTTTCTTAGTTTTAGCTCTAATTTTATTCTGCATCAAAATATAAAAATTTGTCCTCACTATCCATTTTTTCCATACCCTCCTCCCTTAAAACTTATTCAAAATCTTGAAAATGTCATAACTTTGTCAAAAATTGTCCGATTTTCAAGCGGAATAGCAATTTTTCAGTTTAAAATGGAAAACATCTGGCTCACTGAGTTGAATGCATTTGTAATAAGCTAGAATGTATTTAGGTAATTATCTGACATTAAATTCACTTGGCCGCTTCGAAGACCATTAAAGTCGCAATTCAAGCGACTATCGCAAGTCGTATATTTATATGGCCTCTGTGCTGGCGAATTTGGACAGATTTATGGCAGGAGCATTAAACGGCATTAAGCGGCAGGCGAGTGCAGTTTCCTTTTCCTCTTCCTTTTCCGTCGCCGTTTTCCATCTTCCTTTTGGTTGCACTTGGCATTTTGAGGCTCTTAATTAAGAGTTCTATTTGGACAGCACGTGGCAGAAGCTCAGAGTCGCGCAGCTCCAACTCCAGCTCCAACTCCGCTCCAACTCCAACTTCAGCTGCACCTCCATTCTCAACTTTAGTTGCAGCTGCATTCGCGATAATAAAAACACATGTTGACAGACGCCCACAGTGAATTACCTTCTTTGGGGAGCTGGGAATGGTATATGGGTTGCTTACCATCCAATTTTTAGTGCCGTTTAAGCCATTTGCACATTTTCATTTATGACCTTTGCCATTTCGCTGCTGTCGTCCTGTCAACATATCCTTGTATATAATAGTTGCTCCTGTTGCTCGTGTTGTTGCCGCTGTTGCTGCTGTTGCTACAGCTGCTGCTTCTGCTATTAGTCTTTACCCAGCTCGACTAGTTTGATGCTCTTTTGTTTGTCCAAAATTGGAATGTCATAAAAGTGTGCTTGTTTATTTAAAAAAGCGTAAAAGTGAACCGAAACTGAAGCCTCCTTCGTGACAAGATCCAAAAACACAAGGCACACGAGGTCAACATTGTTTGTTTTCGTTTGCGTTTTGTTTGTGTTCATGCTCACATTCCTGATGGGCATTATCTTTGCCATTGCCTTAGCTTTACGAGTATCTTTCTGTGGCGCCCTTTCTTGTCTGTCTGCACTGGCTTCCGTTTCCGGTTGCATGCCTTGGCATTGTTTCATTTTGATTGTAAGTTTTTATTACCCTGGCAGCACACATGTGTCTTCAATTTGTTGCATGATTCACGTCTTGCTCTCTGTCTTGCAATAAATTTGTATTAGAAATTAAATATGATACTTGATCTTTATTATATTTATTTGTTCATAACTTATATAGTTTTGGAATTGCAGATCAACATTTCTATGTAGAAATAGTATCATTTAGTCGTATACAACTGATCGAAATTCTCCAGTTCCCCTGTTAATCAATAAGTTCATTATTGATATACTGTATTTTTGCTTGTTTGGCATTTGACCTTCTGACCCTTTTTTTTGCTTTCAAATACACATTCACCTCAGCTAGATTGAAGCTTGTTTGCTTCCTGTCAACACAAACGCAACGAACTGAAAATATAAACCCAAAATTGAGTTTCTTATAGAAATGGTTGCTCTGTAGCAAATCCATACGAATTTAAAGACGAGTACCTCAAGTTTGGACGGTTTTCTAATGAATTTATATTCAGTTAACGCTCATTAACCCCTTTAGCCCGAAGCAATCCCGTAGCAGTTGTTGTTTCAATTGGAAATTGGTTGTTGTTCTGTGACCTTGACTCGGACTTTCAAGTTACATTGGACTGTGAAGTCAGAGATGGCAGTAATTTGATTTAATCAGTTGGCGCGTGGGGCAAGGACGCCAATGGTAATGAATTATTCATTTACTCAGAGAAGGAAAGGTAAGGGGAGGGGAAGATGAAAGGAAAGCATTTCAATTGCTTTGAGTTCGACAGGCTGTTGCCTGTTGGCGATGCTTATGGTTGTTTAAAACAAATCGGTTTGAAGTCAATTAAATGCATAGATTTAAAGACCCTGAATTAGAATAATAAATCCCATCAAAATAAATAATTTATTATTTTCGTTTACTGAAAGTCAATTGGAGAATTCATTTAACATTGCGAACAATATGACAAAATGTGGTCTTCATTTTCAATGCAGGACAATGCTGGGCAGCATTGAAAAGCGAGCGATATGAAAATAAATTATAAGTTTGCATGAAATCAATTTAAACGAACACCAGCTTCTGGACTTCTGTGGTGTCAGAGATATGCACACGGGAAGGCAGTCGAAAGCCGAACAATAAAGGCATTCAACATTCTGTAGCACAACACGTCCTTAAAGAACTTAATTAACTTTTATTTGCGTGTGTTTGTGTGTTGTTGTGGCAACCAGTGTCCTTTTGGCCAGAAACGCACGTTGCTCTGGGTCGTAAAAAATATTCAGCAATATTTAACTGTCACATTGTGCGCCTTTTTACGCTTCGACAGACACATAAACAAACCGCGTTGCGACTTTTGCACAATATTCTCAACACTGTGACTGGAATACAGTTACAGTTACTATGCCTCCCTCATCCCATCCTCCCCTCCTCTCTTACCCCTGGATTCGATGGAGTAGGAGACTGCATCCCGGACCTTTAGACACGTAGCATCGGCGAGAGTATTTAAATTAACCATCTAGAGTAATATTTTTCATTTAATGACTGCTGTGCGTATAACGCTGTAATGCACTGTATACGGCAGTTCCTTTGTTTCTCTGAACAGGAATTAAAGCGCCTAAAGTACAAAGTATTAAATCAATTTAGGAAGTTGACAACTAACAAACAAACATGTTTTAATTGTAGCATTTTTTAGGACATGCCGCACCTAAGACCTAAAATAGAGATTACTTAGTACTCGAAACCGGGAATTAATAAATTAATTGCTTTCTTGTGTTTATTTATTTATGCCTACGGCAATTTACATCATAAAATTCGATATTAATCTTACGTAATCCCATGATTATGCAGTCAATATTTAAAATATATTTAAGCGGACTTTGACTACTCATATGACATATGGCAATCACTTTTGGGATGTCAATTCGATCCAATACAAATATGGAAAATAAACCGCAGTAAGAAACAAGTAAACAAATGGCGGTAAACATTTTGCCATTCAACGCAAATCGAGTGTAATTAATCATTCAAATGCTTTCCCTAACAATAATATAAAAAAATATGTGATATCACCAAACTGAGTGCGACCATTTGCATCCTTTGTTTTGTTGGCAATTTTTTTAGTTATATTTTTGATGGTTCGGGCTTAGGGTTGAACCAATTGCTATAAATAACAGAAAGAGTAGCCTTTTTAATACCCTGTAGGCATCACAATGGGCATGATAAGACTTCAGTTATTGTTCAATGATATTGTCACAGGATACATTCTATTCTAGCAGTTTAGTGTACACAAGTTGTACGTGTTATTTTTATGGAACAGCGCCAGTTGAGCCCTCAGCTGGGAATAAACAGTGGTTTCTGGCCAGGATTCTGATTCGACAGGCGGTTGGGCGGCTAGGCGGCCGGACAAGTGCATCCGTTCACACGCTCCGGCATGGAAATGACGTGAATGCTCAATGCTTGTTGAAAAAGAATGAAAAGCAACAACTTGCAGAGCTTTCCATCAACTGCCGCAAAATGCGACGGAGAGAGCATAAGTGAGAGTGAAAGAGAGGGCGAGAATAGACCATAGAAATGCAAATTCAGAGGCTGTGCGAACGGAAGAGCATGAGGATATTGTTTGCATTAATGCAAAAGCCTGAACGCATCTTCTTCTCAACTATCGGACGAACGCCATCAACTTGGAGTCGATAACTCTCTCTCTCTCTCCTCTCTCTCTCTCTCTCTCTGTTAGGACAAGCCTCAATTGAAGTTCGAGTCGGGAGACCAGCAACGGGTTCAGTTGCCAAACGAAGCGAAAGCCAACAAAAGGTAAGGAAAATCATTGACGGAGAATGTTGAATGTGGAAAATTGGTAGCAACGCAAGGGTCACAACACACACACACACACACACACACACACACACACACAAATACAATAAAATGAAAGAAAAGGAAAAGGAAAATGGAAAAGTATGCAAATATTGAACGAGACAATCAAATATGCAACAGTAATTTTTTGTATCAACTGTCAGAGAGCAATGAAGGCCGGCTCCATGACCCGACATTATATTTCAGCCCCAGGGATTGACGAAGGGTTCTCGTGCTCCCTTGACTGCATAAACAAGTCAGTAGAGAACTCGGAAATTCTAGACAAAAAGATTTTTTTGGGCTCTGATCAGGCCAATAAGCTGTCAAGCTTAGACATTCGTGTCTTTGCTGAGTTTCTTATTAATTTTTTTAAGTGAGAGAGTAAAGAGAGTTACAATGCTCAAAAATACATAAACTCAAGTTGCTGTTTGCCGAGATCAACGCTAATTGACTTTGTAGGTTATCGCTTGTATTTAGCCATTCTTTCAATAAAATTAATTTATTTTTTTAAATTTTGATACTTAAAATCTCAATTTTATAGTCTGGGCTGAAGAATATCTGTGAACTATTTTTATGATAGCAATCTCGGCTATCTCTCTCTCTCTCTCTCTCTATCTTGCACTAATTTCTAACGTCGGTTGAATTTCAACTGTTAAAGCGCAAACGCTTATTTTATGTCGATGTGAAGCTTTCAAAAAGCGCTTAGCTCACAGTGAATGATGTTGATAATAATGTTCAAGATAATGTCAATTCCGTTTTCCGTTGAGGAAAACGAAAGTTATCGCTGAATAGACGCATCTTGCGAATCATACTCATGAATACGCCACAACCACATTTTGAATGCATCGCAAAACTCATGGATTTCAATGACTACGCAGATGCTTAAATGTAATTCACTTTTATGAGGCTGCTCTCTGAGCTTTGAGTGAAATGTCCTTCGCACACAGATACAACCACAAGCAAACACACACTAACATACACACATGTATATGTAGGAATATCCTAAGCATTATTTGCACTTGAGCACACAATTTGTAAATACTTTTGTGTACTCACATTATTGTTAACTCGTTCATAGCATTTCTTCTGTAAGCGTTCCTTAGATAATACAACATTAAATAATTAATTATTAATTTAATTTAAAGAGGCTGTATTAAGTAGTGCATTTGTTTAAATAATTACCTAATGACAAATAGACTTTTACAAGTTTGCTCGATTCAAACATTCTATGTCACATTCGGCATTAATACAGAGCGTATAAAACTTTCTAAATTTCGGCACATTTACTGCAGGACTTTGTCAGTTAACTGTACTTTGTTAAGTTTACGAGTACGTGCAAGGAGTTGATAATATCGACTTGGCAACGAAGAAGATGGAACTGCAAATAAAACATAAAATGGGAGAGAGTATTAAGAAGTTTTCCTTCTAAAGTTGTTGACAATTGCGTAGGTCGACAATAATTCTAGGAATACAAATATTCAAATTTTAATCGGGAAACAACTGTACAAATAAAACAGCAAACATAATTGAAGAGATAAGGACTAAGTCATTAATCTTCAGTATTTATAAAATTCATAAGATTTATTTCGCGAAGATTAATCTCTTTATTATGTTTGTGGCCGGAAAACAAAGAGATTCCTATCCAGACTCAAGTGTAACATTATAATTTATTTAACAGCATCAAATAATCATAAAATTTTGGTAAAGTGACATCCCCTCCCCCCTTTCCAACAGCCTCTTGCTGAGTAACAATTTATTTATGATCTTTGCCCAACACCGAGGTGTACATATGTTCGTGTTTGTGTGTTATTTTTGTTGTTGCTATTGTAGTGTTAGTCGTTGTCTGCTCATAATGGTCATCTGTGCTAATGACTTGGTCACTTATTTGTTGTATGAAAAATCACTGGGAAAACACAGGCTGCCACGCCCACAGCCATTTGTCTTAAACAGTCAGGGGCATAAAACTGTTGACATGTCATTTGTCATAATCACGACACCTCCTCTGCATTCGCCTATCTGTGGAAAACATTTCCTTTATGTCTGTGCCTTTATTTGCATTTTTCGCAGGTACTATGTATATAATCAACTTTAATCCACTTGGGAAGATTTCAAGTAATAGTAAAACAACATAATATATATCTATATGGTACTGCATATTAGGTAGAACAATTGTAGTAAACAGAATTTTCGATGTCAGTTTAACAGTTGAACAAAATTCAGAAATGAACACTATACGAAATCTGCGATTCAACAGGGCAGCCGGAAGGCAGTACCTGCGTTTTAGTACCAAAGGAACAGACGACTCCAAGAAGTGCACAGATTTACGCGCTAAGAGCATCTGCTCCAAGGAGCCCAAAAAGCCGAAAAAGCAAATCAATAACGATGTTAAGAAGGTTACACTTATCGAGGGCGAGGGCGTGGGCTGTGAGTTGATTCAATCATTGAGGATGGTCTTTGATGCCGCAAAAGTGCCTATTGAATTTGAGAGCATTCCGAAGATCTATATGGAAGGCTCGAACAAAGTAAGCCGAGAGCTGGTGGAGTCGTTGAAGCGCAACAAGGTCGGCATCAAGGGTCCAATCAAGGACCCCTTGTGGATGAAGGATCTACGCAAAGAGTTCGACTTGTTCGCCTATACGGCCGTCTGTCGTAACATGGAGGGTCAGGATAATCCCTATGGCATCTTGAATTGCGTTGTCATCCGCGATATGATGGAGGGCGAATATTCGGGCATTGAGCACAACGTCGTCCCGGGCGTTTTACAGTCAATTAAAGTGAGCACTGCCGCCGGTGCCGAACGCATTGCCAACTACGTATTCGATTATGTCACCGAATTTGATCGCAAGAAGATCACCGTGGCCCACAAGGCGAACATCATGCGGATGACCGATGGCAATTTCCTCAGGCAAATGCGAAAGGTGGCCGCCAAGCACATGAATGATCGATTGTTCGAGGAGCGGTACATGGATACGGCCTGCTTGAATCTGATCATGAAACCAGAGTCAAACGATGTCCTCGTCTCGTCCAGCATGTACGGCGATGTCCTGGTTATGATGGCCTCTAGCATTACGGGCAGCAAAGCCCTGTGTCCTGGCTATGGTGTCAGTCCCCACGGCCGTCTCTATGATACTCTTAATAAGGTCAACGAGGAAATTGCTGGCAAGGATAAGATCAATCCAACCGGCATGCTCTTCTCCGGAGTTCTCATGCTTCGCCGCCTGAAGCTCTTCAATCACGCCTTGTCCATCTCGTGTGCCATTAAAAGCGTTTACAAGGACACCGATATCCGCACTGAGGATATTGGTGGTAATGCAAAGTGCTCGGAGTTTACAAACGCCGTGTGTGAGTTCATTTCAAAGCAGTAAACGGAATTTTCACAAATACAAACTTAGCTAACGTTATACGATTTATTATATATTTTACCGATATTGCCAAGTACAGAATAAAAGTATCGATCATTTATAAACTTTTGGGCTTTACAGCCAAATTTTAATTCGCTGCTAAATGCAATGAGTAGATAAGTAAAAAACTATGTGTACACTGTACATCCTGTACACATCATAAATAGACAAACGGGGTTAAACTTTTAAGTGACACACCTAAGAGAATATATGTACCTTTGACAAAGTACATCTATCTTGATTTAAGTTTACTGACTCTTTGTCTAGAAATCGAAACAATAAAAATAGATCGCCCGAGCAGGGACTTGAACCCTGGACCCTTGGATTAAAAGTCCAATGCTCTACCGACTGAGCTACCCGGGCTTATATAATCTCGTTCGATCTCATTTGTTTCTCGAAACATATTTTAAACGAATCGTCTGAAAACTTTAATATAATAATAATTATAATTCTTACATTAAACTAAGAATTTTCTATAAATTGCGCTAGTAACAAACATTTTGTAATCAGTTAAGTAAATGATTTTTTTTTGCAATTGCCTAACTATCTAATCAGTCAGCATGTAATTCATATTATTTATATATATAGCCAGGTAGTGTGCAGGGATTGCAACTAGTTTTTATTATTTAATGTTGTGCAAACAGAAAAGTTTAAGTTTGGCCTTAACCTTTTGTTTTTAGTTCAGTTTTGTGTGTGTTGCCAAAAGTTTTTTTTCGGTTAGTTTGAAAACTGCATAGCTGTAAATGAGTTTAAGCTGTTAAAGTTTATGTTAGTTAGTTTCTGATAATATTATTTAAATAATTGGCTTAAACGAGAATGGAAACTAAAAACTTAAAAACAGAAAGTTTCAGTCGTCTCTTTTGAGTGCGGCTGTAATTTGCTATTAATAATATGATTATATGAAATTGAAGGGTAGTCTCTGTGAGTAGTCGATAAGGGACTTGCGAGGGTCAGACGGTCAAAGGGACAGCTTTCCGAAGAGACGTTGGGTCACGTATTGGCCACTGACAAAGTAAGCCACGTTACTTGAATTGCGCCAAAGATGCAAAGATGCCAAGTAGAAGGAGATGAAGAACAAGAACAAGAAAAATAAGACTGTGGATGGAATAGGACAAGACAAGACAGTGAGATGCCGCTGCATAAAAACTTGTTAAAATTTAATAATTTATGGCCCTTGCCCCTGCTAGCATGGGCCAAGCTTGGCCCAGAGAGAGAGAGAGAGAGAGCGAGACGGTCAAGTAATAAACGTCAGTTTTTGTGGCCTGATACCAAAAGCAACAACGAATAGACCAACAACAACAACGGCAGCAGCATAAAATTGCCCAAGTTTGTCAGCCAGGAGCGGACTGACAGCAGTTGGAGATATGAGCGTGAACGTAAACTAACTGTACGAACTGTAAGGATCCTAGTCAAGGATTCTGCTATCCAATTTGGCTGTCTGCTCTAAATTGCAAACCTTTTTTTCCTGTCCTCCCGCTCGTTCTGCTTCTTCTTGTTTATGCAAGTAACTAATATGTAGTTGTAATTAAATTTCGACTTTGCTTGCAGTTGGCCATAACTTGGGCGTAAGTGCTTTAACTAGCCATGCCCCTTTTAGCCCAGCACTGAGAGTTATGAGAAGCCAGAAGGCTATTTACCTGTCACTTGTGTGTCTTCCACTTGATGCAAATTGACCCCGACGACACTTGGCTAAGTTCGCTTCAAGTTTTGAGGCCACATCGCGGTCTCTACGTGAGCGCCATGTTGATTCTATTGTTAATTGTCGCGGCAACAGAGGGAAAGAGAGTATTTTAAATTCCTCGACTCTAGTATATTATTACAATAGACAGTAGACTTAAGCAACAGTCATGCCTTATCGCGTAGACTACCCATTAGTTAAATTTGCATAAGTTTACTGTATTCGTTATCACTACAGGGTACCATAAATTAAAAACTGCGGGTGAGGATTTAATTACAGCTACTTAAGTCTCACCTGTCTTCCCTACCTCTTGTGTCTGTCTCCTGCCCTACAGGTGCTCCAGACGGAAAGACAACAGCAACAGCAACAACAACAGAACAACAATAATAATAATTATGCAAAAATAAAAATAATAATAAATAATTAAACTGCAATGTGGCCATTGCGGTGTCATCCACATCGTTGTACACATATCCCCCTTGTCTCCACGAACAGCTGGCATCCTTGGTATCCGGAGCTGGTTGCAAATGAACTCACGGGTTAATTACGGGGCCATCGAGGACACTTGTGTCGCTTACCAAATTAAAATAGCTGGCAATCTCGTACAGAACTGTGCAGCTTTGTTCGCATAATTACAATATTATGGTGCTTAACGAGCGACTTTTCTGTGACGTGGGCATAAATTATTTAAATCTTGACAGCTTTACGTGGCCCTATTTGCATGGTCTATGCATGTATATAAATCTCAGTTAAGATAATGTAATACTCTCGTAAAACGTGTACGACATGCAAAGTTCCCCGAGACATTGACAATTGATGTATCAATTCAGAGCAACTACTTTGTTGAAGGATAATGCTAAAAACAATGTGTCCTTCAAAGCACATCCTGAATGAATACGAATGAACACTGAAATGCTCTGCTAATATGGCCAACAACTTAACTGATATCCGAGCTTTCGACTCTTTTTCCGCTAAGAGTTCAAAGCTCAAACAAATGATGGTTAACATTTGAAAGCCCCAATAAGTATGCAATACAAATGCTTTAGAATTACTTACTACTTTGAATGCGGGTTAATTTGTTGCGTTTGTTAATTCAAGCCCTGAAAGAAATAAAAGCCATAAAAGTCTTGTTAACAAGAGCTGACCACGAAGTCAGCTAGTTATAAGTTATGAAAATTGTTTTGCCTGCCACTAGGCAACCTTTTGTTAATGAAGGGAAATTTCTTTAGTTTTTAGTATGCAAATTGCTAATTGTACTCATCAACGCTCTTCCGCGTCTCTCATAATGAGAAATGCAAAACAGTCGCAATTTATAAAATGTTCAATGGCAAATGCGAAAAGAAAAACGAAGCCTGTAAAAAAGAAATGAGGAAAGAATAACTTGAAAATGAGCGTCGACTCGGTGTTCGACTTGGGTTTTGTACTCGTTATATCTGTATATAGAAACTTAAGTGCCCAGAAATGCGCACGCACTGAGGCGTACAAATTGTTTGGGGACCTGAAAGATGCGAGAGAGCACAGCTCGAAGTGCTGCTTCGTCATCATCTTCTTCATCTTCTGCAGCCTCCTCCAAAAGGCAAGCGAGCTGCTGCTGTGGATTTAAACAAAAGTTCCCAGACGTATTTTTTACTTTCATTTGCAATACACGGCGCATTATGCATAAAGCAAAAAACAGGGCCAAAATCTAAGGACTGAATGACAGGGCGGTAATGTGGAAAGATGAAGGGGAAAGGCGATGGGGAAAGGGAGCGAAGAGGCGCAAAACGGCCACTGGATGTAGCGGATGGCATTGCGAGTGCTATAAGTTGGTGTGAAGTATTTGCATGAGAATGCAAAAATACAGAATGCAGAATGCAGAATGCAAAATGTGCAGGAAAGGTGTCAGCGAGAACATAACAGTAAATAAAATACAATAAAAAAAACTAATTTCCTTCTTTTTTTACACCCCCGTGAAGTTGTTCAAAATGAATATTCTGAGGGCCACATAATAAGCTGCTACTTGCACTTGGCATAATGAATATTTACACTTTTAGTTTATTATTAAAGATATGTATTTATTTGTCATTCCCGCTTTAGTAGACTCACCGGCTATGAAATACTCCATAATACTATTATAATGGATATAATTTAAATACTATAATTTAAATTAGCAACTATATGGTCACTTATGTAATTTCAACATATATTTTGTATCCTGTAATACAAGTGTGTAACAAATAATTAATATATGCCCGGGTAGCTCAGTCGGTAGAGCATTGGACTTTTAATCCAAGGGTCCAGGGTTCAAGTCCCTGCTCGGGCGATTTATTTTTTCCTGCAGAAGAAGAATATATATATGAATTACAGGGAACAACAAATGTATAAATTAATATAAAATACGTAGTTTGTACTCCTCATCAAATTTGCCACAAAATGTGACATGCGTTGCATTCATTGGTCGTTTAACAACTGAACTTAAGGTATAACTTCAGAGAGTTTGCCACCAAGTTGCTTGTATAACAGTTTTCAACATCATGTGCAACACTTTGGAAAATGAAACAGAACGTGAACGTTCTGAAAATTTGATGAGGTGGGTAGACTAAGAGAATGTGTCTTCCAAGGCACAAAGGACGACAGGCAATTTAACATAAATTTACACAATTTAAACAGACTTCATTTGCATATTTTATGCATTTCGTGCAGAGTGTTGAGAGGAACAGGCACAAGCCTGGTGCAATTAAGGCTATCAACTTCTATGTACATACATTGAATTGCAAATGAATCCCGGTAAATGTTCAATAATGTCCCATATGCTAGTCATAATGCTAACTAGGCCAGTTCGAATATAAAATAGATTAAGTAAACATAATAAAAGAGATGTCCATCTCTAATGGAAATTTTAAAAAGTTAAAGGAAGATAAAAGAGAACTTTTAAATCCCTTTAATGCACACCGCACCATGTTCGAGTTAAATTCGTGTGGTTGGAAGAAAGAAATTGTAAGCATAGCCAAAATGCGGAAATTTAACATCCGATGCAAAGTACTAAGTGCACGGAAACCATCCAAAAAGCCCAACTAGGAGTACAAGTATCTCACAGGCTGTAAGCCAAACTCAGCTGAACTGAGCTGAACTGAACTAAACTGAACTCAACTCGGCTGAACTGAACTGAAATGAACTGCATAGAAACAGTAACAGAAGTAGAAACAGAAACTAAAATAAAGTGCATAGTGTCACACACACAATGTATAAGTTTAGAAAGCACATGGAGAATGGTTTTTGGGAGTAAACTGGGGCTGATAATGCTGATGACTCCTAACGGCTTGGAGGACAATCCCATACCCATTCCCATTCCCATTCCTATTCCCAATGCCAACTGCACTTGATGACGATGCAGGCGACTGGGCAAAAGTCTCCAGAGAAGAGAGAAAGCAGAAATCTGTGTGCAGAAATGGGAAGCGGATGGCCACGAATGAATGAATGAATGAATGGATGGCGAATTGTGGCCACGATGGCGAAACTGGCACCAGGGCGATTACAACAACAATTAGCTGCAGAGCTCCTAAAGCGAAACGAGGCAAAATGGGCAAAAGAATCTGCCGCAGCAGACGAAGGATAAGCAAAATAATGTGACAAGGCTAAATGGTGTAGCTGACATTGCACGACTCTAGCCGATTTCCAGCTCCAGCCAACTCCAGCCAACTCCTGTCGAGCAGTTTGCCGCCATGACGACCTAGTCAAGATTTGAAAATCCTCCAAACTGACTAAGCTAAACTTTTGTGTCCTTTAATTACTTTAAAAACTAATTGCGCTGCTTTTGTGCCTTTAAAGAAAGCCAGCTGAATACCTTGAATGCAGACGGTTAATTGTCAATCGAAGAGAAAAGCGCAAGATAAAAAGATATAAGAAAAGCCATTTTATATTCAAGTAATTGCTGTAAACGACCAACCAATTTTCATTGATTTGTTTGCTTACACAACAACTATACATATATATTGAATATTGATAAGCAATTATATATATTTCATATAACACAAGTAATTTTATTACTGCATTTAAATCAGTAGCGAAAACGACACATCACAGCAGAGAGAAAATAATGGAAATCATAATATTATTATTCTAGATTTATCTCCACAATTCGTTTGTTTCTCTGACAAGTGTCCGTCTAATGCAGGCGCATTTTTCCATTGTCTTTTTATTGTAGAGTCCACATATGTGTGTGTAACTGCATACATGCGAGTATATGTCTCTCTCTCTCTCTCTCCCTCTTTCAATCTCTCCCTCTCCAACAATTGTTCAATTGGCAAACCACAAACGTGTGTGTAGAACATAGTTTTTGCGACCTTTTGTTATATGATTTAAACACCAATATTTTTGAATTATTATTGTTAAACATGAATATTTATGGCAATTTTCAGGCGAAATCGTTGGGAAGTGCTTAGATCCGGCTGGCACAAATGTGCGATAGAGCAGCATTGAGTATTTTATGACTTTCAGTCTATGGCTGGCAAATTATAGAATATATATTTTCCCTTGGCCAAAGGGTTGAGAGCAAAGGAAGATGTAGTGCTCATCATATTGCAGTTTCTATTAATACATTAACATTTGTGGTATTTTTAAGTTGGTGCTGGAAACTTGTGCAAAACTTTTTAAGAGCCAAAAACATAATGAATAAGTTTTTCATATCCTAAAGATTTGTCAAGTTGGCAACAAAGCGAGTGTCTTTTAATTGAAACTCTGCAAGAAGAAGAGGAACCAAACTTGAGTTGTCTAACAATGCAATTAGTTAGCAAGCATAATGCAATTATATTTTGCATAACATTTTATTGCTTCTCGCTTGAGCAGGGAGACAAGACGCATTAAATAAATAAAAATATATTGTGCAGGCAAATAATGAAACTGAAAAATGAAAAACAAAGAAACATGGAAGAAAACAAAAAAACAGAAAACTATAAAATATAATCTGGACAAAAATTGTACAAATGCACAACATAAAATTGGACCAAAGCACGAATGAATAATTTATGGTAACACATGCGGAATACTCGTAAGTCGACAGAAGGTTGTATTGCCTGGCCTCCCGGCATCCCGGCGTCCCCGCATCATGGCATCATGGCATCCTGGCCAATGACCGGTCAGTATGGGAGTCCAAATTCAGCTCCTGCTGTTGCCTCGTTCCTGTTCCTCTTCCTGCCAATGCATGTACTATGTGCGTGCAAGTGTTTGTTTGTTTGTTTGCTTGTTTGTTTGTTTGTGTCCCACATTTATGCACATAAATTGTAACGGCTTTTTGGCTCTACCTTATGCAGATTTGTTTAACTTCAAAAGAAATAACAAACTGAACAGCATTGGATGCTGTTGTTGTTGCTGTTGCTGTTGCTGTTGCTGTTGCTGTTGTTGTTGCCGCTGCCATTTCAAGTTTTACTCTAGCATTAATCCACTAAAGCGTAAACAAACGAGGGCAGTCAACAAAGGGCCAACATGTCGTATGAGCTATTAAGTGTGCCATTTGTTTCCTTCCCCTCCCCATCCCCTTCCAGCAAATGTGCGAGTAACTTTAGGTGTGTGTGTGTGTGTGTATAACGTCTGGGTATAATTTAAGCTAGTTGCCTGACCAGGTTGCATATTTTGCCAGTTTTCTGCTACTGCAAGCAGTTTTCATTTCTAATTGTGTCGCCTCTGAAATATGCATCCAAAGATTTATGGCTCCAACAGTGGATACCAATTTGAAAGAGTGATTCCAATGAATAAACCCAATTGATCAACTTGTCAAAGAGAGAAACAAAACTGTGAAGCAGAAGAGGCAGCTTCACAATCCTGATGGAGAAACTCTTAATTAGCTGAGAAAGAGTTCAAAGAACATGTATTTCATTGAATAAAAATAATATAAATATGTATAAGAGCGGAAATAGAGTTAAGGCAACAACTGGGCACATTTTGAATTACGTAACTGACAGCGACACTTGAACTGTCACTTTAACACTTTATCTCTGCTGCTGTTTAAATGAAAATGAATCTTATTCTCTTTTTCTCATTTTAGTGTAATTAAATTATTCATGTTTTCGTATTTCATTTGACAAAATATTTAATTTCCGTTGCAATGCCTCGATGTTAATTTATTAGAGTCTCTCACATATTTGAATGCCCTACATAAAAGAGTGTGTATAAATAAATATATTTAATTTAATATGCCCTCTATTTAAGTTAATAAATGAGATATTAAGTTATATCTCATTTCATATTTATTAGAGCATTTCAACAACAGATTTCTGAAACATGACTTAATCCCACATTTAAGCGATTAGGAATTATTTCGAATCACAAGTTGGTTTCTTGAGTTTTTCACTTTCCGTAATTGCCGGAGTGAAGAGCATTTGAATGTTGAATCGAAAGTTTCGTTTATGTTTTCTATTTCATCAACATAAACTAAAACGAAAAGCTATTAACTGGAAATGAAACAGCGACTGTTCAAATGGATGCCAAAGAGAAGTGGAGAGGAAAGGTGGCTTTAGTGGAGCGGGGAGCGCGGAGCGGGGAGCGAGGAGCGTTTCCATTTCCCTCTTGAATTTGCGCAAATTTACACGAATTTGATTATTATTATGATGGCAATTTGCAAAAATGTCATCTCTCAGGCAAAACAGAACAAAAACGAAGAGCAAATAGAAAATATAGTTGGACAAACGGAAATTTGTCATTGCGCAAAGTGACGCAGGACATTCAACTGGATACAGGGTGACTGGATAAGTTGAAGTGTAGCAGCTGCTGCTGCTGGTCAGGTCCCATCGCTGGGTCAGCCTCACCCTGCTTACAATTCCAAGTCCTTGGCATCAATTGTGCCTGCCACCTAACAGAAACTTATAGTCCTTTTCAAGCTGTGCGTCTTGTTGCCATTCGCTTATCGCGGTCGCCCATAATTATGACGCACTTTGTGGCAAAGGCAGCGGAAAGTTCCTAGTAGCAGGAGCAGTTGGCGACCGCGACCGCGACACGTCCTTCGTATGCTTCCTTCGCCCAGTACATCCTGCAGCAGGATGTTCAATTTTCGCTTGCCTCTTATTTTGCTTTGCCATTTTGATTTCCTTATTTGCCTTGTCGCGTTTTGCATTCCTTTGCCTTTTGCACTTTATCTGCCAACATTGCATTACTTTAAGTGGCATCTACACCCATCCCCATCCCCTTTCCCATCCCCCTCCCCTGCCTCTGGCCCATCCCCTTGCACCCTCTTTTCACCCTCACTTGACTCTTGCCGCAACAGCGATTGCTCAACTCAACTCGACTCGACTCGGTGAAATTATCTGTTAGGCAAATCAAAAGTTTTTGCTCTTTTATGTGGCTCTGTCGTTCTGTTCTCGGGTACAAGTGGAATGGATGGGCGTGTCAGTCAGAGGAGGCGAGGGGGAGAAGCGAGGGGGAGAGGAGGGAGGCCTGAAATTGTGTCAAGGACAAAACGCCCAGAGCTGCCTTTTGGCGGCAAATTCGAGAAATTATTGCGGAAGAGGAAAACAACGCTGCAAACATTGTTTAACTTTCATTGCTTTTCCCTTTGCCGACTTTCTGATTTGTTTACAGCAAAGCAAAAACTCACACAAATTACCAATGGAAGGCAGCTTTCAGCAGTTTTAACTTTTAAGGATACGCTGACAGGCTTATCGACCACGGAACATACCGAAAATGTGGTGTGATTATGTTTAAGTTTAACAGCTAAACAATGTAAATTGAATATTGATTTCGACATTAAATGAAACTGCCTAAGATTGAAGATTAAAGCATTCTCAAACACATAATTTAAACTTGTAAATTCGTGTTTTAATTATGTGCATTATTTACTTTGACACTCTAGGGAAATCGCATTAAGGAGGAAACTAGATTGATAAAAACAAAGTGTAAGATTCCTTGTCATAAAGTTAACAGAATTCCATTTACTTTATTCTTGGAACTCAGCTGTAGTTATCATCAGAATTTGTTGGGCAAATGTAATTAAATAAATGCATATCTCGGATGCATATTTTGCAGAGTCAACGCTGCAGCTTCAACGAGTTCTCAAGTCAAATTACAACTTTAAATTGACTTGCCTGGCATTCACACTCACATATTCACACACTCACACACACTCACACACACTCACACATACGGGCATTCACAGTGGCATTCGGTTCTTATAAGATTTACCTTTCTGGGTCATACAAAGGACGAACAATGTAGGATATGTTTTATGGCCACCTCTAGTGGCTTAACTTTAACAACCCGACAGAAACTTACCTGAGAAATATATATAGTATACGAGTATTCATCATATGAAAGCCTAGTGTGAATGTATGTGTGTTCTCGTGAATGTAAATGTGAATGAAACTCACAAAAGTGCATATAAGAGCACTGTGACAGTGAAAACCAGACTGGGGACAGTCACTGTCGCTGTCACCTTGTCATTGATGCGACTTTTATGGACGTGTATAAGCCCGGCTTATGAGGATATAATGTAGCCAAATTTCAATTCACCAGTGTGATCTAGAGACCATGACCATGTTCCTTTTGGCTGTCAAGTCATTCGTTAAATTTCAATTTCGATGAACTGGCCCTTGGCCCTTGGCAAACCCGGAACAGCATGTCATAGTTCCTAGAACTTCATTAAGCCAAATCTGACGGGACCAACTGAGTGAGTAAGAGAAACAGAAAGCGTCAGAGCCAGAGTCAGAGAAACGGATGCGGAAGTGGACACCCTTCACGGCCAGCCACTTGTGGATATGTCTGATTTTCTGACGGTTATTCTTACTGTCATAGCGACGTTGAAGGCGATGGCTCAAGTTCCTTTGCTGGGCGTTGAAATTAAATGAAGCAGAAACTTGAGAAAGTATTTTAACCGCGTTCAGTGAAAATGTTGATGATAGGCCTCTCACTTTTTTGTGTCCCCCAGCGAAACACAAAACAAGTAGAGTATATTCGCTAAATGAACCAGTTTGTGAGCGGAGAAATGCTTACTAACTAACTTCAGTCTCTCTTACAGTCAATTTGCCGGCATTTACGTTGAATTGTCTAACTTAACAGAGAAGAGCATAACATTATCAACTGAACACTCTCTGTTCCTTTATTTACTGCAATCCCTCAACTTGGCTACCTTTTAAACTTCTTCGGCTTCGCATTGCTGATTGTGCCAGGCGCAAAGTTTTCCGCTCCAAAGTTGTTCATAAGTATTTTGCCAAGGGTAAAATAACTTTGACATCAACTTGGCAAGCAAAGTCTTCTAGGAATCCCAAGACCCACTTTTACATGCTAATCATCTGTGGGTTAGATGGAACGACAGCTACATCTGCATTAACTTTCAAATGCAAAAGTTCAGAACAATTTTGAAGTGCATGAACAATCGATGGCAAATCCAACAAATGTCATCAGTAGAAATCTGAGCGAACTTGTCAAGTTTTCCATTTCTACTCGCAGTCGATAGGGTTGACAGATACAGATACAGATACAAAATAAGAGAATAAAGATTTGAGGAAAAATATTGCTAAAAATAATGCTATTCATAAAAAAGGATTGCAGACAGAAAATGAAACAATGCTTATTTAAATTCTAATTCTTTGAAAGTAAACTAGATCTGGCAATAAATATGCTAAAATGGCAACACTGATAGCATACACAGATTTATTTTATAGTTTATCAAGTCAAATAGTTGTTTGAGGGAAAATTCCTTTTGAATTTAATGAAACTATATGGCATCTGGCATTCAGTGGGAGCACTCAGCTGTGGCTCCCTGGCAACCTATGTCAGCTTGAAGCTGCTCGACCGACGACAGGCACACACTGAGCATCAGCATGTGGAGGATTCCTCGGCCAAGGGTCAGTGGTGTCACAACTGGGACACGCGAGAATATCAGACGTCCAATGTTAGTGGTCAGTTAGCACAAGAAGCCGAGGAACCAGTTGCCCTGCGTCACATTGTCCTGGTGCGACATGGTGAATATAGATCGACGCCTGATGGCAATCGTCTGACGGATCTGGGACGACTTCAAGCGCATCGCACTGGGCAGCGGCTCCTTGAAATGGGCATTGCCTGGGATCATGTGGTGGCTTCCACAATGACGCGGGCGCAGGAGACGGCGATGATCATACTGAAGCAAATCAACTTCGATCCCCTCAAGATGAAGCGCTGCGAACTCTTGCCCGAGGGCACACCGTGTCCAGCTGATCCGCCACAGAATCGCAGCGCCTGCCGCGTGGAGCAGGCTTTCCGTAGGGACGGACCTCGCATTGAGGCCGCCTTTCGGCGTTACTTCTTTCGTGCCTCCCCGGAGCAGAAGGATGACTCCTATTTGCTCATCATTGGACATGCCAATGTCATACGCTATTTAGTTTGTCGCGCCCTACAATTCCCGCCTGATGCCTGGACTCGATTTAGCCTCAACCACGGCTCCATCACCTGGCTCACAATCTGGCCAACTGGCTATGTGACGATCCGTTGCCTGGGCGATGCTGGATATATGCCTGTGAATGAATTAACCCATCGACGACCGAAAGTTTCAGTCGAAGAATGAGGAATCCTAATTGCACGTTCTCAACTTAAACCAACTGTGTTACTCAGTGTATTCCTATATTGCGTTGTAGTTTCTAATGAGCTCCAGAATATCAGATTATTGGTGTGCGGCTCGCAGATGTTATTCAAAAGCTTATAAATTATGTACGCGTTCGTAAATTAAGTTTCATAATAAAATTAATAAAGGTTTCATTTGAAAGACTAACATGTGTTTCTTTTTTCCTACTTTATGTATAAATAAATATATATGTTTAATACAAATGCCAAAAGTACATTGCTGGTAACACATTTAAATAGAAATTTAAAAATAAGAATTTCACAATTGAAGTAAAAATGCGCTTTTCAAAAACTTTAAACTGTCATAACTTTGTCAAAACTCAGCCGATTTCCATGCGGAATGTTAATCTATTAATTGATTGACCTCTAATTTAATTCTGCATCAAATTGAAATATTGAATTTTATATTCCTCACTGTCAAATTTCTGTTATTTTCCCTTGACGCTTTTGATTTGTTTCTTTGTCGTTGGTTACATTAATATGTGAGCCACTGTATGTATCGTAGTTGCTTGTTGTATGCAGCACTTGAGCAGTTAATTTACACACAATTAACAGGAAATACTAAGGGGTTTATGTGTGTGTGTGTGTGGAACATCAATTATAATTTCCAAAGCGTTACTCAGACGCCCGCACGAAACGTGACTTTTCTGTTCATTTTGTCATGGGGATTTTCTATTGCTCCTGCAGCTGCAGGCAACGGGAAAAGCTCTTTAACTTTGGCCAAAATCACTTTGCATGACGTAGGATGTTGGATGTTGGATGTTGGATGTTGGCTGTTGGCTGTTGGCCAGTGGTGCTGCCTGTGGTCATCACTGTGCCACTAAGTCCTGTCGAGTCCGCTTGTTACCTCATTTGTGCACTCTTTCGGTTTTGTCACTGCTCATTAGTGAGGCTTTAATTTCGGTTATTGTGCTTTTCCCTGATGTTCGGTTTTGGTTTTGGTTTTGGCTATGGTTATGGTCTCGTTTAGGTTTTCATTTTTGGCTGTTGGGTTTGGGCTATGCTTTCGGCATCCCCTGCTGTTTTCACTGCCGCTGTCGACATTTCATGAAATTTGCATCCTCACAATTTGAATTTAATTTCTGCGCGGCCACAAAATTGCATTATTTCTATCCGCCGGGTGATTTCAACGTCTGTCAGCTATTAGATATTTGCACATCGTCGCTGGAATTCAAATAAAAAATGTTCACTATGGGGCAGCATAGGGCAGTTCCTTCCTTCCTTCGGCCACACAGCATCATATAAATGCTTTTTTCTAGCTTTAAACTATTGATTTAAATGCCCTCAATGAGTTAGAAATTGAACAATTCATGTTTAAGTTTTATTTCGCTTTTGTGAATAGTGGGAAAAATAATAAAATCATTTTCATTTTGATTTCTAATCCTTAAGTTGGTATTTTTTCACTTTTAAGGCCTTAAGAATTAAATTAATGTGTATTGCGATGATTATAATGTGCAAATACATAGAATTGCAGTCCAGCTAAGCTGAAAATCGATTATCTCACGGCTCAAGGTTGACTTTATCCTGTTCCTGTTGATCCTGCGGAAATATCTGCTTGCGCTTGCGGCGCTGACTGCAGCTGCCACAAATGCGCATTGAGAAGAAGTAGATAAGTTCAATAAAACTCAGGCCAGAGATGCCCATGAACAAGCCAAAGATACCGCCACAATTTGATATCAAAGTGGATACGCCAAACAGAATTGTACGCTTAATGGCCGTGAACTGATGCTCCTTGAAGTAGACAGTCAGACGAGAGCCGATAGCACTGTAAATAGACATTGGAATTAGCTGGTTAAATTCCAAATTCCTCGCTCTAGACTCACTCCGTGAGTTCGTAAACCTCGCGAAAGGCGCGAAGTGTTTGGTCCATTCGGTAGACAGCTCGCGAGATCTCGAAGTTATATTCGAGGGAGGTGCAGGCGGGCATGCAGTGGCACATGGCCTTCACATTGGGATCCAAGCTCTGCTGGATCGTCTGATTCTGCAGCACGGCATTCAACTCATCCTGTGCGGCCGTGTAGCAAGCAATATCGCTCACACCGCAAACCGGAACATCCAAGGGCTCTGCAAGCAAAGAAAGTTAATAGTTTTGGGGGAAGACAAGACATAAAGTTTATATTCGGCACACTGAAGATTTGCTATTCTATTATTCTGCTACCAGTCATTTTTTAGACAACTATATGATATAGTGCAACGAATTTAATCAAATTTAGTCGGGATGCAAAGAACAACACAGGTGAATATTTTAACAGATTGGAAAATGAGAGTTTCATGCTAAGATTAGATATTCATCAAGCTTCAATAGCACTACTATATACTAGTTCATTCAAATATTATATTGTGGACCGAAAAAAATCCGATTTAAATCACAGATGAATATTTTCGTAGATTGGTTCGGATTGTAGTAGTAGTAGTAATAATTGTAGTAGTAGTAACATTTGAATAAAAGTAGTAGGGTAATAATTGTAGTAGTAGTAGTAATATTTGTATAGAAGTAGTAGGTTAATAATTGTAGTAGTAGTAGTAATACTATTAACAGCAGTAATAGTAGTAACAGTATCAATTGAAATATATACGAGTATTAGTCCGGTCGAAATATAAAAGCAACATTAGCTGGCTATAATTGGAGACCCCCCTGAAAAGATACAATACTAATAAATGTATGCCACTCACTGGGCATCCAGAACTTGGCGCAGCCACACTTGGATATGGTAAAGTTGGCCAGACACTCGGTCTGGCAATTGCTCTGGGAATAGCTGCGAAAGAAGCGCAGAGCGCGCTCATCATCGAAGTAGCACTGACGCCTGTGGAATGTTGTGAGCGTTATGCAATTATTTTGCGAATATCAAATGAACTCGGATGTGCTCACTTTTCGGGACTAATTTCATGTAAATTATCCGTAGACACGACATAGTTGGGCAGCACGCTAACCATTACTTCATGGCCGTGGGGAACGAGGATGTAATTGTTTGAGGTAACTGGCACGCTCTCTGGAGAGTTGAGAAAGACCTGCAATGGAATTAACACAAAAACACACCCTTGGCTTGGTGTACATGACGTATACGTGACGTGGGAATATTACGCACCTTGTAGCCCTGCTTGAAGCTGCGACAGTCGTAGTCATAATTATGCTCCTGACCCTGCAAAAAGGCAAAGAATCCATTGCGCACCGAGGACACAACCGTTCGCTGTGGATACGCATTCAAACCCTGATCGACATATCCCGAATCCAAGGACCAGTTGCCGGTAATCTCGTTCAGTCGGGGCAATTCCACGTCAAAGTAATTCTGAAAGTCAACCACATCCGGATCAACGTAGCTGATAAAATTCTCGTCACGATAGATGTCCTTGGGTCGCAGTCCATTGAACTGATAGCAGATTCCCTCATCCGTGGCCACAAAGTCAAAGATTTTATCGCAGAAATAGAAGCGTTGATTCCATCTGCAAAATGGACCCGTCACATTCTTCGATATGCTCAAATCTACAAGTGTTTCAGGCACGTTTTGAGTCGGGGATCCAGATCTCAGCTTGGCTAGCAACGGAGCAAATCTGGCGGCTACCTCCGCGTCACAAATGTGCATCGTGGCAGCCATGCGCTCCAAGCTAGACATGTAAACATATAAGTAAATTGATATTATTCGAACTTACAAGGGACAATGTTACGAGTACTCAACTCCACATCATCGACGCTGGAGAATTCGCTCTTCCGCTTGAAGTCATCCCAAATCTGCTGTGAGATGTTCGCATAGTCGAAGACGTTGCGTTCCATTTTGATTTCGGGACATATGGTGATGGTGGGAAAGGGAATCTTGTGCACCGGGACCAGCGTCTCATCGAATCCCAATATCACCGGTGAGTCCTGCCACTTCAAGTAAGTGGCCCAAATGAGAGAAACCGCAAAGTACACCGAAGTGCATGTCAAAATCAGCCAATACAACCTGTGGTTGGCCCAAAGCTTATTAGGCTGGAAGCTGGACAGCATTTGTTAGGCAGACACACTCACTTCTCATAGATGGGGCGATGCACCTCGAAAATGTAGCGAATACCGTGTATTGTCGTGCTCTTCGAGTACTCCAGCAGGAGTCCTTTGCAAGCGGACAGCCGACTGCCGTATCTAATCCGGGACTTAATAATCACGTCACTGGGCACATCACTCAGAGCCGCTGATGTGATGCTCGCACGCTGATAGTCAATGCCGGGTATGGCCAACAGCTCGGGACCCGGTAGGACACAGCTCGGTTTTTCGTCTTGCACCACAGTGGCTGCCATGTTGCATGCAACACCACAAACGTCGCTGCCTCAACTAAGCTGTCCCGTAATGCGAGCAGTGGCTTTATAGCCAACTCGGCCAGCTGGGTGCGACCACGGCGCACACACTCCTCTGGGATGTGGCCACATGGTGTCACATGGGGCACATTGCAGCAGTTGCCCTGTACTTAGTCTAATTGCTTGTCGGATAACTAATGTTTAGTCAAATGCCACATTTAAGTTCTTTGGTCAAACCGAATGCTCGAACGCCTTTAAACGAGATGATCCCTGTCCATAATTAATCGCTTTTCCCTTCATATTCCGATTATTGAGTTATTTCGATTACCAATGCGGCCAAATATACAAGAAGATTTAGCGGGAGACACGTCTCAATGTCTGCAACGCAGAACTCAAAAGCGAAAACTGAAAACAGAAATCTGAAAACCCAAATCACGTTAGGCACAATTCGCATTTGCGGATCAGGGGAATATAAGCACTAAGAGCTCTTGAGATATTCTCAAAGTGCAAAGTGCCCATGTCAGTTCGGAAAATGCTCTGGGACTTGAAGTAAGTTGCACGTTACAACTGCAAACTGCAAACTGCAACTGCACCGGCAACTGCAACTGCAACAGATGTTGTCAATTTCGTTTGATACAATTTTAGAATTTAAGTTTAAAATTTGCCAACAGAGCTGGAGAAGTAGATGCCTGCTTGAAGGCTGCCGTGCAAATCCCAAACTACAAAATGCATAAATCAAAGCAAAATTGAATTTTAGCTATGAAAGGCATTGCATACGCTGAGCGCAACGTTGTCCTTCTCGCTCTGTCTCTGTCTCTGTCGTTCTCCCTGTCGCCTCGTTCTCCCTGTCGCTCTCCCTGTCGCTGTCGTTGTCCTCGACGACACGCTGTGAGCCTGTGACAATATGTTAGAGCCGGCATTGGGAAAAATCCTTTCTAGCATCTACCCAGTTTCCCCACTTGCCAACTTCTCATCTACATATCCTCCCAGCTACCCATTCAAAGAGCCCAGGCCTCCCGCAGGCACAAACGCATTGCAAAAACTTTGTCTGGCTTTGCAATGATGGGGCTTAAAAATTAAAATCTATTTTATGCAAAAGACGCTCGACACACAAGCAGTTTAACAAAAAAAAAGCATAAAAGAAAACAATGCAACAGAATACAATTAAAGAGTTCGTATATCAACGATGCTCAATTCCTTTACTTTTAATACGAATTAAAAAAAAAAAAAGCAAATAAATGAATTTATTTCATTAATTCATTTGATTTAACTTACAAGTATATAGCTTTTAGTTTACTGCGCCAGTGAATAAAATATGTGTATAAGCAACATTTGGAAAATTATGTTTAGATTTGGTTTATCAACGCCAATTTTTACATAGTCTTTAACCAACTCTATTAAACATTATTCTAGTCAACTCGAACTCGGCAAACGAATTTAAATACATATATTGTATTTTATTACTTCAACGAATAAAATTCGAATTGCATTTCCCATTTATAGCTTCTCAAATTCCACTTTCTTTAATTCTTCCCGCCAATTGTTCGATTAGCACGTGCTGCTCAAATAGAATACGAAACAATGAAGAATTCACCTCTGTTTATAGGCAATCATACCATACTACTCTGCCGGTCTTTATTTGCCTCAAGTCACAAAACAAAATATAGAGAGAATTTCTAAGTATTCTTTGGCGATTATTTGGGCTTCAAGCGGTTGATATTTCAGTCTTGTGTGGGCGTTTGAAATTACAAAACGTGTCGAGCTTCAGTTCATAAGAAATACTCATAGTGTAAATAACATATAATATGTATGCCAGGATACTCCAATGGGGTGCCTAGGCAGATCTATAAGTACATGGAATAATTTAAATAAATAATAACAATTAATTGGGCGTTAATTGGTGTAATTCAAAATAAATTACATGTTCTCCGTGCTATGCGAATTAAATCAATAATATTGACAGGCCAGCAATTTTGCGAAAAACAAATATGTACGATTAAATATTCGATGTATGATTGGAAATGTGTGCAATATTTAAATTATCAAGTCGACAAATTCATTCACGATATTTTTAAATAATAATAAACGAAAAATCGAATGCTGAAAACGGAAACATACCAGATAAACAGAAACCGAAACATAAAATAGATAATTAAAAATGTGTCCAAATAAATCGACATAACACATCGTTTTTGTTGGCAATTATGTTTTTATGAGTTTCAATTAAATTTCGTTTGTGGAGTGACAGACAACGTTCAACAGGCCAAATAATCACACAACAAAGAGAGAGAGAGAAAGAGAAAGAGAAAAAGAGAACGAACTAAGTGTGAGAAAGGGACCGTAAATAAATCAATCAATTAAAATTGCAAACGAGGTAAATTTAATCAGTACATGATAATATTAATTAGTAGATTTTTGCGCATTGGCAACAACCGAAGCGTAATGCGTAATCCAAATCAAACTCATTGACTCCATTTTAGACATTTACTCATCAGCATAAGCGAATGATTTGATCACACGTCCAACATTTCAATTACTAAATTGCAAAGTTCGAGTTGGGAGATGCGATATGCAAATATAATTAAGTATACGCAAAATGAGTAACTTTTTCAATGCATTTTAAAGAGCAAACATACCGAAAACTGTTACTTAAATAGTTAGAACAAACCTGAGGGATGAACTTTGTCACCTTAAGCCATAATACCTGTAGTTATCATAAAACGGCTTTCACTAATATGCTCCTAACAACCTCAACAACACATTGCGTATCGAGTTGCCTTCAAAAGAGCTTGGCCAGCAATTCAAGCCGCCTTGACTCGTGTCCATTGAGCTCACATAATCGCACATAGACACAGAGAAGGAGATAGAGCAAGATGCCCAGACAGAGACAAAACACAACAGATAGCAAGAGATTCGAACTGAGTGAGACTCAACAACAACCCAACACTCAATGCTCAACGTTCAACGCCCAATCCCATCGATGGGGTATCACATTTTAATGACCCACTTTCGAGCTCAAGACTATTTAAGTTTTGCTTGTATTGGTTTGCTCTAATTCAGCACGCTGTAAATCCCAGAGGCAGAGCAATTAGTATGGCCATTGGCAACTACTGTGCCGCATATTGTCAAGGAAACTGAAAGAGTTGCAAGCAACTTGAGGGGCTTCGCCTGCGGCTTGAACAACAGCCGATGGGTTTGAGCAGCAACTGAGAACAGAGAATGTGTGAGAAAAGCTATGTAAGAGTCGAATATGTTGCACCGTTGCACTGTTGCACTGTTGCAATGAAAGTCATTACCCACGACGCGACGCGACGCGTCGACGACAACAGTTGAGAGGCCAAAGACAGCAAAACACAAATACAACGAATAGAAATGGCAACAAAGCCAATGCAAATAAATGAAAAATGAAATTAATAGAATTAACGCTTGTGTAAAAGTTAATTCAAGGCGTCCACAATTCAGGGACAACACGAACAATTGAATAAATGTGCTGACAATTTGGAACAACACCTTGGAAAGGTGCGAACAAGAAACAGTTTAAGAGACAAGTGACTAACTTGGTCAAGGAATAGCCTTTACTTACGATTAAAGATTGAGTTTAATACCTAATAATATATAAGAAGCTTTAAGCAGTCTGTTATCTGTTTAACTTTAGCTTTTGGTATGCTGCACTTACATATTTGTAAATATTTCTAGGGAATTTATGAATCCGTGTTTCTTGAAATATGACTTTAGTAGAAATATGTTTGCCATTCCGCAAGTCTATTAAATTACAGCAACAACAGTCACAAAAAAAAGAAACCAACTTTAGCAGCAAATTAATTTTGAAGAAAAATATGTGAAAATGTCGCACGAGCGAAGTATTTATTAATTTATATACGTATGTGTCACATGGGGTTGGCTGAGCATAAATATGAATGCATAATTGGAACATAAAATTCCGAAAATATTTTACAACATTGCCACTCTCCTCAGTGTGCGTGTGTGTGTGTGTGGTACATATGTATGCTTGGTGTGTTTCCAGGCATTCATTGTCCTCTTTTGCCATTTATTCATTTCAGTTATACAGACACACACACACACACACTCACACACACACCCAATAAACACAAACACTCAACTGAAGGCGACCACCGGAAGATGGACCTACGTATACGTAATCTAACACTGCCAACGCCAGTCGCAACAACAATTATGTCCTCGTCAACGGCAACAGCAACAACAGCAGCAGCGTTTGCCGCAGCGATGTCTAGTGCCACAGCAACAACAATAGCGCCAACAAGCACACTAGCAACAGCAACGGCAACAGCAACGGCAACAACAACAACGACAACAACAACAACTGGGACAGGCACATTTTTTACATACAGCATACCAGGCATGGACATCGCGCCGGGACCATTTATATTCACCTACGTTAGTGAATTTTTATCGCTTATCACGCCCGAAGAATTGCCCCTTGGTAAGTCTAGGGTATGCCAGAAGAAGAAGAAGCAGAAGCAGGGAGGGTGACTCGGTGGAACTCTGTGTGTGTGTGTGTTTGTGTGTGTGAGTTGCTATCTAGTTTTGTCTGGCTGCCAACAGTGAAAGGGAGTTGAATGCCAAATTGAGTGCAGACTAGACATGCATATCATTCACATTGGATCTCTAGCTATGTGTCTTCTCCCTCAATATTAATTAATTAGTTTAAGTTGTTTATGTTTATCATACCTTTCACATTTATGGGCAAAGTTCTGAGGTCACGTATGGAGTGTAAATGATTTTCGCAGTTGTCTAGTCCATGAAACCATTGGGAATGCCACATCGTGCTCGACATTGGATTAAATTATGACACTAAATTCAGTTGGCGTATGTTTTATGGCTCTTACATATATTAAGCCGTGTACTACACGATTCTCCTTATCAAATATGCAAGTCATTTCGCCACAAACCACAAAAAGGACAAAAAAAAAAAGAAGGAAAGAAGCGAAAGTAAATGAAAATCATTTGTATAGTTAAATTAAAGCAAAGTCAGCTTAGACAGTTCTCTTCAACAGATCAACAAAACAAAACAACAAAATGAGTCAATGAAAATTATTTATCAAAATTAGTCAACTCGTTTGGCAGTGGAAGGCGGAGCAGATGTCCGATGAGCAAAAGCTGACCAGCTTTATGAATAAGTATGGCGTGCCCGAGGAGATAGCCCGTCAATATCTAACCGAAAACAATTGGGCACTGGAGCAGGCAGGCAATCGCTATGAGGCCGATAAGGGCAAAGTTCAGAGCAGCTCGGGCATTACGACCGAGACGCTGCAGTCGCTGCAGAGTCTGTTAAGTCGTCGCACGCGTGCCAGGGATGAGGAGCCCGAGGGTTACTATGCCTGTGCCTCGGACAGCTCCCACCAGCGCTTGGATGCCCCGCAGTTGTCGAAGCGGGTGCAAATCGAGGACTCAACTCCCGCATTGACCACCGTGGACAGCGACCGCAGTCTGCGCACCTGGGGCCATGGCGTTCGACTGGGCAGTGCTCATCCCATCAATCCGCCGCCAGCCCGGGATGCTGAACAGGATTCGGACTCGGAGCTGGAGGAGAATGAGCATATTGTTGTGGTGTTGCATCTGTGGTCCGAGGGTTTCTCCCTCGACGATGGATCACTGCGACTCTACGAGATTCCCGAGAACGAGCGATTCCTGCGTGCCATCATGCGTGGCGATTTCCCCTATGAGATGCAGGAGCTTGGCCAACGCATCGAGCTGAGTGTTCAAGATCACACAAACGAATCGTATCGTCAATTATCCCGCAAGCAATTCATGGGCTCTGGTCGTCCTCTGAACGCACCTGACCCTGCCGCACCGTCATCCCCAGCACAATCGCCACAGGAGCTACAGCAAACTCAGGAGCAGGCTGCCGAGCAGGCCATGTCCCTTAATGGACAGTTGGACGTGACCACAATACAATTCCGCCTGGCCAATGGAAGTCGCATTGCCGCCAACTTCAATTTCACCCACCAAGTCGCCGATCTCTACAGATATGTGCGCATCGCAAGACCACAATATTCCAGTGAAAACTTCATGCTTATGACCACATTTCCGCGTCACCAGCTCCTTGAGGGCGATGGTCGGACTTTGGCCGAAGCTGATCTGCTCAATGTGGTGGTCATCCAGCACATCAACGAGGACTTGGAACAGTTGACGGAGTGAAACATTGTATACTTGCTTAAAAAACATGCAATTAATAAACATTCAAATAAAAGTGTGTTAAATGATGCATGATAATTCAGTTTATATAATTTATATATTCCTCTTCAGCATTAACAGTCGATATCTTGAAACCACTAAAGAATATTTTATTTATTTATCTAATTTATTCCAATTTGATATTTGTCTCAACATTAGATCTAAACTATTGTTATAGAACGGAATATTGGAAAGTAGCACTGGCGCCATCTAACGTTCATATTTTCTAAGCTATTTGTCTTCTGATTGTATGTGGTTTATATATCTGTGTGTGTGATAATTGTTTTTAGAGCGGGATTCGGATTTATTAGACTATGAGCTTTATTTATTTGACTACTTATCATTAACATAAATCTTTCAATAATAACATGACTATTGGCAGATTCCATACGCGATGTGCTTCATAAGAATGTCAGTCTGGTCGACTTTGCCGGCAATGTAAGTAAACAACACAGTTAACTACAACAATTAGAGTTAAAAAAAGCCACAGAATACTACAATATCAGATAAATAGAGCCGGGAAAGTATTGTGAATGCATAGAGGATATATATAAAAATAAAATTCATACTTTCCAAATTTAATTTCATTTATTAACATTAGAAGCTCAACCATTTAATTCTGAAAAATAAGAATTCAAAATAAAGAAATCAATAAATAAAATTAGTTAATAATTTAGATTATTTGTAGTATAATTTTCTTAAGATCGAGAGTTAAAGAGTCTGTTTAATTCGCTTCATATGAATATTAACAATACTACTATAAATGTAAGTAAGTGTATTCTCATCCACCATTATTAACTGTAGGCCATTAAAATCGAATCTGGTTTCATTGCGCTGATGAGCATATTCGCCATACTGGCGCTAGTGCCATTGATTGCCACCTGTGCCTGGTGCTGCAGTCGTCGGAGCACACAGGACGAGCTGGATCTCATACGGAATGCGCCAGTTCATATACGAGACGAGTCGCTGGAGGAGAATCTGCGATGTCGCAAGAGTGCGTCGGTGGTCACACTCTGGATTATATTTATACTGCTCACGTAAGTGTTTTGAAAAGTTGCCACTTCGTGTTGAAGTTGGAGTTGGAGTTGACTCAATTTGAGGGCATTTTACAGGCTGAGCGACTTTAGCATATTTTATGCAAACAGTCGTCTATCGGCGGGGATCGAGATGACGCCGGAGATGGTCAAGTCAGCGGTGCACGATGTGGAGGTCTTTCTAAAGGATACGCATCTACAAATCAAACACAAACTGGATAATGGCTTTCATGTTTCCGTCGAGAAAGTCGTCAAAGACTTGGAAGGTCAGTGGGCAGTGGGTGCAGCCAACCAACTAACCAACTAAAAGAAAAGTTGTATTTACTATGCAAACTTTATGGCCATTCCAGTCGCACATCGTAGAACGTAGAACGTAGAACGTATCTCGTAGATTTTTATGGTTTTCGATTCATGTATTATATGCTAAAACTTTATGCATTGTGAGTTATTGCAGTTATTGTCCCGCATCCTCTGGCATGTGCTCTCAATTTGAGTCTATATTCTTTTCCATTCGCCATAGACGTGGATGTTCTCCTTGGCGAACCAATTCAAGCGGAAATATCTGCACACACTGGCCTCGAGCTGGCGTATGATTCATTGACGACACTTAGCCTCGGTAAGTCTTAGGGTTAAGTGCTACTACATTTCGATTGTTTGCCCCAATGCGTTGACTTGCGCAGACTTGACCCAAATCCCATTTGACTCTTATTGTGATTATGGCCAGACTGGACCAGGCCAAACAATAGCTTAGATATAAGCAAACTATCATTCAGCTGAAAGGGAGGCAAATATAAAATAGATTGTGCTGTGTATTTTATTGTGGCACAACACTCAAAATAATATTTCTCTCTATGTACGTTTATAATGCACTCTGCCAATGGTAAACATATTGAAGTGCACTGAGAAAAAGCAATTGTTTGCGCCCAATTTCATTATGAGAATGAAGAACTCGAGAGGATGTCGCGTGCTCCGAAATCTGAAGTTCAGTCAAGTAAGCTGAGTAGGAGGAGAGAGCGAGGAGAGAGAGAGTGGCTTTCACATCCGGTGACAAGTTGACACAAGCAGAGCACGACAACTGCATTATATTCTCACACAATGTGTAATTTAGAGTAGGACTATTGCCTAGAACTAGAATCCACCTCCCGCCAAAAACCCCAAATAAATATGGTACAATAATATTTTCATGGATGTGTCGCAGCAAACGCGGAGCTCATCTACCGCGTCCTCATGCTCCAGGAGACGGTTGGACGAGCATTGAAACTATCCCAGGAGGCAGCCGCCCGCATGGAGGAGCTGCAGATACAGTTATCCGTGCTGCAGCGCCAATGCACGTACCGGGATCGTCCGCTTTGTGACACATTGCGTATACGGAGCTTCGAGGAGAACGGCGTGGTCGATGCCCTCAAAACGGTGAGTTGTGAGCTGGTCAAAGTTTCCCTTGAGTCGCACTCTTAATTTTGTTCTCTTTCATACTGTTTTCTTAATTTTGAACGCTATCTATTCCATTTCGCAACAATTTGTCAGCTACAAGAAGACCAGAGCATCTTTCGCATGCGCTACTTGGGCGAAATTGAATTTGGTTCCACTGTCAAGAACCTGACATCGGAAGTTGGCATCTCACGTTCCATTTTCAGCAATTTCCCGCAACAAGTTAAACACGACACGGCATATGAGCGAAACTGTAAGTTGAATCTAGAGACGAACAAATGAAACATTGTAGCAACTGACAAATTGATAAATTGAGTAAAGTTATCCACAGATTTTGTGTCAGTTTCTATTGCTTAATAACTAATAGGAATTATTGCATTGCAATTTCATAAAATCTGTGCTCAAACTCAATTATGGCCTCAATTAAAATGTACAACTCAATCAATAACACACACGTTAGGTCAAGTAATTCCTACAGCAAACAGAGAGGAGATGCATAAATAGATGGAGTGAGAGAGAGAGAGAGGGAGAGGGAGAGGGCGAGCGGGACAAGTTTAACACAATATTAATTACTGTCAATGGGGACACAACATTCGTGCACTAATTGAATTGGCCAAAACTCTATATTGATTCACAGATACACTGGAACAGTTGGCCAGCATCAGACACAGAACAACGGCCAATGCGCAGCTGTTGACATCGACAATTAATGCGTTGCTGGAGCGACTGCAGAGAACCTGGCCAGCTGTGGAGCCGTCTTACAATAAGCTTAAGGATTGGGCCAACACATACTGGAGCATTGGCTGGATAGCAGCCATGATTATCGTTTGGGTGATGCTCTTTATGTTGATGTCCTACTGTTGTTTCCTTTGTGAATCGAATGCCAAGTCCGGCGTTGTCTTCTTCATTGCCGTCTTGATCATTTGCCTGGGCAGCATTTGTCTCACCTTCTATGGCGTCTTCTCTCTGGCAATTGGTGGCAACACTGAGGTCTTTCTCTGCCGCTCACTGTACGACAGCGACTACAATATGCTGGGTAAGCTATTTGATAAGCCCGGTTATGTCTATGCTGGAGAGCCCCAAACTGGCATCATTGGGGAGCTAATGCGTCCCACTGGCGTCAATCGATCCGTGGTGAATGTCAAACTGGGAACAGCGCTCAGGTGAGTTTAGTTTCCATGTTAACGGTGTCCACTAATATTCGTGTATTTAGATTTCCCAAAATAAAGCTCAATAAACCAACAAGTAACGAATTTTGTTATCCAATTACTTTGATACTGTACGTGCCTGTAATTTTGATAGCTCCCTAGACCTTAGAGTTCACCTGATAGTCGATAGTCGATAGTCGAACCTTTAGGCAACTAAACAATTCCAATTGAAGTGAAAAATTCAAAGGGACATCAATGTTCGATTCCCCGAAATTGTGTGTGTGTGTAACTTGTAAGCCACATTTAATTAGCCAGAATTTGGCAAGAGCTCTTCGAGCACTATCAGAAGTTTGTCCCAAGCCAATTGCCCTCAAGTAGCGATGACCAGCAATCAAATCTTGTCACTGCCAGAACACTTATTATGCCACACTCTGCCACAACTGCAGACTTCAGTCTTTAGATACTCCGTATCCGTTCAGTCAGCTAAGCCGCAAAGTTTTGAAAGCCCCATGAAATTTGCTAGCCACACGGCACTCAATTTGATGCAGAGCACCACGTACTGCAGCACCGCAGCCCCACCCTCAACCACCCCAACACCCACCACTGGACCACTGAACCACAGGAGCAGCACTTGTAGCCACAAATTTGAAGCCCAATTCCAATTATCAGCACAGATAGAAATGCGCATACATGCGAGCATTGCAGAATATGCATGACCGCATTAACCCCCCTTTCCCCCATTCCCTCTTCTATTTCACACCACACACACTACACCTCTTCAACTGAATGTTGTGTGTGTGTGTGTGGGAATGTTGGAAAGTAGCCTGATCTGACGAGACTCTAAAATGTAAACCAAAAATCTCTTTACATTTCTTTTTGAACAAACTTGCACACAAAATTTGCACACTATTCATACAAACACACAAACACAAACACAATCACAACCATATCAATGATGGACACACGGCGAATACGTAACGTACGTAACGTGCATAACGTAACAGAGGCTGCGAACAAAATCAAGCATCGTACAATGTCTTTCAATTGGATGCATTCGTTAATACCACAAAAATAGCCGATTTAAAACAATTCCCCAAAGTCTCAACAGCCATCGATTCGATTTCGGTATCGGAACGAACACTTCTCTCGCTCACTCAATCGATTCAAAACATATTGGAGAACATGCTGCAAACATCCGCATTCAATCTGACCACATACCGGAACAGCGTGGGTGCCCCCACCCCCGAGAAGGATTTGGCCACCTTCATTGATCAAATGCAACGCGTCGCCCTCCAGGTGAGAACTTCCACAACATTCACATCGCAGCGTTTCCTTCACTTGCAAGTTGCTAGGTCCTGAAATTCACCTGCCAACTGATCAATTTATCTAAAATATTGTATTGCTACCTTTGTAGAGCAGCTCTAAATCAAATCAACTTGATTTCCAGCTCTGCTTTTGGTCCCAGACATAAATAAATTACAAAGCAAAGACAACAAATCTTGTAATTTTGAAAACTTTTTATTGCTAGGCATTTTTATTTTATATATCATAGCTTTTTGAAATATATACTTATTTTTAAAGTATGGTTACCTTATAAATTGCAAGACTTCAATGAAAAAAATTTGAATTCGCAAATAAATAACTGAATAACAACAGTTTTGAGTTTAATAAAATAGTTAGCAAAAAAGGAAAATTAAATGATACTTACCATATAGGAATGTTTAAATAGTATTCAGTAAAGGTCACTTTGGAAACATTGACCATTGACAGCTTGGTTGCCAAGTATATTTTAAATAAATGTCATCCCTCTAGATCCAAGACGTGGCCACTTCGTCGCGCATGACAACCCTGGGCAGTCGATCGAAACGCCTGCAGGCCTCCATTTTGCAACCGCTGGAGAATTTACAGAACGAGATACTTTACCATCTGACAGCGTTGGAGCTGCAAAGGGATCCTTGGGCAAAGCAGGTCAATCAGACGCTCAATCACTTGAAGAACATTCAAGGATATTTGGAGAACAAGGCTGGTGAGATTTGTCACAATCTGACGCGCATCTATACGGAGCGGTAAGTGGTCAAGTGCAACATGCTACAAACTACATGCCACACACACAAACATAGACATTGCCAAGTTAATTCCACTGAGATGTGTGTGTGTGTGTGATTTTCTATGGAGTGCAATCCACATTTCGAATCGCCTCTGGCTGACCAGCTTCAGTTCTCAGAGCAAGTGTGTGTATCTGTATCTGTGTGTGTGTTTTACTGTTGTTGTATTGCTCTTTCAACAGCAGGCAAAACAACAGAGCCACAAACTCAACTCAACTCAAATCAACTCAACTCAAGCCAACTGTGAGCAACTCGAGGCAACTGCTGCATAGTTTTGTAGTTTTATCAGATAATTGAAAGTCGTAATCGTTTGATTAAGTTTGCCAAGTGTCATGATTGCATTTCTTCTCTTCTCTTCTCTTCTCTCCTCTTCCCTGCATCTGTGTTTCGCAATGAAGTACAACTTGACGTACGCACTTAAGAGTTAAACAGCCAATGCAACGATTTCAAGTGTCAATTGTTGAAGTACTCGTACTTTATGCATTGAAGCTTGTTGAAAGCCTTTTCAGTTTCAACCAAACACTTGATCTTGTTCAGCTAATTGAAGGGATTGAACTATTTATTGTTTCTGTTCTTTGACAGCCTGAAAACCTATTTGACCAGCAGTCGAGCCACCATGGAGTCCCAGCTGGGAGATACCACAACCAAGTGTCGTCCGTTCTTTGACACATTTGATGCAAGTCGCATATTTCTGTGCCGCAATCTCGTTGACTTTGTGAACGGCCTGTGGTTCTTTGTCTTCTTGACGCTGCTCCTCTGGGCAATCGGCACTCCTGTGGGCCTCAATCTAATCAACATCCAGACGCGTCTCAATGTCATGCAGCAGGCGCAGAAACGTCACAAGGCAAAACCGCGGAGGAGCGACAAAAGTAGTGAGCGGGAGCAACGTGGTGAGTCCCGTGGACGCCAGAAGCAGCGTCCGAGCAGCGCCGGAAAACGTGAGCAACAGCGGGATCGGAGCACCAGCAGCACGGCACGGATCAGACCTCCACTGTGAGTAGAAACCGCACAGTGATTCTTTCTATTGGTATTAGCTCAATTAAGTGTTGTAAAAATACGAAAACTCCTTTCTCAAAAGCTTCAAACTGCCATAACTTGGTCAAAACTCATCCGAATTGTCAATTTCATCCTTTTTTTGCCTCTATTTTCATTCTGCATCAAAATTACATTTTTTGTTCCTTATTGTTCGTTTTACCCCACTGTCATAACTGTCATAACTTTGTCAGATCTTAACCGATTTCTTTGTGGCATGAAAGGGTTAGTAACATAAGTATTTTTTACAGACGACGCACTGCCACCGAGGAGACCTTGGACTTAACTGATGGAGATTCAACCCCATCGAGACAAGTGCAACATCAAGCAGCATCCACAGCAGCAGCAGCAGCAGCAACAGAGGCGACAGGAGTCGGAACAGCGTGATCGGGATCGAGATCGGGATCGGGATCGTGAGCAGCGCAGTCGAGAGCGTGAGCTGAGTCGTGGACGGGAAATGGCGAGCACTAAGACTCCAGTCCGAGGTCGCCCGCAGCTGTGAGTAGATACACCAAACGAACTTGACTAAGCAGCTTCAGCTTCATCAGCTTCAGCTCATCACATTTCATCTTTGACCCACGATCAGGCGTCGAGCTGACCCAATGCCCGAGGATGACAATTGGGGCTCATCCAGTGCACCAAGTAGAGCCAACTCCAATGAGCGTGAGAGCAGTCAGTCTAGAAAGATTATCAACATTTGGCAGTCGAGAAATAAGAGCAAGACACCACTGTAAGTTAAGCGAAGGTCCCCTCCCCTCTCTCTCTCTGTACTATGCATAATGACCACTCCCTTCCCCCTGCCCATTCTCTCTGTCAGTCGCCGTCAGGGCACTGAGGAGCTAGACTTTGAGGATGAGGAGCCTCAGGAGAGCGGCTGGCATGCCAAGAACAGCGTCAGTCCCGAACCACGGCAGTACGACAATCGTCGACCGGAAAATCGAACTCAGCAACAGCGTACTAAGCCAAAGTTGTAAGTGTTCCAGAGAGTCCTGCTCCTGGTCAACCCATGTCCTCCATTAATTGCCTGACGCCAGTGACATGATTCTTCATTCAAGACGTAGTACCAATGTGGATAGAGCTAGCAGTCAAGTGGCTCGGCGTCCGATTACGCCTGTTCTGAGCGTCAATCCAGATGTGCCCGCTGCTGTGCCCCTGCCCCGAACGCCCATGCGTTTGAGGAGCAAGGTCTCACTGACAGCCCGAGCCGTGCAGGATATTGTCAACAAGCAGAGTCAACGCCTGTGAGTTACCCCAAGTGCCAATCCTTAATTAACATGCAGAGACATAGGGAAGTTAATTGGAGGAGGAACAGACAGTTTCCAATCAAACTCCAATTGATAACTTGATGCATCAGATTATATGTTCCTTTCAAATTGACTCTTTCCCCTGATTTCGAGGCAGTTATATTATTTCTCGAGTTAGAAAGTTTTTCAAATATCTCATATTTTAAAGATTTAAAGTCACCTTAATTGAATAACATTTAAAAACGAAAACTAGTCAAATACAAATATAAAATTCAATCATTTCCGAAACATTTGATATAATATCGAAAAGTTAAGAACTTGAGATTCGAATTCAACTCATCGGACTCTTTTTCGCAGCCAACGTTCTGGTACCGATGAAATCGATCTGGATGAAAGCGATACCTACGGTACTGGAGCACATCTGGACGCGGAAGCTGTCGCTGCGTAAGTTTGAGAGTCTTTGTTCTTAATTTGGCATGTGAACAATGTGAACATTTTCGATTTCAGTGCACGCCGTACTCCGCCACGCGGCGCCCCTCCGCCTCCACCTCCGCCGGCAACCGGGATGAACAGGTTCTACCAACGTTATTGAACGTTATTTATCGAATGAGTTTTGCTTTTTGGTTTCTTTTGGTTTTTGATTTGTAATCGAATATTGTGCTCTTGACAAGATTACCAATCCAAACACACACAAACTCTTATGTGTTCACAGCGACAAACTCTATATATTCTGAACTTAACTTTTTTTCTCACACCACCAATCGATCCCAACAAATATGGCATTATCTGATATCTGATAATCTCGTAAATCCACGAAAGATGCAGTGGAGAACGCACTGTCCGCTGGAACGAAATGGAGGACTTTGTCTTCGAGGATGCTGACTCACCGAATCCGAAACGACATTGAGGTCGCAGCTTCTAACTTACTTAGTTAGCCATTAGAGATATATTTGTTTTGTATTTCGAGTATAATATTTTAGAGTCTTTAGGATAAATGTAGTTTAGTCAGAGAACTGTAGTGTCAAGCGAATTAATTTCTTAAGCATTTAAAGTTGTAACCAAATCACAAATAAAGTATGGAACAACAATCACATATATACAAGGCCATAAAAAACGATGTATTTTATTAAATCAACTGATGTTTATCTGGGATAAGAATTAAACTGTTAAACAGTTGCCGAGTCACGAAAAAATATATATTATTATTTATACATTTTCTTTGACTAATGAATAACATCCTAGAGAACAGTTCCAGTCTCTATAATATATAACTCTGAAATATTTGTAGTAAATAAACAGTGCGTGCTAAGTTTTGTCTACGCGTCGTGTGGACAGTTTATTCAGTGTTCAGTTAAACGAAATCGATGGAAATAAGTTACAATACATGGTCAGGAAATTTACTTCTTCTTCAGGAAGGGACTGATGACAGCTGGGGCAGCATAGGTGGCCACGGGAGCTGTATAGGCATGAGCAGCATAGGTTGCAACAGGTGCGGTATAAGCTGGGGCACTGTAGGTTGTGTAGGCAGGAGCGGCAGCGGCATAGGTGGAGTAGGCGGCGGGCAGAGCGGCGGGCAGAGCAGAGCGGCCGAGTAGGTGGTCACTGGAGCAGCGGCCGCATAGGTGGCAGCATAGCTAGGAGCTGCGGCATAAGTGGCGGCAGCAAAAGCTGGGGCAGCCGAATAAGTGGCCACGGGAGATGCGATGAAGCCAGCCTGGGCGACGGCAACGAGGAGAGCAAGGCAGATGAGGAACTGCAAAGGACATTAAGGATAAGCAAATTTGAAGAATATCTGATGAAGAATCAATTAACTTACTTTCATATTGTTGGTTTGGTTTGGTTGCTTGACTTGACTTGAGTTCAGCGACTGATGCTTTTGGCCAATTATCACGATGGTTTTATAGCCAAATTGTCAATTGTTTGTCTCTTACATTTGGACGCCCTCAAACGAGTTTACGGCTTAAGCCAGCCCCAAATAAAAATGAATTAGAACACAATGAGAAATATATTTTATTTTTGTCTTTTTTTCTCTTCATTTTATGCCAGGTAACGTTCAATGAACGCGGATGCCGCACCTTGTACAGAACCGAACCATAGACCGAAATGTTTGCCGATCGACGGCGTGTCAAATGGATTAGTATTTCCCAATTAATGTCTCCGTGTCTGGTGACAACTGAAATTTATAATTCAATAATAAATAATATCAGAGATTGTTTGAGAGTAAACAAAGTACACGAAATAGTTAAACATGATTGGATATCCATTGAAAATCAGAATAAATTCATAAGTATAACTGAACCCTTGATGTTGTCTAATTTGGATCTTGAATTGCTAAAGAAATTATTTAACTTCTGATTAATATTTGCATTTATATTTTTATTGAAAAGATACTTATAATAAAAATGCGCTGCTGAATACATAGATTTTAATTAATCTAAAAGAGAATTTAAACTATTTCAATGAATGAAAATTAGCTGTATTAAAAAACATGACACAAGCTGGAATGTTGTCGTTTAAATGGAATAGTGATTAAGGTAATGATGCATTTTGTGACTAGAATAGAAAATATTTGATTGCAACAATTGATTCGACGTAATGCTTAGCCTAATCTTTGGTTTAAGACACACTTTGGACAGGAATTAAGAACCGAAGCCATTGCCTTTAATTACGCTGAAGATTCGGGCAGCGGCGTCGCTGGTTTTGTGTCCAGATCCAACATATGCGTCTCCTGCCGCGGCTGCTTGCGTCGCACATCAATCTCGTAGAGCGCCAATCCAAACTGATGCACAATGGAGCTGAATTGTCGACTCAGGTACGATAAACTGAATGTGGGCGGTTGTTCCACGGCACAAGTGCCGCGCAGATCATCGTGCGTCCAGTGTGGTGCATCCACATCACAAGGATGACGTCCCTGCAGCCGTGGAAAGGCCTCTGTTGACAGATGCGGATAGAAGACGGACAGCAGCTCAAAGTGCAGATAGCTGCTGGCATTGGAGCGCTGCAGTGCCTCGTGAAGCTCACCACTTAGCGATGCGGGCAGCGCCAGGTACAGTTTATAGCGCAGCCGATTTGCTCCATTGCGTTTCAGCTCACAGTTGCCGGAAATGAGCTTCACCTTGTGCATGAGCGTGTCCAGCGCCAATCCGCCGTATTCATACAAAAAGAAGTCGCGCTGATGTCGATAGCGCTGATGTGTCCGTGGATTAAAGTGCAGCACTCTTGAGCTGGGCACGTTGACCAGATGCAACGGCAGATTGTACGTATGCGAGGTGAGGAGATGTACGTGAGTGGCCGAGGGTTTTGTGGCCACCACATGAGCCATCCGTTGTGCCAGTGGAAAGATGCCCGCCTGATGAATGAAGCCAAAGAAGAGCGTCAACACTACATTAAACACATACCACATTCGCAGAAGATGCGGTGCAGAGGCTTTGCAGGACAGGATGCGTTTGTAGATCCAGCGGAGCAGGGGATGCTGTGTTTGAAAGGGGTATGTGGCGCTGAATCCAGTAACTAGCTTGGGCGCATGAAGCAGCAGCAACGGAAATGTGAGAGGGAGTAGGAATCGCGGCTCCTGATGATTGATTAGCGATAGAAAGAAGAGGGGCACAAAGATAGCTCCCGACATCAGCGATACAATACTCTGAAAACGTGGCAGGAGTTGATACTCGGCGCAAAAGAAACGCAGTAATAGCTGGGCAAACGAAACCAGAGCGGCGAGACCGAGCACGTTGAAGAGCAGCGGCATATTGACCAACAGATGGACGTAGCAAGGATGCACGCCATGTGATGCCGTCTGTGCCGAGTCCAGATTGTATTTGATGAAATTCCAGGGCGTAAACACAAAGTTATCAATGCCAAGTTGAAGCATGTGCAACTCTCCTACCGTCAAGTGCTGATAGTACAGTGAATCACAGAAGATGAACAGCGCCAGAGCCGGCAATGCACACAAGCAAAAGAGTCCAATACGCAGATTGAAGTCCCGGAAGCTAACGCTCCGTGTGCCCATACCACGGAGCAGCCAAAAGAATACCATGGGTGCACCAAAAAGCAGAAATGTGGGTCGATTAAAGACGCCGGCGACACAAATGCTGGACATGGCGAACAAATATTGTAAATTGTGTGCCGGCAGGGCATTCTTCAGTTTCCAAATCTTCACACGCTCACTGATCGACGCAGCCTTGTCATACTTCTCCTCCAGATATTCCTTCTTATAGACGACGGTGTTGGTTCTGAGCATGCACTCGGCAACGAGGCAGAGCAGCCAGGCGCACATGGCCAGCTCCAGGGTATTGGAAAAGGTGCGTGTACCAAAGACCAACATAACCCAGCTGCTACCCAGTGCCAGCAAACGAATCTCATGGCGGAGTCCATAGAGTCGGCAAATGCGATACAAGCACCAGTCGTTGCTGTACGAAATTAGCGTGTAGATCAGGCGTGGAAATACCAAATACGCATAGCTATTAATCAGCTCCACCTGCCACCAGCTGCGTGCGTACAATGCCGCAAACTCGTAGAAGCTCCAGGGCACACGGAGCAGCGCCCAAGGAAGCGTTATGCTCCTCACCGGCATTGTGTTGTTGAACTCCCAGGTGCGCGTGTGCTCCAATCGAAAATGGTCACCTAATGAGCACAACAATTGTTCAAGTAATTTGCTGAATACATATGTAAGCTATAGTACTCACCCGTCATCACTTCTACGCTCTGGAAAAACTCATCTGGATGCACGTAACCCAATTGGGGCACAAATACCAACACCAAGCGCAGTAGCGCAAAGAAGAAATAGGTATTCAAGTGTCTAGCAGTGGGCGTGCCTTTCTCCCACAACTGTGAAAAGTGGCTGGTAATTCGCATTATTACCAAATATTAGTAAACATAAACTAATCTAATGGAAATTTAGTTTGTTTACAAAATGCAACTAGAGTTGTATACGATGATGCAAACTTAGCTGTTTTATAGCTAGTTTCGACTATTTCAGAATTCGACTGCTGAAATTTTTAAAAAATTTGAAATATTTAATCGATAAATTTTTCTAATTATTATTATTTCTTATTATTTCTTCTAAAACTATGTTAAAGTTATCGCAAAAATATAATTCAGGAATAACTATATTTTCCACTGCAATGGGCAGCACTTTGAAAGTCGCTGCCACCTGGTCGAAAAAAGTTGCCGTTTATTTGGATGCTGGCATCCCGTGCAATTTAAAATATATTATTTTTGGATTTCTGCTGAAATTTGTCAAGTTTTCGGATTAAATTATACAATTTATCCACTCTTCTGGAAAATATTTTTCTTTATTTTATGCAAATTTGTCGAATGAGAATGGTTTTGTCATAATAGATCTCGTTCTTAAATTTGTGAATATAATGCCCGCTCTGTTCATATTGATGTGGCAACACCCATTGCTTCTTGTCCATGCAAGACTCAAAAGGGCTCTGTTGTGCTTAACATATCAATGTTAAAGTTTGAGAGCTATTGGTAATCTCTATTAGGCGCCACTATTTGAAATCGTACGGAAATGCAACACGAGTTAAATACCGAAAAATGTGCAGTGCAAATCTTTACATTCACAAAACTGTACATGTATTTGTGCCCCTCAATTAGCAAGTGTCATACATATTGCGTGTGAGTTTAATTACAGAAACTTGGCAGACAGAGCAACAGTAACGGCTGCTTCGTCTCTTTTAAGCCACCTTCACGCTTATGACGTATGTACATAAGTTGTTTGTGGTCGTAGATGCTGGCTAGGAAATTCTATATCGGATTACTGTTATATAAGTTTCGGGGCGTGTAATAGCTCTTAAATGAACAGACGATGACGCGGCACATCTTGGTAGAAGTACAAGCATTGTCAATGGGAATCTGTTTGTATTCGAGTTATTAAAAACTGCGCTCTTAATGCCCATTGACAAATACGATGTCTAATCGCAGCCCACACGAAGATCAGCGAAATCAATAACAGCATTGTCGTCAGCGACGTTCTTAATAATGGTGAATTGAATAGAAGATTACTGTGGCGAAAGTAAAGCAACGCTGTAAGTGTGACATCACAGCTTTAAGCTTAAAGAGAGAGAGTGCAATGGTTGCATGTAGCTGTGACGTAAGCTGCAGAGAGCAAAGGTGGAGGAGTAAGTGCTTTCGAGCGTAATCTGAAGATCCTCTCACTGTGGATCTCACCTACCCCAACCACATAAAACGTGTGCTGCATTGGGCGCGTACAATCAGTATTCCTCAGATACCGCATCCGTAGTCGTCGTTCCGAGTCGCACTTGTCCCCCTCCACATAATTCAACAGTAATTAAACTGATTTGCATGTCGAGATAATTTAAAGAGTTGATGCGCGTGTTCTCAATAATTACTAGTGAATAGTTATACATTCCCCAAAATTCGCATTGATATAAATTAGAGATAAATAAGCTATAAACAAATAAACAAAGTTTATTGTTTTTGCTTGCGAATAGGAAAGTGTTTATTCTTGGAAGACATGTGATAAGACAATTTTAAACCAAACCCAAACAAACAAATTTTGACGCTTGAATTAAAAAATAACTGCGCTGTTCTAGAAGTACGATTTATGGAAAAGTTAAACCATTTATAAGCTTATGAAAAGTTGTTAATACTCTTATTAATACATACAAATAGATATTAGTTGCGGAGAAAAATGTCGCTTAAACTGTATTTGACAAATAAATGAATTTCTTTTAACTTAAACAGAATGTTAAACAGTTGTTGCCATTGGTTTAAGAGCCGATTTATAAGATTTCGGCTCTTTCTAATATTTGTCAAAGAGTCTTAAACTTTTTATATTCTTGCTTCTATTTGTCAAAAGTTACCTTTACACTAGATACCCTCGGTCTATTTGACACACACACACACGCACTTTCCGCCCCTCGAGTTGCTCCTACCCCATGCAATCAACTGTGGCAAGCAACAGTTTGTTGCAATTTAAGTTACAGTTACCACCTGTCCAGCTCCGAGTACCACAAAGTCCGCATATTTAACCGACTTACGAAAAGGACTCGGCTCGACCCTGTCGTCCTGACGAACCGACGATGTCGTCTCGTGCTGCGCATCTCGCGTATAAAAGGAGGCGCCTCGCAAGCATTTGCACCAGTTGCCACAGCGAAGCGGCGCGCGCCACTCAAATTTCATTAATTCAAGAAGTGAAGTTATTTAGAAATCTTATCAAGTGAATTCTATTGAATATATAAGTCTAAGGTGTTGCACAATGCTGGCTTTAAAAGTCTTGTGAAAATTGTATATTGTGAGAAAAATTAGAGTTGGTGAGATATATTATTTAATAAGATCAAAATTCTATTCGTTCTTTAAATAATTTATATTATTGATATAGTAGTTTTATCTCGTCGAGAATTTTATTTATTTTTGCTTGGGAATCGTTCAATTTATTACTTGATATCTACATTTAAAATTAGAAATTAATTTGCAATTAACATGTGTTATTCTTTCCGTATCTTCAAGTGGCTTTTAATTATTTTCAAATTAGAATTTGCGTTGTGGTGTTTGTCGCCTTATCAGCATTTCCAATGAAGCAGCTTCAACCTTTACTTTCATATTCTATCTGCTGCGAATGCGACAGGTGCAAAACATTATTGCCATGAAATTGTAATTAAAAAGTTAAAGGCAAAACAAATGCGAGTATTACTGCGACTTAGTAATTCATGAGGAAATCATCTTTGAAATTTGCATTCAGATTCAACAGATCTGTAATTTTGTCCTATGCAAACATTGGCAGATATTGAAAATTCCATCAGCAGGCAATTTCAATCGCTGCAATCAAAATAAACATTAAAAGTAACCTTTCAATACACAGTTTAAATAGTTTAAATGCGAAAAGAAATAACGAATATATAATCGAGAAATCCCGGCCGTGGGCTGTGCACGCATCGTAACTGTAACTGATAAAAGCCGAACAATATCCCATACATTCCATACGAGGACAGCCCATACGGATTCACAACATTGACATTGAACGTCGTCAATTTGGTCAAAGGGAGAATGCAGCGATGCGCACCAATTGGCTGCCGTTGGCCAACGCGTTTTGGCCCAGTCGCTGAGCCATAGATTACCAGACAAAGGACACCTCGGGGAATCCGATGCGACCGAGAAAACAAATACATGTTGCCCATATGTGCGTATTATGCCTACGTCTGGAGAGGGGCACTCAATGACAACTCGAAATAATATTTTAATTGAGTGTCCATAACAAAAGTATATAGTTCAAAACTGAGTAATAGTAATATATTTATTATAAATTATAAATGATACATTTAGTGTAATTATGAGCATAAAAACATCTGTAATGAATCAGAGTTTAATGCGGGTATTTAATAGATCTTCTTACTGTAGTTCTGTTTCGCCTAATTAAACTTAATAAAATATTAAAATTATTGATTTACATAAATTATACTCTCGTACATTCTAATATTAAATGATGCTATTCCAAAATTTACCTTAATTTACTTTCAAAGAAAATTTACCAAATGATTTAAAAAAATGAATAATTGTCCTTACAATTTCTTGATACATCATTGTATTGCTGTCCCTACACCAAATTCTTGGTACACCCTAATTTAACCTCTCCCCTCTCCCGCCGCAAAATAAGAATTTTCAAGCACATGTAATGCCAGTGGCAAAGTGGCAAAGTTGCACAGTAAGCTGCCTCTTTCTGTTTGTGAACAGCAGTTGGGAGGAGCCTCATTAGTTGTACACTCGTATCTATCGTTTGAAGTAACGTGCAATTCTTTAACTGCTTTCAGTTAATGGCAATCGCAATTGCAGTTTGAAGGTCAGACGCCACAACGATGCATTGGACATTATGTAAACAGTGAGGAGGAAATGCAATTTTTCACGCTCAGAGGACGTTAGAGGCCGAACAGAACGGACATAATCAACGAACACAGAGGGAGTGTGTCACATATAGGGGAAGCGGGAGCCCGAGATTGGCTCTGGCTCTGGCACAGTCGCAGACGTATCCCGTGGCGCAGGGCAGTGTACGGCTGGCAAGGCTAGTGCCACGATCGGCGTACTCGGTTCCGACGACTCCACAACCGGCACAGGCAGAGATTCAAACGCCTGGTGTTAATATGGATCGCAGCAGCAGCAAGAACAATAGCTCCGAGTTTGGCCACAATGCGGCGGCATCGAGTGCGGCAATATCGACGGCCACGCCTTGGGGCAACAACAAGGAGTCGCCAAACAATGAGGACGATTCCAACGAGGATGACGGAGACACTGCGACACCTGCCAAAGTCACCGATCCGCTGGCGCCGCGTCTAACCAATAATGAGGCAAGTTGAGAAGTATTTCATTTCCTTAACTTTTCCATTGATTGCAGCAAGTGTCAACTTCAAAATTTTCCTTCTTCCTTTTATTGCTGCAGCGCGTTTTAGTTGTTTCCGTGACGGAGCGACAACGTGAGACTTGGGGCCAAAAAGCCGAGTTTCTGTTGGCCGTTATCGGTTTTGCCGTTGACCTGGGCAATGTTTGGCGTTTTCCCTACATCTGCTATCAGAATGGAGGCGGCGCCTTCCTGGTCCCCTACTGCATCTTCCTCATCTTCGGCGGTCTGCCCCTATTCTATATGGAACTGGCCTTGGGACAGTTTCATCGCTGCGGTTGTCTCAGCATTTGGAAGCGCATTTGTCCGGCACTAAAAGGTTAGTCAAATCTTATTGTTCTCTCATATTATATTCCGATATAGAACTCAATTTAAAGCTTGGATTTACATCACCAAGCTTAAGGCAACCTGTCGTTCCCACTTAATTTTCATGATTACAGCCTCCATAAACTCAGATAAATGAATCACAAATATTGAATTAAAATCGCGAGAAAAACAAGCTATAAAATGTAATTGCATATTGAAATCTATTAAGCAGGCAATAAACGTTTCATACGTTTCATATTTGCAGAGTCAAATGCCAGCAGCTAAATGTAATAATATTTATATACTCGTATATTAACAGTTTAAATATTACGTATACGTACACATGATACAGCCATTGTGCAAGTAATTTTCATGTTTCATGTTGAGTGGTCGTTTCTGATGCTTGAGCTGTGATAATAACTGAATGCGGCTCAAAACAAATCTCTGTCCTGTCTATTTGGCTTATTTGGAGTTAGGCGACCCGCAGCCTGTGGTCAACAGTTGTCTCAAAGCGTTGCTTCCATTGTTTTCGTGTGCTCTCGTGTTGGCGACATTATCAGTTGACCTGAAAAGGATACAAAGCAGACTGAGACCGTCAAGATAAGCCGAGTCAAAATGTTGCAACAATTAATGCCGCATTCAAGTAAAATTTGTTTTTGAATAGCGAACAAATCAGGCGCTATATGAACTCGTAATTAAATTGTCAACAAGGCGGCTCCATCTCCGTCTCCATCTCCATCTCTGTCTCTGTCTCTGTCCCCTAAAATTGACTTATCTCGATAGGAAGATGAACAAGAAATCTCAAAGTTTGTGTATCAAGTTGATAATTTTATTAAATGGCAAACAGAATGCGTTCGTTCAGCTTTTGCTGCCAAATGAAAATATGTACAATGTAGATACATAAATAAATACATACTATATAGATGCGAGTATACGAGATTTATCCTGCGGCTGACAGCGCTTTAAACTTGTCCCACAACTAGGGCTGTTTTTGTTGAGCTTGCTGAGTCAGTGGCTGTTTCCCAAGGACTCCCCCACTTCCCCCCAATGCGTCCCCAGCTGAACAGCAAACATCACTTTGTGGCAGTCATCATTTGCTCAACAAGTGTTTGCTCTTGGAAAAACCTTTGCGCCAACTTTCTGCCAGGCGATTAAAATGAATAGCAATCTGAACAAAAAAAGAATGAAGTAAAATGCAAAGAAAATTCCTCGAACTCGTATCTGTGAGGAAAAAGGAAATTCTGAACGCAAACCGATTCGAAATCACGTGACGTGTCTTATTGGCGTCATCAAGAAAAACTGTGGCAACAGTCGAGTCGGTGATGGAGGAGATGGAGGAGAAGGATGGGGGAGGGACAGGTGTATGTTTGCTCGCACTTTGACGCTTCCAAAGACATCGCAGTTATTCCTTCCATTGGCCGTCCGTCCGTCCGTCCGTGACAATAAGCAAAAATGAATAAAATGTCACGTGGGAATATTTGAAGTTGATGATGATTTTTCTCAACGCTATCAATCAGAGATTGGCATTCCCATGTTGCACTCACACTTACAATGAGACACACACACGTTAAATAGAAGAGTTTACAACGAATATTTAAGCATCAATTATTTAAGAATAGTGCTTCATAAGATAGTTTTAAACTTAATGAGAGACAAGTCTACATAGAGTGGTTTTCTTTATGAATATATATCCTCAGGTGTTGGCTATGCGATTTGCCTCATCGACATCTATATGGGCATGTACTATAACACGATTATAGGCTGGGCTGTTTATTATCTATTTGCCTCGTTTACCTCAAAACTGCCATGGACGTCCTGTGACAATCCATGGAACACACAAAACTGTATGCCAGTTACCAGCGAGAACTTCACCGAGCTGGCCACATCGCCAGCCAAGGAGTTTTTCGAGTAAGTTCCCAAAAGAAATAGTAACTATATTATAGATTCACATAATATAAAATTCTAATAATGCAGACGTAGAGTTTTGGAGAGTTACAAGAGCAATGGGTTGGACTTTATGGGTCCAGTTAAGCCCACATTGGCGCTCTGTGTATTTGGAGTATTTGTGCTGGTCTACTTTTCCCTCTGGAAGGGAGTACGTAGTGCCGGAAAGGTCGTCTGGGTAACGGCACTGGCCCCCTATGTGGTGCTCATCATATTGTTGGTGCGTGGCGTTTCTTTGCCCGGTGCAGATGAGGGAATCAAATATTATTTGACGCCCGAATGGCATAAGCTGAAGAACTCCAAGGTGTGGATCGATGCGGCCTCCCAGATCTTCTTCTCATTGGGTCCTGGCTTCGGCACGCTCTTGGCCCTGTCCAGCTACAATAAGTTTAATAATAATTGCTATAGAGATGCGCTGATAACCAGCAGCATTAATTGTCTAACCAGTTTCTTGGCTGGATTTGTCATCTTCTCGGTGCTGGGGTAAGTTGAGCTAATAATAATAAACTATGAGTATCCCTCTCTAGAAATAATCCTTTCCAGCTACATGGCCTATGTGCAGAAGACGTCTATTGATAAGGTTGGCTTAGAGGGACCGGGTCTGGTCTTTATTGTCTATCCAGAGGCAATAGCCACGATGAGTGGTTCTGTCTTCTGGAGCATCATCTTCTTCCTAATGCTCATCACACTGGGATTGGACAGCACCTTTGGCGGTTTGGAGGCGATGATAACAGCCTTGTGCGATGAGTATCCTCGTGCCATTGGCAGGCGACGTGAGCTCTTCGTTCTCCTCCTGCTCGCCTTCATCTTCCTTTGCGCATTGCCCACAATGACCTATGTAAGTAACTATTACCCTGTCCAACTATTGCTTATCTTTCAGCTGGCGTGATTCGTTTAATTAACTGTTAAGTGTGGCAGGATGGCAGGGTGGCAGGGCTTGGGGAGGAACTTCTCCATATGCATGTGAAATGTGCTGCATGCCTCATTAAACGCAGCTCCTCTAACATGACTTGCGATTGTCTTGAGGCTGCCTCGGACTTGGATCTGGACAGACAGACAGACAGACACCTGTTTAAATATGCCAGTTTAGTTGAGGCAAAAAACGATGGATTGCCATGTTAAGTGCTTTTTATCGTTCCTTCAGTTAATCTCACATACTTACTCAACTCACTCGAATGAGTTCCCTTCTCCCCTTCCCCTTCCCCTTTCCATTCCCCTTCCCCCTCCTGCCTGCTTTCTTCGCTTCCTTGTGCATTTTTATCACCTGTCAGTTGGTCACTTGTTTGCTTTGGCCAGGACAAGACACACACACACACACACACCACAAAATTGCCATTGCCATTGGCTTTTGTATGTTGTTATTGCCATTGCTATTGGCCAAACACTTGACGGCCAGGTTAGCCACCCATTTGCCACTTTGTCTGATTACATTTGAAATTGTAATTTAGTATCTTCTATATTTCACTCAGCTCGTTGTATCGGTCAATGGATCAAGCTATTCCATTTCTGTTCCTATGCATATCTTAACCGGAGCTCTATCTGTATCATTAATCAACCACATTGCGGCTAACTGCATCCATTTTATTTTTTTTGGTGAAATAGACAAGCATTCGAAAACTATTATGTCACTTTTGTGTGAGTCCCTTGGAATTCTCTTCTCAATATTTCGGTGGTATATTAAAGCATTTTAGATTAAGTTACTTAGGCAGAAAAAGTATCAAAAAAAACCTTTATAGCGGGAAGATATTATCATTATTATTAAATATCTTTTTTAGGGAGGCGTTGTTCTGGTCAACTTTTTAAATGTCTATGGACCCGGTCTGGCCATACTTTTTGTAGTATTTATCGAGGCAGCTGGCGTATTTTGGTTCTATGGCGTTGATCGATTCAGCTCGGATGTGGAGCAGATGCTGGGCTCCAAGCCGGGTTTATTCTGGCGCATCTGTTGGACCTACATAAGTCCAGTGTTTCTGCTGGTAAGTGAAGTGATTCGATACAACGTGAAATTGGTTTAAAATAAACTTTACCTTCAGACTATCTTCATATTCTCCATACTCGGCTATAAGGAGATGCTGGGCGAGGAGTACTATTATCCGCCGTGGAGTTTTCAGGTCGGCTGGGCGGTCACCTGTTCGTCGGTCATGTGTATACCAATGTATATGATATACAAGTATTGTTTCGCCTCCAAGGGTAATTGTAAGCAGCGCTTGAAGGAGTCATTTGAGGCCGACCAAAGCTGTGGTTCGGTGGTGCCGGGTCAGCAGGGCACTTCGGTGTGACATGACAATGCTGTGCATTTGAATAGACACACTAATAACACATATAATTTAAATTGTAAACGTTTTTCACCAACAACTACAACAACTAAAGGAACTATAACTGAAATTTGCTGTAATAGAATGCTGGATTTCAACAGTTACTACGCTTACCACACAAATAATCTTAGCTATATGGAGGCAGAGGATGGAGATGCCGTGGAGGAGTTGAATAAGAAGGATAAGGTTGCAATGTCACACACAAACATACGGAATGGTAATGATATTATTACACATAGTGCTAGTGCTACTCTTAACCATAGTTTAAGTCTCGGCTCGGTCAACGAGAAAAGCTCCCAATGCAATCCAACAACTGCTGCCGAGGACAATAACCGCGCCCTGAGGATCAGCAGCTGCAAGCCGCTTAAGTTCCCGCTGGCCAGTGAGTGGTTGGTTTGAAATGCTGTCCGTTAAACTGTTACACCGTTTATAGAAAACTCCGCAAACAGCCATTTGCAGTGCTTTCACTTGGACAAACTTTACCCAATTACTCACAGTTTTTCTATTTTTACTACAAGTATTTAATGAAGTTATCGTATACTAATTGTTAGAGCACAATTGCCAAATTCATTGTTTGAATTAGCCTAAATACTCGTCTAATCTAACTATTTAATATTACCTATATATTTCATTAATAATACCTATGCAATTGTTTCCATATTTAATTGCTATTCGTTGCAAACAAATATGAATTAACTATTGATTAAATAAAACAGTTATATTTCGATGTAAAATTTGATACCTATCCAGACATTTAGGAATGTCATGTATATTATGAAACTAAATTGGTAAAAATGCTTTTTAATAGCATTATCGAAAGATGATTGATATCATAAGATGTTAACAATACCCTGTACAATTTAAACACTTACCATATATTATATATATGTTTTACCTTCCGAAAAACATTTGTAAAACAGCCATTTACAATTGTTTTTTGATATTTTAATATAATTTTGGTAGAACCAAAAAATAAAAAATAAAGAAACAAAAAAAATATATTTTATTTTGTCCACACATTAATTACTATTGGTGGTTCCATTTTTAGATATTATCTTGATATTAGTCAATACCAACAAAAAGTCTTGCGGCTTAAATAAAAGTTCAGATTTTTGTTTTAAATTAATTAAATTTTAATTACATCAACTTGCTGATAATTGTTAGCGAACTTAGCTACACAAAATATTGAAAGGAGGATTTCGCGGCGTTTATCCATATATAACTATGTAAGATATTCATGTATGTGTTATGAAGAGAAATCTGTATGCTATCATTTTTTTGTAATGTGTAACATGATCCGCATAGGCTGGCCAAATATTGTTTATGATTATTCTTGTTATTGTTGTCGCTTATTTTGGTGTTGTGGTTATGGCTCTGGAGGCGGTTTCTTTCGTTTGCGACGTGATTTCCGTTTTTTCCTTCGCTCCTATTTTTTTGAACTCTTACCACCATCGTCCTTGCTCTTGTCGGACTTCTCATCAGCCTTTTTATCCTTGCTGGCTTCCTTAGTGTCCTTGTTCTCCTTATCCTTGCTATCCTTATTCTTATCCTTTGCATCCTTATCCTCAATGGTCTTCTTACCCTCCTCAGCATCACGATTCGCTAGTTTGTTGTTTATTAAATTGTGGAGCGCTATTATCGAGCGAACCATGGACGCCAGATAAACGACCAGCATCTGATCGTTGGTCTTGACATACATGGTGCCGGTGAACTGATCGCTGGTAATATCCGGCAGCAGATTGAATATATCTTGCAACTGATATACAATCTGATGGTTAATGGGCATTTTTCCATCACCAACGCGAGCCAGATACTGTTTAATGTCGCGCAATTGTGCATTAAGTCCTTTTAGGCCCATCAGTTGATTGGTAATTTTCTGCGACAGGCTGCCCACCGTTGTGTCCTTGATGTCACGCAGCAAATGCTCCACACCCACTTCCTCGGCTTCTTCGGCACCAATTTCACTGGGCACATGCTCGAAAGTTTTGCTTGTGGGTGAGCCATCGTCGTGCACCTCCTCGACGGAAATGTAGGCCTCAGTGGGTAGACCCAAATCCTTTGGCTTGGCATCAATAATGACCAGCACCGAGTTTGGACAGTAGCGACGAATCAGCTCGTTGATGGCTATATCGTTTTGATGCAGTTTTGGTCCTGTGTGATACCAGCCCACAACACGCTCGCGTGCGTTAACCTTTTTAAACATGCCGTACATGTTTTCCAGATAATCGTGATCCAAAAACCACACTGATTTGTCCTTGTCATCCTCATCAAATGGAACTACAAAAATATTAATTTATATTTGTGTTTTTATTTATATTCTTTTATTGACTTACCAGCAAAACTGTTGGACACATCTAGCACTCCCTTGGAGCGCCAGCAACCGAGCAAAACGCCAACGACGCGCTTTTGATTACCAATTTTGCCCATGCGATTGAAGTGATCCACAACCGATAACAAAACCAGCGGATGGACAATCACTTTGTTTACGCTTACCTCCAGCGACGGCATTTTGAATTTGTGGCTTTATTTAAAAAGTGTTGAATAATTGCTACGCACAGCGTACTATGCTCGACTGTTCTTTTTAATTTACTTGCGACAATTGCAACAAATATTAATTGTTGCGGGTAACAAATGAGCGAAACACCGAAATGACAAGCAAATTCTTCTTCTTTGACGTTTGTAGTAGCAGTGCTGCCAAATTGATTAAATAGTCAGTTCGCAACAATAATGGGTTGACAGTTCTGTTCCCGACTTAAGCCCACTTTCGTATTGTGTTCAATTTTTAAAATAGGCCTACATTAAAAAGCTCTAAATTAAATTAATAAAACAAAATCAAAACAATGTTTTTTTTTTTCAAATTTAATCAAAATTAGGAAAAGGGTAATTTATATCAATGTACCTTTTCAGAATGTTACCTGGCCTCTTCGAAAATTTTACCTGGTGGCAACCTTTTTAGTCAAAACAGTGCTTCCAATTTTATAAAGGAATAACTATCGGTTTTTATCTGTAAAACATCAATACGTTTTTGGTCACTTTTGCACATGTAGAAATAATATAAATTGAAAAAAGAACAGTTTTCAAATATTTCTGGCAAACGAACTTTAAAAATAAATGGATTACAAGCCTGCCAAACCGTTTTTAGGTTTAGGCTGCTAACCTGTTTCGACCTTTTCTTGTCTGCTTAGTTTTTTTTTTATGCCAATTTTGTATCGTAACTTCAGCTAATTTTCGGATGCTTTTCAACTAGAAATAGCTAACTTTTCTGTAAAACATTGGCAACACTGTCCACACTGGTGTTGCGCGAGAGAAATTGACAAAAATATCCAAAGCAATTAGCAATTTGAGTGCAAAACGTTTTTTATCTACGCGAAAAGTTTAGTAATGCTTAAAAAATCGCTGGGCGCGTTTGTCGTTTGAATTGTTTATCCAAATTGATACGATAGAATGAATGTGATTAGACGATGAGGTAATTGTTTTTGCAGCCGTCGCTTGCTGCGTTCGTCTACAGTTTCACAAACACGCCCAGTTTGATGGGCGGCCGCGCCGTAATCATCAATGAGCAACTATAAAACGAGGCTGAGGCTTTGAGTGCGCGTGTTGTTTACAAATTGTATTGCATTGTTTTAATTACGGTGCTTATCGAATAATCAACGCTGCTGGCTGTGCCAAAAAAGTGTCAAAGAAAAAAGTAGAGCCCAAGTCTCAACTCAAATACATCTCGTAGAAACACGCATACATGCAAATGCTCACGCAAACATACACATTCAGACACATACACATGCACAACATGCATGCTAACACAGACAGTCGTTTTACGCTCTTTTTTGTCTACGTCTTTTACTTTTCTCGTTTGTAATCATTTTCCAGCTATTCGTATGTGTTTCTTTCTATGTGGTGTACAAATATTAGAGCTCGAGAGCTGCTAATTAAATTATAAACATACAGAAGCGTTAAGCAGTCGACAACGTTGACGAGCAGAGCAGAGCCAGAGTCCGAGTCCAAGCAGAGTCAAAGCCATACCCACGACCCCAAAACTCGCTGCGTTGCTTTGGCCCATTTCCATTTATTCTAATAAGACAGAAAAGAAACAGGTGAGAGACAAGAGAGTTTAAATAGAAAATTCTTACTAAGAAATAAGAAATATAAGCTACCGAAGCTCAATCAATCAATGAAGCTCAATATCAATCAATGAAGCTCGATCTCAATCAATAATGCATGTGTTTGTTGCTGTTGTCGTTCTTCTTGTTGTTTTCATACAGCTTTCACCAAATACAAATCTAGTTTAACCTGGCGGTGGCCGCTGCTCCTTGCAGCATGTAGAACAAAGTACAAAAGAAATTCATAAATTATTTGTACAAGTTGAAGCAGAAAAAGAAGAAAGTTAAAGAAGCCCCGAAATGTCCTTCATAACGAACATGAAGAAGATCTTCCACCTCGGTGGTGGGGGGGAGGCCAAAAAGAAACGTCTCTACAATAACATCAAAATGGACACCGATCCGGCGGATTTTTGGGAAATGGTCGGTGAATTGGGAGACGGCGCCTTTGGTAAAGTCTACAAAGCCCAGCACAAGGAACACCGACGCTTTGCCGCTGCCAAAATGTGTACACTTGAGGATGAAGAAAATCTCAGTGATCACATGGTCGAAATTGATATTCTCTCGGAAATAAAGCATTCAAATATTGTTGAGCTGTATGAGGCGTTCTCTATAGATGACAAACTTTGGGTGAGTCATGTATCAAATATTTGTTTATATATGTATGTATGTACTCCTAAGCATTTACAAGTCACGATATTTGAGAGGGGTTTCCCCTATCCAAAGTTCAATGAATTAAACTTGTAACATTAAATTAAATTTATTTATTTAATTATTCTCATCTTCAGATGCTCATTGAGTATTGTGACGGCGGGGCCTTGGACAGCATCATGGTGGAACTAGAGAAGCCACTGACAGAGCCACAAATTGCCTACGTATGCAAGCATATGACCGAGGGCCTAACATTTTTGCACAAGAACAAGGTCATACATCGGGATCTGAAGGCGGGCAATGTATTACTAACCATGGAGGGTGGCGTCAAGCTGGGTAAGCAGTATTGTATTAATTAGTCTGATTCCAACTAATTGCATTTGCTATTTTCCAGCTGATTTTGGTGTGTCAGCCAAAAATAAACATACAATGCAGAAGCATGACACTTTCATTGGCACACCCTATTGGATGGCACCTGAGCTGGTACTGTGCGAAACATTTCGAGATAATCCGTATGATCACAAGGTAGACATTTGGTCACTCGGCATAACTCTCATCGAGTTGGCGCAGATGGAACCGCCAAATAGCGAAATGTCGCCAATGCGGGTCCTGCTCAAAATTCAAAAGAGCGAACCGCCCAAACTTGAACAGCCGAGCAGATGGAGCAAGGAGTTTAACGATTTTCTTAAAAAGTCTTTAGTCAAGGTGCGCTGTTGTCTCTTACTTTAAGTTATTTCTTACTAAATCTAAGAATTATGTACAGGATCCACAGCAGCGTCCTTCAACGGAAATGCTGCTGCAGCATGGTTTTATAAACAGCAACTTGGATGCCAAACCCATTAAGGATCTGCTGCTTGAGTACAAGGCCGAGGTTGTCGAAGAGGTCGTCGATGATGAGGCTGAGGTATGCTATAATTTCTCCTCTCTTACTGAATACCACTTTACCTGTTGTCAGCACAGTGCACCTGTAAAACAGCCAGAGCTAGAGATTGACACTAACTCTATATTTTGTATGTTTCTCTATTACACGCTGCCTCCTCGCCCCGTCTTCTATGCCCAAAAAAAAAAAAAAAAAATTGAAAAAACCAACAAATTCTGCACAATGTGATAAATCTTTTTTATATTTATTTATTTGTTTAACTCTCCGCCAATTGTCGGCCATTGTCGTTCTTATCATTCTTTTTTGTATACTTTTGAGTATATTTTTTGTTGTTCTGTGTGTGTTTATCTGCAATTGATTTAGAAGCTTAAACGCCAAGTGAAGCGGCGCTCGCTCTATCAGAGGGTTGGTAAGTCGTTCTACAGCAAGGAAACCCCTCAGATCCCCCCCACCGTTGCACGCTCCATTCAAAGCAAAGTTATTCGACTTATTTTTATCAGCATTGCCAAATGTTTATCTTGCTTTTTAATATTTATTCATGTTGAAGTGGTCATTTTTTAATTGTGTTTGCTTTTTCATTGGTCACAATCACATTGCAAAGTAATAAAAAAATATTTATGCATTCTGTTACATCATAAAAAAAATAGGGTCAAAGTTGGTTTATTATGAAACTTAATTATCAGTTCTTATCTTCATTAATCAATCTATTTTAAATAAATTAGTTATCTTCTTTTATCAATCTATTTTTAATGTATTTGTTAAGTTTCTTTAATGATGATGTATTTGATATTTTAATCCTATATAATTTTTCAGTCATAGAGAGAATCATTTAAGCTGCTCTTATATTTAGTTTGATTGATTTTGAACATTTATTGACAACATTTTCGTTTGCCCTTTATATGAACAATAGATTACTTGACATCCAACGATTATTTTACGTTCTTATCATTGTCTATTGGGATTGTGACTCATTGAGCAAAAGTTTACAACAAATATTGATTTGGTATTTTGTTTTTGTCGGAGTAATCAATTTAGTTGATAGTTCTACGGCTTGGAAAAATATATAAAAACTTATTTTGTTATATATTAATATTGGTATTTTGTATCTTTTGCACAGGAACCCCGCAACTCGGCGCTCCAGCTCGACCTGGACGATGACTCTGCTTCGCTGCAGAGCCAAGACATTGACAAACGTAAGTCATTTGTCAGAATGTTAAGCATAATTTGTATACACCTTTAAATTCAGTTCCAGGTACTCCTACATCCATATCGCGGGATTCCAAAGAGCAATCCCATCCAAGTAGTAGTCTACCAACAACAGCAGCAGCAGCTGCAACTACGATAACAACAGCAACAGCAACTACTAAAGCAACAACACCAGACAAACCAAACCACAGCAAGGAGGACAATGCGCCAGGAGTGGCTGAACCAACAGCGCCACATACCAAAGTGCCCGCTCCTGCGCCGCCGTCACCGCCAGCGCCACAGCAACAACAACAACAACAACCGCAACAACAACCACAAGCACAGCAAGTACCACAAGCTGCTGAGCTGCAACCAAAGGCATCTGAAGATGTTGCTGCATCAGAAACAAGCGAAAAGTCGGATGCCGACAAAAAGGTTAGTTTGCAATGCACATATTCTATTCAATTCTTAAATTCACTCCCCTGATTTACAGCAGCACTTTGTCAAAAAGGAAAAGGGCAAAGCGCCTCCACCGCCTTCGGCTGTCGCTGCTGCAACCGCTGCCATTGCAAAGCAGCCACAGGATGTTGAGGCAGCATTGTCCAAGAAATCGCCAGAGCCTACAACAGCCATTGAAGTGAGCATTGGCCAGGATATCGTGGAGACAAAACCGCAGCCGCCTTCGCCAACAGCTTCATCCATTATATCTGTACAGTCAGTTGCATCGAGCAGCAGCTCGAGCAGCGCAACAGGTGCAGTGTTGAGCTCTAGCACCTCGCTGATAACCATCAACAGCAGCGATGCATCGCCGAAATTGCGTCAGCAACAGCAGCCATGTCCACCACCACCTGCACAGCATTTGGTGCTGCCGAATAGTCTGGAATCGGTTAGTCAAATCACAGTCGTGACGAGCACACATCCGCCAGTGATTATTGACAACTCGCAGCAGTCGGCACAGAATGAGGTCATCATTGTATCAAATGATTTGAATAAGAGCACACATCTGCATGAGTCATCCACGGACGATGACTTCCCCTCGCTGGACGACAGTCTGGGTGATCAAGTAAAGCAATCCTCTATGATACTTACTGTAAATGAGCGCCAAGAAGGCGCAGCATCTGCTGCTGTCCATGCACGCAAGCTGGACGAAAGCGAAGTATTGATTGTGAGTCCTTCGTATGCGGATGACGATTCGGCTTATAATACTGCATCGGGTAGTCACGATCACAGCGATCAACTGCTGCTAATGGACACCAGCCACGTCTCTGTGGTTACAGTCGGGGATGAGGTCATTAAGGTGAAAGATAGCAGTCATCAACAGCCCAGTAACGGCAGCAAACGACAACAGCCTAATGGCATTGTGCCAGAGGACGTCAACATCATTGTGAATCGCTTCAAGCCAGGACAAGAGCAAGAGAAACGCATCTCACCAGACATCAGCCTTGGTTCCGGTTCAAGTGACAATGGATCCGTGCGTGGCCGACGTGGAGTTGAAGTACAGATAACAAGCGGCAGCGGAGGTGGCGATGCGGACAGCATTGGCACCAACACTAGTCAGGACAGTCGCAACGAGGTGGATAACAAGCCACAATCAATGATGCCACCACCACCCCCCTCTATGGTTAACAATAGCAACCATTATCATCACCAACATAATCAGCCGCAGGCCATTGATGAAGAGGAGGAGGCGGATGTGGTTGTCATACGTCAAAAGCCGCGAGTGCCGGCCGGAGCAAAATCATCAGGTGGACTCACGAAAGAGGAGATCGAGCTACGCAATTTGCGTAAGAAGACACGTAAACGTACCCGTAAATTTGAAATTGATGGCGTTCAGATGACAACGACAACCAGTCGTGTCATCTATGGCGATGAGGAAAATGGCCGCATCTATGATGATCACGATTTCCGCAAGCAAGAACTGCGCGAACTGAAAATGCTGCAGAAGCAGGAGAAGAAACAACAAACCGAACTGCATGTGAAGGAGCAGCTGGCCAAGGAGCAACAAGATCGTCGTTTCGAACAGGAGCGCGTCTCATTAGAGAAAACATACGAGGCCGATATGGATACTCTGGCTCGACAGCACAAGCAGTTGATTGAGAAGACCGAACAGACGCAAGAGAATGAGCTGCGAAGCTCGTCGAAACGCATACGTTCCGAGCAGGAGCAGGAGCTCAAGATATTCCGCGAGAATCTTAAGCAAGAGATTCGTCTGCTCAAGCAGGAAGTTGATTTGTTTCCCAAAGACAAGCGCAAGGATGAGTTCAAGCAACGACGCACCGCAATGGAACTGGATCATGAGGAAAAGGAACGCGCCTTCCTTGATTCGCTAAAGGAACGTCATGAGCTTCTGCTACGTCGCCTCAGCGAGAAGCATCGCGATCACCTGGCTACCATCAATCGCAATTTCTTGCAGCAGAAGCAGAACGCAATGCGTACGCGTGAGGCGTTGCTCTGGGAGCTGGAGGAGAAGCAGCTGCATGAGCGTCATCAACTGTCGAAGCGACATGTCAAGGATCTGTGCTTCATGCAGCGTCATCAGATGATTATACGCCATGAAAAGGAGCTCGATCAAGTCAAGCGTATGCTACTGCGCAAGGAGGAGGATATGCTCAAGAAGCAAACTCTCGAGAAGCGTGCTCTTCCAAAGCGCATTCGAGCAGAACGCAAGGCACGTGACCTCATGTTCCGTGAATCGTTGCGCATATCAACAAGCCTGGATCCAGATATCGAACGGGATCGCTTAAAGAAGGTGCCTAGAAGACATAGTTATAGCTCTTTTGCAAGTTATACTAATTACTTTTTCTATAAAACAGTTCCAAGAGCAAGAGAAGAAACGTTATATGCAGGAAGAGCGTCGCTTTGAGGTCAAGCACCAAAAGCAATTGGAGGAACTCCGCGCCACACGTGAAAGCGCTATTAGGTGAGTTCGCACTCAAGGTTTACTGAGTATCACCCAATCTTATCCTTCTCTCTCTCTCTTCCTTGAACTTTACAGAGAACTGGAGCAGCTGCAGAATGAAAAACGAAAGGCGCTTGTGGAGCATGAGCATGCTAAGCTCTCGGAGATCGATGAACGTCTCAAGGCAGAGCTGAGAGATTGGCGCGAGCAGCTTGTGCCACGCAAACAGGTGTGTATCCTAAATAGTGTTAGGTGACGCTTTCACTTATCCGAACTCCCACTCCCCCCTCCCTCTCCATTGAACCTCCAAACCAACCCATGGCTGGTTTTCTTGAAAGCTATCCACATCATTTTGTTGGTGTTTTTGTGTTTTTGTACAGTTGTGCGTAGATTTGATTGATTTTAAGTTAATTTTAATACGATTATAATTGTGCATTTCTTTGGTTAACGGTGGTGATTTTTGGTGTCTTGTGCTCCCCTCTCCAAACCCAGATTCTGCCCCGCCCGTTCTGTTAATTCTCACAACGTTCACACTTTTCAAGATGAGCAATAATCGACCATTTTAGGTTTACGTTCATTTTTTACGATTGCAGTAAAGTTAATGTGTGATAAGTGACAAGTTTGTTGAATCAAAAGAAGTCAACGTTATCAGTTTAAAGTTGGCCTTTACTCTATTATCAGCTTTTGTTTAATAGACTTCTTTATCAGGAACTATACACTTATCTGAAGTATATTCACTAACTGTTTGTCTTGATACATTTAATTATGAGTAAGAAAAATAGATCAATATATCTGAGATCGGTAAAAATTAAAAATAAATAAATTTAATACTTTTACGTTTATTAGTTTAAACTTATGTAAATACTAAATAAATAACTAATAAGAGATTATTTCTCATGTGTGATACGTTGTGAGTTGGCAGGAACCCAATCAATGAACGCGCTCAACTAAATCAAATTATATATTTTGATCAACTTTTTCTCTCTTTTTACACCCCACGCAAATGCATACACTTTGGTGGCCTACTACTGTACCTACTCAAATACTACCTACAAAACTAAACCGAAAAAAAACCAAAAAAACCAAATAATGAATTAATGAAAAATGTTTAAAAATTAAATCAAATGCTTACCGCTGTGCTTTCCAACTACTAACAAAATCAAACAAATCGGCCAATTTCGCTGGTCTTGGGTTTGCATGTGCTAACCAACTGAATTTAACTCAAATCAATATCAAATCGAATTAAATCAGCGACTGAATGTCCTGATAAGCGCTGCTATTGATGAGCACGAGAAGCGTCATGGCCTGGTTGCAAATCGCGTCGAGTTTGAGAATCTTGAGGTGGAGCTGCCGTTGCGTCTGCGTGGCATCTTCAACGAACGATCCGCGCGTTTGTTGCCACGCAACACATTCATCGATGTGCAGCAGCTGCCACGTTCGCGTTCATCGCTTTTAATGCTTGGCAGTGGCAGTGGCAAATCCAATTTCCGTGGCTCGGCGCCGGATCTGAGCCGAAGTGTGCCCAGCACTCCGATATTGCACAGACAGCAACGGGCACAGATGAGAAGCGACCTGGTGCTGCAGGAGGAGGATGATAATGGCATCGATGAGCAAATGAAGCGTGCCAGTGTTGCCACAATGCCAAGACCAGGTCAGCTGCGATTAATTACCCAAATGCCGGCCACCAATGAGCTGGTCAAGGTGGTTACAAGTACACCACAACTGAATAGCGCAGAGGAGTCCAATGCCAAGCCAGCGATGAGCACATTCAGGCAGAGCACACCGCCAGTGCCAAAGACGCCCGAAGAGCTTGGTCTGGTGAGCAATCGTTTTGGGCGTCCGAATGCCGACGAGAGTGTCGAGTTGCGCATACACGAGGGTCCCGTGATCACGGCCCACACGCAACGTCTGTTGCACTCCACATCCTTTGCCATAAAGCGTCCCTCGCTGGCCAGTCGCAGCAGCGGACGCTCCTCGCTGAGCAGCGCACAGTCCATGTACAATATGCATGAGCTGAGCACCTCGACACGTTACTGCAGCGATGCGGAATTGATATTCGATGCAGGACGCAAGGCTGCTGCTTTGCTGGACGAGGTGCAGCCACAGTTGCGCTCCACAATGAAGCCCACAATCGGCAGTCACACCAGCAATGGGAATGTGACAAAAGCGTCTGTTTGCACAGATGATTTCTATCAAGATTTGTATGCGGCCAAGTACAGGCTGCCTCGCATTGCCCAGCGACAGCTAAGCCTGGATGAGGATAGATCGCCAGTCTAGATACTAGATAGCTGGATAACTATGCTAAGCTTCGACACTTGCCACATTCCAGCAGCGATTAACGCATACTTAAAACTCTATTAACTCTACGCACTCGCCTCATTTAAGCAGCGTCTTTTGAACACTTAAACACTTTGACTAACACAACTAAACTGCGCTTCATATTTTCCTTTTGATTTTGGTGCATTTCGGTGCTTAATCACACATATCATCTAATCTAATCCTATATACTATATACTATCCCAACATTTCACTGACTAATCGATATTTTCAATTTAATTTCAACACTTTTCGAAACGCTGTAAATTGCCATTACAAATTGTTTGCCAAAGTTTTATTACCTTTATTTTTTTTGTTTATTAAAAAAATAAATAAATAAATTGTTTAATTATTTATTAATGCCAAATGCTTAATTGTTTTTGGTAAGCCAAACTCCGCAACCATCGCATTCCATTTAGCAGTATTATACAGAAAAGTACTTAGATTTCCAAAAATATTTAAAAAAAACATAAAATGAAGTATTAAATGATGTAAATTAATACTTAGCCAAAATGCAAAGCATTCACTTAACTACTACAATCATACATTATATATATGTATACATTGATAAAATATTCACTTCCATGATGCTTCACTGTACACACGCATATTACACACACAACAATCACATCAATGCCAACCACGCGCTGCTTTCACAAAAAAAAAAAAAAAAAACGAAAACAAAACAAATACACAAATCAAAATTATGTTCCAAAAACCTTTTCTTGCCGGCACTTCTTCTATTCGTAAAGCAACTACAACAGCGGCTGCAACAAGAGGTTAGTCTATGAGTCTAAAGTGCTCTTAACTCTATCTTTCAATCTATATTATATATATTTATTAAAATCTATCTATATTCTTACTATCGACTTGCATGCTTAATATTAATTATAAATAAATACTTAATTAGTTGCTATGTAGACACATTAGATGTTGTGTGCCTTAAAGTGTTTTGTTATTTAATTAGGAAATTTCTTAAATTATTGAACTCAAATCTTTTTATTATTTTTGCCGCCTATTTCAATGGGCAACAGCGTCTGGAGGAGACATTTGCACAGCAGCTGGATGAGATGGAAACCTTGTATGGCGGAGCCTTGATCGTTTCTATGCCCTCGGATACATTGCAGCGCGATCATTTCACGGGCTCGACGCGCAGCAGCCTCAGCTCCTATTCCGAGGGTTGAGCACGGCCTTCAGAGCGAATGCGGCAGCAGCGGGAGCAGCTATGCAACAATTGGCAGCCATCCATTAAGGCTAACGACCCCTTCCTCCACTCCTCCACATATCTATTAAATATACATATATGCACATAAGTATATATATATAGAGAAAATGCCAAGCAGCGCGTCGTCAAATCAGGCGAAATTTTTGTGTCGTCGTTAACCTTAAGCATAAGACGTAATTTTATTATTTTGCATTGTATTTTAGCCTACATACTTATTATTCTATTACTCATACTATAACTATGTAAATGTCCTGTCTAAATGTTATACAACACTGGCAACTATTTATATATGTATATATACAGCATATATATCTATCTATCTATCTATCAATTATAACTTGCTCAGCAGACGAACATTAAGAGCAGCATCAAACAATCTACTTAATATATTATATTCTACACATACATATATACACATAAGTATATATTAATTGTTAAACAAACAAACAAATAGACAAAAACAATACACAGTAAACACAACAACAACAACTCAAATCTTTTGTTGACTTTTTCGCTATTGTAAATATAAACTTACACACCCATATAAGTGGATAATATTCATAAATTATGAATAACCCAATCAGCAACTATGCGAATACTTAACAATACAGAGACATACAGAACTTAAGCATATGATGATGATTACGATGCTCTCATTTGACAGAGATTTAGAAGAGAGAAAGATGGTAGAAGAGAAAGTGTTTAGCAAAAGTTAATGTGGCACATTTGAATTACGATTATGTTAGATGAAGGCGATTCCAATGAATGAAGCGTGTGAGAAATGTGAGAGAGACGGCCTTGCATGCCGCAGGAGAATGATAAAAGATATTTATATTTGTAAACATTTATGCTTATATATTTTATATATACATATATAAATTTAAACTTAATATGAAGAAAATCAAACAATATCAAAAAAATATAAATAATTTAAAATAAATAATGAAAACGACCAAAAACATTGAATGCATTGATTTCATTTACCCGTCTATTTTGTTAATCGAATCTATAAGTTTTAAGTGGTATCTTAAAGTCAGATATGCTCTGCATTAATGCTGACTTTGGCAATATTGCTAAAAATACTGGAAAGACAATAAAGCGTGTGAGAGCCGACTCTAGGATTGTGCCCATGGGCTTTTGATGACCACTGGCGATGTCAGTTGCCGGCTCACATTATCTAACGGTCTGTGGTCCGCGCCTTGCCCATTGTTGTTCAGCTTGAACGCAACACGAGTTGCTATTAATAAAAGCCAAGGCAAAGGAGCGAAAAGAAATAAAAAATTCAAATACGCTCTTGGTGTTATTTAATTGAAATGTGAGAATGCGCTTTTCCAGCGCCTACTTGAAACCCCATGTCAATGCTCACCACCACCACTATCCCCATCATCATCATCATCATCGTCATAGTCATCGTCATTTCATCATCCTGCGAGTCCCATTCACTGTTGCTGTGGCCTGTTCAGTCTGATGAAGAGCGCAAACACGCAAACAGCAACTATGCTACAGTTAGGCAGAAGCATGCTTGAGCCAATGTCCCCTTGGGGCACAACCAAACTCATCTCACCCCGTTCCTGCTCCCCTTCCAGCTGTCGAGCAGTTGGACTCTGCACTTGCCTGCTTTGCGGCTCTTTCATTCATATTCATCCATTTAGTTTTGTGTTGTGTTTTTGTTTCTGTTGTTATATCTACTGCTGCTGTTGCTGTTGCAGCTTAAAGCACATACACTTAACAAAAGTGCGTTGACTGATTCAATTAAAGTTACCTGAAGCAAAATTGTGGTACCTGTGTTAATTTTATTATATGCTTTATCGTATTGAACTAAAATGATTCAAGATATGCAACAATATGCTAACTAATTCATTTATTTTAGAAAAATTAGTTTACGAATTTGGGTTACTATTCACATTTTTTGTGCCCATTCAAATAGTACACACTTATATGGACGGCACTGTAGTGTGATCCTACACACGATCAACAGTGTAAGACATGTGCACTTACACGGACGCCACTGTTGAAATTCTCTGTTAACTGTTCCTTTTTCGTTTTTTGTTTTCCTGCTTTCTTTTTGCTGAATTAAGCAGAATAAACTCGCTCAGTGCAGAGACTTAAACTCACACAGACACAGGCACATGTATTGTAACAGTTTTTCCGCTTTTACGGCCAACACCCACACACACTCACACACCACACACACACACACACACACACACACACACACATTAGCCCAGGCTGGGGCCATTATTGAGGGTGTTGCTGAGGATGCTCGCCATGTTGCCCAACAAACACAAATTCCAGCACAAAGCGAAAGATAACAGCTTTGACACACTCACGCACACACAGACAGACTCACACACACTCACTAACACATGCACATACAGCTTCCTGACTGGCCACAGCCGACAGTCAGTTGTGGAGAGAGAGACAGCGAGCGAGAGAGTAAAAGATACATAGAGAGCGCTTGAGTGAGAGAGCTCGTCTCGGGCTGTGCGGCTCTCGCGCCAAAGGTACCGTTAAGGTATGTGCTTGAAGCTTTTCAGCTTCAGTCCCGGACGAGATTTAGCAACGTGCGCTTGGCCTCATCATCAGCTCTCCAGCTGACAACGAACGCGTGCAGCGCGGAACGTGGAAGCAACACAAAAATATAAACGATTTTAAATGATTTGCAATAAAATACACGCTATTAAAATTAATTATTGTAATTAAAAACAAAAAATGTAGAATAAACAGTTGAGTTGAACTTGTTGTGTTATTGTGTAAATTCTAAAAATTGTAAACCGTGTACTATTCGAATAGAACATACGAAAATCGCGTTTTATTTTTGTATCTATAACACAAAAGCATAAATTTGATTACAATGTTAAGCGCAGGCCGAATGTAAAAACTTTGGGGCAACACACACGCGAAGCGCGTCAAAGCATTGACGGCGGCGTCGACGTTGTCGTCGTCGTCTCCGTCTACGTCTCCGTCGTCGTTAGCGTTGGCGTTGACGCAGCGGCCCGCATTGTGTATAATAAAATTTGCGAAAAAAGGCGGAATGAATTGAAGCCAAGCAGCGACGCTAGCGTCGACGCTGAGGCTGATGCCAGTAAAGATGTGCTCGCACAATACAAAAAATTACAAAGCATACTTTTGGGAGCGGCAAATGGCCAAAATCAACAGCAGCGGCAGCAGCAGCAGCATCAGCAGAAGCAGAAGCAGCGACAGCAGCGAGTTCAAGCAACAACAATGTCAACGCTACAACTGATGCTGAGCGTGCACAAATAAGCTACACAGTGGTGGGAGTAACATAACCCCACAGTTACCAAGAGACTCAGAACGACACAGACAGCGATAGCGACAGCGACAGCGACAGCGAGAGACGAAGAGAGAGAGAGTAGAAAAGAGAGCTTGCGCCGTAACGTAATCCAATGTAAGTGCCGAGAAAGAGAGAGAGAGAGTTGTGTGCGTATGCTTGAGTGTGTGTGTGTGTGTGTGTGTGCGTGGCAACGCCATTTGCTATTGTTGTTGTTGCTGTTGCTGTTGCTGCTGCTTGTGTTTCCAGTGCTCTCGTTTTGATTAAACTTGCGAACAGTTCGTCGGTTTGAATTCGGTGGGGCGCGGCAACTGTTTGCAATATGCTTAGCGTTGGCCTGTCTCGGCCATAAGGTGTAACCACCAGCACCAGCAGCAGCAGTACCAGCAGCAGCAGCAGCGGCAGCAGCAGCAGCAGGCAGCAATTCAATTTCCGCAAACAAGCAAAGGCCAACGCCGAGAGCCAGCAATTAAACTCGCGCAAAGAAATTAACATAAAAGCTAAGCAGCCCAAGCAGCGCACAAAAGTAGGCAGCTAGTTGTTTTCTACATCTACTTTCTGCCCAAAGCTCAAGATCCCAGTGATTGTCCATGTGTGTGTGTGTGTGTGTGTGTGTGAGTGAGAGTGAGAGTGTGTGTTACAGTCTAACTGAGCTGACAGCGCCCGCCCGCATTAAGAGCCTAAAAATTGTACATAAAAACGTAGATAAAATTAAGGCAGCTGCTGATGAGCTGATCAGACATCTATATATGCATAAATGTATGTGTGAGACACACACACACACACACACACACACACACAGATAGGCACACTCAATGGTGTATCTGTGTTGGCGGCTGTCATAAAAATAGCGTAATAAATTGGCAAATGAAATTCCGCGCGTAGCCGCAGGTTGCTCATGTGTGTTGTATGTGTGTGTGGGAGTGTGTCTATTTGCTGGTCCGTTGGTATGTTGTCGCTTTTCATAATAAATCCATAAATCCTTTTTTTACGGGCGCGGCAGGCAATTCGATTATTTGCCAAGAATCGACGCTAACAAATTTGAATGTAACGCTAAGCCGACAGTTGGCCAAGATTGCCGCTGTTTGCCTGGCCTTGCCCAACATAAGCTGACGTGGCCAAAGGTTTGGCACTTGCCAGCTATTCCGAATTAACACACACACACACACACACACAACTATCGCATAACAGCAGCAGCAGCTACTTGAATTTGCTTTTGGTTTCGGCCATTTTTTTGTGTGCTTTTGTTGCTGTTATTGCTGGTTCCCAATTTATGGCTAACTGTTTGTTTGTTGTTTTGCCGAATCTCCCCCTTTTCCCTATGCCATCACTGATTTATGCGTATGTTTGTGCCAGACAGCAATTGAGATAAATATTTGGATTTTGATTGATTTATTAACTGGCGTGCTCACTTAATTGGCCGCCAATTTAATGTGATTCCCCTATCCGCCAATTCGCCAATTCGCCAATCAGCAGAGCTGCCACACCGGAAGCTTAACTTTTCACCGGGTTTCAATTAAAATGTATATTCAAATTATTTGACAGGCATTTAAATGCTGAAAAGTTAAGCACTTGTCAAATTTATAATATACACGTATGGCACTCGGGAATGCTCCTAATTCTCGACAATGTAAGAATGTCTCCTCGTTGTAATTTGCACTTGTTACATGTTATTAAAATTGCTGCCCCATTGCATACTTTCGAAATACTTTCTCTGTCACATTTTGCCGAGCATGTCTGACATTATTAGCTTTAGGTATACGCATTATAAAAAGTTTAGCTCCGCCCGCGTTGCAAAAATACTTTTGTTCAAAAAGTTTTCTCAATTTTTCCACATGAAATTTTTCGTTAAAAATTAAAATGTATTCAGTTTGATATCGAATGATGTGGGAAGAGTGTTGTCCTTTTTAGTGAGTTATTTTTTTCTCGCTTTCTTATGTTTCCCACGTTTCTGATGTCTTCTGTTGTTTGATCTCAGAAATATTTATTTTGTGTACTGAATCCCATCGGTCACAGCTTGTTTGGCAATCTCTAAACATGACTGGTTTTTTCAACTAAAGCCATAAATGGTTGCCTTTTATACATTGCAAATATAAATTAATTAGTTATAAAGTCCATGAAATGGTAGTAGTTTCTCGGCTTAAAGAAAGTTTTTATAGCTTGTTATTTATTTAATGATTTAATGTTAACTAAGAGAAGTTGTTCAATTTATTTTATTTTATCTTATTTATTTATTTATTTATAAGCAACAACTAGAAGCAGTCGATCAAAAATGCCACCCCAAAACTAACAAAATTCTTAGAATCATCTATTTATTTAAAGTCAACTTAAATATGTTAAGAAATAAAAATAATCTTAAAATATAATTGGAAAGTCTAGTTAACGGAAATAAATAAATGTGTCATGCTAGCTAAATGAATTTTGAAAAGTCATTTAAATTAAACTCAAACCGGGATTAAATTTGCTATTTCCAAGAGCTGTGATGTTTATTTGGTTGTGCTAAAAGCATTTCATTGTCAGTTAATTCATTTATGAATTTATTGTGCACACATATAAATCTGTTCTGGCCAGAGCTTAAAATCCCATAATTCAATTATAAACGTATGTGTTTTTCCATTCCCTGTTTTCTATCTATATTTTCCATTTATCATTTTTGCAAGATGTGTACGTAAAACCTTTTGACACATTTGTGTCGTGATTTGTGCTGCGGAAAAGCGAAACATACACGGACAATGTGAGCATTGAGAGATTTCATTGAAACATTCAAACAATGCTGGGATAGAATAGGATGGTATGGGATGCTGTCAATGCTGAGAATAATGGGACAGAAGTTCCAATGGACCCAATGCGGATCAATCATGACGCATATCATGTCATATTCATCGGTGTGTGGCAGTTGAAAGGCAGCTCTGCATTACGTGGCGTATGCGTAACTTATTAAAAAACTTTCCAAATCAAAACACAATGCGCAGTGAACACAATCACATACGCTATACGTATGTATTATATAAATTGTCCATATAGTTCATATACACACATATAGCCAATGACAACATCAATAGTTTTGAAAAGTGTCAGAGGAAGCCGCCTTGAACATTTCCGTGCCAAAGTGTCCCGGGGGCGTGTGTTGAGAAGCTCTAGCTGTTTGAGTTGCCAGCCAAGTTCTTTCTCCACTGACTGTTGCATGTTAGCCCATTGTTGGCACAATACCAACAACAGCAACAACAGCAACAACAACAACAACAGTAGCAAATAGCTAAGCGTGGGCGTGGCATGTTTATCTGTGACTGTGCGACTGCCAAGGAAACGCATTCAAGCAGTTTTTCATTTACATTTTCATTAAAACAAATCAGACAGAAAATGTCATTTGCAAAAAAGGACAAAGCGATGCGGCCGCAGGCGATTTTCAATGTGTTTGTATTTGTGTTTGTTTTGGTGTGTTTGATGCGGCTTGGGGTTTGTGACTGGGAGATGGAAGATGGGTAGAGAACTCACTCGGGTCTCTTCGGTAGATGTTGGATGTATCAAAGGCCTGCGACAGCTCATAATTCTCAGCATTTGTTTATTTTGTCCGTTGGCAGGGCCACTGCAAAAATGCGCACAAGGAAGACGGCAATGCTGCGTGGGTGCAACAAGGATAAGCAACAACATCAGCATCACCAACAGCAGCAGCAACAACAAATGAAGCAACAGCAGCCACAGAACAAGCGTCATTTCGAAATCACAATTCAAACACAACAATAAAAATCGTCGAGCAAGAAATAAGACAAATTTTATTATAAGCGAAGGCACAACAAGTATACGTCGCGTATACTTGTTTATTTGTAGAGCAAATCAAAGAATATCAATCATACGCCATGGAGCCAGTTATGAGCTTGGCATTGGCCGCCCATGGGCCGCCCAGCATACTGGAGCCGTTGTTTAAAACCGTCACTACGAGCACAACCACAACAACAACAACCACAGCTGCCACAACGAGCAGCAGCAGCAGCAATCCCACAATTAGCCCCACCACAAGCAGCACACTGCTGACGGCCATACTGGAGAATCTGACGTCAACGGCAGCGAGTGGATACTATGATCCGTATGGGAATCAAACGAATAGCACGCTGGGATTTGAGACAAAGGGACCGAGATACTCACTCGCCTCAATGGTGGTTATGGGCTTCGTAGCGGCGATTCTGAGCACGTTAACAGTTGCTGGCAATGTCATGGTGATGATCTCGTTCAAGATCGATAAACAGCTGCAAACAATAAGCAATTATTTCCTATTCTCGCTGGCCATAGCGGACTTTGCAATTGGCGCGATTTCGATGCCGCTATTTGCAGTCACCACAATACTGGGCTATTGGCCATTGGGGCCTCATGTCTGCGACACTTGGCTGGCCCTCGACTATCTGGCCTCGAACGCCTCGGTGCTGAACCTCTTGATCATCAGTTTCGATCGATATTTTAGCGTCACACGGCCGCTCACCTATCGCGCCAAGCGCACGACCAACCGAGCGGCTGTGATGATTGGAGCCGCTTGGGGGGATCAGTTTGCTGCTCTGGCCCCCTTGGATCTACAGCTGGCCCTATATCGAGGGCAAGCGCACGGTGCCAAAGGACGAGTGCTATATACAGTTTATTGAGACAAATCATTATATTACATTTGGCACGGCAATCGCTGCGTTCTATTTCCCCGTGACGATCATGTGCTTTCTCTACTTTCGCATTTGGCGTGAGACAAAGAAGCGGCAAAAGGACTTGCCCAATTTGCAGGCTGGCAAAAAGGATTCCAGCAAACGCTCCAACAGCAGGTGAGTTATCATCTCATTTAAAAAAAAAAAACTGTAGTCTACTTCTAAGCGCTTTTAATATAACTAATTGATAGAAAGTCGAGCTCCTTATAATTATTAAATTTTACGTTTAAGCATTGGAGGCATTAAAATAGCTAGTGATATTAATTTTGTATTATTGTAAAGGAATATTAAATAGTGTAGTTGTTTATTTACTTAAATTCAATGAGTCATTATAATCATCAAACAAAAAAAAAAAAAATATAATATTTTAATCGATTAACTGTCGCGGTTTCAGTGAGGAAAATACAGTGGTTAATCACACAGCTGGAGGTTTGCTGGCCTTTGCCCAACTGGGTGGGAATGATCATGACACCTGGCGTCGACCGCGCTCCGAGAGCTCAGCGGATGCGGAAAGTGTTTATATGACCAACATGGTCATCGATTCCGGATATCATGGCATGCATTCGCGAAAGTCAAGCGTAAGTGGAAGTGCTAATTAATTGATTGACATTAATATTAACATTAATCGCGTGCTTAACATTTGAATACATTCACTTTCTGGTTAATTCTAATGCACAGATCAAGAGCTCGAATACAATCAAAAAGCCATATTCATGCTTTGGCAGCATCAAGGAGTGGTGCATCGCGTGGTGGCATTCGGGGCGCGAGGACTCCGATGATTTTGCCTACGAGCAGGAGGAGCCATCTGATTTAGGGTATGCAACACCAGTAACAATTGAAACTCCTTTACAAAGCTCCGTCTCCAGGTAGTACAAACAAAGCAGCTCTTTTTTATCGTCTAATTTCGAGTAAGCAAACACCGCACTTTGGCACACACGCACACACACACACACACTCGCACACTCGCACACCCACTAATACACAACAAATTCGCAATCCACTCACTGGCTTTGTGCTTGTGTTTGTGTGTGTGTGTATCTCTCACTCTCTGTCTCTCTCTGCACTACTCTCTACTGCACCTAAAGCACTCGCATCTAACAAAAAATTCGATTCGAATTCCCCAAGGGAAAAACACACACAAAAAAGAAAAATGAAATTTCACTTGGCATCACACAGCTGTCTCATCTTGCACATGCACAGCCATCAAATGACGCACAGTGCACCAAAAAAGTAGTCGCCTCGTGCTTCAGTTGCACAGTTACACAGCGAAATGCACAGCAATGGAAAGTCCTATTGACAATCCCCTTACGTAAACTTTATTTGTGGCACTTTTCAAGTTTTTTCTCGCACTTGAAAAGCCCTTTATAATTGAGTTTTCATTTTGGGTCTTTTCTTTATTTTGGATAACGACAGTTCTTACGAGTTGTACTTTTACTTTAAGTTGGCAAAAATTCGAATAAATTGATGTATTTTTAATATGATTTTTGTTTTATACATTAAAGTGGAACTTGATCTAATTCATTAATTTTTTAAATCAGTTTTCTGTTTTCGAATCGAAAACAAGTCTGCGTACAAACATTTATTATTCTGCCGAAAACAGACCATACAATGTGTATATATGGTATATATAAATCATGTTAAGGACCTACTATTTTGAATATATATTTTTTACATTAAATAATAATTAAAAGTTACTCTCTATGTGTTAAAACGAAAATAGAATTTTCAATAGAAAATAACGTTAAAAAGCAATTTAAATCCATTTTAAAACTTCATCTACACCTAACAACAATACTTTATTAAAATGAAAGTTTAAAACACATAATTCCCTAAGAAACTCCAATTAAAATGCCATTTGAAATATTTAATTTATTCAATTGTAAATATTTATCAAGAATTTGTGAAATGTTTTCCCAACTTAATTAAATTTCTCTTGCAAATTTGTTAGAGTTGCAATATCAATAATGATTGTATATAATATGAATATTGCAGACATTTTTTCTGAAATTAATTTTCCCAATAAATATATTTTTAATGCAGCTTCGAAAATGCAATTTATTATAAATTGTAGATTCAACGTCCCCTTTGAACCATTTTTTGCCGTCTTTATTCCATGAATATTTTCATTAATTTATTTATTTGTTGTTGAACAACCCATATTTGTTTAACATTTGTATAGTAAAGAAATGTAAATAAAAAAGGTAAAGGAAAAAATGATTGATTGCATTTCAGTTGAGCCCAAAAGTCCAATTCCAATTGCAATTCCCAAATTACGTATGCATTTCCAATTCTGTGTAATAATCATCAGTTTGTGCATGTGTGTGTGTGTGTGTGAGTTGCCAGTTGGATGGGCAGTTTGCATCCGCTGCTTATCGTTCTTGTAGTTGTTGTGGAAGCCTGTCAACTATAAAGTCCTGTCAATGTTGAGCACTGAAAAGCAAGAACAGGAGAAAAAAAATGAACAGCGAATGCTTAAACACGACATCGTTTTGTGTCCATTTCTCTTTGTGTCGTCCACAGATGCACTTCGATGAACGTGATGCGGGACAACTACTCGATAGGGGGCAGCGTCAGTGGAGTGCGGCCACCGAGCATAATGCTGGCGGATGTGTCGCCGACGCCGATGCGTCCGCCACTCAATTCCATTTCGCAAATGCAGGAAATGAATGCGGCCGGCAACGTCACTGGGAGTGGCAACAACAACGGCAATGGCAGCGGCAATGGGAATGGAAATCCGAATGCGAATCCGACTGGCAATGGCAACATTAACATGGCCAATGCAACTGTCGTGGCCAACAACACCAACATCAATAGCAATAGCAATAGCAGCAGCAACAACAACAACCTGAACGGACTAGGAGTTGTGGGTGTGGGTGGCAACAGTAATTCCAATTCCAATTCCCATTCCAATTCCAATCCCAATCCGAACACAGTGCGTGATTCACGCACATTGCCCGTTGGCAATCGCATTGGTTCGCGTTCAGTTAGCCAGGATTCAGTTTATACCATACTCATCCGCCTGCCGCCAGATGGAGCCAGTGCAGCGAACGGCAGTTCCGGTGTTGCAGGCAGCGGTGTGGGAATCGCTAGCAACCATGCGGATTGTGCGCCATCCATCAAGATGATTCACGAAGATGTGTCCACGAACGCATCGAATGTGGGTGTGGCTGGGAGTGTGGCTGTGGGTGTTAGTGTGGTCACAGCACCACCGCAGACACGACGACCATTGCCGTCACGCGACTCGGAGTTCAGTCTTCCATTGGGCAGGCGAATGTCGCATGCACCGCACGATGCGCGTCTGCTCAATGCCAAGGTCATACCCAAGCAGCTGGGCAAGGCAGGAGGTCAGCACGCTCTGCTCAACGCTCGCAATGCGGCCAAGAAGAAGAAAAAGTCACAGGAGAAGCGACAGGAGTCGAAGGCGGCCAAAACACTGTCGGCCATTCTGCTGAGCTTCATCATCACGTGGACGCCGTACAACATCTTGGTGCTGATCAAGCCGCTGACCAGCTGCTCGGACTGCATACCCACGGAGCTGTGGGACTTCTTCTATGCACTGTGCTACATCAACTCGACCATAAATCCCATGTGCTACGCCCTCTGCAATGCCTCCTTCCGACGCACCTACATCCGGATCCTCACCTGCAAGTGGCACACCCGCAATCGCGAGGGCATGGTCAGGGGCGTTTACAACTAGGTCGCTAGCCAAGCAACTCCAGCTCCAACTCCAACTCCAACCCCACATCCCAGGAATACCTTGAGTTCATAATAATTAACATAGTTGCAATAAATGTTGTGTGCAATAAAAAAAAAACAGTAACAAAAATGTTGTTAGCGAAAAGCAAAAAGCAAAAACCAAAACTAGGATTAGGATAACACTTTGACAAGCAGTACTGATTTTTGATGTCTAGCCCCCAAATATATAAATACATTATATACATACAATATATAAGAGAGTTGCCTATTAAATTTCACAGATGCCAAGGATCAAAACTTTATCTAAGAGACAGCAATATAAATGTTAAAAGAAACACAGCTACGAGCATTTCCTAAAATATCCTGCCATAGATCTATCAGAGAAGTTCGTTAATTCTTAAACTGACTTTTAAACTGTCGCAGAATATTAATAAATCGTCTTCCATCTGAATAATCTTGTGAGATGGCAATTTTCACATTTCCATACAAATTTCAGAAAGAACAACAATTCCTCAGACAAAATGTGTAATCAAAATGATCATTTCGTTTCAAAGAACTGATAGGCAACAATTTAATAAATGACGAACCGTCATTCCCCTCACGAACTGTGGCATTTCGGGAATTTAATGAGCAACCCTCGTAGCATCTAGTTAAAACAACCCACATCATGAGTATGAGAATCCATTTTGTTAGGCGTTTACTTTTAGGTAGGCACGTGCTCCATGCAACATGAATTTAATACAAATATAAAGGATTACGATTTGGAATACATTATATAAAAATATATAAATTATATTATATTATATTATATTATTATACAGAAAGCAAATATACCTATTGTTAAGCTTAAGTTGTTGGCGTACGCAAAAAACCGAAATGGAAAAGCTTTAAAACAGTTCAAACTACAAAGATTATGTTACGGGGAATTGATTGATATTGGATCTGTATAATCAGAAAGTAATCATTTTGTTTACGCGTAAGTTGTAAAAAGCAGACAATGGGGGCAAATGTGATTGTACTGCTCGCTTTTCTATATGATTTTAATACTTTAAGTTGTGAGAATGGAAAGCGCAAAAAGAAAGTCAAACATCAACTATGAATAAATCAAGCAAAATTGTAGTAATACTTAAAAGAGAACTTAAAAGAAAAGTCAAGTAATTGTACGAGTATTACTTAAGAACGTAACCCACCATAGTTCAACAACTAAGAACAAAACTTTTGTAACTGTTGATTAAAACTTTGTAAAAACCAAAAGCAAAAAGAAAACTTAACGAATGAAAAGAAAAGAAAACGCCAAATGAACTAATGATACGAAGATGCCAGTTGACTACAGGCAATATCAATATCAATATCAATAAAAATCAAGATTGGGCAGTCGATGGGATAGAAGATATAGATCGAATAATTGGATGAACGAACACAGATACCTGCACAATAGACAACGTTACATTGATCATGTTAAAGCCATAACCAAACAGTTAGCAGTACTAAGCAAAAATGGTTGTGCCGTTTATGGATGGAATAGATGAGCTTTTCAGGCAATGGGTTAAGGATAATAAGGTCATATAAGGGGACGGGGATTGCATCGACTGCCCCAAGAAGAAAAAACCTAAAAACACCAAAATAAACATACCAAACCTTACCAAACCGTATGAACAACTTGTCATAGTTATTTAATAATAATTTTCCAAACTGCACCAAAGTCAAGTAACTGAGAAAATTAAGCAAATGCAAATGCAAATTACAAAACAAAACATATAATTAAAGCATATGAGAAAGAAAATACATAGATTACCAAATAAGCAAATGGCAAACACACTCAAATACATATACTAACGATTAACGGTACATAACTGAAGATAATGTGAGAAGCGCAATGAACAAAACAAACCTTTTTATCAATGTGTAGTTAACTTATTAATACAACAAATTCAAATACAAAGCTGAAATCAAAGCATCATTTGTAGTCTCAATGGCACACCTCGAATATACATAAAATACTATATACTTATATTGATATAAATAAATACATAGATTTATATCGAAAAGTATAAAACTTAACAAATGAAGAACTAGAAAACCAAAACAAACCAAAGCAACCAAAGCAAAAGACATGATTTACAACCACGCACACATCCAAAATTGAAAGTGAACTATAACTAACTATATAGTAAATATAAAACATATACCTTTGCAAATTGTCAACAAACCCAAATTAAAATACAAAGTATAATTATATCGATCGCAAAATGTCAGCGCAATAAATTTTGACAGCAAACAAAAATAAGACGATGAAAAAGAAGAAGATGAAAGCATTCGGCATATTGATATGAAATGAGATTTATTGCATACAATCTAATTGTTTGGATATATACTACAATACATAATAATAATGATAAAATTAATATTACATATATGAATTAAAACTACCAATAAAACAATGTGAATGAAAGCTAAAGTCTAGTTGTAAATGAGGTCCTGTCAGACCCCTATGATAGGGAGAATAAGATATGATTCCTAAACAAAGTAAGTTTTTTATTTATAGATATGTTCAATTTAAGCAAGGATAAATCATTTATTATTTTTACTAATTCTTTGATTAACCTCAAATGGATTTTAAGAATGTGTATGTTGGCTTTGTTTTAATTTTTACCATTATATTCTACAGAAAAAAAGTTAGTGCTTAAGTCAGAAACTTTCAACTAGAAGTTCAATATGAATTTGATTTCCGCATTGGGTGCATAGTGTGAATAGAGCTTAAGGCTAACAGAATATAGTGTAAATCAAACCTAATCCATTGTAGAGTGCTGTAGTTGTTGTGTCTGCTCCTCCCCTTCCCCCCTGCTCATCATGTTCACGCATTAACATTTGCGTATTTTTCTGTATGCTCTCGATTTTCTGTTGCATCAACTCCTGTCGCCTCTGCTCGGCCCGTTGCTGTTTATCCTCCAGCTCCAGGAGGGTGAGGGGCTCCGTCTCGGCGGCTTGTTGCATTAGTTGCTGCAGTCGCTTGGGCGGCTGACGCAGTGTATCATTTAATTGGTCTGTCTCATTGGCCCCGTCATGGAGGGGAATGGTGAATGCCTCGGAGGCCGCTATATCACAAGCTTATTAATTGTGGAAGAAGCAAAGGGACTACAACTAATTACGGGTCTCCACTTACGGTATTCCATTTTAATATCCGTCTTTTCTGTAGTTGGCGCTGAAGTCGCTGCTGCTTGGCTGTCGTCAATTGCCGTCGTGGACTTGGAACTCGAACAGCCCATGCTCAGGTGAAGCAGCTCAGGCGCAAAGCATTACGCTAAGACTTCCGTTCCGGGTTCCACAGGACTGGCACTTTAGGACTTTGACTCTGACTTTTAAACGGAATCACTTGAGCGCGCTAATGCTGATGCTGATGCTAATGCTAATGCGATTTCCTGTCGTGCAGTGTTGTTACGCGTACTTCCGCTGCGATCCCTGCAACGTTGCGGCTATTCAATTTCCGTTCCCAGGCAGCTGACACTGAAATCATTAGACGCAGCTTGTGACAGTATTTAGTGGCTCATTAATATTGATTTTGCTTTCGATGTGTGTGTGTGTTCTTCTTTCTCTGTGTGTGCAGGACAGCCAGGAGACACGCTTCCAACTGACAGCGCGTCGCAATTGGAACTGAAACTGAAACAGACACAGAAATTGCAATGCAAAGTTTTGCGGGAGTCATTAATAATAATCGTTGGAACCCTTCGCTGGACAACTGCTCGCTCACAGGATCAATACTCATATGTGTGTTGGACTTTTGTTACTTTATTTCGCACCTAAGTACACTGATGAAAATAAAATGTAAAATGTAAAAATACAAATATATTAATAGTACACAAATACAAATTCAAACTATACAAATGAGTGATATATTTTACACATTGAATGGAGTTTTATTAATTAAATACGAATCAAATAATGCAGGATTAGTATATAGTCAAAATGATATTTTTAAAATTCAGTTTTCGGACGAAAATTAAATAATACTTACGCAATTTCACACATTTAATGTCTATTACTAGCTATTTAGTAAGTTAGCTATTACTTCTTGGCGAAGCTATATTGTAAGATCAATGAGTTACACATATTCTCTCAGTGCAGTTGCGTGGGTGTGGTTAATAAAGGCAGTCAAACAAACACAAGCACAAACAGAGACGGACATCGACAATGACAAGGACACTCCCACTCACGGAGTGCCCTGCAAGTGGACACTGTCCAATGTCAATCAACTCCAGCTCGTGGCCACAATCAACGCTAATTGCGGTTACATTTGCACACACACACACAACAGCATGTGTGACATAGCCTGGTAAAGTTTAGTGACCCACTCAACTTTGACCAGAGAGCGAGTAGAGTCGCAGTGGGCCTTTGATTTTTACAGTTTGGCCATTGTCAATGTTGTCGGATTGCCATAAAAGCCTTGGCCCAAACCCTAACGGCTTCCGGCTTGAAAGCTGAAAGCCAAGAACCTGCAGTCGTCAATCGTCAGTCGTCAATCGGCAATCGTTGTGCGGAAGCTAAGACGCGTGCCAAGTACCGCCCAGGGTGTTCACATAACCATTATGTATGTGCCACACGTTGCCACACGTCTTTGTGGTCGTGGTCAAGTGGCCGCTCTTGGCATGCAAAGTGCTTCGAACGGAAGCGAACGCGTCGCTGCCCCTTCCCGTCCAACCCGTCCTCTGCCACAGACTTAAATAAAAAGTAAACGAAACGGACGAAGAGCTACAACAACAGGTGCTGTTTTGCTGCCCCCAATGGTGTCACCACCACGATGGCAACTAAGTAATGAGCGTCGTTTAATTGGGTCAAGTGTCAATAGGATTATGTCGTCAAGCAATGAATCAATTAATCAATCTAAATACCAAGACTCTTTGAAATAATAACAATTGTATTTGCTTGAATTATAATTTCAGTTTTCAGTTTATTTCAAAATACAATTTAGAAACTTTTTCATTTGGTTGTATGCAAAAAAATGGTATATCTGTATAATATAATAAAACAATATAAACTATTAACAAAGCAACTTTATATCTGCAGCTTAGGAACATCATTCTGCCAAACATTATCATCATCATCATCATCATCATCATTGATCTCTGCTATTCAATCTCAAACTTGCAAAACTCTATAACTTATGTAATTATTATTATTATCTGCCTCTGACAGTCTGAGGCAGATCCCAAACCGGGACTTTATATAGGTATAAAAATAGTCTATATAAATATGATATACGTATATATGAATTCATGACTTGGTGCTTGATCAGCAGCTGATCAACATTATATATGAAAGGATCGCGTGTAAACTATGGTTAGACTTTTGTGTGTGCTTTTATATATCATATTTTGTTTTTGTTGTATCGCTTGATTAGAGGATTTTTGGGGATTTACATGTATTCAAATGTTGTCATAAAAGCAATTTACAACTAGACCGATCCGATTGGTTCAGGAAAGGCTAATCGTATTCCTGTTTAATTGATAGAGTTTTCTCGGCATTCTTCTCAGACTTTGAATTAGGGGTGTTGTTCAGTGTCACAGTCGCTGCGGATTTGCCCTTGATATAACTGGCGACTGTGGAGCTTAAAGGTATAGTCACATACTGATTGCCATCTGTAAAGTATATTTAAATATATGAAATTACTTGTAAGTATGTAAGATATTCTGACAGTTAACATCAATTATTTTTATATATAACTAATACACATATTATATTTAGACTTTAATATCTATCTGATAAGTTAATCAGTTCATCATCACATTGGAAGTTTATATATGTGTTTCGATTTTCTGTTTTAATTTTATATGTTATAAGAGGGATTAAAGTCATTAGTTTTTTACTTTAAATTATACATTTAATAATGTCACAAAAAATCAGATAGTTTGTAATTTAAAATTGCTGGAATTTTTATACGTGTCTCATAAGTATGTTATTCTATAAATTTCTTTCTTTCTCCTCTATAAATTTCTTATTTCGAATAAGCAATAATTAAATGAATAATTTGACTGCTTTAATTAAAAAATCAATAATATCATCTAACATCAAACTTTATTGTAATTTTTAATTGCATAATTGGCTTGTTCTCTTCATCCTCTCCCTCGTTACTCACCCTCTTCTGTATGAACCTGCAACTGTCCTGTTTGTATAAGTTGACGCAGCATATCAGGTGGTATATTGGCAAACGATGTGGCTGGATAAACATATTTGTTATCCGACGATACTGCTGTCGTTGCTGCTGATGCAGCTGCAGCTGCTGCTGTCGCTGATGCCGCTGCTGCAGAGGATGTGGATGGTCCGGTCTCAGTCTGATAGTTCAATGCTACTGGCATTGGCTTGGAGCAGGCAGCTGTTGCAGCCGCTGATGAGGAGGTTGTTGCTGTCTCTGATTTGAACTCCTGAGGCGCTAATTTGGCAACCTCGGCATCAGTCGGCATTGGCATCTCCACATCCGAAGAATCATCCGATTCATTGCCCGACGATGTTGGCGAACGATCATCCTGCAATAAACAGAGAGAGAGGGAGAGCGTGAGTGAGTGAGTGAGAGACAGATTAGAGATGCTGCAGCCAAACAGTCTGGTCTGATCTTAAGGCTAAGCTGAGCTGATCTGAGTTGTAGCCAGGCTGACTGGGATTGGGACTCCGACAGACTGTTCTATATGCCAGCCAAGTGCCAGTTTCTGCCTGTATGCATGTGTGTGTGTGTGTGTGTGTCTGGGCCACAAAGCATCACAAAAAAGCAATATGCTTGCACCAAATATGGCGCGAAATTGCGTATAAGTGCTGGCCGCGTTGCTCGCCGGCACGCATTTCAATGAGCCAAGAGCACAACTCGTTGCCTTAAATGTGCACACGCGTTAAAGAATTTAGAATATTGATTTCTGGCTCTGTAACTGAACGTGCAGGGACAGACAGAGATGGAGATGGAGACGGGGAGAGAGACGGACACGGAGACGGGAACGGCGCAATCGTCGACAGTGACATTAACTCGCTCATCATCGTCTCTGTATCGCATCATTTTAATTTTGATTAGTGCCCCCAGGTAAAAATAATTGCAAACTGTAACAATGCGTTCGCCATTTTGTGGCATTGCGCATACGCCGAGTGCGCGGCTGCCACGTCATGCCAATCCAGCAACAGCAGCAGCAACAGCAGCAGCAACAGCAGCAGCTACAGCAGCAGCTTCCAATGAAATTGTAGCAGCAACGCGTATGGCTAAATTGCATTGTTGCCACTGCCACCGGCAACTGTGACCAAAATGGGCGTCGTCGTCTGTTGCTCTTGACGTCTGCCGGCCGGCCGGCCAGTCTGTCGGCCAGTGGAACGCTGAGTGGTTCGATCGACTGCCTTTTGAGTGACAGCATCAAGACATTTTAATTAGCAACAACACAGCGACAACTACAACATTGACAAACTGTCTCTAAGGCTGGCAAGCGACTTTTGGCAGCGCAACAAATGTGCAAGTGCGCAACTGTTGTTACGCTCGCGGCTTTCAGTTGCCACTTGCAACCAAATCCAACAGCAGAGTCGCGTTGCTCGTTTTGCCACAGGTGCCACAAAGATAAAGACCTGAATGCTTGGCTGAGCCTCTTTGGGTTTAAACAGCGAATGCGCTTTGTCTAATGTGTAAAAGCGATACAGTTTCACACAAACTCATTAAATTAATCAAATAAAATTATAATAATACATTTTGGTTTTGTAACATATAATTTTAACAAAAGTTATAATATTTTAAAATAAAAATATGCATATTAAAATAAACATATTGAAAAAAGGAGATTCAAAAAAGAAGAATATTCGCCCCCGGGTGGACTCGAACCACCAACCTTTCGGTTAACAGCCGAACGCGCTAACCAATTGCGCCACGGAGGCAGTTGTTTCTCCTGGCGATTAAATACCCAATATTTACCTAGAGAATGATGCTATCAATAGAACTTCCAAAGCCCTTTAAAAACAGTTTAAGGTTAAAAGATTTGAGAGAACTATTCAATTAAACTTTTTCATTAATTCCAAATTTTTGAAAAAGTATATACAATTATTATATATTTGTAAAATGAGTTTATTTAAAAAAATTATACGCCCCCGGGTGGACTCGAACCACCAACCTTTCGGTTAACAGCCGAACGCGCTAACCAATTGCGCCACGGAGGCACTTGATGTTCGGCCGGCTAAATACCCAATTTCAATGAACATTTTAGAGGAAAAAATATGTAATAATATTTTTTTTTTTTAGACAAATTCGATAAGGCATACTATATGATTACGAGTGAAGACATATAATGAAAAAGTACATTAAAAAGCTAAAGTTAGTGAAATGCTATAAATAATATAAGCTTGATTAATTTTGTGTCAAGTCGTATCATTGCTAGAATATCATATTATATTTTTTTTGTTAGATTATCATTTTCCCTTGAAAGTGAAGTTAAGTTATGCCATGAAAACTTTTCAATAGACATTATGTAATCTAAAAATATTTTGTTAAACGATTTTGTTTTAAACTGATACAATTAAAATAATTATTTTATTTCCCCAACTATTCTCAGTTTAATAGTTTTATCTTCCATTTATAAAATGGAATTATTAAACGAAAAGCAAACTTTAAATATATCTATCTAATTATTAAAAATGTTAAACAACCAACGATAGATCCTTTTTTTCCCCCTTTTATCAAATTAATTGCTGACTCGGTTCATTGCATACCAAGTGCGAAAACAAATTAATTTACGAAAAATGAGAATTTATTTCACAAGGACATGTTGCTGCTGCTGCAGCTTCTGGTGGATGGTGGATAGTGAAGTGTGTCCAAGTACAAGTCCAAGTGCAATAGAGTTCGAGAATCGATGTGAGCAACTCGCCAAATTGATAGTCGTGTGTCGTGCGCAAATGCCGAGCGTGTCTCATTAAATGACAATTAGAGTTGAGCTTGAACTGGAGGCTGGACTGAGGCTGAGTAAAATGGATACGAGTGAATACATATATAACCCAACCCGGCCCAACCCAATCGAACCCAAGACGAGCGGTGGTGGCAAGCTCCAACTGCAGGCAGCATTGCAACTGCAACGTGGAATGCACGGTCAGTGGCATGCAATTTATATAAAAATAATGCAGCATTGTATTTTTTTCTTGTTGTTGTTGTTTTTTGTTTTGTTTTTGTTTTGCTGGCCTCGACTGGAGCCTGCAACAAATGCAATTATATAGAAATTTGTCTTGCTGTGATATGTGCGGCATGTTGCAGTTGCTGCTGTTGCATTGCTGCTGCTGCTGTTGTTGTGTGGCCATCGGCAGCGCCAAAAATAGTCAATTTGGGAAAGGCTAATAATAAATGCGACTGTCCGGCTGTCTGTCTATCTGTCCGGCTGTCCGCCTGTCTGTCAGCTCAGTCAGTTCGTCAGTTTGAACAGCAGCACAAATGAATAGTCAGGTATGAGTATGAGTACGATAACAAGTACTCGGTGTGAATGTATGAATGAATTCTCCTTTACCAAATTGGCCAACTGACATTCACACAGCCAAGGTGGCATTTGCTTTGGTCCAAAGTGAATGCGATGCAATTCAATTCGTTGGTTCGGTTCGGTTTGGTTCGGTTTGGTGTCGTGTGACCTACACCAGCCAATGATTGACGGATGGCACATTTGCTTTTGGATTGATTAGTTGTTTTTACCAAAATGGCCACAGCGATATGCCACAGCGATCGCGATCGCGATGGCGTTGGTGATTCTGATGGTGGCAACAGTTGTTGCCAACAGTTTGCAACTTGGCCAGCTGCCTGCGGCCTGCAGCCTGTTGACAGTCAGCACCCGCTTAACTTCAACATCAACTTCCACTTCAACTTCAACTTCAACTGCAGCTCCAAAACTTCAATTTCAAGCTCGTGTTTGCCCCTTTCAACATTTTGGGCAATAAACATTTGCATTTGCATGTTACTGTTGTTGTCGCGTTGTTGTTACTATTGTTGCTGTTCCTGTTGTTGCTGTTGTTGCTACTGTTGTTGATGCCGTGTGCATCTACCGACACTGATAGGAGTCGCCGCGACAAAAACAAAGGAATAGCCAAATCCAAATGTGAGCAGCCAGTTGCGGGATCCATTGATGCTGGCGCTTTCAATGAAAACATAAAAATAAAAATGCAAATGAAGCCTCACAACGAAAGCACTTAAATCTAACGCACAATTGCAAGAATACAACCATAACAACAGCACCAACAACAACAACAACCACAACATGGCACAACAGTGGTTCCAAAGCATTGATAAAACAGTTGCAAGTTGGAGAAACTAGAGAGAATCGAAACATCTACCCACTATAGAAAAACTAATCCTTTAAATTTTACTTAAGGATCATTTTCAAGTGAAATTATATTCCCCACATTAGCGAATTGTTATCAATTTTAATGCAATTCTCATGTTATGTCTGAAATATAAAAAAAGAGCATTTATGTGGTCTACAAAGTAAATAAAATAATTACAAACTACTTTTTGTAGATAATAAAAACGTAGAATAGGTTGAATTAACATATTTTTAGACAATAAAATAAAGTATACCAATCATCGAATTCTACAACGTTAATAAGGCAAAGAAATAAATCAAATTCAAATTTTTGAGTCCGAGATGAATATAAAAAACTTTCATGCGTTAAAACACAAACATTGTTAATCAAACTATTTAATAAATAAACAAAGCAATAAGTCACATTTGTTAAATCATGAAAACAAAAGCACTGATTGTCAAAATATTTTGACATCAAACAAAATCTATCAAATAAGTAATATATATATTTTATAGTCAATTAAACTTTATTATGAAATATAGTTGTTTGTAGCTTTATTTTTTTTTCATTAAGTATAAAATCCAATTTGTTTTATGTCAACATAAAGCGTTCGAAAACTGTTTGAGAAACCATTTGAAAAAAGTTGGAGAGAAATTAATGTTAAGTTTGAAAACATATATGTTTATCAAATTTTAAATAAAACAAAAAAACATTTGATGAAACAACAAAGTGCTAGTTAATTTATAGAAGTTTGGAGACTTAATTTGAATTGGTCTTTTGACCACTGTGGTGTGGGTAGGTGGAATCAGAACCCGCTAAAGCAAAGACAAGTGAAGCAGGGGGAAGAGTTCAACAGGAAACGTTAAGCAAATGTTATGGCCAGGCCAAGACGGGCTGCAACAGGCCAGGCAAAATGGGGCGGCTGGCGAACAAAGCCAAAGTCAAAGCCAAAGAGAGTTGACACGAAACAACAGCAACAGCAGCAACAACAGCACCAACAACAACAAGTAGACAGAGACAACACTGCGTAGACATTGTCAGTTGAAGTTTCGTTGGTTTCATTCGTTCGGTCGGTCGGACTGTCGGTCGGTCGCATCCGGGCCAACAAACAACATGCACTTTAAAGCGTTTATATCCGCAAGCTTGGCGGCCTGGCTTTCTGTTTTTGGTCAAATCACAGTTTGCGGTTACACGGATTCGCGCGCAAAGAAAGCGGCCAGCAGGAAGTGTTCCAATATATCGCTCCCAAGATGAGCCTCAAGAAAGCGGATTGAACATCGTGAGCGACTCAATTTGAAGTTTGAAATTTCGCAAAATCCATTTATTAGTTCGAACTCAAAGACTTAGTCAGACTTAGTCTTAAGTCGCTGCAGTTATGATGAGAATTAGCATCTATTTAAATGTCAGCGCGCATTAAGATGCCACGATTGGCCCGAAGCACGGTTCTAGGCTTCGTTTGTTGCCTCTGACTTTGACTCTGGCTAAGAGCAACGAGCTCAACTTGCAGGCTTATTGTTCTCAGTCGGCAATTATTTGGCTAAATTGTATGGTTCGGTTCGATAGCAACCTGCAGACGCAGGACATAGAGAACCAGGCCTAATTATGCGTGCGCCGGCAAAACAGAACAAGCCAGCGACAACGACAACTTATCGGCTAAGACTGGGACAGCAGGGGGAGGTTGGAACAGACGTGGATAGCACAGGACAGGAACAGGACAGTCTGGGACAGGTACAGATACAGCTACAGCTACAGCACAGCAACACAGATACAGATACAGGAAGAAGCAGGGAATGGACACATAGTCAGATGAAACGCCACCGATTAGCCCTGGCGTTTGGCAAGGCGCCCACTTTCCGCAAATTTATGATGGCCACTAACAACGGGCTTAAACGAAGCCAAACAGCCAACGAATGAAATGAACTTGGCCAGCAGCAAACAAACAAACAAACCAAAAGTTGAACAGTTGAATGGAAATTGCAATTATTCCAAGTTTCAAGCATCTGTTTAGTACTCGTTTTTGTATTTGTATTTCTTAGTCGTGGGTGCATTTAGTTAGCCAAACCAGTCAAAGCGGCGTAACTAGCTAAGCAATCTGTATGTTGACAGCGATTAGAACTTGGCATTTATGCCAAATCAGTTGGATCTATAAAGCAGCACAAGTATTGAAGTATTACTCAGGGTACTTCTCTTGAAATTCAGTTAGTTGGAAAACTATTTTATTTAACAATAGTTTATGCTACAATCTCGAATTATATTTTAGCTTAAAAACTGAGAAATCATTTCTGAATAATCCACTTAGATCACAAATTTTAAATAGCTTTCCAACGCATTTCAAATGCTGTTTCATTAAATGCTTTAGAGATCGCAACTAATTAAGTATTTCTATCTAAAAAATTGAAATAAAAACGTTGATCGTTAAACAAGTCAACTCAGAGATCTTAATAGATTTCATTAAATTGTGTCATTCGACAAAAATGAGCAAAAAACTCTACTCTATTGCTCACGCCCACAAAATCAAAGCTGATTTCATATTTTAGAGAACTGAAAAACTGGTTACACCCAGCGAAATGTAGATGCATAGATATATATTTTAGACGTATGTGTTGGATAGATGCATACGTGATATTTTAACAAATTCGTGTAAATTAAATTTGCGAAACGAGAAAAGAAACTCATAAATTGTCGCTCATTTGTTTGCTCATTTGTCGCGACGGCCAATGTACATAAGGCCCAACCCAAAATGGACATGTAAGCAAGTCAAAAGCGAGTCTATAAAATCTAATACGCACACAGCCTGGCCACAAGTCACGCCCACAGCTCTGTGTCTATATATACCATACTATAAAAATATATACATATATAAGTGCCTAATAAAAAGTGAGCAAGCACATCTTAAACTTAAGAGAGCGCACAAAGAGAGTGACTTGAGATGTGCGAGCGGGTGGCCAATATGCGACATTGCACTCACACTCGAACAACTAAGTGGCGATCGTGCTCTTAAGTCTTGAAACGAGTTTTCTCAGAGATCACGACGAAGCGGCTCACGAGTCGCAACGGCTCCGATTGTGGTTTCAGTCTGTGAGCAACTGCGTGAGTCGCACGACGATCCACGAATCAGCGAACGATCGTATCATTGATCGTGTCTTGCAGTTAAAGTGCATTGGAGTAAACGACGTTCAGAAAAGTGACCGATCGACAAAATGTTCGGCAAGTGTGTGACAGTCAAAACTTTAAGGTTTATGTGTACAAGTTATAAAAGAAAGAAAAACAAAGTTACAATTTGAAAAGAGATCTTATCACAACTAAATGTAAGTATTATCTTCAATATGAACCAAAATTAAGAATTTTCTTTAAAATAAATATATTATTCAATTGATCAAGTGAACTTGACCAAATTATAACAGAGGTACAATATTGGAATAATTTGGTGTCAAAAACCAGACGGAAAAGTATTTGTTAAATTGATTAAAACTTGTTTAGATTTCTTAACTTGGAATAAATATTTCATGCAGTTATCTTATTATAAAGTATCTATGTCAAATATTATAGTATATAAATAAGCTAATGAGTGTATTTATACATATAAATATACATAGTTCAATAGCATGCCAAAAATATAGAATGCAAGTCAGTTGGTATATCGTAATTTCTTAACTATAGCTTCAATAATTAAATGATGGAAAGTTTTATTTAAATTAAATGCTTTTTGAGCACTACCCGATTTTTCAAGTAGCTCAGGGTCTATTAAAACAGTAGCCTGGCCCCACGACAACTCAATCAAAGAATTGCAATCACACACAAACAGCAGTTGGTCTAAGCTCTGGTCTAGAGAGTGTGAGGGGAGAGGGGATTGTGGGGATGCGGGGCTGGGTTAGTTGGCCTTTGGTTGGCCGCCAAGTCGGCGTCCACATTTCATAAATCAGCATGTGTGTGTAGAGATATCTCTGCGTTGCCGCCTGCTGCGAATCCTGGCTATTTATTGTATTTTAACAACATTATAAACGAGCGTTTAAGTGGCGAGTGTTGAGTGGGGGCCTCGTTTGATTTGTGTTAGAATGCAAAATACCACAAGAGACTCGGACGCAAACTCGGACTGTGATCAGGCCAAAGACAATGGCATTCAGCTCTGGCTGGTTAACCAGACACCGACAAAAGCCGCCGAGATGTAGACAGTCAGAGAGCCGTTTCATAATCAGCCAAAAAGCCTAAAAGACGTGGCAACATGTTGGCCACGTTGTCGTTGTGGGCCGGGTCAAATGTCAAGCACATTATTTTTGTGTTTACGTATAATAAATATAAATGCATGATGCATTTTTGATAGATTTTCATGCCAATAAACAACAAGCTGGCTGGCTAACCGCTAGAATGGTGTCTCTACCAACACTTGGCCGGATCGAGGACGAACTCTCAGTCTTCCAGTCTCTCAGTCTCTCAGTCTCCATTGTGTGGGTACATAAATTCACAAAAGACATTGCACGGCAACGGGACACCAGGAAGCTTTTCCGTTGCTGCTGCTGTGTGTTGTTGTTGTTGTTGTATCGATCCGGCTCTTATATTCGTAATTTTGTGTCTATGCAAATGTACGCGTTGTGTTCGTTTTTGCATTTTGGGGCTGATGTTGAAAAATCGACGATCAGCTCTGTCATTCAGTCAGTCAGTCAGCCAGTCTGTCTGTCTGTCCGTCCTGTCAACCCAGTGAGCCGGAGGACCAACCACGTTGATGGGACCAAACAATGCCTTGTTGACACTGATGGAAAATCTGCGTGTCACAAATATCAAAATTCAATCGTTAGACTATGAAGCTATGAGCGATCCATCCATCCATCTATTCTTCTATCCGTCTGATCTGATCGGATCTGATCTGATCGGGCTGCTGCATTTTGACATTCAAATTGTCTGGAAAGGAGTCCAGCTGCAGTTGGAGTTATTGATCTATACAGAGATATGCTAATATCGAGTTGCAATCCCAATTCACTTTGGAGCTCAAATCTTCAGTTGTTGCGTTAGAAAGAGGAAAGTTTAGGCTTCCGATAAGCAGCATTCAATTAAAGAAATGATTCTATGATTCTTCAACTGATAGCTATTTGCAAATATTAATTTGATTTCTATCGTTAAAATGCGCGTTAAAAACTACAAAAATTGCTCAATTAAATCTTATTTATAATTAGCAGCAACAACAACTGAAACAAAATTCAGTTGTTGCGAATCGAATGTAAAAGTTTATTAACTTACTTATCGTCATATGACTTTAAAAGGTATTGCAAATGATACTGGGAACATTTGAGTTAAGACTTGAGTCTGAGAAGTCGGTGAATAAATTAAGAAATAAACGTTGAAATGATTGATTAATTGCAAATTTCCTTAAAAGGCGCGAATCGAGAGTAGTACGAAAAATATTAAAAGATTGTGTTCCTGTTTGAAAAAGTTATTAAATATGTAATATAATTTGGGGCTTTCACAAATCTATGTTTGACATCAAATTGGCAAACACCTTTGGCTAATTGAATGCCAATTTATGGCATATGAACAATAACAAAATGTCGCTTAAACAAATATGCCAGAAACAATATAAAAGAAACTGGAAAAAGGCAGCAAATAATACACATGATATTATAAAGAAAAGAAGAAAAAAAGTCAACTAAATTACTTAACAAGCCGCTGAGGCTGCTGGAGGACAACGACAACAATAACAACAACGACGACGTCTTCGATGATTTACTTGTGCGTAATAATGCAACGCCCGCAACGCTGGAATGGCCAAGACCAAGAGGAGAGACCAGAACAGAGAAGAACACAGAACATAACAGAGAAGAACGGACCCGACCAGACCAGACCAGGGAGTCCACTGAGGCTGAGACTGAGGCCTGAAGGATGCCTACGCAGCAAGCGCAGCACACGGTAAATGCATGTGAGAAGAAGTCTAACTGGGAATGCGCCTCAATTTAAAATGCGAATTACATTATCTGATCAAATGCATTCTTTGGTGCGCTCCAGGAGGACTCTACTCAGAGGCTACTGTTGTTTGTGCTGCTCGTACCTCAGCACACTCATCGACTCTGTATTTCTCTCACTGCGAGTGTGTGTGTGTGTTTGTATCTGTGTGTGTGCCAGTGTGTGTGGATGCTGCACAAATAAATAAATTTTAAAAATACAAACAAGTAGCGCGCGCAAAAAGCGCCGAGTGGAAAATTCGTGACAGCAATTGTTGATGAGCAGCGTGTGAACAGAGCAGACCGAACGGCCCCGGGTTCGGTACGTAACGTCCAAGAACTCAAGATCACAACACCACCAGCAACAAGAACAACAGCAAGAACAACAACAATAATAATACAATATGTTGTTGCACAGCAGCAAAACGCGTAATATTGAGCGACTAATAGCTGAAACTTGACTTGAAAGCGAACGAAATGACCAGCGACAGATTCAGACTCAGACTCAGACTCAGTCTCAGTCCAAACACAGAGACAACAGCAGATACAGAGTCAGAGACTCGGAGACGGAGACCCGGGCCCGAGAACCCAAGAGACTGGGGCCGTACACCTCCGCAGTCTAATTAACTCCTACGAGCACACAGCTTTTAATTAAGGCGCACATGCTTATGTTTAAATACATATGTATATATATATATATATATCATTCTGATACACTTATATACAAGAATTGAATGTATATTAAAGCACAATAACAACGGCAAAACAATCAAGTTGAAGACTCGCGAGTGGGCAGCCGTCAGTGTTAACACAAAATACATATTACTTTTAAATTGACAAGTGTAGGGTATGTTTAGCATAATTTATCTCCCTTAGAAGCTTCAAACTGTAATAACTTTGTGATATCCTGACCGATTTTCATTCAAAATGTAAATTTGATCATTATTTGATTTTTGTTCCTTACTATCCATTTTTTTTTTTACTCAAAATGTCATAACTTTGTCAAATTTTTGTAGTTCTACATTCTTAGTATTATCCTTTATTTATTATCTTAGAAATGGATGTATTTACTCAGCGCAACTTTATGTCCAAAGGAAGATTGGATTAACTTAAAATTTTATTAAAATTAATTAATCAGCTCAATAATCTATATGTTTTAAACAATAATCAATGCATAGATAGTTAGTTTTTGTCCTTTGTGGAACAGTATGGCCAAGTGGGAAGTCACTTTGTATTAAAAATGTTAAAGTGCGCAAACTGTGCCAAGAAGAAGATCGAATCTCAGACGTGGTTGATGCTCTGCCTGCTGACTGTAGACATCAATCTAGAACGGCAGGCAGAAACTGAAAGATAGCCAGACAGACGGACAGACAGGGAGACAGAGAGAAAGAGACAGTTGGACAGACGATTGGCAACTCGTTGAGAGTTGACAATAATGACGATGAGGACGTCGGACATTGGATGATGCTGAATGCTGAATGTTGAATGTCGAATGCAGCGATAGAAAGTAAAAAGAACCGAGATGAGATGAGACTCACAGAGTTGCTCCTTTGGCAGCATTTAAACTGCAACTTTAATGAGACGTGGGAAAATACTTGATGCTCCTCTGCAGAAGCAGACAACGTGTACATTTACTTAAATGGGCCACTGTTTTGTAATTTGTAAAACTAGCACGTTGCCGGCATTAAGAACATGCAGATTTTTATTGATCAACTGCAAGTACAACTTCGACTTTGCAAGTGCTTAACATTTATGGCTATATTTTTTCGCGAGAATGGCAACGGGCAGCGGCTGCGACTGCGGCTGTGGCAATTCGTAGTTGCCACAGGCCACAGGCTTTTGGCCACAAATTAGCGTTGACAGCGCGCGCTTTGACAAAGGACCACCAGCCAGCGGTCAGACAGTGTCCATTGTCCCCCCACCTGGAGTTGGAGTTGCAGTTGCAGTTGGAACTGGAGTTGGAGTTGACGCTTGGCCAGCCAATTGGACGCCTAGCGTGCGCCTTCTAGGTGGCATGCCGCATCTGCGACCAAGCTGCCTACTTGGCTGCTGGCTACTAGTTAACTTGGCTAACTGGACAGCTGAGCTTGTTAAATGTTTTGCCGCCAAAGACAACTGGCAATAACAACAACAACAGCAACAAGAGCAACCAGAACAACAGCAATATCAACAACAGCAAGAAAAACAACAACAACAACAACACATGCACCGCCATCGTGAGCGTCATTTGAATGGTGTGATAATTTTTGCGCCTTCTACAGCTTCTGGCAGTTGCTGTGGCAGTGAATTAATTGCGTGCCACATTATAAATTTACACTGGGCACAGACCAGCAGCTTATTAAGGGTTCAATGCTGTCTCTAAACACGCGTTGCACGCTGCATTTCAAAAGAAATTCTCACACGCCGCCCGTTCAAATAAAAATAAAGAAAAAACCACTACTAATACAATAAAATAAAATAAAATTGGAAAACAGACACACAAAGAGAAGAAATAAGTAAATAAAGGAAAAAAGCGGCGCAACATAAATTCCAAAAAGTTTCGTGGCATGTTGCAAAGTTGTTGGGTGTTTGTTGCTGCTGCTGTGCTGCCTGTGTTGTTGCTACGTGTGGGCATGTCAAGGCGTCGCGTAAGTGGCAACTTAAGCTGACGCAGCCATTGGGCCCATTGCCTGTTTGCAAATATTGCGCATACGCCATGTGTTGCCGCTGACACTGTCGTTGCCACTGTCGCTGCAATTGCAGTTGTTCGCAGTCAATCAGCAACAAATGGCAAATAAAATGCGACAAATGAAGCGCCGAAAATGTTGAGAACGCGACCAGATCGTTTATTTGGCGGATCGGTGAATTGTTTCTCGACTACACAGAAAAATAATCATTCTAAATCTCAAGTTTAAAATTCCTCTTTTTAGTGTGTGCTTTTTTTCAATAAACAATTGTTAAATTACGAATATTTGTGGATCAGTGACAGAGATTCGACTTTAAAATAATCCTTTGAATCCTTTTTTGCTCCTAGATTTTTTTCTGTGCACCTCAATTGCAATTTTTATGAAATTTCGAGCAATTCTGTGCTCAAACTATCTGAGTTCTCACACAATTCCCTTCTTTTATAGCTTTCGCTAACGGAGCTATAAACAGGATGCTTAAAGGATAATCCAAGTGTCTTTTATCGACCCCATTCTGGCCAAATTCAGCAATATAAATGCAATTTTGAGTGCTGCGATACGTAGAACTATAATTTCATTCGCAAACAAAAACGTTGCTGATGCCGTTTGGCGATTTAAACCAAGCGAATGCGAGCGATATTCACATTTGCATGTATCTGTATCTGTATCTGTAGCTATGACTATGACTGTGTCTATGGTTATAGTTTGTATCTGTATCTGTGCCTTCTGAAGCAAATGGCAAGAAAATTTGCATATCAAACGCAGTCAACAACAGACGCCGCACAGTCGCCTTCGATACGACGACAACAACAGCAACAACAACAGATACAACAACAAAAACTACAACAACCACAACAACTACAACATGTAGCTAATGCATAGACAATGTTGGCGAATTTGCGTACGCCGAACGATGCGAATTAACTAAATTACAATATGTGAAATTGTCGTTTGGGGCTCGACGTGTGTCTCTCTCACTCTCTCTGCCCCCTTCTGTCCTTATCGCACTTCCCTGTTCCAAATCGTGATATATTTGCGTGAAATTATTATGGCAATCGATTGTGCGTCTTAAAACATTATGAAATTTAAATGCGCCGACCACACAAGCTGACTAGAAAACGGGCGATTAAATTATTATTGATTACTCATACGCAACGTATAACGGCTGAAGGAAGAAAAGCAAAACAAAATGAAGTACTAAAACCTACTAAAAATGCAGCACGACGTAATAGATACTCCTTAGGTAATAGTCAAACATTCAGTTTAAAGCTTGAGAAACAAATTGTACAATAGAAGTGGATTAAAGGATAAAATATTAATTATTTTGATTAATTGAATAGCAACAAATTTTAAAAATAAGGTCAAAAGGGAAACTTTATAAGGAAAATAAAATACAACACATTTATCTATTCTAACGGGTGTAACGGATTTTTACGGCCATGTACATTTTATTTAAGTAACCAGTGGAGTTAGTAGACTATTGAGTATCTTGAATTATTTAAGTTTGCTTAACAGATGCAACTTTATATATATATATATTTTATCAGTTTCTTAAAAGTATATTAAAACGAAATTAAGAAATAAAATGGTCAATTTTTCGATGGTTCGATATTTGTTAACAGAAATCAAATAACTTGAAACCAAGTTAAGAAAATGATAAATTAGTTGGCATTTCTCCCTAAGATAACAAGCTATTTCATAAAATTAGCATAGTTAATATGCTCTGTGATATGTGTGCTACAGGGTAGCGTATATTGCAAACAGGGACAACACCAACAACAACAACAACAATAACAATAACAGTTTCGATGAGCTTTCTACAAGCAGCGCTGACGATGTCGATGTCGATGACGATGACGCGATCGCCAGTCGCGATAGCCGCAATTATTTTCGTCATAAGTCAGCCAATGTGGCGACCACGTTGCACTCGGCTCAGTCTATGCTTGTCTCACTCTCACTCTCTCGCTCTCGCTCTCCCGCTCTGTGGCTCAGTGTTGTGTGACTCGCCGCCGACGCTGCTGCTGCTGTTGTTGCTGCTGCTGTTGTTGTTGCTGCTGTTGTTGCTGCTGTTGTTGCTGCTGTTGTTGTTGCTGTTGTGCTGGTTTTGTTATTCTGTATGCTTTTTTTATTATTTATTTTTTTTTTTTGCGGTGCGCACAAGCTTCCAAATAAGGGACGGCACATGTGAACTGAGGAAGCTATAACTAGCGCTCTGAGCTACGCAAATCTGTGGGCTTTGCACTTTCGCATAGATTTCAGTGGAAATCAACGCATGCTGACAAACTGCAGCTTCGCGCGTTGATCCAAGCATCGCAAAATGGGTTCAGTTGTGCCAGGTGGCGACAATTGGCACCAATGGCGACCAGGAGTCGAGTTCACGTTGACTTCGCGTCGACTCAAGCTCGAGTTCGAGCTGGAGAGTCGTGTCGCGTCGTGCAACATATGGCAGCGATGACAACGCATGTTAACAGCTTTTTAAAGGCAATTGCACAACAAGAACAACAGCAACACAGCAACCACACACGCTTCACTTAGCCTCGCTCTGCCACAATTCCCAGGCCCGTGTGGCAGATAAGTCATCGGAAGCGCCAAAAAAAAAAAAAAAAAAGTAAAAGAGAACTTAAACTGATATACGAATTTGGTATTGGGGTCTGTTTTTTTATCTTTCTTTCTTATTTTTTGGCTACTTGCAACTTGAGACCTGTGACAGGAAATCTCACGCGTGCCACAAACTGCGCAGCGGATGAGGCAGCCACCGGCCGTCCAGTTGATTATCCAAAAATGCGGTCTGGCGTGCCTTTGAATTAAGGTATCGATTTAGCCAGGCTAAGAGAGGCAAAGTCCATTGCAACTTGGTTCGTCGTTCGTTGTTCGTTGTTCGTCACTCATTTTCATTCATTGTGGCGCGCGCTCATTGCAACAATTGTTGGTGTGAAATTTAGCACAACAGCAACAGTAGCTGCAACAAGCGTCAAGCGGCAAGTGGCAAGTGGCAAGTTGAACAAGTGGCTGCGGTTGCAATGAATCCGCATAACAGACATACAACCAAATGGACAAATGTCCAACTGGACGGACAATCAAGTGTTGCTGCTGCTGCAAATATTTCTCGCTGTTGCTGCAACAAGGCACGAAAAATACTTTTTAAATGCAGCGAAGCGTCAAACGGGTCGCTTTCTACCTTCTGCTTGCAACGTGCAGCGTGCAGCGTGCAAGCGACGATCCATCCACAGATCCATTGGATACGCACAGGATCAAGTGTTATAAATGTTAATTCACAAATAATTGCAGTCACTGCCTCCTCTCAGACATTATGCAAACTCCAGTTGGATTGCCTAATCGGCGCCAATAAAAACTAAGGTTGGGTCTTTCTCGCCATTATCTTCATCATTATCATCGTTTGTCTTGTTCATTATCATCGTCTAGACGTATCGTCGCGTCTGCCAAAGAACTTTGTCAAAATCTCAGCAGAAGCATAAAAGTTTAATTGAAAATTTATGACACTTTCATCAAGTTGAATTGCACAAGAATTTACGAATATTATGACCAACTGATGACGATGGTTTTCTTTAGTATTGGTATTGAAACCTTTAGTAGGGAATACTGCTGACTCTTAGTCATATTATGTACACAAAGAATTTAAGAAAATAATAATAAATTTAATAGAACTTTGTACATTTAAAGAAAACGTTTTTGAAATACATTAGATAACTTTTAAGTCTTCCGATTTAGTACAAGGCTGACTTGGCTAATATTTTTTTTGTTTAATATTTCAAAATATAGCATTTCTATTTTTTGAGCATTTTTTTATATCAACTTTGTTTGGCTTTTCGATTTTCATTGAATTTTGCTTATATTAACCATCAAAACTATCTTTAGTTTACTTTTTTTCACAAAACAAATTGAACAATGTAACAACAATAATTCGTATTAGCAACAGTGACAAAACATCTTCGGTAATAAATTCTAAACGCACCAAAGCCGCCGCACACTTGTGCCATCCAATTCATTATATAATGAAGCGCGCGGACTTCCCACACACATACTATGTATATAGACAATCCGAACCGCTGCTGCCCACAGCTCCAAGTTGCCAGTTCCAAGTTCCCTGTCGCCAATACTCAGTACCCAGTACCGGGTTAAAGCTACAACACAAAACAACAACATCAACATCGCCAGCGACAGCAACAGCAACAGAAACAGCGAAACAATCAAGAGCTCAATGCCTCATTTCCTGCCCACAATCAAATGAAATGTTGAAATCGACTCAATTTTTATATATCAAAAAGTAAATACATAGTTTGGAAAATTGTTTGCTTTATATGTATTTAAAGAAATAATTCAATTAACCTTAAAATTGCTATATACAAATTAAATCGAACTGACAGTAACTGAAAGTAGGCCATTAAAATAATTTTTGTAAGAATTTTCTAACAAAATTAATTACTACAAATGAAAATGTACAAAAATCTGTACAATTTTAATAAAAAAAAAGTTATCAGAGCGAACTTTCCATTGTAGTAAAAAAAGAAAATAGGTTGAAGAAGTTATCATCTTCTTACAGCCAACCTATAGAATTGCCAATGCTCAGGTAAACTTCGAAATTCACCCTCAATTTTAGAAACTGAAGCAACCAAAATAAGGTGGTATTATTCGGATATATGCAACTATTTACCTAACCCACATTACGAGCTTAATGCTGCGATTGATTTAGATATAAACATTCGATTAAAAGAATTAATTTTGTGTAGAAGTAACTTTAAGCTTGCAAACACTTGGCAAGTTAAATATAAACGTTAGACAACATTTAGGCAATGATAAAGTAGCTGTAAATGATGAAAGATCATCAAACATTCACCTCATAAATTGAGAAGAAAACATCTTAATAAATCTAATCTATGGGGAATGGAAATAGTCATTCCAAAAATGAAAAAATGGGGAAAAAAAGAGGTAAATTGTATAATTCTCAGACATAAAATGCGCAGTGAAGCGAGTGGAATGGAAAATGTCTGTTAGTTGCCGTGTGTTGCCAACGTCGCGACGTTGCCGCCTCTGCCACGCTTCAGTGGCAGCGTTTTTGGGCGTGACACGGGGACGGCTCTGTCTGTCTGTCTGTTTGATGCCACATGGCGCTAGTAAAAGGCAGACGGCACAAGGCCTGGGGGGTAAGGTCGTTGAGATTTCATAGTCGATAGCAAAGAATTTTGATTAACTTGGAAAATCATTGGAGTAAGTCAGCAAAAGCAGCAAAAAGCAAAAGCAAAAGCACAAACTAAATCAAAGGGAGCGGCAACGAGACGGGGGTGTAGCTCTTATGTTGTGTTGCACAGTAGGAGAGGTTGCACAGTTGCCCAGTTGCACAGTTGTCGAGTTGCCGAGTTGCACAATCGCTGCTTAGACAGTTGCATACAATGTACGCATTATTTGTTTGCATTGCCAACAATAATTGCTTAACTAAATGCGCCAGGACGTTCTGAAAGGCACAAGCGCCTCGTTAAGGCCGCCAGCCTTGCAGGACGGACGGACAGACGGACGGACGGACAGACGCTTAGGCTGGTTGGCGGGCTTTGGCCTTTAAATAATCACAATGAAAGCAAGAGGCACAAACGGCTTGCAGACAAGTCAAGCAAAAACAATACACAAAAAAGCAGCAGCAACAGCAACAGCAACAGCAAAAAGAAGCTCACAAATTGTCATTTCATTTTCTTATTTTCGTTTTGTTTTGTTTGGTTTTGCAGATTGCGAAGGCGGCAAGCGGCAGGCAACGAAGGAGTCGCAGTTCAGGTACCCTCCACTGTGGCAGTGGCAGTTCAAGATGTTGCCGACGCGCACAATGTGCGGCTTTAAGAAATGCCGAATTCCAGAAGCTGCAGTACAATCAGTTGAATTAAAAAAACGAGCCCACAGACAGAGACAAACACAGAGGGAGAGAGAGAGAGAGCAGGAGCGGGAGCGAGAGAGTGTAAGAAGAGAGGGAGCGAGAAGGACAACAAGCGAGGCTGGCGACGATATCATCGCGCAGCTGCGGCCTAGGAAATTAAGAGGACATTGTGGCGGCATGCGGTTAGAACTCAACGCGCGACGGCGGCTTAAACACAAAATCCAATGGCCAAAACATCCAGCCAGTCCAGTCCAGTCAAGTTCAAGCCAGGCCAGCACAGAACAGACCTAAACAGAACAGAACAGACCCGACCAGAGCAGAGCAGAGAGTCCAGTTGGTTCATGCCACGCAAGATTCTTTGCGTTGCTGCGTTGTTGGTGGCGACTCTCAACTCTCGATGCCCGATGACAGAGGTCGCCCTCGTACGTAATCGGCGGAGCACATTGCAAATGCTTTTGTGCCGTCTGTTTGCCTGTCTCGCTGCCTTGTGCTGCGCACGTGGCCAACTTGGTGACGCTTGGCCCCAAAAACAACAGCAGCGGCAACAACAACAACAACAAGCAACAAAAACAACAACAGCAGCAACAGCAGCAGCCGCAAATCATTGAAATGTCGTTAGAGGCTCGAGCGGCACGCGGCTTCGATAGTCAGCCGAACCGCAAAATGCTTTTAATTTCTCAAACTGATATGTACTTAGTGTGCCTCGTTGACTCTGCTCAACGGAGGAGCAGAGGGCACCAGGGGAGCGGGAAGCGGGGAGCGGAGGCAGAACGTGTGTGTGGACAACACCAAAAAAATAAACTGAGGAGTAGGAGGAATCGCTGGAAGCTACCAGTTAACCAGGATTTGTAGTTACCTACAAGGTTGACTTCGTGATTTGTTGCAGCTCTACGCAAATGAATTTTATACTTTCAGCGAGAACAGATTTCAGAAACTATAACTCAAATGTCTTCAACGGAACTATAAAGATTCGTAAAATATTAAAATCTATTAATCAAATGTCGTACAATTTAAATAAACAAAATTTCCTATACAGTTTAATTTTAGAGCATGTCAGGTTTCAAAGTAATTTAAAAACAATTTGAAAGAAAGGTTGCAGTTAATTATATTGTGAGAGAAAGCACTTCAGTATTTTTAAAATATCCGGCAGTAAAGAATTTCAATAATTGGAGCAAATATATATTAGAATTTATTACTGAATTGTCCTAGAAAAATTCTGAGAGAAGAGATGTCAATACCTAAATGAAGTTCAGTTTTCTACAAAAATAATTCTTATTAATAAGAAACCTACATTAAGAAAGCCATCCAAAATAGACATATAATCAAACTAATTTTAATTAAATTGTTTTATCTGTGCAAAAACTGTACCAAAGCGCGAATTAAATTAAAGGAAAGTCAATAGCACATATAAATATTCAAATAAAATCTGAACTAAAGCCAACAAACTCAAACATGTGTGTTTCTTTACTTTTACTCGCACATATATATCTTTATACATTTTTAAAGAGGGGGGAGGGGGAGGGGAAGCGTGGGCGTTTGAGATGCGCAGGTGAGCGACCAAAGAAGGTAATGCTATATAGTCAAAACACCCGCGCAGCTAAGAGATACAAAATGAATATGAGAGTTTTGCTATACATAATTGTTGTATAATGTGGCGCAAAGTTGCCCAACAACAACAGCAGAAGCAGCAGCAGCAGCACACAGAACAACAATAACAACAGCAAGAGCAACAAGCGATAGTGACAACCCACTGCAATGTGAACAATTAACCTTGGCTGGACTTGGAGTTGGCGGCGTTGCCAGAGAACGACCTACAGCAGCCAAAGAGTCAACAACAACTCGCTTTGAAGTTTATCAGTCAGCTGGCCAAAAGGTGATGACGTAGCTGCCGGATACCCTGTAGTGCAAGGCAACAAGTGAAATGAGTTGCTCATTAAATTGGAGTTGTCAATACGTATTCATTATGATAACAGGGTATCTCTGGGTCTATCAGCTGCACACTTGCTGATTTGATGGGACCTGTAGTGCAAGGCAACCAGAGAAAGAGGATAAATTAAATGAGAAGCTAAACAACTCATTAAATTGCAGTTGCCAATACATATTTATTATGATAACAGGGTATCTCTGGGTCTATCAGCGGCAGCAGCAGCACACCTACTTCTTTGATGTGACCTGAAGCGGCGTTGGTGTCACACCCACAACATTTGCGTGGTGGCTGCCGTTGTTGTTGTTGTGTTGTTGTTGTTGTTGTTGCCGTTGCCGCTTGGCGTTTCATTCATCGTCTCCAGCTGAATGAAACGACAGCTGGCCGCGTTCTCAGTCGCCGTCTCCGTCGCTGCCTCAGTCGCCGTCTCAGTCTGAGCCGAAAAAGAGTGGCTTCAGTGGCACACGTCATCGGGCAGCAACAAAAAAGAGATGCGATGAAGCCTACGCGACTGGCAGCTGGTCTGGCATTGAAAATGCCGCGCGCGGATTTGCATGCCAAGATCTGAGTCTGAGCATGGGGAGTCAACCAGGTGGAGGGCGGAGAGGGGAGCGAGGGGGCAACTAACTGCTGATGCATGACTCTGGGCTCTTGGACGAGCCAATTGTTGTTGATCGATTTATGAACTCGTTGCGAGCATTCATGACGTCACAAGTGACACGCAAAACCCACATGCAGTTATCATCGGGTCTATTGTTCGTTCATCCTCCTCCTGCCCCTTCCACAAACAATCCCCGCTCTACAAGTAGACACTCCACATAGCAGAAGCGGAAGCTTTTACAACGCAATGATGAAATAGATAGAGAGATACACGAACAGCTACAGATACAGCTACAGATACAATAAGAGCAAACAGCTAAAAGATACAAATTCATTCAGGGAGCTGCCCACTCGCTATGTGGATAATATTATATTTTATCTTTTTCTCATATTTTTTTTCAAGTGTAGGTTAACAAGAAACTGCCAGCTCGTGTGGCTGGTTATGTAAAGCTCTTAACCTTGCTCTTGAAAACTCCTGAAAACTAGTTAACTAGTAAACAACCGTGTGTTTTTTCGGCCAATTTGTGGGCAGGATTCGGAAGGAGGTCGCGTTGTAATCACATCATTTTCTTCATGTTTTTGTTTTTATTATTTAATAATATTGCGCTAAATAAAATATATGTATGTTTATATGTATATATATATGTATATGCATTTATAAAGTTACTATATTGTTGTTGTTGAGTTTTAAACATATGTCTTTTCACTTATTATAATATTGGTTTTGTTATTATTTTTTGTTTGTTTGTGTGTGTATTCTTTTAAAAGTATTTGCTAATTGCACAAAGCATTTAAAATTAATTTAACTATGGGTAATTTGTTTAATTATTATTAATAAAGAATTGCGTTTTTGTTTTCGTGTATATTTTTGTTTTCTGTTTGACAGAAATGCAATCTGCACTAAATTAGCTTGAAATTATCAATTAAATTATAAATTATATTAAATAGCTGGAAAATTACGTATTGTTTCGTTTTGTTTTAATTTGTTGTCATGCCACTTATAAAGAAAAAAAGCTTTGAGCTGCTTTTAATTTGGTTTTGATATCAATATTTAATAAAAATATACAATAAATATTAGTAGAAGGAAGCAGACAGCTCAAAGGGTGAGTATATTTCAAACGATTTGCCAGTTGAGAATTTTAAGGCACTGAAATTGTCAAGTTTATGCGTGGCAAGAATTCGGGAACATGAATTTACGATATTCAAGTCATACTCTTTGCATTATTCCATCTGTCATTTATCTGTCATGAAAACTGTCACGCATAAACATAAATAATGATTATCATTAATTAATTATCATTATGCAAATTAAGAATTTCAGTAGCACGTTTTGTGTCCAGCGAGCAAATCAAATCAATGAATGAAGCCAATCAAATTAATAGAGAAAATCAAATAAACATAACTATAAATTATAAATAGCGCTAAGATTAAGCTAAAACGATGATGAGTTCTTCACAAAACAACAAATAATATATAGTATATGTATTTCTATATAGATATTGTATATATATATATATATGATGTAGTTTGCAACTATATAAATTAGATTTTAGGTTCGGATTGAGCACGCTCATCGCACAGACGCAGCCCTGTTAAAAACATTTGCTAAACGATAATAAAATAAAATAAACACAGTTAAGATCATAACTAAAATGTAGACTCTGCGCAGCAAATCATAAATCTTTCACTTTCACTTTCTCTTCTATCTCTTAGCTTTCTTTATTATTTTGTCTTTTTTTTTAGAGTGGTTCCTCTGTCAATTTATCCTGTTCTTGCTGTAGTTGTAGTTGTAGTTGTATTGCACTTATGTTTAAGGACTAACTAAAGCAGTCTCGGCTTTGTGTTTCGGTGTGTCTTAAGTGAGTTCTGTACGAGATATGTATATGGTATATTCGGTAGATACGATGTAGAATATAGAATGGCACTGGGTTCGGTACGGTTATGTACGATATGGGTCGTCTACTGAAAGTTTGCAGTTATGCGACAACCGACATTCGAGTTTGTATATGGCTATGGATATTGCTATGGGGTATATTATTATATGAGAGCTGTAGCTTTGCTATGGCACAGTCGCCTTTAAGTAAGAGTTTTGACTAGTATAAACAAAAACATATTGTTTAAAATGAGCTGCCACGCCCACTACGCTAACAACAAAACGAGCGGCGAGATCGTCTATTGGCCATGGTCGAATCGAACCGATTCGAATTGAATCAGTGACAATTCATGGCCAAAATGCTGCACTTTGGATCTACTTATGTTAAACACACTCGCACACACATATCTGCTATATATACCATATAGCATGTTCCTATATCTATGTTCCTAACGCTGCGCATGCGTGTGCGACATGTGAGAGTGCGTCGAGTGCGGCGGCGGCACGTGTGGCACATGCGAGTGATGCGCATGTCCGCCGTATGCCTGGGCATGGGAGAGGGGCGACGCCTGACCTCCACTATAGCCGGACTGCATCAGGCTCTGTTCGAGGCTGTAGTGCGAGGGCGGCGCCTGCGGATGTGCGAGATGAGCGTGCCCATGATGGCCGTATATCAATTGTCTTACTTTGGAGTCCTCATCGGCGATGTTGTAGCTCAGCTCCGTCTCTTCGAAGCCCGTGGCGGACATCCGTTGATCTCCGCCGCCAACGCTTGGCGGATCCGGTGAATTGAGGCACGTCTGTATGAGCTGCTTGCCCGCCTCCGAGGTAATCATCGGCTGCAGCTTGCGCGTGGCAAATGTGTAGACGTGACCCGTCTCGCTGGCCACCAACAGCATCACCTGGGTTCCAGTCAGCGTCGACAGCTCGTAGGCCTGACAGAGAGCGAGAGAGAGAGAGAGAGGAGAAAGAGAGAGAAGCGTGGTTAAATTTGTGTTAACTACACGTAGTCAATGCTGTGCTTTAGCTAAAAGCGGCACATAAATTTTGAAGTAAACTATGCGATTTTGCTACACTGATAACAGACGGAGGCGAATGCTTTGCACAGCCTCCAAATTGTTAGAGATGGAAGCGTGACTTGGCTATCTAATGCCAATATATTTCCCAGTAAACTAATTGTAAAGTCAAGAGAAGTGATCTCTTTTAAACCTAATTGAAATAATACAGCTGAAATTGAAAATATGCATACAACTAAAGAAATTTCTATCACACAATTCATAACATTTCAGTAAACTAATTTAATATATATTTAAATCACTCAATTTGCGAATTTGAAATGATAAATAATTTCTTACTTATAAATAATAATAAATTTTTATTAAAAAAATATGTACATAATAATTGAATATTTGTAAATTTAAAAAACAATATTATGCTGGAACATACATATCTGTTTAGTCAAAAATTTATATAGATCAATATTTTTATATGAATTTGAATTTTATTTATAAATTTCCTCTCACAGCCCACAATTTGGATGTTGAATTCAACATATAATAGTTTATTGACTTTTTATTATTATTTTGGGATAGTAATAATTTGATATCGGCTAAATATTAATTTTAATAACAATAGTTAATATTTTTCCAACAGGTTTCCTTGCCTAATAAATAAATCCTTAATTTATGCTACTGTCTAACAATTATTCTATTCTAGTTGTGCATTTATTTGTATTATTTTTATCTTTTACAGCTAATCACGCACTCATCTCTAATGCGGATAGACATAAACACCCTCCAGGCCATCGACGGTAGCTAAAGCTGCCTATCAACAGCTCGTAATTACTCTAAAGCGATAAAGTTGCTGTCTGCTGGCGTGCAGAGCAAATCAGAGAGCGGAGAGCGGTGAGGAGGGAGTGGGGAGGGGAGAGCGGGCAGATCGGAGCAGCCAATGGCTCAGCGCATAAATAACTTGTGCGAGATTGAGCGAAAATCGCGCAAGAAACGCGCACAAAACGCGCGCGCACAAAGCATTTATTAATATTAATGAAATTGTTGTACACATTGTTGTGACTGGCACTGAGATTGAGAATGAGAATGGGAATTGGAATTGGAATGGGAATGGGAATGAGACTGTGACTACTGAGACACAGAGACTGAGGCGGCTGCTGTTGCACGCCCGTTGCAAGTTGCCAGTTGCCTGGCTGCCAATTTTATGTGTAACATGTGTAAATGCAAACAATTGACACGGCCCGGGCCACTGAGTAGGTGTCGTTGTTGTCTTCCCTGGGAGCTGGCAGCTGGGAGCTAGGCAGAGGTAGCAGAGGCAGAGACCAGTCAGCCAGTCAGGCAGTCAGCCGGTCCAACAATTCATGTCAATTTGAATTTCGAACACAAAGACAAAAGGACACGACACAGACACCACGGACAGCGAAAGGAAAAGGGAAGGAAACGTTGACAGGACAAGCCCCAGAGACCGCAGCGAGGCAGAGTCATTTGTTAGAAGGCGATTGTTGCTGTTGCTGTTGCTAGTGTGTGTTGCCCGTGTATGTTGCATGTGGCCAAAAGGCGAGCCGACGCGACGCGACGCGAAGCGAAGCGATGCAACGCGATGCGGCTACAAGGCAGCCAAACTGTCGGCCTGCTGCCTCGAGCTTGCCACTTGGTTGCCGGCTGGCTGCTGTTGTCTTATCTGTGCACAATCTGCCGCTGTTCGGGTATCAATACGCTTCCGTGCTGGCCACAAGACGCAAACAATTCCCAAGCCAAGTCAAAGCCACAGCCAAAGTTAAAGTTAAAGCCAAGCGCTTGGCCCCCAGCTTGGCCTCAGGTCTCAGGCCTCGTGATTTCAATTTAACACCTTTTGGCGGCATTTTGCGCCTGTGCAACAACAACAACAACAACAACAACAACAACAACAAAGCGGCTGGTGGCGATGCCCCATTGTTGAATCGTTTTACATGGCAAAGGAGCAAACAGACAGACAGACACTCATGTGTATGTGTGTGTGTGTCACATGTGACCGTGCATTAATGCAGAGATTCAAAGAGAAGAAGCAGCAGCAGCAGCAGCAGCAACAACAACGATTCCACCAACAACCTACGCAATTAGGCCAGGCCTACAAATGAGATCATTGCGTTGACATTAGCTCACTTTTCACTTTTGGCCTTTTTCGGGCCCGGAGCCGGGTCCAAGCGGATCGCGCCCACGCCCAACGGAGGCAGAGAGCAGATATTTAGTTGCTTTGCGAAATGCCCAAAATTGGAGAGTGGAAAGCAGAGAATACATGCGGACAGGTTGTGTGGCGTCTGCTTCTCTGCCACGGCAACTGCCACAAACCGATCAAGTTCAATAACCGCAATTTGTAGCCTGTAGGACAGTGCGTGTGTCTGTGTGTGTGTCTGTGTGTGTGTGCGTGTGTGTGTGTGTTGTGTGTGTGTGTAGCGCCAAGCGAATCCATTGTGTGCCTGTCAACTGTCCACGTTGCGGACATCGATGAGGGCCACATCAAAGTCACTAAAAATATATAACAAAAGTTTTGTCCCTGTCAACAGGCGCGCGCCTGTCATAAGTAGGGCCCCAAAGTCCCAAAACAACAACAACAACAGAAACAACAGCAACTGCAACAACAGCAACTGCAACAACAACAACTGAAGCAGCCAAGAAAACCAACAGAGAAACTTATGTCTCTGGGGTCAAATATTTTTGTGATACGCTCAAAGTAAAAGTTGATACTATTTTCATGCAACTTGCAACGAATTCTATATAAACGTATTGCAATAAAAATATATTTGTGATAAAAATATATTTGTGATAAAAATATATTTTTTCCATAGTTTAAGGAAATATGTAAAAATGTAAACAAAATATGATATTAATTTAATTATTTTAGATTTTTTCATATTGAAAAAGGGTATAACGAATTTTAAAAATATTAAGAAGTTTATTCTA